>CM031979.1:20290493-21490493 GCA_018804465.1 Populus tomentosa
AAAGTTCCTTTAAGGTGGTCTTAGAGGTAGGAATCCTCATTTGGGTTTTTTTTTTCTTTTCATTTATATATATCAATCAGGAAAGTGATGCCTTTGAAACAGCAATGGACTTGAGTATTCTGCATAATTAGAGAAGAAAAATAGTACATCCTGGACAAACATCTCATAAATGTTTTAATATACCACACAGTATCTCATTCACTGTTGTAGATGCTGGGACAATTATGTTGATTGTTCTGTGTTGCACATGTTAATCTGAAGTACAGAACATGTTGCTCTCTTTGTCATTGTATGTCTTTGTTACCTTTGACGATGTTGTTCATTGTTCCTCATCTTGGTCAACCTCTTATCATCTGCTTTTCAATGTGTATATTCTAAACAACACTTGTATTTTTCCGTTCATGGCCCGATTGCTTTCTTGAAGTCTTTGTCTCGTCCAGTTATAAGCCTTTTGGTTGAGAATTCATTCGCTAGATCCATTGTATCTCTCTCTCTCTCTCTCTCTCTCTGTGTTTGTCTTTCTCATGTTCATGTCAGCCAAATGTAGTCACCACATGAATGTGAGGGATGGAACATGGTACTGGGTTTTTAATATTGTTTCTCTCCTGGCCTTTACTTTTGTTGTTCCAAAAGTTTTGCAAAACGCTTTTCCTATAACTCAAAATTTCTATTTTGAACTCATTTTGTTTGGATATAATTATTGGGGTGATTACTAGCTGTGTATCAGATGACTTTAAAAAGTGTGAATGTGAATTGTTTGGAGAGCTTGTCTTATTAGGGTTCAATTCAATTGTACTTCTCAGTTGGCAAATACTGAAACTTTATGCTTTGTTGTTATGTTTGTAGGAGGGACTAGTCTCGGTTGTCCAGAAAATGCAGGTGGTGCTGGAACTTATATGATGCTGTTGCTCGGAGCCTTACTGTGAGCAATCACAATATGTCAACAGATACAGATACACTGCTTTTGGAGTTTCCTTATCAGCCTCTCTGGACAATGTTTATGTTCGAAATCATGCCAGGGCTTACTGTTCCATTGCTCTGGAGTCGTGTTCAGGTTGTTTAAATTTGAGTTACGTTTTAGCTTCTATATGTGTGAAAATTTGTTAGCCTTGGGAAAAGATTAGGACCATTTTTTTTTTTGAAGGGGTTGTTGGTGTCATTTAATGGAAATGAATAGAGTGCAGAAATGGGAACAATATTAAGTGCAGAAACATCAATGATCTGAAATTGCAAAGATTAAGAAATTTTATTTTTGAGGGTGGTCGGTGATCACATTTAAAGGAAAAGAATAGAGGACAGAAATAGGAAGTATCTGAAGTGCTGGTTTTAGAATGTGCAATACTTTGTGTCCCATGCATATGATGATAGGAAGAAAAGATGAATTCTTACTAAAAACTATATGTGCATGCATGCAGGTCCAGACATTTGAACCAATTCCTGCATAACATACAAACATGCATATATCATATATTTCAGCAAACTTTGTTTGGTCCATTTGTCCCATTGTTTGTCAGTTTTCAGCTTTGTAACATCATTCAGGCACAACTATTCTGAAAATTCTTAAAATTGTACTTGATGAGAATGATGAAAAGCATAGAACAATGGTGTTACTGGACAGTTACAGGAATTCCCACATTGAGAGGCTCGTTTCCATGGTTTATATGTCTATTGTATTCTTGTATATCTGTCTATATAAGATAGCTTGCACTTGCTGTAGGATTTGTTGGAGCTCTGGGTGAAGCTTTTTATATTTCATTCTTCGTGTCTATATAAGATAGTTTGCACTCTCTCTTGGATCTGTTGGAGCTCTAGGTGAGGCTTTTTATATTTTCTCTTTGGCCCACCTTAGAATTTTGTGAGAGTGGGTTTAAGGCATCAATTTCAAAGGAGAGGATACATCTCTTGTTGCACTCTTCTGTTATCTTAGTTATCCTTATCTTTTTTTGCTACAATCTTTTGCATTGGGATTTTTGATAATATGCTAAGTATTTTTTTGTTGATATAATTGCATTTGAAGCTAATCCTGGTGAATATGTAGGTCCAAGGACAAATAAGTCTGTTATGCAGTGGAGTCCTAAGCTTTGGGCTAGCTCATTATGCTTCGTCAGCGTTTGAATTATTTGCGGAAGAGCTATTAATGAGTGACTCTGTAATCAAGGCAAGCCACAACTATACATTGATTGTGTATATGCATTGATGACTTCATGAATGCAGCAAAAATCCACACTTACTACTGTACTTGTTCAGCCAGCATTGAGGAAAACCCACAACTATACATTGATTGTGTATGTGCATTTCTTTGGTTTCTCTTATAGGAAACAAGGAATAGAAAGGAGAGAATATAGGGTAACATAGAAAGAATAAGTAAAAAATGAACTATCATCAATTCTCAATTATCTGTCAACAAAACCCTCTATTCCACACGACAAAATATGGTTCCTCATGTAGATGCTCCCCCAAAATCTCTATCAGACCATAACAATTAGGGAGTGAAGTCCCGGCAATGGAACTTGTAATTAATACTAAATACACAATGATTTACGATAACTAGATGTCCTGGGGAAAAAGAAATAACATAGAATAAGAACCTGAGAAAAGTAAATTCTACAGCTTTCATTAATAGGTAATTTGTTTGAGATCTTCAATTGCCCTTGCATCATTTCTCTTTGTTGGGAAACAAGTTTTGACATGTTCAAGCAGTACAAAAGCTTCCATTCTTCTGCCAATAGCTTGAAGTTACATCCTTGATCCCAACTCCTTTTATCCTTCTCATCTTCAATTGCATCATTAAATGTGTACAGAACATGCTGTGGTGTCTACTGGACCGTCAGGAACCCTGGTATACCAAAAACTAAATTGGTAATAAAATAATTTCTAAATCATAAAGCTCCCAAGCAACCCTAAATTCATCATAACCTGAAGTAACTAGTTTTTCTAAATAAGAAACATATTGTAGTAAAGCCTCAAGAAGAATAGCTTTCAAATTTCTGTCAAATTTGTTTGAGAGCTGAAATTCCTTTTACAACACTGGACCAATCTTGGAGATTTCATCACTTCTCAGCTTGTCCATGCCTCAAAAAGAATAGCTTTCAGATTTCTGTTGAATTTGTTTGAGAGCTGAAATTGCTTCTACAGCACCACATCAGTCTTGGAGATTTCATCCCTTCTCAACTTGTCCATGTTATAGTAATTGACCTGTCATTCTATTCCCCTTTTGCAGGCTCTTGCCTTGCATAATTATGCCTTTGTATGCTCTTTCATGCACATATTACTCTGTCTATGCATGGAAACATCTACATTTTGGTACCGTATTAGGCTTTGAACTCATTTGTTAATCTTTTATAAAAACTAAAACTTGAAAATCATCTCTAGTATTATTCTAACCTTTTTTAATATGCTTTTTTCTTCATTTCTAGTGAAATTATGGTTTCATAATTATTGCTTTTAAAATCATCACTTCAAGTCTGACGGTATTTTTTTTTTCATATATGTGTCAATGAGAATTATAAGATTCTGCTTTTTCCACACTCTACCCATGCTTTGTTTAGATTTTCGTTCTGTTATATCTACGTATACCATTTTTTATTTGTGCTTGCATGTAATATGATTTTGACGTGCATGATCATTGGTTTTTCACCATCAGGTTTATGGGGCTCTACGCATGAGTGTGAAAATGTTCTTAATGTGGAATTCCAAAATGATCATAGATGGCGGTGAAGATGTAACTGTTGCGACTTCTTTGCTTGAGGCTAGCAATCTAGTTGTTCTTAAGGTACTTTCTCATTATGACTGGTATATTTTACTTGTGCTGTGTTTTGCAAATGATATGCTAATCCTTTTTTTGTAAAACAGGAATCATCTGTCATACATTCTAATGCCAACCTGGGGGTTCATGGTCAAGGTCTATTGAATTTGTCTGGATCAGGCAATTGGATTGAAGCTCAACGTTTGGTTCTATCACTTTTTTATAGTATTCATGTAAGCTGTGTTTTATAATAACAGTAACAATTAGTTGTATTGATGGCTTACAAGTTCACTTTGCTTGTTGGTTACTTAGTGGTTCAGTATCTTTGTTTTTTTTTTGGGAAGAAAACTGCAATTCTAGCATGTTGAGGTTCTCTTTTCTCAGTTTTATAGTAATTTTTTGCCTGCTGAACTGGTTTGATTTGCAGTACTTGAAAAGTGTTTCCACTGTTTCATCTGTCTTTAGCAGTCATGGCTGCTGGGATGAGATGTATTTTTATTAGGTGCAGTTAATTTCATTAATTCTTACTCAATAGCACATGCCTTTTTTGGATGTTCAATATTTTTGTCAAATTTTAAAAGTCAACAAAAATTGTTTTAGTTTTCCAATAATATCCCATAGCCTTTATTGTATGCTAAAATGAACTTTCAATTTGAATATTCAAATGGACTAGGGTTAACTTTGGAAAGTTTGTGTCAATGTATTAATTGCAATCTTCCTAAAACATTCTGCTCTCGCCAAGTGTATTTCTGAGGGACTGTGGGATGGAGTATTTTCTTTTGTGAGAGCTATTGTGGCAATAAGTCTGTTTCTTTCTTTCTTTCTTTGTTCTACTGATAGTAATGTTGTTGTAGCCCAGTTCTAATCCCGGAAACCTTTGTTGTGCAATGTTTGTGTGCACATGACCAGTTTGTGTTCTAATTATTAATGACTAATTATGCATTTTTAATTTTTCACAAGGTTGCAACTGGATCTATGTTGCGTGGTCCTGTGGAGAATGCAACAAGTGATGCAATGTAAGTCCATATTTTATTGGATTTTTTGTTCTCTCTGGTTTATGTTTGAACTTACAGAGTTTTGTGGTTTTACTTCTGTAGTACACCAAGTCTCCATTGCCAACTTGAGGAGTGCCCTGCAGAACTTTTTCATCCTCCTGAAGATTGCAATGTGAACTCATCTCTTTCTTTTACCCTTCAGGTGATCCTTGAATAGAAGTTGCATGTTATAAGGTTTGTAATTTACTTATTCCAGCTTATCTAACTTTTGTCCCCATATATTTCAGATATGCCGAGTGGAGGATATTACAGTTGAGGGACTTATAGAAGGATCTGTTGTCCATTTTAATCAGGCAAGAGCAATATCTGTTCCATCTTCTGGAACAATAAGTGCATCTGGCATGGGTAATACTCTCTTTTTTTTCTTTGTACAATATTTTTTAATGGAGATTTGTCTACCCATTTCAGTTTACACGGAATCTCCTCCCTCCCCACCCTTCCTTGTTCCACCTTTCCCTGCACACACAATAGATTCATTGAATACCCTTGCGCAGACATGTATGCCCACATTTTCTTAAGCTGCATTTTGGATAGTGTGAGAAGACTCGAGTTCATTTGTTGTGTTTGAATAAAGATAAGATAAGTTTGTGTTCACATTGAAGAATCATATTTAGACAGAATTGCTGATAACATTGTACTCATGTAGGCTGCACTGGTGGTGTGGGTAGAGGTAGTGGTTTAAGCAATGGGATTGGCAGTGGTGGTGGCCATGGTGGCAAAGGTGGGTCTGCATGTTACAATGGTAGTTGTGTTGATGGTGGTGTTTCATATGGTGATGCAGAGCTACCTTGTGAACTTGGTAGTGGAAGTGGAGAGGAAAACTATTCTGTTTCTACTGCAGGTGGTGGCATTATAGGTAAGCTTGTGCTTTGGATCAATTTATCAGCTAATAACTTTCAGCTTTGTTTTGACATACATATGATGTGTTATCTTTTATCCGTGTCATTCGAAAATGGTCACCTTCTGCATGAAATATGGTAAGGGATCTCTCTCAACAGAGTGATATTTGGATCACGTCTTTCCTGGATATATTAAAAATAATAATATTTGTACATTTAAGTCGGCAACTTTTAACATAGTTAAGTTGCCCATTTGCATTTTAGGGAAGTTGGTTGTGTTTGTGTTCCTTTGCTATTTTACCTTCAAACCAATTCACTCATATTCATTTGATCTACCTGTCTGGTCAGTAATGGGTTCATTGGAGCATCCTTTGTCAAGTTTGTCTGTTGAAGGTTCAGTCAGAGCTGATGGTGAAAGTTTTAAAGGAATCACTAGAGACCAACTGGTTGTCATGAAAGGTACTGCTGGAGGTCCCGGCGGTGGTTCTGGAGGAACTATTCTTCTGTTCTTGCATACTCTAGATCTTGGTGAGCATGCTGTACTTTCAAGTGTTGGGGGATATGGTAGTCCAAAGGGGGGCGGTGGAGGTGGTGGTGGAAGAGTTCACTTCCATTGGTCAGACATTCCAACTGGGGACATGTACCAGCCCATTGCTCGTGTGAATGGAAGCATCCACACTTGGTTTGTATTCTATATGATCTATTTAAACACTGCATTTTCTGGTGGTGCCAGATAATTCTGATCCACAAGGTTTTCTTTTTCCAAGAAATATTGGAAAACACAATGAGAATTTATCAGATAATATTGATTATTTAATTCATTCTATATTTTGATCATTAGATTTGCCTGATGTTCAAAATTAATTTGTTCTTAATATTAAGTTTTCAAGAGGCTGTTGGAAAAAAATAACTTGAGAATTATGGTTTAATTTAGTCTCAAAAGCTATTTATTATGAATTGTAATGAAGTTTAGAAGCCATTGAAGGAAAGACAAATGTTAAAGAGAAGGATTCAGTGTCTGAAACCACAGGAATTTAAAGACTAACAAGGATGCTGAATAGTTTGGTTATTGAATGGTCAAATAAACGATAATTATGAATTTAAGATATTTAATATGCCTACTTGATACGAGATGTTGAGTGACTGGCTGTGTAATTAAGTGGATGCTGTCCACCTGCTGTCTCAACATAGCTAAAGACACCAGCCAAGATGGTAAGGGACTATATTGCCCATTGATTTTATGAATATATAGCGGGGAATCTGCATACTCACATAAACTTATAGGAAGATATAGTGGGGCTTCTGCATGCACTGGCATAAACTAAAAAGGATGACAAATAGAGCTTCCATGTCATATGCTGAACTCATTACCGAGAAAGCTTGTATGATCCTCCTAAAACATTGCTCGTTAATGTTTCTGTTAATATTATATTTCAGGCATTGATCGAATGGAAGCTATAAATTGCTGTTTGAGCAAGTATTAGGTTATCTTTGCCATATGCTTTTTCTTGACTCTTCCCAAAGATCACAAATAGCATACTTATTCACCTTTCCTTCAGCCCATCACAAACAGATTTTTATCATTTGTTTGAGTTCTTGGAGGGACTGGATCCTTTACTAAATGCAGTCTGCCCTCTGCACCTTGAGCATTGTGAATGTATAATCTATGTTGAACTACTGATGTTAATTTTAACTGTTGTATCTGAGATGTGCGTTCTTGATCTGATTGGGTTTCACTCTTCATTGCAGGGGAGGATTGGGAAGAGATGATGGTCATGCTGGGGAAAATGGAACAGTGACAGGGAAAGCTTGCCCAAAGGGGCTGTATGGAATATTTTGTGAGGTAGTGTCATGATTTCTTGACTTTGTGATTTCATCTGCGCATGTCTCTTCTTGAGTTAATTATTGCAGGTGGCATGTCTTATGTTGAGAGTATATGCGTGGGTGTTAGGAATTATAATCTTGTTATCATTGAATATGATCGTATTTGAGAAAATAATGTGATGTTCAATGTCGGTTGCATTTGTAGCAAGGTAAAAATAATTGAAGGTGAATTGTTAGCAGCATAATTTTTACAACAGTAATTGTTTAGGGGCAAAACTAATGTCAGAAGGATGTTCCAAGTGTTAGCAAGTTAAACAGTACATCTTGACTGGCAATAGGGAGAAAAAGAGTAAGATTGAGAGCGTTCCACCCCACCCCCTTCTCCCTTCAATCTATGCATGCTAAAACCATATGAGGGACAAGTGTGGAAATGGTTGAATTTTCTTTCTTTTCATTCAGTTTGTGCTAAACTAAAACTATTTTGTAACTTTTTGAATTGTGAATCCTTTACTGTATGCTTCAGTTTTCTTTTTACCATTTAAATTTTTAGACCATATAAATGCACCATTCAATCATCTAATCAGAAATAAGGTATCAGTTTCATGACAAATGGTATTAGTTTTTTAGGGAGTTCTGATATGATAATCCTTCTGGTGATAGTTTCAGACATCTCGTTTAAAACAATTATTAACTACTTTAAAGCTGTATTCTACAGTCTTCATTTTCTCCTTCATTTTTTTCTGTACTTCTTCAGGAATGTCCAGTTGGCACATATAAGAATGTATCTGGATCTAGTAGAGTGCTTTGTCATTCGTGCCCTGCTGATGATCTTCCTCGTCGTGCTGCTTATATTGCTGTTCGAGGTATTTTAAAGTTGGGAGTTCTTAAGTATTTTGCCTGATCTAAAACGACATACTGGGGCGGCTGGCTGCCTGAAACTTGTATAATTTCATTGTAAAATTTAATCTCTGAAATTTTACCATCTCCTAAATTCATCTTTATATGCAAAGGAGATACTAGACTGCTCAAACTTTTTTATTCTATGTCAAAGCAACAAACGTCTGCTAAAGTTGAATTTTATTGAGATGGACAAATAATTTGGAGGGAGGGGTTGCAAAGGTTCGGGCATGCATGCTTTCACACACAATGCTGGAAGACACCATGCATTTGCAGGCACATGCATTATACTTGTGTTCATAATCCTAAACAGTGCAAATCCTCACTTTGTCCACTTTACCAGGTGGTATTGCTGAAACTCCATGTCCTTACAAATGTGTTTCGGAGAGATTTCACATGCCACATTGTTATACAGCCCTAGAAGAGTTGATTTACACGTTTGGTGGGCCATGGCTGTTTTGTCTTCTTCTTTTGGGTCTCCTCGTCCTCTTAGCACTGGTGCTCAGCGTTGCTCGGATGAAATTTGTTGGGGTGGATGAATTACCTGGTCCAGCTCCCACTCAACATGGCTCTCAGATAGATCATTCTTTTCCCTTCCTAGAGTCATTAAATGAGGTTTCTCCATGTCTCAGCATGTTAACTTCTGTTCATTTAAAAGTTGTATTTAGAACCCAGCTTAGGCCTTGGATATCTCCCTTCTCTTGGTCTTTATATATATAGAAGAATTTGAAGGGAGGGCTTCACTAGTTTATGTATAGATTGACAAGTTGCGTATCACTTTTCAGGTTTTGGAAACAAATAGAGCTGAGGAGTCTCAGAGTCATGTGCACAGAATGTATTTTATGGGCCGTAATACTTTCAGTGAGCCTTGGCATCTTCCCCATACCCCTCCTGAGCAAATAAAAGAGATTGTGTAAGTTAATTATCATACTGTTTTTTACAGGAATGGCTTAGTTGGCTCAGTTCTTCTGCCAAACTTTGGGGTTTTGATATCAATTATCATTGCAAAGCTATGTTTTCACCTTATTTATGATGGTCTATCAGATATGAGGGTGCATTCAATACATTTGTGGATGAGATTAATGGTATAGCTGCTTATCAATGGTGGGAAGGTGCAATTTACAGTATAGTATCTGTTCTTGCGTACCCCCTTGCATGGTCATGGCAGCAATGGAGACGGAGAATTAAACTGCAAAGACTGCGAGAGTTTGTTCGATCGGAGTATGACCATGCTTGCTTGCGCTCTTGCCGTTCACGGGCTCTCTATGAAGGGCTTAAGGTTTGTTTGTGTGGTGATTTTCTTTTGACCATTCACACCACCCATTTTTTCTATTCCTTTTCCCTTCAAAACATGCATGTCATGTGGCTTACTTTTGGTTCTATTAGTTTCAAATTTTGTTGCACATGCATTAAAAGTTTAGCCATTTATTGTTATTGTACATTTTTGTTTGAATATTATTTTAAGTGAATGGAGAGGGTGATATGTTTTATTGTTGTGCATCAATTTGAAACTTTTTTTTTTTAAGGATTTAAAACATGTTTTATGTTCCTTCAAAAGCCTAAGACCTTGTGTAAAAGAATCATAAATATTTGGCTCAAATATGGTCTTTGTTCTCTAGGTAGCTGCAACCTCTGATTTAATGCTCGGATACTTGGATTTCTACCTTGGTGGAGATGAGAAGAGAACTGATATTCCTGCTCGCCTACATCAAAGATTTCCAATGTCTATACTTTTTGGAGGTGATGGAAGTTACATGGCACCTTTCTCAATTCAAAGTGACAATATTCTTACCAGCCTCATGAGCCAGGTTTGGCATCTGCTTCCAAGAACTCAATGCTAACAAGTTTGTCATTTTCACTTTTAAGGTTAGGGAGCTTAATCAACACGTTGCAGTTTGTAGCTCAAAATTGATTTCCTTTTACCTTATGGCTTGCAGATGGTGGCTCCTACCACTTGGTATCGAATAGCTGCTGGTTTGAATGCACAACTGCGCTTGGTTTGTCGTGGGCGGTTAATAGCAACTTTTCGACCTGTCCTTAGATGGCTTGAAACACATGCTAATCCAGCTTTGAGAAGCCATGGAGTACATGTTGATCTTGCTTGGTTTCAAGCTACTACTTCTGGTCATTGCCAGTATGGACTTTTGGTTCATGCTGTTGAAGAAGAAAGTGAACATACATCTGATGAAGGCATTGATGGTGCAAAACAAATTGAAGAAGACTCACGGTAATGGTTTATTATGTTTTATTGGGGTATAATTTCCATTTATCTGATTAGCCTCCTGATTTTTTATCCCGATAACCTGTCAATATTAGGAGCCAACTAGTCTGTGTTCACTATGGAAATTCGTGCCAATCAAGTTGTATAATATTGTGGTGGGCTGTCCTTATTCTGCATCATTGCAAGTGTGGAAGTGGTGAAATGGTGACTATATGACAATTTTTCAAGTTTGTCATAAAAAAGCTATAAACCAATTTGTGTGTTATGACAAGCAGATTAGAGTATATGGTAGTAGAAAATTTAGACATGCATTCATTGCAGGGGCAGTAAAGAACATGCATGGAATATGAGGTTGTATCACATATACCTTTGTGGTTTTTTATACTAGTACATGTCAATTAAATAACACTTTGACCTTTATGGTGAACTTTCAGCAGATTCTAGAGAAAATAGATGTAAGGTGCACATATTTATAGTTATTTTTGTACGGTTATATCCATGCATTTAATTTTGAATGTCATTTGACTTGGTTTTTCCAGCCTCATGAAGAACACTAACCAAGAAAATCCATCTGGTCATTGGAGAGAAGAGGTGTTTGTATCCCAAGCCCAAAGAAACAGGGACAGCTACATGCGGCGGAAAAGGATTTATGGGGGGATTATAGATACTAACAGCTTAAGAATGCTGGAAGAGAAGAGGGATTTATTTTACCTCATCTCTTTCATAGTTCATAACACTAAACCTGTTGGCCATCAGGTAGCTTTTGTATCAATGAGTTCTGTATGTATTCATTATCTTGTAATTTTACCAGCAATTCAACTTCATCTATGCTCGTTCTTGTCTTCTTGCAGGATCTTGTTGGTTTGGTCATCTCTACGCTTCTTTTAGGAGATTTTAGCTTAGTGTTGCTTACTTTACTCCAGCTGTATTCATTTTCATTGGCGGGTGTCTTTATGGTTTTATTTATTTTACCTCTTGGCATTCTTATGCCCTTTCCTGCGGGAATCAATGCTTTATTCAGTCATGGACCTAGGCGCTCTGCAGGCCTTGCACGTATCTATGCTTTGTGGATTGTTACATCCTTGATTAATGTCGTAAGTTGCCATATATATCCTCTTGGTCAGACTTTCATTCTTTCATCATATGAGCAACCCAACATAATGTTTGCTGCTAGTTATTCAGCTGCCAAACATGTGCTTTGTTTTTCATCTTCTGTGAAAGGAATAAATCCCTTAACCTTTCCTTTGATTTTCTGCCAGGTGGTTGCTTTTATTTGTGGATATATTCACTATAACAGTCAATCATCTTCGAGTAAGAAGTTCCCCTTTCAGACATGGAGTATTAGCATGTAAGTTGATTCTATAGCTTCCAGAAAGTTTAGTTAATTGGCAAGTTGGAGTGAGAGAGGACTGGTATCACGGTGCCACACTGATCTCTCTGTGGCGGTTGTGTGCAGGGATGAAAGTGAATGGTGGATTTTTCCAGCTGGACTGGTTGTGTGTAAAATCTTACAGTCCCAACTTATTAATTGGCACGTTGCAAATCTGGAGATTCAAGACCGCTCACTGTATAGTAACGATTTTGAGCTATTCTGGCAGTCATGATAATATGTCAAAGACATATTCCACATTGACAATGGAGGTTCCTTTTCTTCTCCTTTTGTATGCTTTTTGAGAGCACAAGGAAAATGGCTGACACAGATGTAGGAATAGAAAATAGAAAGAAGAAAAAAATATAAATAGCGTGAACACTCGTTGTAATTTATTTTGGAATTGTAGCTGCATTTTCTCGTCATTTTGCCCTGTAGAGTTCAATGTAAATATGAAGGGGTAATACCCTTTCGTTATTGTATTCAGTTTGTATATGTGCTGATCTCTAATACCATAAAGCTCTATCGGATTTCTCACAAGCTTAGCTTTAATGTGATGGAAAAGCTATGCTCGTGTTGTCTTCCGGATAGAAAATAACCAGAACTCGAAATGGTTGGAGAAGGCCAAAAATTAACCAGACGGATGAAATTCCGTTTTTGTTCGTCTTCAAGGTAGCCAATAGGCAAAATTTTTGGCCTTCATAGGAGGTGCAGAAGGTACTTGTTCGGGATCGTTTTATATGAATATTTTTCTCCTAGTATTCTGTTTTAAAAATCTCGGTACTTTCCATTTCTAACTCATCATCGGATCCTCTTTACTTCTTCTTTTGACGTGCTTTTAAAAAAACATTATTATTTTTTTGTTTTCAATTATTTATTTTATGATTTTGATGGGCTGATGTTTTAAAAAAATATTATTTTAATATATTTTTAAATAAAAATCATTCTAAAAAGAACTATTATTATAATTTTAAATGCCATGCACAGCAATTTGTTTGTACCTTGGTAGGAGAGTAGAGAGATGTCTAGAATCTTTTCATATGAATATTTTTTTTTTCAGTGTTGTGCTTTTAAAATTTTTGCAACTTTCATATCTATCCCGTCATAAGATCTGAACGATTAATATAAGTGAATTTTTTCCTTTAAATTTAAAAACTAAAAAATATAATAGAAAAAAATTAAAATAGAAAGATATATTAAGAAGAGAGAGAACGGAGTAGGGAGAAAATTTCGATCAACAATACCAGTAAATGAAATCTCCTACTATATATATTATAAACTTCCATCAATGGGTTTTGGAGATGTGTAGATTTGTTGTTAAAAAATGTGTTTTAAAATTAATTTTGTGTTGAGATGGTTGAGGGGAATATTTTTCAACATGACCTTGCGAAAGAGTGAATTGCCCAGCTTGTCTAATAAAAACTCTTAACGATGTGAATGACACATCGTCCAATCATTTCTTATTGGGTTGGAGTCCAGCCTAGAAGTGGGTGTACTTCATTTCAAGCCTAAATCTTATATTATCTCTTTTGTTTCCAAATACTTATTTAATATTCTTTTATTTTCTAAATGTACTTCTATAAAATAATTTTATAAGTGTAAATATATCACATATTTTTCTTTTTCATTCTATCATATAAAATGATAGAAAAGAATTAAACAAAATAATAAATATCATTGAAAGGAGAAAAGCTCAATATATTAAAAATAAAAACAATGCACGAGAAAAGCGTGTTAGGTTAGATATTATATGTAAGCTAGCGCATAAAGATGAAAAAAATATTTATTTCGTAAGAGATTTTATAAAATAAAGAAAAATATATAGTATTATATTTTTTTTTTGTAATTTACATAGAAAAAATAAAAGAAACATTTAAATCAAATTCATGATTTATTCTTTGGCAGTGTAAAAGAGAAACTATTTCTAAATGTGAAATTATTGAAAAGTAAAACAGGCATGGTATAGTGAAATTAGCCCTTCAAGCATAAGTTACACCATTTTCTTCTTATAAATTGGGAATATAATGTTTTTTATTTTTATTTTTGATATTGTCTCTAGCCAATAAAAAAGAAAACAAAATAATTTAAAAAGATTTCTTGATCCGCCACTGCTTTCAAGTTCATTTTAGTAGAGTTGAATTCTGCTGTGTCTTTGACTGGGCATCTTCGGGAAAAAACCACTTCTAATCTCCCTGCAAGATCCCAACACACTCCATTCATATCCTAAAACATATGCCTTACCAGCTCATAACCCTAACACTGTTCTTGCTATAAATAAAAAATAAATATCTATAGATCAGATCCAACTTGAAAATTATAGACATGTCAGATTCTACTATAAAACTTTCTATAACAACCAGTGGCTAAGTTTATTTTTTAAAAATATAAATTATAGTTTTTTTTAATAAATTTAGTGAATTTATGCAAAAGCTAGATATTTTTAAATTTTTAGTCAAGAGAAAGTGTATATTGCATCTTTGAAATAAATAAAGTCTAAATAGGTTAAATATCTCGTAACGTCTAGCCATTTGAGAATTGATACCTCAGTTTAAAAAATGAAATTGACCTTCCACAATTAAATTTTTTAAGTTTCCATCCATTAATTAACAAATTTTACACTCTAGCTCTTACCTAGACATGACGTCTCAAATGTATATAAATGGAGGGTCCTTGTAGATATAATAGATGGCAAAGGGACTCAATACATCAAATAAACGATATAGGGACTCAATCAATCAAATTACCATAGTGCAAGGATGATAATGTAATTAGCCCAGATAAATCACGCTTGACTAAAATTGCCATGTAAGCAAATAGGCCTCTGTAGAGCAGACGTGCACCAGCCAATCAAAAGCACCAAAACACCCAACTCA
Source organism: Populus tomentosa (assembly GCA_018804465.1). NCBI lineage: Eukaryota > Viridiplantae > Streptophyta > Magnoliopsida > Malpighiales > Salicaceae > Populus > Populus tomentosa. The sequence goes on from CM031979.1 coordinate 20,305,317, forward strand.
CCCTGTTTCTTCTTCTTCTTTGAAAAAAACAAAACACAAAATGCTTCCTTAATTTCAGACCAAAAACCGCAAACACACAGAGAAATCAGTTCAATTCAACAGAATAGAAGAGAAGAGGAAGAAGGAAATATAGCAATAGCACTACTACTACTACTTGTGTCAAAATAATAAGATTCTTCTTGTATAAACGACATCGAAACAATGCATTCGTTCGTATACAGAGCGAACGTGTTGCTAACGTTAGCCCTCACTATACTGGCGTTAATGTGTGTCATCGCCTCTTTCTCCGACAACTTCAATTTTCCTTCTCCTTCTGCCGAAATCCAGGTTTCTTTCTTATTCTGTTGATTTATTGTTGTTTGGTGGATCTAATTCCAACTTTGAAATCATGTTTTTTTTTTTTGCCTTTCTATTTGGGGTTTTGTAGATAGTGAAATTCAATGGGTTTCAAAAGAAGCCACCCGGAAACGATGAGGTAATTGATTATTTCTGTACCTTTTTTCTGTTTTTTTAAGAGTTTAAACTGTATAAATTGATGGGATGAACAATAATTTGTGCTTATTATTATTATTATTATTTAAAATTTTAAGTGGAATCTCTTATTAAAAAAGAGTTACTGTTGCTAAATATAAAAAGCGACGTGAATTTTTAAAAGGTGGATAAATTTGTTTATGAGCAGGTTCAAAATTCTAGGTTGAATGGATTTTTTTTTATTAAAGTTTTAATTTTTTTTTATTTGTTTGTTGAATTGGGTTTCTAGTATTTCTATGATACGTAGCTCAAGTTTATTTATTTATTTTTTGGTTAATATTGTAAGTATTGTTCTTAGAGGTTTGCATTCTCCTTATTGGTTTGATCTTCTGTTTGTTAGTGTGCTCAGGTTTTAGTATGTCTGACTGATTCCAATAGCTAAAGATACTGTCTTGGTTTTCACTTTCTGAAAAAACCCTAATGTCAAAAGATTCACTTAGGTAGATATTTCAAAAATTGAGTAGAACAATTTGGTCTCTCCCACATGCTGGTTTAGACTTGATTTTGCCTCTCGCAATTGTTGACATTCATGAACATTGTAATTGCTTAATCTAAAAAAATAAAATTGTTTTCAGCTTATAAATGACCTGGCCATGAATCTTTGTTGTTGAGGAACTTAGTCCCAAAGGCTTTTGATGTTAACTTCACGGGTGTCCCAAACACCCCACAGACATTTTTTTTTGGTTATCCTTTGTGTTTCCTTTATGGACATCCTGCTTTCAACCTGCATTTTTTCTCCTGTGTGTGTGTGAGAGAGAGAGAGATTCAATATTTGGGGTAAATTCTCCTTCTTGACTATAAAATCCCATGGAGGAAATTGCCAAATCAGTCTCATCATTGGTCAAAAGTCATATCTCGGAAATATTTCATGTATTTACTATATACTAAATATAGTATGCTAAATTGATGAGATTGATCATTGCTGAAATTGATCATAATATGCTAAATTTTGCAGAAAATTCTGATAGTATTAAAAATCATTCAATACAAAATTGAAGTAGTTTACAACTTGATACATGAACGTTTAGGTTAAAATGATATTAGAACAGAACTTCTGTAATCTGTGTTACATCTTTTAACTTTTCAGCTTATATATTGGGTTTCGCCTATTACAATTCCGTCTTTTTTCTGCTTCAAGAAATTCATATCAAAAGTTGATCACTACTTTCATCATTCATCATGCTAGAATTTTAGTTATTGGTTGAATAAGTGCCAAAAACATACACTAGGGGAAGTGATGACCTTGTACCTATTAACCACTGAGTTAATATGCGATCAGCTTCTTGGCTTTTCTGTGGCTATGCATGTTTTTAAGATAGAAGGAATTTTGATTGAAATAACTTCTTATAGAGTGATGCTTGTAAGTTTGCAAGATGGTGGAATTTCTTCTTCCAGAAGACAGGCCTGCTTGATAATGTTGATATTTCTTTCTTCCCCGTTCATCTTAACTATTTTAAGATAATGTATGATGTCAAACCATCTTCCATTTTTTATGCATTAGTGTAGATGCAGGCCTTTTATTCTGGACTACTTGATAAGCTAGCAATAATTCAACACTGATTGAACTGCCCATCATTTAATGCAGGTCAGCCTGACCATGAATATAACAGCTGATTTACAGTCACTGTTTACATGGAACACAAAGCAGGTACGAAATTTGAAATAGGAGTATATCTGTTTTTCCTCGGTGATAGGTGATAGTCTTTTCATTTCAGAGCTGTAAATATTTAACCCTCATGCCAAGGCAAGCCATCTGGTTGTTTCATGAGTGTAATCCAAGTAGCGAGTACATTTCATTTACTGAACCAATCGATCTCTATTATAGCTTCCATGTTCTGACAAATTGAGTTTTGAATGTCCTATGACAATTTGGAAATCCAATGTAAAACTTCTTACGTTACGTAGTTGGGACATTGCTAGGACGAATGACTTGAATTTTAAACTGACTTGTTTATAATTAAAAAACAAATCTTTTTTATGCCTTGGTCATGTGCATGAGGGATTTTGAATTGATGGGACACCTAAATGTATTGGTATTGTTCAAAGCTTATTCAAGTATATAATGATCACATAATAGCCAATTCAAACATGTAATAATAATGAACTTGTCATTTATTGCAGCTTTTCATATTTGTAGCGGCTGAGTATGAAACTCCCCAGAATTCATTGAACCAGGTACTCTAGGTGCTTGAAATTAGAAGTATGTTCTTTTCCATTTTGGTTCTCATCTTTCACACGTTGAACTTTAATTTTTAAAAATTTACGAGGCGTGCTTGGAGCTGAATCAGTTTGCCTTTCTATTTTCCCTGTTACACGTACAAGCACTAGACAAGCCTCTTGAGGCATCTGTATTTCATGTCCTCAAATGTCAAGGTCTACTGCATAGGACCATGTTCACTACTTAACTCTTTTTGAATGTCCTGTGATAGGTGTCTCTTTGGGACGCTATTATACCTGCCAAAGAGCATGCAAAGTTTTGGATCCAGACCAAGAACAAGTACCGTTTTGTTGATCAGGTACCATCTGCATGGAGTGATTTCTTTTCATTTCATTGGGCATTCACACCCACGAGCCACCTCATGTGCTGCTACTGCTATGTTTCAGAACTAAACATTATTTATCCTTGTGCAGGGAAGCAATCTTCGCGGTAAAGAATTCAATCTAACGTTGCACTGGCATATCATGCCTAAGACTGGCAAGATGTTTGCTGACAAACTAGTCTTGTCTGGATTCCGTTTACCTGAGGAGCATAGGCGAGGATAGGGCATCTTTGGTGTGTGTTTTTGCTTAAACTTTAGCCATTATATGGGATGGTAAAGGTCAGCTAAATTAAGAAAACAACAGACGGGGAAAAAGTTTCATGACTGAGGTGGGAATGGGGACGCCAGAGAAATTTGAGCACTTGGGTTTATATTTTGGTCGTGTTGGATTCTGTCTTTGGTTTTGGGTGTTTCCTTCTCCCCTTGTCTATTAAGTGCGCCATAAAACCCCATAATCTCTGTGAGCTGTAGAGAGATCGCCAATCAATCATTTTGTTTAAAGAATGTAGAGACCTGTGAACGCCTTGCTGAAATGGAATCCATGCCAACATTTCTAATTGATCGAACGAGTTGAACAACCAGAAATCAAAATCCAACATGGGAAGGCTTGAAGCCCAATTACCACCTGCTAGCTGAGTATTCCACCACTAAATCAATTTCTTTCACTTTGTGCTCCTCTTTATTTTGCCTGCTAATTATAATTTGACATTTGAGGTCTGTTTTTTCTCTTCTTGAAAACACGTCTGTTTGTTCTCGTTTCACCTTTTCATCAGATCAATAAATTCTCTTAACAATGGCCAATTATTTTAGAATGTGGGGACATTTTACCAAAGTGTTGGTCTTTTGGGCTTTACCAGTCTTCCGTCAGATGATATTGAGTCCCAATTCTTCATTTCGTATATATCTAATTTTATTTCTGAAATCAATTTTGATTTCGAATCTTTCTATAATAATAAGCATGAGTGTTGAAATTGAGACAGGAGATGGATATCTATTTTGAAGTCGTAAATATTGGTTTTTATAGTGTTTATATATATATATATATATTAACATGTCAAAATGAAAAAAAAAAAAAAAAAAACATTAGTTTAAAACTTTAAAAAAAATTCAAAATTTTTAGAAAATACAATTTAACCGTACTCACAATCAACCAAAGAATTCAACGCATATGTCCAAATTGTTTTCTTCAAAGGGCTTATAATCCAATTCCATCGTAAAAAGCTGGAGTCCTCCAGCTTTGCAAGTTACAAATATCAACCAATTACCAATTAGTGCAATAAACAAAACTAATTCTCATATTTATTTACTTGGCTTCAAGCAAAAATTACAACACATGACTTTCCTTGTTGATTTACATAGCTCTATAGGGCCTCAGAATTGAGTTACACGTGGAGTTAGCTCATACATTTCCCTGTCATTTCTTCTATTTTCCTTTCTATAAAAGGAGTGCTACGAAGCAATTCTGACATGCATGGAATATTCAAAATGAATAGACTCAAATAAATATAACGTAACAAGGAATGAAATCAGAAATTTATACGAGCCTTGGGATTATGCTGCTTATGGCTCGCGATCCCTTACCTCAGCCCTTTCCAGCTACAAACCTTGTTATCCTAGCTTCGCTTTCAAAAAAAAATCCTAAACTCTGGTTTCTTATTGTGTTGTGTTCAAAATCTTTCGGTCGAGTCTAAATCCTTTCTCGAAAAATTGAGGCTCTCAGTACAAGACGGCGGGCATTGGTTGACTGAAAAGTTCTATGGTTGATTATGCCTGGAAAAGACTATTGTGTAGGCACGAGATACCATAAACAAGCACTGCAGTTACGTGCAGACCCCTTGACAATAATTAAACAAGTCTGATAATGATGCACAGATGCATATACAGATGAAGTTGACAGAGAGGATACTCACAGATGAAGCCTTTGCACTTGGCAGTAAATACTGAAAAACATCAGCACAATATTGTTCCTTGATCTGATAATCTCCACGACTAGTATTTTTGTGAGTGGCTAGATCATCATCATCATTAGAAGAATCAAATCGAATGTTGAGACCATATAAGCAGAAAAAACACTGATCCAAAGCATTATTAATTAGTAACTCAAGTTCCTCCCTTTCACCTTCATTAAGTTCATCGATACATTGTATTGGCTTGTCTCCTTTGTTCTTGCCCTCATCACCGCTTCTGCATTCTACACTTGCAATGTCGTTCTCTAGTCCTGCAGGAGATGATATAACTTCGTAAGAAATTCCCTCCAAAACCATCATTCGCGGGAGCACTTATTTCATCCATTTCAGCTGCACCCATCTCCACTCCCAATGTATTTGATATTGGCTCAACTTTAGATGTTTTGTTCGGGCAATAAAGCTCTTCATCATGTTGAATTGCTTCGATGTTGGAAGAGTTTAAGTTGGATTTAAGCTTCATGTCCAAAGGCAAGGGATGCTTTATTGCAAATTTAAGAAATGTTCCTTCCTCCCCTTCGCCACCCTCACCAGCACGGCAGAGACCATGCTCAGCAAGTAAGTCATGGATTGCAACAATCAATTCAACCTAGGATTGGAAGTAAGAAATTCAAGAAAAATCTATGAGAAGAAGAAAAACAAGAATGATTAATGATGCACTCACATCCAATGGTTCTCATTTTTCATTAAAAAGTACAGCTTGGTTTTTAACAGGAATGGTAAGAACAAGATGTTCAAGCTTGCAGAACGCAATGCCTGCGTAAACAAAGCTGCAACTTTGGTTTTTTTCCATTTCATCAGCAATCAATTGGCTCGGAAGATTTCCTAGGGAAGTAATTTGCAACATGGCACATGACTGCCAGCAACAAAAGTCCTGAATATCGCCGATGCTGCCAGTGGGAATGATTTTGCCGTTCTTCAAGCACGATATGTAACAGTGGAAAGAATGATGACCATGCAACAGGCAGAACCCAAAAAAATAGTAATACTCAAAATAACAGAAACATATGATTCCGCCTTAACTAGAGATGGTGACCCGAACCCGATAAATACTGATCCAAACCGACATCAACGAGTAAGATTTTTTTTTTCCTTGTTCAGGTTAGGGATAGGTTCGGTACTACCCGACCCGAACTACATAAAAAAAACACCTTAAAATTTGAAAGACTTACATTTTGTGCCAAGAGATATATATGCTGAAAATTTAGGTTTCCAATCTGCTCTAGCCTTCACCAGTCACCCGTCTCTCGCTCTCTGCCTCTTCCTCTCACTCTCTTCTCCAATCTCCACTTCTCCGGCCAGCAGCAGATGTCGGCAGCAACACTAGCAGGCAGCAGCTGAGTTATTTTGTCTCCCCGAAGATGCTAAAAGTCCTGTGAGTTTCATTGAACAAATTTCGTGCTTGATATGGCTGCTTGTTTTACATTAGTTCTTTACTCGCACTTGTTTTGGAAGTTGGTTTTGCGTTCTGCAAAAGATTGGTGGTTGCGACTGCCTTTTTTTTAATAAAAAAAAAAAACAATTATGATTGTATATTTGGTTTATTATCAGTATAAATGTGTTCTGGCTTGAATATAGTTTCCGCTCGATTGGTAAGTATTTGCTCAGTGCTGATTTTGTGTTTTTGTTAGGTTTTGCAATATCCTTATTTTTGTGCTTAATGTTGTATCAAAGTTTTGGAGGTCGGGTAGGGATGTCCAATGGATATCCAAAACCTAATCGGGTCGGTTTGATTTATACCCAATAGGTTCGGCTAAAAAAACCTAACATAGTTGCTAACCATTACCATTCCTAGGGCGAAATGATATTACTATTATGGTCTTACTAAAATAGACCACTAAAACAATTGTGGTTTATTCTTCATTATACACCGTTTAGTTCCTTTCCACTCTATTGCAGACCCAATTGATGGATTCAACTCTCCATCTTCTATAGATTGCTGGCTTCAATTCCTTACTGCCATGCTTTCACATCTGCTGCTTGTGCTCTGCATTGTTGGGTTTAGTCGCAGCATCAACAGCAGCCCAGGTTTCGGAAATGGAGGAGGAGACGACAGGAAGGTTTTGATTGTAGGGGAGGAACTGTGGAAGCAAACTATTCCTTTGCAACTGGGTTCTCGAGTTTACGAGCTGCAAGGGCTTAAATCACATACTTGGTATGAAGTGAAGATATCGTATCCAGCTTCTGTATGTATATTTTCCCTTTCTTTTTGGTTGGTTTTTTTCATGATTCTGATTCTGATTGTGAGTCGTTGATTTCCAATTTGTTGAATAATAGATACCTGCTAGCTTTACTATACAATTGAAGAAAGATGATTCTGACCCCGGAATGAACCGGGTTGCAAGAAGATTGTTAAATACTGAGAAACTGATTTTCAAGACTGATGTTATTCTTGATAGCAATCAGGTTGGTTGGTTTTTCTAATACATTTTTTCACTCTTACATCATGATCTGATTAGGAGGGTGGTTTTTCTTCTTCTTTTTTCCTTTTTTTCATGCAGAGTAAATTGTGTGTTTTGGTGAGGGTGGAGCCAGAGGGGGTAGTGGCAATTCCAAATGTAGAGGAGAGGAAAAACATCACATTCAATATAGGTAAGGCAAATTAGATTCATGTAATCTGCATAATGATAAAATTCTCTATTTTGAGTGTTTGTTTTTGCTCTTTGAAATTTGAATATGAGCGGCACTGCATGCTCACTGCATTTTAATAGAAGTCTGCTTCATATAACAACTCCTGGAATTATTGTCTATTGTCGCTTCTGAATTTCGTTAAGCTAACCGGTTTCTCATTTGTTAGTTTCTTCATTTATAGTTGATGACTGTGACCCGTTTTTAAGTTCACATGGATTCTTGTGTTTTTATTAAACCTTTCTTGTCAATCTATCTATCTTGCCAATCTTGGGGTTTCATCTGTGACATTTTTTAGGCAACCATTATATTTGCAGTGGTGGTAGCGTTACTTTATGTCATTTCAATCTGCTAACTTTTTTTGTGATATCGCTTTAAGGAAGCAAGTTCACATTGCATTTTGCTAATGCCACCAGCATAACAATATTGATTTCTGATGAAGTCGTAAAAAACTTCAGATATAAATTGGGCTTTTCATGGCTGTGTTTTGGGCTGGTGACTGGTTTTGAATATAGGTTCTTACCTCTGATTTGGGTTGTACCTGAAAAACAAATCCTCTTTGGATATAGGACACTTCGATGTTTAAGTATAAGTTGTAGCTGTCATTGATGCTTAAGTTAGCAGGTGTAGGAGAAGAAGTAATGTATGAGAGAAATGAGAGAATATATGTGCTCTTAACTTGTTCAAGAATGAATTGTCCAATTTTTTTTCTATTTACCTAGTGACCTAGGGTATTTAGAGACCTTGGTTACCTTACCTCATAAGGCGAGCATGGAGACTGGTGTTATCGTTACCTTAGGGCGAATGGAGTTGCAGGGAGATTGATTGGTTGTAGACAGAATGTAGTGTCTGACTTTTTCATTGATGGAAAGATTGGTGATTGTCGGTGCAATATGAGCAGGGAATAACCATTGGTGAGAGAGGAAGTACATGCTCTGCATGGAAAATTTTGTGTGCACGCGGCTGCATTCTGACTTCTCAAAACTCGAAAATATGTTGAGGTGTATGCCCGAGTTTGGTATTGGATAGCCTGTGTGGTGAGAAAGGTTGAGGGGGAGAGAAGGTGTCTGAGAAGAGAGGGAGAGAGAGAATGTGGGTGAGAGAAAATGTGTGGGAGAGAGAAGGAAAGAGAGGGGGTGAGAGAGAGAGAGAAGAGAGTGGCCGTTCAGGCCAGGAAATCCTAGCACAACCAGGAATTTAATAATAATTTTTTAAGAAATTCCTGCACCATCTTCTTAGGGCCTTCTGAACCTACCTAAGTTGATTTGTGATTCATAACAGTTCTCAATTTGTTCCAAGACGAGCAATTGAGTGATATTTGGAGTTGGTTCGAAATTGCTAGATTTCTTCTAAGACAACCTGTTATCCTTGGGTTTCATTGGCTTTCTTTACTTCGTTGTTGTATCTTTTCACAAGATGTCAACAAGCATCGCTTTTTACAATAGCAGCTTCCTTGTTTCATTTTCTATTTCCATTGCTATCCAGATGTGTTAGTTAACTGAGATTGTGCTTTTTTCATCGCAAGAATTGTTGGGTGTTATGTTTCTTGATTCCTAATGTTGCCATACAGCCAAGGTATCCTTCACAGATACTGCATGAAATTTGTTATGTTTCATCGCTCTATATTGTGAAGCTTATGTTTCAGCCATAATGCTAATGATCTCACAATTTCACGTATAAAGACATGTTACATATTACACTGACCAATAACTCTTTTTTGTATCCTTTCCATATTCTTAATATTTCTTTTGTATGACAGTTTGTGATGAACTATTATTGGGAATCCCACACAAGGCTTGGTGGGTAGTAGTCTTGGTAGTGCTCTGTTTGGGAGTGGCATTCATCATTCCTCATTTTCTTCCATCGTGTCTACTGCTGAGGGATAGAAGGCGAGAAACATTGAATCAGGTTGTTTCCAAAGAATCTTGATTTCAGAATCATTACCTGTGTTACGTTTTGCAATAGGTAACGGATGTCCTCTAGTGGCGTGTTCACTGCTTCTGATGTAAAAGTCCCCGTAAATCCTATTTGTTGTTGGAAGTTTAGCATGACCTCTGGTACTGTCCTATTAAATATTTCAATTCGTTTCATTGGAGCTCTGATGCATCTGGGAGGTTCCTTGGGGAATTTTGATGAATGTCATGAACTTTCCACAATGTATATGCCTCCTCTCAACCATGACAGCATATAATGCTCACAAGACGCTCCTCCAGCAAGGTGGTCAGTAATTTCTCCAACTTTTGCAATTGCAATGGACAGAGCACTTTGTTCTTACTTCCGCTAGTCTCCTTTTCTTTCAGGAAACATTAGGCCTCCATTAGATAACTTCTCTCTTATGACTTCTCATGTTTCTGAAACTTGTGAAGCATTTGAACATTGTCATCCGTTTGTCAGGTTGGGGATGGGGATAAAAAGACTTGTGAAGCATTTTGGCAAAATGCCTACAACTAGCAGTTTTAAATCATGGTGTTTTTGTTTAAGCAAATGACTATTCTCGAGACTAGTTGGTGCAGTCTTCCTTTGGGTAAAGCACAACCCAAAATGTTCACAGAGAGATGTTCTGTGGTTTGATACAGAATGGTCATTCTATAGCAGAAAGACGCCACCTTGATCTCTCGTTATTTTAGGTCCAAGAGGCTACCACCCAACGTGGGTTTTCGCTTTTGTACACAAGATTCAGAAAAAAAAAAATAGAGAAAAAAGAGAGCAAGATCTACACGATGCAGCTTGTTTTTTAGATAAAACTTGATTATTTCCTGTTATTACAAACAGGAGAGATTTATTGACACACCAAAATCATCAGCTGCAAATTAAAAGAGGAGAGCATTACAACTACGTAATAAGAAACTGACAACCAAATCACATTAACCCAGGCAAACCCACCACCTCTTTCAATTAATTAAGAAGTTTGAGTCTGACTAGATTCTTGAACCTTCTGTCGCACATTCTGACCACACTCTTTAGCTCTATCCTTCATATCCTTGGCCGTTTCTGCTATCCTCCCTCTAGCATAATCCAGCTTATCAGCACCAAGTGGATGCCTACCAGTCACATGGTTATATATCCACAGCGATACCATTATAGCAGCCAAGCCACACCCACTTGAGAAAAAGAACCCAGAAGTGACCAGGAAAACAACAATCGCTGCCGGGACTAAAATTGGACTGGACAGCACCAGAACTGGTGTGGCCACGACCAAGGCGATAACTGTCCCAGTCAAAGTTAACCCGGACAGCACCGACAGTGCTGCACCTATTGTCCCTGCAGTCATAACCTTCACCGCCTTGCGTGAAGTTGGTTGCCCTGAAGATGGCTCGTACCTCGACATGGGCCTTGATCGATCAGGCATGACTTCCTTTCGTGAGCGACACACACAGCAATGACTGGGAAAATAAGAGCAAACGTTTTCCCCCCACTTCTTGTGATGATGTTGTGTTGGGTCTTGGGTGTCGGGTATTATAGGGAGGCAGAGATAAGGAACGTGGCAGGGTGTGAAGGTGTCTCACCTCGTGGAGTGTACTAAAGGGTAAGGTGGCGCCTTGGAGATGGTGCGGGGATGGTTGGTGGTCCGTGGTGGTGTGGAGTGGATAGTCTCGTGGCGTTTGTTCGGGGAATGGGCAGCTTTGCATGTAATGTGAAATTCAAGAATGCCTGGCACGTCTCAGAGGGAGTGGCCAAGTATTGAAGTTTTTGAGGAGTCCGGCTGGCCCGTTCATAGACAAATTAACGAGCCCATGGACTTTCAGCTGTCCAGTATTTTATTTGGAGTCCTATTGATTTATCCAATAGCCTAGCAGCTAAACACCGCACATTACATTAATTTAAATTCTTTATAAACATAATAGAAATAAACGAGGGAGATTGTAGCTTATAAGCATCTGTGTATATGATTTTATCATGGTCTCCTCCTCCTCCTCCTCCTCCTATTATTATTATTATTCACAAAATCAAGTTTTTTTATTATTATTATGAAGGTATTATATTGATTTAATTAGGTCACGAAACAATCATGTGATGTATTTGCTTCATCTATTTATAACAAAATTTCCTCACCGTCAAAAAATCATATGAATCATAACTCACACACACGAGTATACATTAATTAAAATTAAAATAATTAGGGTGTTTTTAAGTCAACATCACTGGGATGCTTATAAACAATGAAGTAACTCTTTTTTTTTCACTTTTAATTTTGTTTGTTGAATTTTTTTATTTGATCGTTTTGTGGTCAAATTTCATGAGTCAAAATTTTAGATTGTATTAAAAAGAACAAAATTAAAAGATGAGGAACAAAATATAAAACATGAAAAATGAAGCTTTTAGAATTTTTATTTTATTCTAAAATTTTATTATTTTATTTATTTTTAGTCCATAAATTTAAAAAATGAGAGAGAAACTTGTCAATTAACAATGAAGAAGAGAGAAAATTGTTGATTGGTCACGTCCTCATCACAAAAAATAAAGATATTTGTGTCACTGAGTTTTTATTCTCAAGAGGAGTTCAATTCAAGGTTGTCAAAACATGCATTACGGGTTAAATCGGTTGAAAAAATAAAAAATAGGTAAAATCAAGTTGAAATCAAGTAAAACTATAAAAATCGGATGAAATCGCGTAAAATCACGATACCAGTACCGATTGTACGATTTCAATAGAATTGTTGCACTGAAGGTCCCCCTCCCCCCCCCCCATGTCCACCTGTCAGACGCCTATTGAAATTTGCTTTTCCCATTCACGTGACTCTTCAGTCTTCGGTCTTCGCTTCGGTCTTCAGATTAAGTTAATTTAATGATCCCAGATTCCCATCCCATTCACGTCTACTTCGGTCTTTGCTTCGGCCTTGAACAATTAACAAATACAGAACAAATCAAAACGCACAAAGCCACAAATACAGAACAATTAAGCTTTCTTGACACCGGGCTTCTGTCCTCGCTTCCTAACGGGATCAAGACCAATTGGGTCATGCACGAGTACCATCCAACCTTCAGCTTCCATAACCAGGTACCATTGCTGCACTTCTTAAGTTTTTTTGTAGTCTTTTCTTTTGTCTCTTCCGTCCAGGAAAGAGAATTGAATTCAAGGGTGTAATAGAAATAAAATTAACGAAAGGCTTGGGATCAGACCAGTCGATCAAGGTGTTAGTTGATCAAGGTGTTACCTCCGAGCTTTAAACCTTGGTTTTATTGAATTTTTTTTGCTTGTTGTGTTTCTGGGTTGGCAAGGTTTTCTTGTTGTTGATGGGGTTTGTTTAAAGTTTAGTTCTTTGTTTGAGCATGTTTTACATGTATATATTGCTGGCCTGTTGGGAATTGTTCATGTTCTCTGATTTTTGGTGTTCTTTTGAAAATAAAATGAGGGATTGTGTGTTAGAGTAGAGAATTTTGATTACTTCCAAACAAAAAAGGATAGCAGTTTAGCTGTCATTCTGTGATCAATAATTGATGAGGCACGGATGGTTACAATTGCTGAGGTAATTCAGAGGATGGTACTATGGTGGTGGTTCTTCTGTTAAAAATGAAAGACAAGGCAGGTTTTGCCAATTAGTTAATGTTAATAAGGATTCAACATGGGTGTTTTTTTTATTTGCCTCTGGTTCTGTCATTGTTTGATTATAAGTTTAAGACGGTGATTATTTGTGATTCATGCAGTACTTAGAAGAGAACAAGCAGCTGATTATGGCTATACTGGAGAATCAGAACAAGGGAAACGTTTCTGAATGTGCTTCGTGAGTTACAAACTAACTGCAATGTCATTTATCTTGTTTGTTTCCTTTCTGGCACAAAAATGGTGGACTGAATTTAATGCCATTTTAGTATTATAGGACTGAATGTATGACTTTTATTTGAATCATGTATTTTAAGATGCTTGAAATATGTATGAAATTTTATTTGAAACATGTTTTTTAATGTGCTTGAACTATGTATGAATTTTTATTTGAAATATCTTTTTAATGTATTTCAAAATTCCTTACGATTTTACGATCCGTTTTTACGATCCGATTTTGTGAACGGCTTTCCGTTTCGTTCTAAAATCGTGATTTTAACAACCTTGGTTCAATTGACGTAAGCTCTCTTTCTAAATATGACGGAAAAAGTGAATTGACTTCCATTTGATTGATTTTTATTTTTTTTAAGTGATTTTAAAGTGTTTTAGGGTTGTTAAGTGTTATATATATATATATATATATATATATATATATATGATATTTTAGAGGTGTTTTCATATAATAATAAGTTGTTGAAAATAGGGTTTTGAAGGTTCAAGAACAAAAACTCTAATTTTTCGATCAATGAGGTGACTTGAGAAAGACCAGTCAATGATATGTTGCTGGCATTCAAAAACATTTTTATTTACATGTTACTTCAAAAAAATTAGTTTGAATTGTATTGATTTTTTTTTACTTGTATTTTATATGAATTAATTGTATTAATATGGAGTTTTTATAAAAATAAAGGTTAATTTTTCTTAGCAATAACATTTATTTGCTAAGGTACAATAAATGAAAACTATTAAAATAAAAAAGAACTGATATAAAATACTTAAATATGCATTTATAATTATCAGCTTCCTACTGTAATATTTGATTAGTGTTAACAATTATTTTTTTATTTATAAGTTCATATTTTTTTAATTTTATTTTATAAAGTAAAAATAACATCTTTTTTTATCAATTAAAAAAATCATGATAATTTTTTAATTTTCATGTTAAAAATTGATTTACAAGCATGTTCAAAACATTATGTTTGCAAAGTCATGATATTATAAGAAAATATAAATGGTGTGGATGATTTATTATGCAAAACATGTTGTGGATCCCATCATAAAACACCATGGACCCACTATTCACTATATTTTTTGTTTATCTTTTTATTTAGCCCTTATAGATTCAAATTATTTGTGAATTTAAGCTAGTTTATCAGGAGAGTGAATTTAATACACAGGGATCACAGTGAATAAAAACAAATGAAATTGTGGCCTTTTAAAATTTAGGGTGAAATACACCCTAAAAAAACCAAAATACATGTTATCAAGGGCAATTCAGTAATTTTACAACTATCCATTTGTCATTGTCAACATTGAAGGGGCCAATTATGTTTTTTACTTTTATAATGTACAGTAAAAATTCAGTAATTTCAGGGGTGTTTTCTTCTTTTTTATTTTTAAAGAATAGTAAAATGGCTTGCATGTTCTTCAAAGTGGATTTTTCCTAGCTTACGATTCAGAGGCATTTTTATATTTACACTCAGTTTTTTTGTTATTATCATGTTGGTTTAAGAGAGTCTTTGTAACCTAATATATTAAAATATTATTAAAAAAATTGATAATATATGCAAGATTGTTCTTTGTTCCAATAGAGTCTCCTGCAATAGCGTTTGACTATAAAAATAAAATGTGTATTTGAAAATATAGTTGAAAATTTCAAAAAAAATTATTAAAAATTAATTTTTATATATATTTTTAGATTGTTTTAATATACTGATTTTAAAAATAATTTTTTAAAAATAAAAAAATATATTATTTTAATATATTTTTAAATAAAAAATACTTTAAACTATAATTATTACCGCATCTTCAAATCTATCCAAAGTTATCGGAGTTATAAAAGCTGGCACACCTCCCTGAAAAAATGAAGCCAGTGTTGATGAAAAACATGACGACACCAGCTGAGACTAACGGGTACCGGGGTGGCCATGATGAGAAAGAATTAAACATGCCCCGGTGAAGCATATCCCGGCAAAAACAAGAGAGTTACACCCACTGCCGATATTTGTCATGAGCCTCAACACAGGCTGGCGGGACGCTGGCTTTGATTGATCAAACATTATCAACAGTTAATTTATGTGTTTGGTTGTAGGCTTGATTGATACTATGAATTTGGGAGATCAAGTGATTTGAAGCACAGGGAGGGAGGAGTTAAGCTGCCGGAGAGATTTTAAATTAATTTTTAACATAAAAGGAGATTAATGTGATAATATGATAGACGTATTTTAAATTAATTTGTAGGGTGCATTTAATAAAACAAAATTAAAATTATGTAAATTAACTAATTGTTAAAATAATTGTTAATGATAGTTAAAAATTAAAGTGAAAAGCTAAAAGATATAGATTTTTTATCTTTCTTTAAAAAACTTTATATTTAATTAATGTCAACAAAAATAAAGTTTTGGCATAAATACAATGATTTAAATATTGCAGAAAAATATTTTTTTATTATCTAAGTAGTTTAGAAGCTTATATATTAAATAAACTATTAATATCTTAATTCTAGCCATTTGATTTACTTATTTTGTTCAAGGTGGTCGGTACCTAGTGCTTAATAAACTAGAGTGATTAGTGATTAGTATCTATAAAAATAAAAAATTTAAATTTTGGGATACTTTTATGTTTAAGTAGGTATTTTTGTTTTAGAAAGGACAATGATATTTGAAATAGATGAACAATTAAAATATATATGTTAAAACTATTGAGAGTAAAGGGATAAACTTGTGTTCTTTGAAGGGCTCACATAATTTTTATAATTCATGAATCTTATTTTTTTATGAAAAGAATATATGGGAGTGTCATCTTTATCCTAATCTTGTCATCTTACACATTATTAATGAGAAAAAATTATAGGTTTTTCTTAAAACTTTTATACAACTAGGGGTGTAAAAAAATTAATTTGTTTGACTTTAACATTTTATGTTAAGAGTTTCAAAATATAAAATAAATTTTTTAAAATCTTTATAATCCAGTTTATAGCAAAAAAAGAAAAAAAAACTTATTCATAAATTACTCACTCAAAAATAAATTTATAAACCAAAATTTGGCAGACCAGAATTGAGCCATTCAAAAGTTCTCTCTTCACAAATTTTTAGTTTATAAGTTTTAAGTTTTTAAGAACTTATTTTTCAACTTATTTATAAAAAACACTTCAAAAATAAAATCTTAATAAACTAAATTTTAATTTTAAAACACTCCAAAATCATTTTAAAAATTAAAAAAAAAAAACTAATAAAAAAAACCTAAATGGACGGATTTATGGAAAACATCATTTCCTTTAATGAATACGAATCATTGACACAAAAGCATTAACTTTTAATTAAACCAACGTAATTTTCAAACGAAAATTAATTAAGTTACACCAATTGAAGAGCACAATTACCCCGTCAGAAACTTTCAACACTCTTGTTCTTATATTTGGCTTCTGAAAAAAGATGCCCCAAAACACAGGTATTTTTTTGCCTTCACAGTGGAACCCATAAAATATTATGCCGTCGGTCCGTCCAAAGAATTTTTAGTGCTAACTCACGTCTTATTCTCCACTTAACCTTTTGAAAAAGCCCAATCACACGTACAGTTCACATGTCAGTAACCATGAATGTCACTGCTCTGTCACATTAGACTTCCCGCTTTCCAAGACCCCATCCAAGCCAACGCTCCTCTACGTAAAAAAAGTCAAAATAATTTGAAAAAGGAAAATAAGAGGGATTGGTCCCACGTACCAATTCGACCGTTGCAAAAAAAGTTATTCTTAGGAACCCCCCATTTTCTTCTCCGTCTCTCAACGATCTCGCAAAATCTCACTCTCTCTTGAAAAAAACTCTTCTCTCTCTAAAAATATTTCTCTAATGGCGATTGCTTCAGAGACCCAACCCCAAGAGAAGGTAATTTCTTGTAAAAGGTCGTGACTAGTTTAACTTGATTTCAACATCTAGGGTTTTTGTTCTCTCATCTTGTAAAGGAACCGGTTCTCTTCTTTAATTTCTCTTTTATAGATCGAAATTGAATCTTTTCGTTAGTTTATATTTAGGGTTTTGAATTGTGGGTTTTTTTTTATTTTTAACTTTGGTACAGGCCGGTACGGAGGTATCAGGAGAAGAGAAGAAGAGATGGACGCTAAATGATTTTGATATAGGAAAGCCACTTGGACGTGGAAAGTTCGGTCATGTTTACTTAGCCAGAGAAAAAAGGGTGAGTTTTTCAGTTTCATTGATGATAAAAACCCTTTATTTTTATCTAATTAAATTTGAAATCTGTGCTTATTATTGTTCATAAATTGGAGCTTATATGTGAATTTAGTTGGGTTCTCTTGTGTTAAAATGAATTTTTAATTTTTAGGTTTTTTTATTTTTGGGTTACCTTAGAAAATTTAAGGAAACTAGCAGGATTTTGTTTTAACTGATCATTGTACAATCAATTGATCTTTTAATGTTTGTTGCTGGTTCAGAGCAATCATATTGTGGCTTTGAAGGTTCTGTTTAAGAGTCAGTTGCAGCAATCACAGGTTGAACATCAGCTCCGTCGCGAAGTTGAAATTCAAAGTCATCTTAGGCATCCCAATATATTGCGCCTTTATGGTTACTTTTACGATCAGGTGTGTTTCTTACGATCCTCGTTTGAATTTTTGAAAGTGTTTGGTAAATTTGACTGATTTGTGTTTTTTCTACCTGAAATTGTGGCAGAAACGAGTTTATTTGATATTAGAATATGCAGCCAAAGGTGAACTCTACAAAGAATTGCAAAAGTGTAAATACTTCAGCGAAAGACGTGCTGCTACTGTGAGTTATTTTTAAGCCGTCTCTTTCAATTATCTTCATTTTACTTGTCCTACTGTTAATACCCTTGTGCCAGCACGTTTCACCTTCAGTTAATTTGCTTCAAACCATGATTTTTCCTTCAACTTCCTATTTGAGACACGAAAATTACATTTTGCACTGTCATCTCTGATCATGCGAATACTGATTAGTTATGTTGGGTGTGGATTTGGTAAATGTGGCAGTATGTTGCGTCATTAGCCCGGGCACTGATTTATTGTCACGGCAAGCATGTAATACACAGAGACATCAAGCCAGAGAACCTGTTAATAGGTGCACAGGTGATATGACAGCCATTCTTGATAGAATTTCCGATATCTATTAGATGATTGATTGAATTATATGTGCTCAGTAACAAAGTTAACATTGATGTCTGTTATCAGGGTGAGCTCAAGATTGCAGATTTTGGTTGGTCAGTGCACACTTTTAACCGCAGGCAGACAATGTGTGGTACATTGGACTACCTCCCACCAGAGATGGGTATGTATGTTAGCCATTGGATTTAAAGGCCAATGGAGCTTCCTGTTTTTATTCTTGGATTTGTATTGTGGTCTCTTGTATGGTTTGATTTGAGTGAAGCTATTCATATACCATTTGATTATGTGAAGGAATGGTTTTTGAATAATCTTGAAACAGCTCTTCCAAAGCAGTAACTTTATCTGATTCCATTGAAAAATAATTGTTACGGTATTATGTTGATGGTGCAGTGGAAAGTGTAGAGCATGATGCGAGTGTTGATATATGGAGCCTGGGTGTTTTGTGCTATGAATTTTTATATGGTGTTCCTCCATTTGAG
The DNA here is from genome assembly GCA_018804465.1 of Populus tomentosa. Classification (NCBI taxonomy): domain Eukaryota; kingdom Viridiplantae; phylum Streptophyta; class Magnoliopsida; order Malpighiales; family Salicaceae; genus Populus; species Populus tomentosa. The sequence continues at coordinate 20,324,351 of CM031979.1, forward strand.
GCCAAGGAACACTCAGACACATACAGAAGGTAAGCATGAATTGGAGAAATGAAAGAAAATGAAGAGAACTGCAAACTATTCCTTAGTTCAGAATACATAAATACTTTTCCAATTTAAAGGCAATGAAGGGTCCTAAATGCTTCCCGTTTTTTATATTGATCACTTGCTAATTGCATTTCTCGTATTGTTCTCTCATTAAGAGTCTCTTGCTTCTGTGCTATAAACAAGAAACAAGAATAAAGTGATTTGTTGAAACCTTTGCTATTGAATTTATTTCTATTTTACTCTTTTTGTGGCATTATTTAGAGCAAGCTTATAATCCTCGTTTTACTCTGTGTTGCTGATACCTGTTACCTTTATCAATAGGATTGTGCAAGTGGATCTAAAGTTCCCTCCAAAACCAATTGTCTCTTCTGCAGCAAAGGACCTTATTAGTCAGGTGAAAAGTCATTTCTTGCTTTTAACCCACAGTGGCAGCTGCATCTTCCATGGTGGAACTTAATTTGAATTTCAACAACATAAATTAATTACCCAAATACGTTGGAGATGGGATTGAAAGCTGTGATAATATAACTTACATGGAATTGAAAACTGTGTTTAGACCCCTTGCTAGCAGAATTAATTAACAATGCAGGAAATAATATTATGTTGTCACTTTTGGAAGGATCTGTACTCATTCTCTTTTGTATTTTTTTCCCCTCTTCGAACAATAGATGCTTGTAAAGGATTCTGCAGAGCGCCTACCGTTACATAAGCTACTTGATCATCCCTGGATTGTTCAAAATGCTGATCCCTCTGGCATCTTTAGGGGTTGATTTGTCTTTCTCTAGATGCCTTACTGTTTCAAGGACCAATGGTGCAAGTTTATAGAGAAGAACGCAAAGAACCTCTAGGCGAGAGGTCTCCGTGAATTTGTGAAGAACCGGATCATTGTAACTTTTTCTTGTAAGAGTTCATTGCTCATGTTGTCTCCAAGCTCTATAGAACATAAAAACTAATGGTTTATTGAATCTATTTCATTTCAATTCAATTTTATGTTATTATAGGGGCACATTCTCTTTTTTCTAAGTTATGTTTGTTTCTTGAAAAGTGATTTTTAAGGAGTTATTTTTTAAATTTTCTTGTGGTTGTTTGTCATTAAAAAAATTGATCAACAGAAAACACTTTCCAGTCAAAGAAAAATTTTGCTTAGTTTTCATAAAAGTGTTTTTCTTTTTATTTTGGACGGAAATCACTTTTTGAAAGTTTGTGAAAATTTTAAAAATATCATATTATTTACTGATTATATCAAATTTGATTCTCAAACTTTTAATTGCTATATATATTTTGTTTTATTTTCTTTTTTAATTTCATCCTTAGAATTTAATTTTTATAATTTTTATTTGTTTTTCTCTTATTATTTTTTAATTAAAATATTTTATCTATCAAATTTGGTAGAATAAAATTGTTATTTATTTTATTTAAAATAATTTATGAAATGTTAATTATTACCATTTTAATTTCTTTTTCTTTTATTATTTTTTATTTTTTAAATTTGATTTTTATTATTTTGATTATTATTTATTTTATTTGAGATAATTTATAAAATTATATTTTTTTTTCAGTTTTATTGTCATTTTATTTCTTATTATTTTAATAAATTTAAAAATAATAAAACATTAATAAGTTATTTTCCAGCTCATTTTCAATAATATAACTAAACATTAAAAATTATTTTTTAATTTATTTTTTATTATACTATCAAATATCAAATAATTTATTTTTCTAAAATTTATTTTTTAAAAAATAACTACTTTTCCAGCACAAGACACTTAGATCTTCCATTCTTTTCATTTCCAGTTCCAGTTGTGACACGTACAGCACAATTTTTTTAGAACAGTATTCAGTAGTGCGACTTTGCGGGGAAGAGAACGCAAAAAGGTAAAACAAAAACAAAAACAAAAAATGGGTGCCCAACGCACCCCTTCAGACGATATTGTTGATCATTTAACCATGCCTGTTTCTGATTTCAGCAGCATGAACAGTAGCTGAAACTTCATAGGCAATTGCTCGTTTTGCTCTCTGTTAACACAGTTTTTTCTATTCACAGCATGTGCCAAAAGCAACGAGATTTATTTATTTTTTCTTCTGTTGGGGGATGACTAGGACCTGATATGCCAAATTAACTTACCAAGCCGCATATATAATCATGTAAATAAATCATCTTAGATAAAAAAATTTGTAAAAAATTATAAATCAATCAAAACAAAGGCTGCATCTGAGAAACAGAGAGCGAAACTTCCCCCTTGAGCAAAATAATTCTCACCATTTTACGCTGTTAAAAAGTTTCTGCACGGGCCTGTGGCCACTGCTGAATATAAACATCGCAAAAAGATATACAGCAAGGATAACTTGATTTTAAACTCTTAAGATTTGATCAGACATAACCAGAGAAATTCCCACTAAGAACATGTTTAAGAAAAGATCCGCCCACACAACAGGTAAATATTACGATGCAAATCCAAAGATAACAACTCCTGTGACCTGAGGTTTTAGCTTGTATGATGTTGGTTGGAAGTGGCTGATGGTGAGATATCATGCTAGGAATCTCTCAATATTAGTGATTGTTCTCACATCTGTCACCATCCAATAACTGGGTTGGAGGTTTGTACTGTTTTTTCTTGCTTTCGGCAACAACTCTGGGGCTTATAAAGCTTGGTTGGTTAGTTGAAGAAAGGAGTCTTGCCCACATCCTGTCAGTAATCACAACCTGGTTCTGCCTCTCATTAATGCGCTGAAAACAAAAATGAATAAATAACTCCAACAGTAAGCATTGGTGTCAAAAATCAACATCTTTTCCAAAAGATATCCCATCACAGATAGAAGTTGATCAAAGTAAATGATACAGAACAAAGGAAGAGAGAGCTGAGACTTGCAGCTGTGATTGCAAGGCTTTTGAATTTATGGTAGTAGTCAAGAGGCAGAGGCAAACAATGTAAAATTTCCAGTTAGTGTCAAGTTAGTGGGCTTCTGACAGGAAAAAAACAAAAATCTATAACAGCTGATGATTTTTCATCAGTTATTTCCACAATATTAAGTATAATTGTTATTTTGGTACATAAAGGAATTTACCTCAAAAGGAATGTAAGAATGTCGACCATTGACAGGTCCGACTGTAAAGCCCGTATATCCAGCCATTGCTCCATGAACTGCACTTTGAGCAAGGAGTGAGCAGTAGACATTATCGGATGCATTACCTGGAACAGCACGAATCATGTATGTAGGATCTGCAAGATGGTTGGGTCAAAGTTACGCCTTTGCAGCTGAATTGAGTTATAGCATAAAAACAATAAACAAAGAATGTTAATACAAGTAACATACCTATATATTTGAGAGTGATGGCCATCTTCTGTACTCTTGCAAAATGATCCTGCACAGAAGTTTAAAAGAGGACAATAAATTAGCCAGTGGAGAAATTCCTATAAATCATAAAATTTGCAAAGAATGTTCATCATCAGAACTTCTCATCTGAGAGTACAAAAATGTATATGGTATTTGAAAATCAACACATTATGATGGCTCTTTATCAAAGATATGAAGAGGCATTGAAATTCTAAGAGCTTGAGGTCATCACACCATGGTATATATAGATTTAAAATTCAATAAAAGAAGAGCTCTTACACACACAAAAAAAAAATAAGTGAAATGTTTATGAAGCCATTCAGGAATGGAAGCAAATCATAAAGTAGACAACAACTATTAATTGACAAATTTCTATCTTTTGTATGTATAATATTTTAATCAAATGATCATCATGCTAAGCATTACTTGGAATGATTTTCTTGTAAAAGTAACATATCATTTAATAGACCTTTGCTAGGATTAAAAAGAAAAGATAAAAAAGGATTGCTTCATCAGCTGCATAAGAAAACGGGAAAAGTAAATTATTGATTGCTTAACAAGGCTAAGCTATTGTGATTTCACAAGATTGCCATGAGATTGAAAGTCACCAAGAAATCACAAAAACAGGGAACAAAAGTGATAATAATATGAGATTATCTCTAAATTTTCTGTCAAGTATTACATTAATTTTATGAGATATCCATAACCCAACATCTTGAAGCAGATTGTTTCCTGAAGCATCTTGCTGGTTCATAGATTGCAAGTACTTTGCAAGAAGATCCTGTCCTGCTCCTTCAGCGACAACGATAACCATGTGTCCATTTTCTTTAAGTCGACGTTTAATGAATTCAAATAGTCCACCTTTTCCTTCAAGATAGAAGGGTGATTCAGGAATCAAACAGCAATCCACATCCCGGCTAGCAAGAGTTGCATGCATTGCAATGAAACCTGCATCCATAATTCCCAATAGATTGGAGAGATTGTAAAACAACACATGGAGAGGTCTAATGTGTGACATGGTTGTCAGAGATTGTATCTGTCTATGCCTCAACTTACCACTGTGCCGACCCATCAGCTTCACAATGCCAATGCCATTCTCGAAACTTCCAGCCTCAACATGGGCCGCATTAATTGCACGTTGAGCCTCCTCGACTGCAGTATCAAAACCGAAGGACCTGTCGATGACCTGAATCATAATAAGGACACTCAATGCAACATATTTCTCCAATACTTAATGTGGGTTGTGCAGAAACATGACAGGAAAGAATTCAATGATATCACAACTAAAGATGTGTCAATGAAAGTACAGGAATGTCATTATCGATGGTTTTGGGAATTCCAGCAACTGCAACGTTGAGGCCGCGTCTTCTAATTTCCTGAACATCAAGAAGCACTTAGTTCAAAATTTAGCAAACACATTAAGGTAATGATGTGTACAGTCAGGTAATCAAAGGCATTGAGAGATGGAAATCACATCGCAAAATGAAAAGCAATATCACAGATGTACAAATGGTATGCCAGAATGTTAAAAAGATCTGTCAACACAGCCTAAGAGCATTTCAGTGGCATGGAGTAGCAGAGCTATATGTATACTGAATTCAGAACCTCCTTTTACCCTGAAGTAGCAGTTTTTTGGGTCGAACATGGAAAGAAATACATGATAGGGTGTCAAAATTGGAACCCGCCAACATTCTCAAAAAAAAAAAAAAGACAACCTGCTAAGGATGGTAGCATTGAATTAATTGGTAAGATAATAAAGTAATTCCATCCAAGCAAAATCATCCAAAAACAATTTTATGCTGACAGTAGCTCAAAATCGCTGAAGAATATGTTGACTAGAGGAGAAGAAAAAATTCAATGGAAAAGTGTGGCTCAACAAACATTCAAGAATTCCTTATTATTCAAGCAGCCATAATAATTCAAACTATGTGCCCCATGTGTCTAATATATCATTTTCGGCTAGTGGTATGTTATGGTCGGTAGATCCAAGAAGCCATTGAACAAATCAACTGTTACACATAAAGCTTACCTCATATATCACTGCTGCTCCTTTTTGAGTTCCATCACCTCCAATTATATAAACCTGGACCACAAGAGGAGATGATCAGTGCCTTCACATGGAAAGTGTAGGCCTACACTACAGTGAAAAATGAAATTTAAATTAACAATGCACTCAAAAATTCATTTTTTTTGTTTGGCAACTTCAATCTACAAAGAAAGTCCCACCCAATACCAACCTGATTAATCCCCCGATCCTGAATACTGTCAACTATCTTTGATGTGTCATGACCACCTCTTGATGTCCCCAGGATTGTACCGCCACGTTTATGGATGTCATCAACTACCTTAGGAGTTAAATTAATGGTGTTCTTGGCATAGAAACCCCTGTAGCCTCCCTACAATGCGACACAATAGATTCATGCCATTGAGCGTGTGACATTACCAAATTTTGAAGAACAACATCTCAAACTTCGATACATTTCATTTTTGAATTCACTACAATTACATTCAAATTCTTACTTTGTAAACAAAAGAATTCTAACAACTATAGGAAAAACACCTGAATGCATGCTGTGCAGGAGAAAAATGCAAAAATTGGATTACAAAACTGTGTTTGTGTCAAAACCATGTTTAGGCATCAAATATAATAGAAATCAATCACTCACATCAATCCCAAGGACCTTGGTGACACCATACATGTGGTAAAGGCCACACACAATTTCCCTGATCACTGTGTTGAGGCCAGGACATAAACCCCCACATGTTACTATACACGCGCGCACATCATCCGACTTAAAATACACCTGAGCAGAACAACAAGCTCCTATCAGTAAGGAAATAAACACCATAAACACAAGATTAATATCAGCGTTTCAACATATTCAGACAGCAATCTGTAAAGGGTAACCATACCTTTTGACGAGGTCCAGCACGTCTAAAATGTGTCCCTCTTGGACTGCTGTTATGAACAACAATCTAAAAATCATTCATTACAACAAAAACATTAACAGCCAATATCTTTATCAAAAGTTATAAACATCTAACAAAATGAAATCGACATTGACAGAGCAACTAACCTTTTGAGCAACAGTATCATCCACATTAACAAAGTACTGCCTGAAATCAAATCATTCCATTTTATTTATTGAAATAAAAAAAAAAAAACCAGCAACTAGTACAATAACCTTAAGACAACAACCGAATCATGATTCATGCCAACTATTAAGTCAAATATATGCATATCAAAATTTTTACTTACTTGACTCCTGCATAGGCTGGATTGTCTTGTAACTGATTTGGATACGTCTGCCACAAATATAAAATGAAAAAAGAATGAAATTTATAAATTATGCAAAAGAAAAAATCTCAACTATCAAAAACCTAAATAGTAAATCTCAAATTCATTTTACTGATTAATCAAGCAAACACGATTGTTAAACAAAAGGAAAAGGAAGTGCAAGGTTTAGTGCTTTGGAGTACAGCGAGCAGAAGCAAACAATCAAAAGCACAGATTCGCACATTGATAAAAATACGTAAAATCATGCGTCTATGATATAGACGTAAGAGAAATGAAAAGAGAAGGATGACATTACAGGGAGATGCGGAATATAGTCGGTTAAATGAGGCACATCTTCAAGCACATAACCAGCAGCACCATTCACTATCTTCATCTGTGAAACTCCAGCCATCTCTGATCTCTTTTATGGGCGCTTGAAGAAGAATAGGTGGCAGAAAGAAGAGCATAGTTAGAACTAAGAGTGGCTTTTCATAGCCTGCGTTTGTTAAGGGGGTGTGTGTCTATAAGCGACGTCGTGTGTGTCGGGGGATTTTTGTGGGCGGGGGTATGACGAAACAGGTAGCGTGGGTTTTGAGGAGTCATTTGATAAGACAGGACGCCAACTGGTTGTGGAAATGGTTTGTCAAGGATGGTTTTGGTGTCTTGTCGTTTTAAGAACCTTGAAACCAAATGGGAATTCACTTATTAATTCTTTAACTGATGTTCGGGAGTTTTATCATTTTTCATCGTGAATTTTTTTTATTGTCAAGTTGAATGATGGTATTTTTATAATTAAATAAATATAAATATTATTGAAAAACATATAATTAACACGTTATTTGCACATAAAATTAAATTACATCATTTAGACAATGCATGTGGAGGTATTTTGATGACTAAATGGTGGCTTTTAAAGTGGCAATCAAATTATCTTGACAAATCCTTCAATATTTTTTTAGATTTTACTAGTTAATATTAAAATGGTTGGAAAATAGGTTTTTAGTTGAAATCATGTCTAAAATTTTATAAATTGTGAGTTTATAAGATTAATGAAGGTTTAAAAAATTTATTCAGGGTTGCTTTGCTCTTTTTTAAGAAAAATATATTTTTTTTAGTTTTATTATTTAATATTTGTATAATTGAAGAATGAGCTCCAATTTTTTTTCATAGGATTTTTCATTAAATTTAAAAATAATTTAGATTATCTTAGCTTCTTTTTAATATCTACAAAAAATCACAATAAATCAATTGATAAATGTAAAGCTACATTAATTGCTAGAGGATTTATACAGGGGCATGTCATGGACATTCATTAGTGGATAAAATTACTTCTATAAGAATTATAATATATATTGTTGTTTCATTAGGTTAAAAATATGGGTTTATAGCTTATAAATTTGATCATTATATTTGATCAGCACAGGTTAATTTATTAATTTCTCACCTCAATATCTTGAAAGGATATTTGTCCCATATATTTTCGTTTTAATTGTTTTTTTTTTTTTTTTTTTTTTTTAATTGTTTTTAAAAGACATTGTTTAATATGTATTATATTTTGAATTCATCATTAATTTAGAAAAAGAAAAACATTTTAATAATGTTTGAATATTATTTTTATATTTGGAAAAAAATGACCCGTAAAAACTATATACAGTGGTAGCATGATAGCATCTAATAAATTTTAAATCGAAATTTAAATTAAAAACAATAGAAGATAATATAGAATATGTATTTGACCGATGGTTATACGTGGGCAAAAGAAATGAAAGTAAATGGAGAGCTTGTAAAAAAACAAAAGTCCTTGATTTTATTTTTTAAAATATTTAACCCATTAACCATTACGTTTCAGCCCATGGAAACATTTAACAAATTTTTAATATAAAATAGCTGCCGCCCCCTGATAAATCTGCAGGTATTAACTGTTTTGGAAATCATATCCAAATGAACAATAGCCCATCATGTTCGCACTATGGGCATTGTAAGAATCCAGTTAATAAAATATTAAATTGAAAATAGAGTGTTAAATTAAATCAAAGGTATATAGTTAAAATAATAAAGGATAAAATTAAAAGAAACTAAAAAATATATTTGCCAGATGTTGCTAGAAAAAAAAAAGTTGTAAAAAAAGATAAATAAAACTATAAATAATTAATTAATTTTACAAAAATAAGTTCCAAAAAGATAAAGCTTCGAGCTTGAAAAGAAAGATAAGTTGAAAACCAAGAGGCTTGAGAGAAAATTATTATTGAAACTGTACGGGGCTTACCAAAAACTACAATGAACATAGCTATTTTTCTTGTTCCTGAAATTTGATTTCTACATATAATTTTCAAAGTAATGAGGTCTAAAAATATTACTAGTAGCTTAGAAATAGAATTTATATGTTAAATAATTAATCAAGCTCTTGATTCTAGCAATTAATATATTTTTTCTAATCAAGGTAGCTAATAACTTGTACCCAATACCTAGCAAGTCAAGGTAGCTGGTACTTATAAAAGATCATCTTTTATAGATTTAGAGACTCTCAAGTGTTCAAGTAATTTATTTTTATAAAGAGAAAGTGTAATAATATTTTTAAAAAATAGACTTTAAAAAATATATATACTAAAAATATTGAAAATAAAGATATTATGAATATGGAGCTTGAAGAATTCATGGGATATTTATAATTTATGAGTCTTGATAATACAAAATAATAAAATATACAAACTAAGTCTACGAGAATTAATTAATTTATAACTCAAAATACAGCACATCATACACTTAAAAAATAAACCCTCAACGAATATATAATATATCACCTTTTGTTTCAAATATTGATTGGAAAAATTCTACCCCATAAATTCAAATTTAACGGCTTAAAACCCCTAATAATCCTAGAAGAATTAAGTTTAGACATTGATTGGACCCAATAACCAAGGGCTTCGGGTAGCATGTTTGGACCTATTTATTATCCCTGTTAGGCTAAAGCAACTCGTCCAAGCCTAACACTCTCTCAGTATTTTTTTGAGACCTCCATGCAAGTGTTTTAATATTTTTTACTGATCAAATAAGTATTATTTTAAGTAAAATATAGTTTAAAATATTATAAAAATGAAATGATTTTTCAACTTCTTCTCTATGTAAAAAAAAATCTTAATTAATTTTGTTTACTTCTTTATTTAAAACAGGGCACCGTATTAACTAAAAGAAAGATAGTTTATTTCGGGATATATTATTTTTCCAAGTAAAAACAATACCAAACAATCACTTGGATTGGTTGATTAGTGGATTTATTCTTCGGCTGGGATTTGTATTTTACAAGATATTGTAAATATTTTTTACAGAAGCACCAAATTCAGGTGTGGATGGCTTGATGATACCTTTTTGTTCAAATTCAATCAGGGAGGCATTTAATTTTTATACGTGAAAATCAGTCCAATAATATCCTTAATATTAAAACCAAAAAAATCATAACCTATATGTTAAATAAAAACTACCATTGTTGAAATTTAACAAAAACTTTTCAAATAGCCAGTAGACATTCTCAATTTAGTTGGCAAAGCCATTGGTGTTATTGTAAGTGAATAATAACTTATCGCGTTCATATTAAGATTGTATTTCATTGGAGTTAAAAACTGAAGATTAAATGTTCGGGATGTCAAAAAATGGTTGAAGAACAAAATATTAAGGATGATCGATGAACCAAAAAACCAAGAGGCGTGGGGTTTTATTGTGCATGAATACCTCAAATTTCTTTGTGTATTCATTCAATGTATTTTTTTTTTCATTTTGGTAGTATAAATTTTAGAGTGATTTAATCTTTTTATGGTCAAATTGAAGGTGAATACCTTCTGATTTGTTGACGCGGGAACGATTGGAAGTTAAGGGAACGAAGTAAAAAAGAGGGGGAAACTAGGTGGTTTTTTCAAAATTAGTGCGGAAAGTTAACTTTAATTATTTTACCTTTTTATTGATAGATTTTCTGTTCTCATAATTTTTTAAAATTCAATCTCGACGGAAAAGTTAATTTCCTTATTTCTCAGTCCTTAATTTGAAATATAAGAAAAAATCATTGAATTTTACTGATAAAAAAAAAATCTCAATTGATATCAATTTTAGGATGATGGAAATTCTATTTACAGATTATAAAATTTGATTGAATCAATAATTTGATATTGAAAAATATAAAAAAAACTCTACTAAAATTTTAATAAAAATAAATATTAAAATAAAAAATTATTGTACCTTCAATAATAATACAATATATAAATGAAATATCTTACATTTGAATTTATCGGTTATTACAGGCATGGTTATGGAAATTAGAGTTTAAGGAATGGAGGGGAGTTCCAGATTATTATAATTGTAGTTATATTATAATTATAATTATAAATAATAATAATAATAATAATGAGTACTGCTGCTGCTATAAAAAAAAAAAAAAAACTAATTCTTGTAAAGGATACGTAGTGACCTGCCTCCCTCACAAACTATTATTGACAACTACAGTAGCTTTTTTTTTTTTTCAATTTTTCATGAAAATCAAGAGAGGGAGAGAGACAAGAGGAAAAAGAAAGTAAGAAAGAAAAAGGGGTTTTATAGCTGCTTTGTGTGTTCAAGATTTATTGGGAGCGTGGTTGGGGTTGTTTTTTAAAGTATTTTTCATATTAAAATGCATCAAAATAATATTTTTTAAAAAATTATTTTTAAGATCAGCTCAACAAAACAAACAAAAAAATTAATTTTTAGTAAAAAATTAATCTTTTTAAAAATGGGGGCTGGCCTGCATTTCTAAACGCTCCCTTCATCAATAACATGAGCCTTATTGGGATAGAAAGGCTGACAAGATGATTTTAAAGACATTAAAGACGGGCGGTATCGAATCTTGGAGGAAGCTACACGCATTATTTAAACACAACGACTACCACACGCTGACTTATGCAATTTTTGTTTTTTTTTAATTTCCCCTCTTCAATTTTTTGTTTTTTAATCCAATCCCTGATTATTTGATAACCATTAATTTTTTGTATTTGGTCCCTAGTTTTTTAATAGCTTTTTAGTTTGATCTCAAACTTCATCGTTTTGGAGCCTAATAAAGACTCAAACGAGGAGAATGGAAGGGAAGGGAAATGAATTTTTTTTTTCTTCTAGTCCCTTGGTCCCTAATGAATCTTATATTTTTTATTTTTGTGTCAGGTTCTTTTGTGACTCTATAGTTTGGTCCCAAACTTCATCCCATTTGAGATTAGTAAAGACCCAACTAAGAAGAAAGAAAATGGAAGAGACATCTGGCTATACCAAGTTAGCTCATTATGATCATGTTAAAATCCTGCCCATTCATCTAGCATGTTAAACTGGGTTGGTAGGGGTCGATTCAATTTGACATTATATTTTTGTTACTCTCGTTGGATTCTTTTTTTCTTTTGCAATTTTATTCATTGATATTTTATTGTTTCATGTTCAAACCCAATCAAATTAGATAAGGGTTGAAGTGAAAATATCTTTTTTTTTAGTCAAATGTGATTTTGAACAAGGTGACCAGGTCACAAACGGGTTCCTTGATCAAATGGCACAAGTTGAAACAAGTCTAACACGATTGGGTTTGGAACCCAGGCCATCTAGTGACCTACGATGTAAGACAGCGTTGGAAAAATAAAAAGCATAAGAGCTATATTAACAAATTATTTTGTTATGGATTTGATTTTTATTTTTCATTCACAAAAAATATAAACAAGTAATGAAATAAATATAATGAATAGCATGTCACATCGTGTTTCTTTTTCTATATTCATCACTTAGCATTCCGTTCTATCTTTATTTGTTATTAATGTTTTTATTTTTTTTGCATTTTTTATGTATATAATTTTCAATTAATTTTGTTGAACACACTAATCAAGTTTTCGGTGCTTATTTTGAATTCTTCATCGTCAGCTAAAAAATTAACATTGTCCATTTTATTTTATGATTAAATTGAATTTTAATCTAACCTAGCACGATCACTTGAACTAGTTTTCTATCTAATCTCGGTATCCAGGAAAGTGTTGGTTCACTAATAAAACAAATGTCCTCATTATCTACTCCATACAGATACCAAAAATAATATTGTTGTCACCATCGAAATCTCTAACCTAGTTGTCTTCTCTCCCGCTCTTAAAATTCAACGTCCCTCTTTTTTTATATAATTTCTAAATTTTGATACTGTGGATGATCATTATCCAAGACAACAGTACATGTATAAATTGGTATTAGACCCGATAGGATAATATTTTAAGATGTTCTTTATGATTATTTTTTATGATAAAAACATTGCTAAGCAAGCTTCCATGTTAACCGATATTAAATCTTTATCCAAATGATTTCAAGTAAGGATAATTATTTTTGGTTCGATTTGATTTTTTATTTATTTAAAAAACCTGAAATCGGTTCAAACCGACCAGTTTTGATTTGAGTTAGTTTTTTAAACATAAAACCGGTTCAAACTAATATGACTTGGTTTTGACTCGTTTTTTGGTTTGGGTTTGATTCGGTTTTTTTGATTTTATGTTTATAAAACCAAAACTAAACCGGTCGGTTTTTTCAAAATTATAATCGGTTTAATTAGTTTTTTTTATAATTTGATTTTATAATTATTTTTTTCTGTTTTTTTTTTATTTTTTGATGTTTTTGCTCATTCATAATTTCAGGAGAGCGTGTCCTCAGTTGATAAAAATCTAATACTTTTATAAAAAAAATTAATAATTTTTCTTAGATGTTGGCTAAAATTTTTGAAAAAAACATTCCTTGATCACGAGGACAGCCCTAAATTCCCCATTATAAAATTAACTCCTGAATAGGAGCTAAAGAAAAAATTGAAACTAACAAGCTAATTATTTAAAATTTCGTTATTTAAAATAAAAACAAATTGGAATTTTTTTTGTTATTAAAATATCACATGGTAACATTTTCAACCAGTGACTTCCTCAAAATATGAGGATTACAGGGTATTATCGTAATCAAATGCAGGACCACTTATGATCACCATCAAATTCTAAAGTTAGTCAATACTCTCGAAGATTAGAAGAGTAGAACTTGAATTTAAATGCTAGTCAAGACATTGTCACACTCAATATATATGGACTCTCGTTGGGATAGAATAATTGCTTTCTCGTTCTTAAAAAGTATATTAATAAAAAGAATAATTTAATTCTCAACGTTACTACTTATATTGGGAGATAGATGTGAGCGACAAAGCTTTTCATGAAATTATTAATTCAATATTATTATGGGAGAAATACTGTTCACCACCTTACAAAATATTATTTATTTTAATTGTTTTTAAACTTATATTTATTTTCTTAATTTTATACTTTAATATTTAGTTTACTAGATAATAAATTTTATAATTAATATTTACTTAGTGTTACGAGTTTGGTGGATTGACTCGAATTTTTTTGTTTTTTAAATTGATAATTTTTTATTTTTTAATTTCATCCTTTAAAATTGGATTAATTGAAAATTATGCTTCATGATTTATCATGATTTGTTTTTTATGAGGTTATCTTGGTGTTATGATTCAAGTCGCGGATTTAATGGGTTAATTCAATTGACTCGATTTTTTTTAATCTTTTTTAATTGATATTTTTTTTATTTTACCTTTTAGCGTTGGGTTGATTATGAATTAAGCTTCATAATTTATTTTTGTTTGATTTCTATAAGATTATCCTGGTTTTATGACTCGGGTCACGCATTTTATGGGTTAACTCAAGTAGACTCATGTTGTTTTTATCGTGTCTTGTTTTTATATTGATTTTTTTCCCAACATTCAACAACGAGTCTATTGAAAATTAAACCTCATAATTTATTTTGATTTGCTTTTTATAATATCACAGTTTCATAATCTTGATTGTGGGTTTGACAGATTAATTTAGGTTGATCTGAGTCATTTTTTTTGCTTACTTTCTATAAGGCTACCTTGATCTCATGACCCGGGTCATGTGTTTAGCAGGTTAACTCCAGTTATTTTTTTGTTATTTTTTTTCAATTTTATTTTTCAATATTAGGTTGATCGGTGATTGAGTTTTATAATTTGTTTTAATTTACTTTATATACTATCATGGTCTTATGATATGAGTTACAGATTTGTCGAATTAACTTAAGTTGATCCAAATGGATCCAATATCTTATTGTTTCAATATTATAATTTTTTTAAAATGTTGTGTTGAATTTTTGTGAATCAAGCTATTTGTTTTATCCATTTTTGTGAATCAAGCTATTTTTTTAAAGATGTTTTTGAATTCATCACATTGATCATGTCGCATCAAGTAAACCTTACACACGATTTTAAATATTTTATTAGAAAATTTTTAGAAATGCCTAGATGTTTCTTTCTTATGTTAAAAATAGTTTTTTTAGATCATGTATTTTATGGATTAATTCGGATAGACCCGGGTTGTTTTACTGTGTTCTTTTTTTAGATTGATTTTTTTTTTCATTTTCAACCTTTAACAATGAGTTTATAGAAAATTGAGTTTCATAATTTATTTTTTTACAAGTTTACCATAATCTTATGACCTTGGTCATGGGTTTGATAGATTAATTTGGGTTGATCCGTTTTTTTTTTCTTTTTCTATAAGGTTATCCCGATTTCATGACTTGAGTTATAAGTTTAACAAGTTAACCCGAGTTATTTTGTTTTTATTATTTTTATTTTTTAACATTGGATTGATTGATAATCAAGCTTCATAATTTATTTTAATTTGTTTTATATGGAGTTATCATGGTCTTATAATATAGATAACTGATTTGACTAATTAACTCATGTTGACCCGAATCAATCTAATATCTTGTCGTTTTAATGTTATTTTTTTAAAAAATATATTATCTTGAATTTTTATGAATCAATCTATGATTTTACTGATTTTTCTAAGTTGCTTATACATCCATCAAATTCATCATGTAACATTAGGTTAATCTACACACAATTTAAAATCTTTTTATTAGAAAAATGTTAGAAATAATTGAATTTTTCTTCTACATGTTAAAAATCATTTGATCCGACCGTGGGTGAACTGTCTAGTATTAACTAATTTGAAAATATCTTCACCTCTCTATTTTATTTATTTATTTACTTTAAAATTAAATATAGGGATGAAATTAAACTCAATTAATTAAGAAGCTAATAATTAGAGAAGGGGGACACCGCATAATAAAATAATCCACGGTGGGCAATCGCGTTGGCTGTCGTCAGCGTAGTCATAACGCAACCTTCCTTTTTTAGCCCACTTTCATTCATCTCTCTGCCCTATATCTCTCTCTCCCCTTCTCTTCCTCTTCACGCATCCTATCCCTCAACCCATAACTACTAGAAACTTGTCATATCAATCAAACCAGCGGCACCACCACCGCAAAAGCCAGAAACAAAATGTCGTGGCAGCAGTACGTTGATGAGCACTTGATGTGCGATATTGACGGTAATACCCTCACTTCCGCTGCTATCATCGGCCATGACGGTAGCGTCTGGGCTCAAAGCGCTTCCTTCCCTCAGGTTTCATTTCTCATCCAATTCTTAATTTCTCCGATCTGGTTCAGATCGGATTGGTTTTTTGCTCGACATGTCGTTTGCTTCATCTTGTATCCCTGATTTGTTAGTGCTATTCAATGATTAAATAAATTTTTGCAGTTTACCGCTGAAGAAGTGGCTGCGATTATGAAAGATTTTGATGAACCTGGATCTCTTGCTCCAACGGGGTTGTTCCTTGGTGGCACCAAGTACATGGTGATCCAGGGTGAAGCTGGGGCTGTTATTCGAGGAAAGAAGGTGACGACTCCCTTTTTTTATTCAGTAATTTTATTGCTAATTTTGAAATCTTGAATCATTTTTTTACCAATCTTAACTAATAATAATAATTATTATCTTCATGCATTGACAATTACCACATTGCAAGGGTCTGATTAACGGGTGCTGTTAGGGCATTTGCAAGGGATTAGTTGCTGTTAGTTAAATGTTGTGATAATTGGATAATTTGAATCCCAAACTTTTTTTTTTCATAACTTTTTGGATCAAATATCCAACGGCATTTAATGCATAGGTTAGTAACGGTGATGATATGAAAATTTTGAATTTTGAAATTGTTTAATCATTACAATGTTTAACTGACGACAGCTAACAACAACTAATCTCTTAATGATCGCCCTAATCTGATAGCTCTTCCTATTGTCAATTTGCATCTGCAGTCGTTGCAATGCTAATAAACAAGCACATGGACTTAAATTTTCGTAAAGATCAAACTTTCTCCAAATTTGACTGATTATTTAATGCTTTTTAGACTCGGATATTACCACTTATTACTTGGCATATCAAATTGTAAGGAGTTTTCTGTTTTTTTTTGGTTTAAAAGCTGCTTTCTTATTGATTTAGATTTGCTATGTACAAGTTGGCAATGGTTTAATTAACAGTTATTATTAAGCTGGCTTTTGAAATGTAATTATCGGTTGGTTATCTAAAGTCGCTGTCATTGGTGTTTTTGGGGATGGAACAAAGGAAGGATGGAGTGATTCCTGGATGTGGATTTGAAATGCAAATTTGGCTTTTGTTGTTGTGCATTTCCTAGTTTGCAGCTAAGATGTTTGAATGAAAAGATGGCTTTAAATGTATGAAAGCTAGGGGCTTGCCAAATATATATTGTAGAGACTCATTACTGAACTTGAATTTAATTTTGAATTTGTGGAATGCGCATTAGCCGGCTGTTTTGTACATAAACTTTAAAGAAAAGGAAAGACTAACATTACAGTTCTTCTTGCATGGTACACTGCGTTCAGCCTTTATTTACCGTGATCTTTCTTTATTTGTCTCACCTTTACGTGTTTCCATTGAATTGACGTTATTTTTATCAGGGTTCCGGCGGTGTCACGATCAAGAAGACCAATCAGGCACTTATCATCGGTGTGTATGACGAGCCTCTAGCTCCCGGTCAATGCAACATGATTGTGGAGAGGCTTGGTGATTATCTATATGACCAGGGTCTTTAGTCATCTAGGTATGTGGTTTGATTCTTTTATCTCTGTTATCCCATTTCTTTCTCTGGGAAGTTGATTTTAGGTTTGGAGGCTTGCATGAACCCACACGAAGTTGGAATTTCTTGCAGTTGCCCTCGTGTTTAAAGTTGAAGATTTGTCGGGGTCCAAGTGTGAGGTTGAGGTCGTTTTGCACTCTCTGAAGTGACAGTCATGGCTTCTCTTGTATGGAATATTTGTATTCTTAATATCAAACTTCTGAATGGAAGTGTGTTGATTTATATAGTGGACCTACAAGGGATTTAATGGATTTGAGATTGAAGTTTTTTGTTAGACTTGTATTTCTTGATTTTTAATATTAGCATCTCTTTACTCCTCTCATTTCCTTCCGAATAAATAAATAAGATTATTTGTTGCTGTGAAATAATGGAAATGGAGGATCCAATCAGTTCACGGCCAATGGATGCAAAAAATTGAGTTTCATCTGTCCATTTCTGAATTGTCAAAACAGATGGAAGTTGAAGAAGGCACATGAATCTCATTCAGAAAAGAATAACGTGTCAAGGTTGAGGCTCCGGGAGGGGGCATGCCCAAATTAAAACCTCCTCGCCCCAAAAACATTTCGAAAAAAAAAGAAAAAAAAGAGAGAGTGACATTGATTCTGAATACAAAGCCACCTAAGAAAACCCATGAGGCTCAAATCATGGCAGTTGATCAATGGGAGACAGAATGGGCGACCTTAGTTGTATTGCCCTCTCGGGGACTTGCTTCAGAGGTCTTAGCCAATAAGGAAAGAAGGAGACGAGTTTCTGTTTTCTTTTACGAGGCCCCGTCTTTCATCCACAGAAAGAATAATAAATATTTGTCAAAATTGGCAGATTGCATCCAGCGCCATGTATATCGTGCCATTTTACCTTCGTTCTAATTTTTCATGCTTGACATTAAACCTTAGAATGCGCACCGGTAGATAGCATTAGTCGCACCATCTTCATCATTGCTGGCACCAATTACATCAGCTACGTCTTTAGTCTTCTTTGATCCATTGCCAAGTGCAATGCCTCGAGAAGCCAACTCAAGCATCACGATGTCATTTTCGCCATCACCAATAGCCATCATTTGAAATATAAAGTTTTGCCATCCATTATCTCCTCCCGATTCCCAAATATATTTGAAAATATTATTGTATTTGTATTTTTAAAAAATAATTTTTTATATTAAAAATTAATTTTTTTATGTTTTATATTGTTTTTGATGCACTATTTTAAAATAAATAAATTAAATATTATTTTAATATATTTTAATACGAAAAATATTTTAAAAAATATCTGAACAATTAGAACATTACCCTACTGTTAATCATTAAACTTTAATGTATTCATTTAAATTTAATTTTGATGGTAAAATATTCAACTGACTGATTTCCTTTTTTGAAAAAATAATAATAATAAAACACCCAGATAATATTCTAAATCAATTCATATATAATATTCAAAATCAATTCAAGTAGTATTCTGAGTTTTTTCTATATAGAAACAACATTTCAGTTAGATTTTAACAATTAAGATATTTAGTCAAATTTAAAATTTAGATTTTAACAATTAAAAAATCTAGTCAAGTTTAAAATAATCATTCCCAACAAATTAAGAAATTTACCTCGATCAATATATTATAGTGTCACGCTTGACACTCTTAGCATACTATCAATCTTTTTACAAGTATAATCACTAAACTTGGATTAATATGTTCAAATGAATTTTAATTTGATGAATTAACAGCCCATTCAGTTCAATTTTACATCTAGATCAGTTCATCATGTAAGCTGATTAGCCTAGTTAAATAAATTTGGTGGATTTTATCAAATCCAACTAACTAATCTGCTTTGTAAAAAAATAAAACACTCAAATAATATTCCAAGTCAATCCATATATTATAATACTCGAAATCAATTCTATGTATAAAAAACTCGTTTTAATTAGATTTTAACAATAAATTTAATATTAAATCCTGAAATAGTCATTCCCAATAAGTTGAAAAATTTACTTCAACCAATCAATACATTATAATGTTAACACTCGACACACTAATTTTTCCGCAACTATAATCATTGGATTGTTATTTTCAATTGGATTTAAACTTGATGAATTAATAGCTCATTCAATTTTATGTTTTTTTTTTTTAGATTTTAAAATATTATTTTAAATCTATGAAACTGGTTAAAAGTGAAATCAAATTCAATTAACTAATATTTTTTTTTTTTAAAAAAAATCAGATAATATTCAAAGTCAAGACCAATACAATAATCTCATTAAACCAAAAAAAATATGTTTTCATTGGGGATGTTTGAATATATAATTATAATTATTTTTTAAAATATTTTTAGTTTGAAAATGTATCAAAATAATATATATTTTTTATTTTTTAAAAATTATTTTTGATATTATTATATTAAAATGATTTGAAAACACAAAAATATTAATCTAAAATAAAAAAATATAAAAAATATTATTTTTTTAAATACTCTTAAAAAATAAAAACAAACAAGGTTTTAATATGATGATTATTTAATAAATTTAAATTATAAATAAAAAATATTTTTTTAAAAAGTTAATATTACCATAAATACTGTATGAGTCACATGGTATTTGGTTTGTATTTCAGTTTGAATTTTTTAAAATCTTAATTTTTTTAAGTTAAATTTTTATAATTTTAGATTATTTTGATAGGATAATATTAAAAGTATTTTTTAAAAATTAAAAAAATATTATCTTAATATATTTATAAATAAAAAATAATTTTAAAAATAACCTTCAAATACTATTTGATTATTTGATATGAGAAAGGGAAAGCGCGTGCTATGCAGCGCTCTTTTCTGTTACTACTAATAATAATAAAAATAATCTCGAGTACCCGCTAATATCATTAGATTCTCCAAAGTCCAAAGACTCCAAACACTCCCTTAGCCCACCGCTCCCTCTCGATCACCACTCTCCCTCTCTCAATTTTTGACTTGACCTTTTCTCCGGATCTCAAAAATTCCCAATTTTATTAACTTCAATTCAGGGTTTTTAATAAAAAAAAGGGAAAAAAATCAACAGATTAGGGTTTTTTTCCCCCCGATCTGCTAATCTTTTTATTATTTCAATTTTGTGTTTTATTTTATTTGTTCGTGGGAATCGGAATGGCGGGTTCTCAGAGTCCAAACGGAACTGCGGCGAAGAGGTACGGAATAATGAAACCAATCTCCGTCGCGGGTCCCACTGAACCTGATCTCCATCGAAATGCGGAATTAGAGAAGGTGACCAGTGGATAATCACAAAAATTTGCTCTTCATTCTTTTAATTAATTTTACTTACTATTAATCCAATGATGTTTTTGGTAGTTTTTGGTTGATTCGGGTTTATACGAGAGCAAAGAAGAGGCTATGAAGAGAGAAGAGGTTCTGGGCCGTATCGATCAGGTAATAATATTCGAAATCAGTTTTCTTATTATTGTATTTTATGTGTACTGATTTGTTTTTTAATTAGATGGGATTTTTTTGTAGAAATTATTATGCTTTTGTGAAGAAGTTATTTTGTTGTTGCCGTAGATTGTGAAAGACTGGGTTAAGCGATTGACGCGTCAAAGGGGTTATACTGATCAGATGGTAGAGGAAGCCAATGCTGTTATTTTTACTTTCGGGTCTTATCGTCTTGGGGTATATGTTTTCTTGTGCTTTATGATGACTTTATCTGTTTCCTCCTCTTTTTGTAGTTATTTCTGCACAGTTGTATGAATGCTTGAATATATTTGTTGCTTTTGGATTGCCAATATGTAGTTTTTAGCTCAATAGGAAATTGCAATAAGATTAGCAGATCGGAAAAAGAAATGGTGATCTTTTATGTTTGTTAATATATGGAAGCGGTAATGAACCTAGGAAAATTGTTTTCTTGCTAATTCAATGATTCAATATGATGTTATACTGGCCTATTATTCCAAGCACGAACCTGATGTGGAACAATGATAAAAAAGAATTAAAGCAGGAAAGAGAGAAGCTTTAGAGAAAGAAGCTAAGAATTAAAAGCAAATAAAGAGAATAAAAGGCCAGAAAAGAGAAGAATGGGAGTTGGAAAAGTATGCAACTCTGCAATTTTTATTCAATTCATCAAGAACTCCCTAACATCTAGAAAAGTATGATATAAATACTAAAACCCTAACTAGAACAAGCAATTGGGCTTATAGCCGACTAAATAAAATACTCAACAATAATTAAATCAAGCCCAACAAATAAAGTCTAATTAATAATCTCAACTAGAAGTTAAAATAAATTAAACCAAAACATAAGCTAAAGCCCAATCTTTCAATGGTGTGGGCTACCTTCCATTGTTTATGATCATACGAGTGTGTAAACAATGTCTCGGGTCTGGTGTCCCCACTAGAACCTATCACAGTCTTGCTTGAGCCACCCGGCTGCATGTGTGTCCTTAGCAAATACCTAAACCAGTGGCTGTGTGCCCGACTGTTTTGTCCTGCTTCACTTAAATCCTTGGGGTTTTAGTTGCAACCAACACTCATTCTGTACTGTTATAGTTTAGTTCTAGCTAATATTGTGGTGAAAGGATACTGCTGGCTTGTCTGCCCAGATGAAACAAAGCGGGCTTTTTAAAAATCTTTCAAAAGTACACTAGAATTGTTAGGCTGTTGTTTCTGAATATGATGTAATCTTATTTTGTTACTTTAGTGATCTAATTACATTTTCTGTTGCATTTATGGCAATGATTACTGTTTTAACAGGTGCATGGTCCTGGGACTGACATTGACACCTTGTGTGTTGGACCATCATATGTGAATCGAGAGGTGACTTATAAACGTGGCTTATTTTCTTTTAGTTCTATGGTATTTTGACTGACATGCTAAGTTGTGTTTTAGGGAGACTTCTTTATTGTCTTGCATGATAAGCTGGCTGAGATGGAAGAAGTTACTGAACTTCAGCCAATTCCAGATGCTCATGTCCCGGTTATGAAGTTTAAATTCCAGGGAATATCAATTGACCTTCTTTATGCAAGTATATCCCTTTTGGTTGTTCCAGAAGTAAGCTCCCTAGTCTTTGAAATATCCATCTTATGCATTATTTTCTTATGCACTTTAATTTTATTGTGGCACATGCAGAAAAGTTTTAACATTTATCACTTGGTATGGTCCCCCCCCCCTCTTTCCTTGTTTTCATCATTCGTTGTTTCTCTCATTGATAAAGAACTTCAGTAGCAAATCTGGAGTCCAGTGTTTCTTCTTTTTTTTGATTTTAGATGCACTTTAATACTGAGAATGCTAATCTTTAACTCATAAAAAATCTCCTCTCTGTGTTTTGGTAAAATTTTCTAAGACCTGCTCCTCCCATCCTGTTTTACCACTCTAGCCCAATAGTAGCTACTTTTGACAGTCTTGTAGGTTTTTGTAAAATATGCTTGGTGATTATTATATGTATTTTGTAAGAATCTTGTTTTGCATGGATTGCGGGGATGGGTTTGCCTTGCATAGCCACTATCATCAGCTTTTGGATTGTATTGTTGGTTTGTCGAAAGCTTCTTAGCTGACTGGGTCTTGTCAGCTTCAAGTTCTAGCATTTTTTTCCTGTCATGAGTTTGGGGTAGCAAAGCCTATGGTTTGATGCGTTTTAACATTTGAAGCACTGATTATTGTTGCTTGCTCAATTTGATCTGGAACGAACTTGTCAACAGGACCTGGACATCTCCAATGGGTCTGTGCTCTACGAAGTGGATGAGCAAACTGTTCGAAGTCTAAATGGGTGCAGGGTTGCTGATCAAATTCTTAAACTTGTTCCAAATGTTGAGGTGACTTATTGTATTCTTACTTATTTTACTATAGTGCTTCAGTGATTTGACAGTCATTTTTAACCATTGAAAAAATTGTAGCACTTTCGGGCAACACTCAGATGTCTGAAGTTTTGGGCTAAAAGGCGCGGTGTTTATTCAAATGTAAGATTGGGTATCTTGATGAGTTATTCCAATTGCCATTTCACACTAAATTATGGTTTTCATCTTCTTCTTAAATGTTTAGGTTACTGGTTTCCTCGGTGGAGTGAACTGGGCTCTTCTAGTTGCCCGAGTGTGCCAGCTTTATCCTAATGCTATTCCTAGTATGCTAGTCTCTCGGTTCTTCAGAGTTTATACACAATGGCGTTGGCCGAATCCTGTGATGCTATGCTCAATAGAAGAAGATGCACTTGGGTTTCCTGTGTGGGATCCTCGCAAAAATCCTCGAGACCGGTTTCATCATATGCCAATAATAACTCCTGCATATCCTTGCATGAATTCTAGCTATAATGTGTCTACAAGTACTCTTCGTGTTATGACAGAGCAATTCGAAAGTGGTAACAGGATATGTGGGGTGAGAGCAAAATTAGCAATCTGTTTTCCTCTACTTTCCTACATTATACTATTGATACTTTGTTGCTTTGTCACTTTGTTCTCTTTGCAGGAGATTGAGCTGAACAAGGCACAGTGGAGTGCTCTTTTTGAGCCTTATCTTTTCTTTGAGGCATACAAAAATTACCTGCAAGTTGACATAGTTGCAGTAGATGCTGTTGATTTGCTAGCTTGGAAAGGCTGGGTAGAGTCTCGGCTTAGGCAGCTTACCTTGAAGGTAAGAATCTTACCTTGTAATCTTGTTGCAAGCTGATATACTCCTTTTAGTTTTTAGCAATGTTTTCTAACGTAGTAGTGAGTGTTTGTCTTATTTGAAGACAAGATGATCCAACAAAGTATGACAGCTGTCTTGCTTTACTTGCTGTCCTTTCCATGTGACATTTCTCAGATAGAGCGGGACACCGATGGGATGCTGCAGTGCCATCCTTATCCAAATGAGTATATAGATCCGTCCAAGCAATGCGCACATTGTGCTTTCTTCATGGGTTTGCAGAGGAAAGAGGGAGTGACTGGCCAGGAGGGCCAGCAATTTGATATACGGGGAACAGTTGATGAGTTTAGGCAAGATATAAACATGTACTTGCCTTGGAAACCAGGGATGGATATATATGTCTCTCATGTTCGTAGAAGACAGCTCCCGGGCTTTATTTTCCCTGATGGGTACAAGCGTTCTCGACCATCACGACATATGAACCAACAGACTAAGAGGACTAGTGAAGATGTTGCAAGATCCCAGTCTGGGTCTGCTGAGAGACATGTTAAGCGGAAAAATGATTATGAAATGGCAGATTTGAAGCCAGTTAAACCAGAGAAACGGGCGTCTACAAGCCCACAAAGACTGCAGTCTGTTTCTCCTTCTAGTAGTGCTGGTAGGTCTGGTGTGACATCTCTGGCTAGTTCCTGTGAAGGGGTTATAGTAGGGTGTTCAACCATTAGGGACATTGTTAGCAACTGCGAGGATGTTGCTAGCAACTCTGAGGTTAGGTCAACTAGTGGGAAGTTAGAGAGTGAAAAAGGTGATTTGGGGGATGCTAGGCAGCTGGGCGTGACTGTCTATCAGGAGTCACCCTTAAATCAGCAGACCTCAATGGATGTACATGATTCACCAATAGTTAGGAATGAGGTAGAACCAGCTGATCATATGAATGGCTCAGAGCCAATGGGATTGATGTTCGATCCAATTACAAAGCAGGAGTTGGTCAGTTCACATGAAGTGCCAAATTTTGAAACTGGGGAAAAACATAAGGAGGTTGGCGTGAATGAAAAAATTGAGGATTTGGGGTCAAATTTCTTGGAGAATGGATCTTCAAGGAAACTGATGAATTGGGTTGGGGGTGCTAGTCGAGGCATGGAGGTTGACCGAGAACTTGTCAAAGCATGTAGTCAGACAGCTGTTGTAGAATTTGCTGAAAGTGTTGTAAGTTCACATTCTGGCTCTCAGAACCTCAACTACGAGGTGAGTTATTCTGTTTGAAGTTTTTGGGTTAAAGATTGTTGTGGATAGTTGTGGCAATACTAGAAGTTCTGGCAATAGTGAGAGTGGGGATCTTTGCAGGGTAATGTGTGTGCTGTGGATGCGGATTCACTTCTGGAAAGTGGATGTTTGAATGTGAGTGGAGCTGAGTATTATTGCAGAACGGCTTGCCAGAAGAATTAGAGGTTTAAACTCTGAATTGCTGCTGTACTTTACTATTACTATATAATAAAGAATTTTCTACGTTTACTCACTGTGTTGCCTGCTCATTTTTCTTTCTTTCCTCCTCTTGCCTTGGAACTGGGTCAATGCGACAATGGCTCTGTTTTTTTGAAAATTTTATGTGGAGAATCATGCATTTGGATTCCAGAAATTTGTTAGAGACCTCCAGCCTTGTAATCCTTGCAGTAGGAAATCAGGACCTAATGTTGAATGGTTCCACGCAACGAGATCTTTACTGTTGGCAGATCCAAAATTAGCAGATGAATTTGAAACGTCTGAATTGTTCTTTTATATTCTAGGTTTCATCTTTGCACAACTACTGTAAGGTTCTGTAATTAATACCTGTTCAATAGTCTTACCATGCTAATTGTTTTGCACAGAGTATCTCCCAACTGGTGCATGTGTGGTGACAGGTCCTGCACCACTATAAGTGCTATGTTTCCAGTAATTGTGCTTAAGAACCTGACCATGTTTTATGTCTAAGGCTCAGATACATTAACCCTTCCTTCAATTTTTTCTCTCCAATATTTGTCAGGAAGTTAATTCACCTCCTTGCCTTTCTTTTGTATCATGTAGCCGAAGACTGCAATTGGGAAAGTTTTAAATTCTCAAGATGGTGCTAGGTCAGAATCCTTGCAGAAGCCAATGATAAGGCATGCATTTTAAAACCCTGATTTTCATCATGTTAATCATGGTATCTTTATGCTGTCCTGTTTGGTTGGTTGCATGGCTCTCTCTTTGCAGGTTGAGTCTGAAGTCAACCGCGTAGCATTGGGCAAGGGGGAACACTGTAATGTAATCACTGTTTATAAAGGAAAGGACCTGCAACTTGGTAAGTTAAACATTAATTGCTGGCTTTCGTTGCGGGTTTCTTGGTGTGGTGTTTGGCACTACCCTGTGGACCGGGGACAGGTCAGCCATGAATTAAACTGTGAATAGCTCAGTGGTTTGGCCAAGTTTTGGGTGTGCGTTCCTTTGCTGCGTTTGGCAGAAGCTGTAAACTTCCTGGTGCCAAGAAACTGTTGAGCATGCTGGTGCTTTGAAGACCTTGTGCGTCGTTATAGAGTTGTAATTGTTTTTTCCTTGTGGGCGTGGGGAATTCACCTAGGCAGTCCCCCCCAGGTGGGTGAGGATAGTTTCCAGCCAATGAAATGTCTATTTGGAATCAACTATACTGCAAACAAGATCAACTTGGTTGTGTGATTTGTAAAGGTTTTTTTGTCTTTGTATACTCGACTTCTTGTATGTAAGTTTGTTTAGTAATCCCTCTCCATCTCCCATTGGACTAGACATGCTTTTTTAGTAATCTCTCTCTATCTCCCATTAAAGTGGACAAATGGTGGAATTTTTTCCATGGGAAACCTTAGCATTATATGATACAGAACAGCTTAGGCACGGCCATCCTGTCTCTAGAGTTGTGGATGGCTTGCCGTCTGAAATAGTGCGGGATTGTTGCGGGAAGTGTTTCACTAACCAGTACCCAACAATTTAATTTCTCCATGATCAAGTTCCTCTTTTAAGGTTCGCTGCACTAAATTGAATCCGGTTCTGCAGTCGGTTGACACTAAATTAAGGGTCTGAAACAGATTTAATACGATCATTAGAAACGAGTGGCTGCTTCGGACTGGGGAGAGACCGGGTATTATTTCATGACTATGCTGCGTTATATTACCAAAAAAAAAAAAAAAAAAGAGGCAGAGCTACGATACATCATAGGCTGTAAACTAAGCTGCTATTATCATATGGCAGTCTCGTGCTGCGTTGTTGCAGAAAGAGAAGTAGCTGTTCCAAGAAGAGGAACAACATCAAGCTCGACCCCTGTCTTTTTCTCTCCATTACTGTCTGCTGAACCTCTACGCAGGATCTCCAAAACATCCTTCATTGAAGGTCTGGTGGATGGCATGGAGTGCGTGCAAATGAGTCCTAGGTTGAATACAGTGGTCATTTCTTGAAAGAAACATGGTTCCTTAATCTCCTGGTCAAGGCAATCAACAACAGGCTTTCCCTGTCCAAACTGCTGCCATGCCCACTCTGCAAGGCTGGTATGCTCATCTCCACTATTAGGTTCTCTTCCAGTCGCCAATTCCAGGAGTACAACTCCAAAGCTATAGACATCTATCTTTTCATTCACCCTTGTCGTATAGGCATACTCTGCCATAAAAATGAGGAAAAAATAGATTTAAATGGTGTGGTGTGATCTCAAAATTCTGAGTTGGAATTAAATGAACAGTGAATATACTTGATAATGCACATTGAAGTTGTTGAATGATCTTACCAGGGGCCATATAACCGAAAGAACCTGCTACAACAGACATGGTATGAACCTCTCCTTGCTTAGCCAATATTCTGGCCAGTCCAAAATCTGCTATTTTTGCCTTCAATTCAGAATCCAACAAGATATTACTAGACTTCACGTCTCGATGAATGATAGGAGTGGAGCAGTCATGATGCATGTAGCTTAGGCCTCGTGCAGCTCCAATGGCAATCTGGAACCTTGTGGGCCAATCCAAGACAGAATTATGGACTGAACTTGTTCCCATTGATGAACTTCTCTTCCTCCCATGAAGCCACCTATCAAGGCTTTGGTTCTCCATGAACTCATAAACAAGAAGCTTTGAGCTCTCACTTGAAATACAGCACAGCAATTTAACTATGTTTGCATGCCTAATTGTTCCCAGTATCTGAACCTCTGCCAAAAATTCCTTTTCAAGATTGTGATCCATTTTTTCATTATTCAAAATCCTCTTGACAGCAACGTAGTCACCCGCTCGGTTTATGGCCACCCGGTATACCTTCCCCGATCCTCCACTTCCAATCAGATTATTTTCTGTCAAACTTGCCAAAATGTTTGCTTCTGTGAAGTCCAATCTCTGGAATGAGGTCAGCTTCCATGCTGCCAGATCACGTTTTGCCTTCTTTCTTTGGAAGTCCCTAACCATAAACAAGGTGACTATCATAGTGACTAGAAAAATGGTCACAGTAAGAACCAGAATCAAGGCAAGAGTTTTAGAGGGCATTTTTTTAGAGTCGCGAAGTTTAGCATAGCAATTTGGAAAGTTTAGAATTGGATTAACAGCACAGAGATTAGAATTGTTCAGGAAGCTGTTATCATAGGCAAGGTTATCAAACTGATCTGGGATTTTCCCAGATAGATGATTGGAGGACAAGTTGAGAAAAATAAGTTTCAACTGGTCAAATTCAAGAGGGATTTCACCAGAAAAATGGTTTTGAGACAAATCTAAATAAAGCAGGTCAGGTAAAGACCCAATCTCCTTTGGGATCTGGCCAGAAAGTGCATTTCTTGAGAGATTTAAACTAGTCAATGACTTCCAGGATATTATCTTGGATGGGAGTTGACCTGAAAATTGATTTCCATCAAGCAGAAGATTTGAAAGGTGAGGCAGACTCGTTATTTCCACAGGAATTTCACCAGAAAAAAGATTGTTGCTCGCCTTGAAATCAACCACGTTCACCCAGCTAGAGATTCCAGGAGGAATCGGACCAGAAAATCTGTTGTTGCTGAGTTCCAACCTTGACAAATTCCATGACAGCTTGCTCGGAAGTCCCCCCGAAAAGGAATTGTCACTTAACATCAAGTAAATCATATTGGAGGCTGTCCAAACACCTGCAGGTACCTCACCTGAAAAGCTGTTGCTGTAAAGTTGAATCGTGTGCAAGCTGTTGCAGTTTCCAAGAGATTGAGGAACCCGCCCAGAGAGATTGTTTTCAAAGGCAACTGCACCCAGCAAGACACCTCCAGCACATAAATTCTCAGGCAGTTGGCCACTGAATTGATTGATTGCAACATCAAAGTCTACAAGTTTTGAATAAAGGCCCATTTTAGGTGGCAAGGCTCCACTCAAGTTGTTGCTAAAAACCTTAAATGTTGTCAGTGCAGGAAGAAGGCCTATACTTGGTGGTACCTCACCGGACAAGTGATTGTCAAACAGACTCAGAAGTTGCAATTTCTTCAACTCGCCAAAATCTTCTGGAATCGAACCATTTAATTGGTTCATTCCAAGATCAATCTCCACCAAATTCAACGTTTCGACTCTCTGAGGTATCTCACCAGACAACTTATTCTGGAAGAGATACAAATAAGTCAAATTCTTCAGCGAAAACAACCCATCAGGAATCTTACCTTCCAAATCGTTTATAGCTAAATCCAAGTGCTCAAGACTTGAAAGATTGGTCAAGCTCTCCGGTATTTCACCAATCAAATTCGCTTGTTTCATCCACAAATACCTCAACTTCTTTAGCTGACCGAACTCCACAGGAATTGAAGAGGGCACAAACTCATTATACGCCAATTCCAGCTCTTCAAGATTGGAAAGCTTACTAATCTCCTTAGGAAACGTGCCGTTGAACTGATTCTGAAACAGACGCAATGTCTGCAACCCTGTCAGGTTCGCTATCTGTGGTGGAATACTGCCTGTGAAGTTATTAGCTCCGAGGTCTATATACCTGAGACCTGATAATTTATCAATATCATCAGGTATTGGACCGACAAAAAAATTCTGTGACAGGTCCAAGTACTGAAGCTTTGTACAATTGTACAGAACTTTTGGAAATCCTCCTGGAATGTAGTTCAAATTCATGTAAAGAAATGTCAGGTTTTTCAGGTCACAAACTGTTGCTGGGATTGTTTCTGTGATGTTTTTATCACCTAGGTCAAGTCCAGATACCGAGCCATCGTCTCCACAGGTTACCCCTGTCCAATTACACGGTGAGGATGATGAGTTCCAGGACTGAATGGACGATGGATTGCCAAGTTGTTGTTGCAGGTTTAGAAGGATAGTTTTTTCAGTTTTGGCATCTTGGGAAATTACTTTGAAGGGCAGGGAAAGTAGGACTAGAACGCAGAGGAGGGGTGAAGTTCTGAGAAATAGGATGGTTAATTCGGACATCCTGAAGGGTTTCAGGTGGTTTTTCCGGTTGGGTTTATTTTGCCGGGAAGAGAAGGGCGAGGCTTAACGGCAGGGTTTGAAATGTGGCTGGCATTTGGCGAAGGAAGATGAGGGGAGATGTTGGGTATAAATCCGGTGAGCCAAATGACATTCACAGCGACAATAATTACATATGCACCACTGAAAGTGATTTGATGAGTCAACGACTAGTAAAAGTTTGTGGTTCCTTCACTGATCAATTACTTTAAA
Organism: Populus tomentosa; assembly: GCA_018804465.1. Taxonomy (NCBI): domain Eukaryota; kingdom Viridiplantae; phylum Streptophyta; class Magnoliopsida; order Malpighiales; family Salicaceae; genus Populus; species Populus tomentosa. Next base: position 20,355,257 of record CM031979.1, read on the forward strand.
TTAAGTGACCGTTTGTCATTTGATACTCTGTGCTTTTAAAATAGTTTTTAAATTATATTTAGTCTGAAAACATTAAATAAAATTTTTGAGATATTTTCTTGATAATTTTAATAATTTAATATTAAAAATAAGAGAAATTTTGATTAAAAAAACTTTTCAATTAAAAAATAATTTAAATACAATATATCATGAGTTACTTTACATGTTGATATTCGTGTTTAGTATTATAATAACATTTATTTTTTAAAATATTTGTTTTGCTTAAAAATATATTATATTTTTAAATTTATTTTTAATATCAGTGTTTCATAATAATTTTATGGCATAAAAAATAAAATTTTTTTAATTTTTTTAAAATACAAAAATAAAAGTGAATGATTTGCCATGGTAACTAGCTTGGCACTGAAGGGTATCACTGTAGGAGAGATGTCAGGATATCTATCCCTTTAGTTTTGAGTCCACTAGGTATGAGCAAATGGTAAACTTCAAAGTATGACGATAAACATGCCATTGTTTCTAGATACAGCCCACCACAATTTAAATATAAGGTGTGTTTCTATGTATAACTTGTCTTTTAGTGGACTTGAAAAGTGAATGATACTATGAGATCATAAAAGTTTTTTAAAAATCTACATGATAATTTCCTAGAATTTTCTCTAAGAAAAAAAATTCCTTTTATTTAAATTTAAAAACCCTTTGAGACACAACATGTATAATTATTTTTATAAAATATTTATCAATTTTTTTTTTAGTAAGAATGGATAATAAAAATTTATATTTTTAAAAAAACAAATGCTAATAACGTTGTAGCTCTTATTTTTTTGCTCAATCATTAAAACAAACTATTTATTTTGTTAAATAACTTTTGTTTTTTGTACTTTATATTCAAATCTTAATTTTATAAAAGCTAAAATAACATGTTTTAATCGTTTTAATATATATTTTTATTTATCTTATATTTAAAAATTTATTTCATAACAGTTTTACCTAAGTATTTTTTTAAAATTATAATTAAAAATATTTTTAAAAAACTATAAAAATACAAAACACGCAATAAACAAAAGTGGATCACACGGATAATGGAGGAAAAGCCCATGGTTTCCTTGCACTATCATGGATTAGGTTGTAAAAGGCAACGACTTTTGTAAAGGAGAGAAAAGTTGACTGAGGTTGATAGCCACTTAACCAAGCTGCTATGACTAGCTAGTAATAACTTCAACGGTATACTTATGTTCTCAAGGGATAATTCTGTAGTTCTTGAGGTGTTCAGGGGCAGTTTTGTAATGAGCTGGTACACAAATGGGTTCCTTGGTCAACAGTCAACACATGGATTAGTCTGGTGACGTAAAAGAGGCACGAGGCAGCGACCGGGAAGTAATTTTCATGCCTTTGGGTTTCCTTTACTCAATGGCTTTGATTCGCTGTACAATGTTGACTATTCTTATTTTAGTCTTCGGTCAAACTTCTGAAATTGAAAACCATTATATTGCTTTTGGATGTATCTATCTATTTTCTACTTGAGGTGGGCTGGAAGGACGCAAAGATCCACTCTCTTTAATGGTGGTGGCGGCCACGTCTTGGACCGTATGTTATTTTCTTAATGAATGAAGGAAAGAATATGGAGGCATTCTATGGGAATAATATTTTATCACTCTAAGCTAGAAAATCTATTTTAATCATTCTAGATTGAACTCTCACTAAATTAGTGAAAGCATAGACCCACCAATTAAGAAATAAAATTATTAATAATAATGAGATTTGATTCGATTCCACGGACTTTAAAATTAAATTGAGATATGAACTATCATATCCGAGATTAAATATTTTAATAAAAATTTAGTTTATACATGATAACCCGAACCAAAAGATGTTTCTTTTTTAGACATTGCTTTCTGAGTCCATTAAATTTAGGTTTATGGGTAATTAGCTGTGTTCTATCTCTGATTTTGTTAGGTGCAGGAATCTATGCTAGCCTCCAGATACAATGGCTGGGGACAAGTCATGAAATTAGAGTCGCAAATGCCTGACAGTAGCCTTGCCCGGCCCACAGAAACATCTCAATTCTCAAGTCAAAGAAATCTCCCAGACTATTGAATTAAGTTCCAATTACGTGTTTGGTAATGCTTTTAAAAATTATTTTTTAAAAATTAAAATTTATTTGAATTAATATATTTTTGATATTTTTAAATTATTTTAATATACTGATTTTAAAAATAATTTTTAAAAATAAAAAATATTATTGACATATTTTTTTAAATAAAACTTTAAAAAATAACAGTAACTATATTTTCAAATACACACTTATGCACCTAATTACACGCACAACAGTTCATGTTTCTTGTCTACATATATATGTCACAATTTTTTTTTTTAATATTGTTTGTGGATTTTTGCTGGATCACTGTGTCAGTCTAATAATAATAATAATAGTCGTTAGTGACCTTAATAAAACAAAACAAAATGGAACGGTCATCATTCAGCATGTTAAACCAAAGGGGAGGTCCCCAATAATGAGTAGAAATTTAAAATCCTATACCCTTGCCTTCTAGATGTCTGCGTGCGGTTTAAGGCACTTCATTTTCACCATAAAAATCTTAAATCGTTGAATGTAGATCCATAAAGTCAGCTTCACATGCTGTGTGTGTGTTTTTCCAACGATTTTTTTTTAAAGGGTTGGTTTGTGGTTAAATATGTTTTAATTTTTTCATTTAAATCTTGAATTAATATCCATCAGAATTTATTATTTTTTTCAGAATATAAGAGGATGCACTTTAAACTCACGACAAGACCTATAAATCTTGCTAGCAAGGAGATAATTTACCATTAAACTGTGTTACAGTATTGATGTTGTTTGTACAAGCTATATTAACTTATAAACCTTGTTTGGATTGCCATTTGTCTTCCAAAATATTATTGACAAACCTCAAATTATTCCTCGTAAACTTATTTTCAAAATGGACCCAAACTATTGAACTTTTTAATCGGATCCCTAATGTATCATGCATATTTTAATAGGGTTCCGTTTATAAATTCTTTTTTTTTTCTTACAGAAAACATTCAGTTTTCCTCCAAAAAGCCTATTTATTGTGATTTACATGGAAACCATTAACAATATAGACGGGGCTCAATTGTGGAATGCCTAATATTTTGGTGACCCAACTGAGAAGATTGATAGTTTAGAGACTAATATGAGGTTTGGCCAAACATTTTCGTGTCTATTTTTTTTTAATAAACAACATTTAGAGTATTTCTGAACCAAAATCGATCATATCTGTTATAATAAGAATACTATCAATAAAATAATATGGTAAAATTAGCTAGCTAGAAGGTCAGATGGATTGTGGATGTTGCCCTAACCTATAGGTAAACGAAGGCTTTATTAAGGGTTATGCTTGTGGATGACTAAAGGTCCAAACTTTTTAACTTGTGGATGGTAGGTAAGGTGATTATTTGATCAATTTTAGTCATATTCTGCGTCACCAGAGAAAGAAAATATATTTTGATTGCTTTAGAAAACAGAATGCGAACATAGAAAATGAAAAAAAAAAAAAAAAGACTTGAAACTCTCCACTCCCATCTAATCTTCTTTCTTTCTTTCGAGAAGATAGTGATTTTTAGCTAGCCCAATTTCTATGCTGTTTAGAAAAGGACAGGGAAAATTGCAGTTCAAATTTTCAAAAGCTAAGCTAAACACGTTTTTCCTTTGTTGCCGGCCGGCTGGGTAGTCTCCGATGCATCATCAACCACACCATACACGAACTCCATGGTCAATATAGATAAGAATTGCTTCCATCATGACTTTTCCCCTTTCAAACAAAGCAAAGGAAGTTCAAGGGTGAAACACGTTAGGATGATGTCATAATTGTTTCCATCATCTTCTTTTTAATAAATATTTAAAAGTGTTTTAAAGTATTTTTTATTTGAAAATATATTAAAAAAATATAATTTTTTAAAAAATTATTTTAAATATTAGTATATCAAAATAATATGAAAAGATTAAAAATAATTTTAAATAAATAAAAATAAATTTTTAAAAATATTTTTAAAATGAAAAAATAAGGCTAAGACTGATGCTCGGAGACCCTGGCATCCTTGAATGGCCGCACTGCCTGCAGTATGGACACCGGGAAGCCAACCAATTTTAAAAAACTGGAGGCCCAATCACTTGATGCTTAGCTGTTTTATCTTTTCCACAGCAATGTACATCTCCCTAGGGAAGTAGACTGTTGTAGGTTGTCGGAAAAAAGAAAAGAAAAGAAAATTGAAGTAAGACGAAAGAGGATAAATATGTTCTCGAGAACTTATATTACTATTCTAAGTATAATTATGTTAAATAATAATGAATTATGTTGTTTTACATTGTTTAAGTGAACCTTGTTTGTAAACATAATTTTTTGAGAATTGATAAAGAATTTTTTTGCGAGTTATTTCTACTTCTTATTTTATTCATTATTTTTTCTGTATTGTTGTTTAGAATCGTCAACAGCAAAGTTACTAACTTTTGACATAAGAGTTATTAACTAAATGTAAGAGTTACTAATATTGAGTTATTTGAATTTGAGTTGGTAATGTAAATAAATAAAGTTTTTAATGGTGTTTGTTGCCAGTTTATGGACCAACTTTGAGCTCGAATTTATATCTTTTCAGTACATGAAAAAATAATCTTATCATATATGAGTTTTAAGTTCAAAATATAATCTTTTTATATTATTCAATCATGTATATCTATATATTTTTTTTCATATCATTTATTTGGGTCTTAATTATATCATTTTGATGCCTCCTTATATTTAGAGGGTTGCTTTACGTGTATAATGATGATTTATGCCATAATTTTGGCATGTGAATAGTGGAGAGATCCACTGTTTAATGGGCTGGCAGCACCAATCCAATCCAAAATGGCTAGGTCGAGTCTATCCCAATTCAAAAAAAAATTCAAAAAGTTTTTTTTTTTGAAAAAAATTGTAATTTTTTCGTGTGTTTTTCTACTAAATTTTGCTTGATATTGATTTGTATTTTTATACCGTAAAAATACAAATCCTATATTAAAATACCCGATTTTCTTTAAAATATATAAAAAATATTTTTGTTTCATGCATACGGCCAAATATCTCAAAGCTAAAAATCATATTGTATTTTCATACAACAAAGAAAACTTCAAAAAATATGTTTTAGCATGCATTTTGATTTTAATAACCAATTTATTAAAGTCACGAGAATTTGATCAACATTTCAAAAATTCCAAAAAAATTTTTTGTTTTGTTTTAGCATAAGGAATTACGAATCTATACGTAAAACGTATTCCCGATATTAATTTTTTTTATTAATATTAAAATGGTTAGGTTTTATCCTATAAGATAAGGATCTCCTTATCAAGAAAGACTTTTCTTAAACAGTAAACAGACCAACTTACTAAAACAATGAACTGGTGTAAATCATAGCATATGTCCAAATTCATCATTTGTAAGAAAAGTAATAAAACAATATCATATATGATAAACCCATAGCATATATCAGACAAATGAAACAATGCAGCTTATCTTAGATAGGGCGTAGTTGAGATGCTAATACTTTCCCTTGACGCAACCAATCTCCAAACTTGATTTCTGAGACCAGTTGGGATTTCTAATGATCAAAATACTAGGTGACGACTTCCATTTCTAGTGACTAAAATACAAATTATCTAAAATTCTTAAGAATTTGTTTTTCTTTTTTTTGTTCTTCCTATCATGTTTTCGACTTTGGTGTTAGTGAATATTTCCTATGGATATATCAAACCCTGTTGTTGGTAACTACTGCATAAACCTAAAAAAATACGATATTCTCAATTCTAATATCATTGAATAATTTTGCAAAAAATTGAATTTGAAGAAGAATTTTTCTATGCCATTTTCTTTTTGCTTACCCTTTATTATATATATATAATAATAATAATAAAGAAATGTTTAGATTTTGCATTTAACAGTAGTGGTCCATAGATTAAGTACATAACAAAAAAAAATACAAAGAAAAAAAAACACGAGGAGCCCACAAATAAATTAACAAAAATCTTCAAATATTTTTAAAATTTTCTAGTATCAAAAAGGACTTTTTGGCTAGATATCAGACCAGGATGAGCATAAAATTTATGGTCAAAGTGTAAGGATGTGTTTTACCAATCACACCCTTAACAAATATGAACTGAGCTTGAGACCCATACTCGGCCCACTCTCCTTTCTATTCCTTTTTTTATTGGGCTGGATTTAGCCTAGTTGTATGGACGGGCCGAATCCAACCAACCGGGCCCTGTTACTGGTTCAACCAGTAACCTGGCTGAGTCATCAGCAGGCGTGCGTGAATTTTCCACGCACGCCTGGCACAGTATCTTTGTAATTAAACTGCAAGAGAGGGAAAACAATGAAACCTTACCTGTTGCCGGAGTTTGTTGTTGGAGTCTTGTGCGAAAAATGGTGTGGATGCTCGTTGCTGGGGTTCTCCTTCTATCTTCAGTTTCTTCCCCTTTGTTTTTCTCTTGTCTTTCTGCCCCTCTTGGTTCTCCCTCTCCCTCTCTCGTTTTCTCTCCTCTGTGTTCTGTCCCTTGCAGTATTTTTTTCGTCCCTTTTTCTGTGAATTCTCTGGGCCTTTATAGGCGCCCCCTCGTGTTCCTTATCTTCCCCTGATAAGGATGAAATTTCAGGAGTTTGTGTTTTGGGCAAATTGGGACACCAACAGTCCTGCCATAGCTGGACTGTTGGTGATGGTTTCCTCGACGTTGTTGGCACGTCGTGGCGGCGAAGGACACGGAACTGATAAGCTGGTGATGGAAGTCGTGGGCATTGCAATGCGTCTGGTGGCCTGTATTTTTTCTTTTTTCGCAGGGAGCTTTCCTCAGTTTTTCAGAGGAAGAAGACAGTGAACAGAAATGACAAACGACGCCGTTTCTGTACTGGGGAAGCCGTTTTTCAATCTAGTCCTTCAAGCTTTAACACTTCTTAACCGGAACCCTGGCCATAATTTTATTTAAATCCCTGCATTGCGGGGTATTTTACAAACCAGTCCTTGGACTTTAATCTCTTGTAATTTTGACCCCAAATCAACCCTGAATTGTAATATTTCTTCAATTGAGCCCCTTGATTTCATTAATTAAACAAATTCTAAGCTCAATTAAGTTTCCAAACTTATCAATTCTTCAATTAAACCCTTGACATCATTAATTTAAACCAAATCAAAGTTTAATTAAGTCCCCAATCTTATCAAATCTTCACTTAAACTCATGGTTTTATTAATTAAAGTAATCCAAAATTTAATTAAGTTTCCAATCTTATCAAATCTTTCAATTCCAGCCATAGCCCTGATTTAAACCTCAAGACTTCCAACTTGGGTTGTCTTGACCCAAACCTCAATTTTTCATTCATTTTATTTTTTTATTTTTTTTTAATTTTATGTCGTTAAAAATTAAGTCATGACACGAAACATTCAACAAGTTTTTTTTTCTAAGGTCACTCAACTTGAATATACTGCTCAGTTTGGTTATGGATACTTACGATCAAAATCACATAGTATGTGCATGTAAATGCCATATTGCCAATCACTTGAGCACAACATGTTCCTGATTTTATTAACTAAAAACTAAAAGAGGAAATGATTTTATTATATATTCCTTATAAAATATTATTCAATAGAATATTATTATTTTTTTCATTGTTTTTTTAATCTATATATACTTTTTAATTTTAATTATATTCTTCAATGTTAGGTTTATGAAGGATTGAACTTCATAGTTGTTTTTAATTTATTTTTTATAATATTATCTCAATCTCATGATCTCAGCTCGAATTCCACCCCTTTTTTTTTTTTCTCTCAAATTTGTCCATCAATATTTAGTTGATTGAGAATTAGACTTCATGATTTATTTCTATTTGCTTTTTATGAGGTTATCCTCGTCTTATGACCCGAGTTATAAGTTTAGCGGGTTAACCCGCATTGACTCAAGTTGTTTTTATATTCTTTTTTAATTAAATATTTTTTCAATTTTATCTTTCAACATTAGGTTGAATGATAATTGAGTTTCATAATTTGTTTTAATTTGTTTTTTATTAAGTTATCTTGATCTAATGACCCAGTTCATTGGTTTGACATATTAATCCAAGTTGACTCAGATTATTTTTTTGTATTTTTTAAATTGATTTTTTAATAAAATTTTATCATTCAACACTGAGTTTATTGAGAATTGAGCTTTATAATATGTTTTGAATTGTTTTTTATTGGGTTATTATGGTTTCATAACTCGACATGCCAAGGTTAATCCAATTTGATCCAAATCGATCCAATATATTTTCATCTTGAATATTTATTTTAAATCAAATTATATTTTTATCAGTCATTCAGATTATCTTTTAATCTATTAAGTCAACTGATAACATCAAATTAGTTCTTATTTGATTTAAGTTTTTTTTGCTAGAAAAAACATTAACATCACCTAAATATATATTTTTTAATGTTAAAAAAACCGCACTATTATTCAAGTAATTTTCGTAAATATTACTAAATAATTTTATGCTTTATTGGGTATTAGATATCTTTAATTTAATAATTTTATAGCATTTGTTTTTGTTATAGCATGGTTAATTGTGCGCTATTTTCTCTATTATTAAGTTTAAAGTTCAGAAACATATTTGATATCATAAATATTATTTAGGTTTTAAGTTGTGTATGGATTTATGTGTAGTATTTAATTAAACATTCTAATATATGCTTGAATTTCTATACAAAAGTTATTTAATTGTTGTAAATTATGGATTAACGTCTGCAATGTGAGGCATAGTGTAAACACGAAGGAAATGTGGTGGTGTCTGCATGCAATTGAATTCAAAAGTTTGGAGCAATGAGAGCATCTACCAGTTCTTCTTCGTCTGCCATCATCATCTACATCTTCAATAGCTGGAATGGCTCGAAGATTCAAACCAGATTCTTGAAAATCTACTGAACTCCCCAGTGTTTTGAATTATAAAAATAAAATCTACGTTAAATTGGTAAATTAAAACAAATAGCCCTGCTACTTCTCATGCTTAATGTGTAGATGAATTAAGGAGCATAAATCTACACCTCACAGTTATATAAAGAGCCTCAAAGAATGCCCACAAAAAAAAAAATTAATAATTCCATTCTTGCTCTTTTGATGTTGATGTAAAAAGAGCACGCAGCATATGTATCTAGGTTTCTTTTTGTAGGCATATTGATTTTAACATTAGAAAAAATTAAGAGTATGATATGAAGCAAACCATACTGTTATACACTAAAATTAACTAAAAATTTACGAAATCTGAACCAGAAAAAATAAGCAAAACTTGATTACAGACCAGAAATGAGCTTGAGCAGTTTTGAGTAAATGACAGTAATATAAGTGGTGAAAAAAGGTATAAAGAATCTACATGGTGCAAGATTTTTAAAACAAGAAATTAAATAGGATAAAGTACTTAAATAAAATATGGTGAATGAGTAATTATTAAAAATTATTTTGAATTTTTTTATTTAAAAAAAGATGCAAGATAGAGGAAAACAACAACAAAAAGAACAATAATTACTATGCAATTGAATCATGTTCACAAGGTTTTCAAAGCTTGTTTATCTTGTAAGTTGATAGATTTAATAGGCTTGTAAAATTAGACTTAAAATAGTAGACTTGTAATAATAAACTTAAATACAAATAGACTTGTGGTTTTCATTGTAATTTGGTAAGCTTATATTTTTTATTATAAAAAAAACTTAGAAATATAAAAAATATGTTTTGTTTTATCAAGAATCTCACTTGTATTAATAATAACTTTATAGTTAATTTAAAAGGTTTTTTTTAGTTGAGGCATCCCTAAAAAAAAAACAAAAAACAAAAAACCCGAAACATATATAATTCAATTACTTGCCACTTTCACATTTAGAATTCACGGGTTAATTTTACATGGAAGATTTAAGGGGTATTTATTGGTGACAGATTTGATTCAGACCTAGCTGATGACCCATGACTAAAATCCATTGAACAACGGCTGCACCGTAAAGGGATCACACTTTATACTGGAAGGGCTTGGAGGCACGAAGACCGTGACCCATACCCTGGATGGCACCGCTGGCTGCAGCTATGGACACAAGGAAGCAGACCAGGTTCAAAAGCTGAAGGGCCAACCCCCTTATGCTTAGCCTTTTAATCTTATTCTGGGCAATGTGCATCTCCACAGGGAAATAGACTGTCATGGGGCCATACGAAATTGCCCCAAGAAGTGCAAGTATTTCATTGAAGAAAGGCAATGCCATTGCAAGCAAAGTTGCTACCACAACGAAGGTTGTTCTCCCAGTTAGCCTTAAGAAGTTGACGCTAAAATTCAACTTCTTGTTGCCAATTCTTAGTGCGTATTCGGTGTTTACAAATTCGGAATCCGGCCACCTCATGCTAGCCCACGACTCAAATGTGCTGAAAAGGGGCTGGGCAAGTACCTGTCAATTGAGAGACTCTTTAGCAAAACATACAATTAAATTGATTTGCAGGAATGGGATCTTAGGAGGTATGGAGGCACCTGGTATGCACCCACGAGGTGCACCACTATGCAGACATTGGCTAAGTCTATCAGCCAGAAAGGCTCGTAAAATCCAAAGCCAGTTAGCATGTTCCCTGGTGCTTTGTTCCCAAATGCGGCGTAGCCAAAGCAACCACACATCAGGTAGAAGGTTGTTGAGGTTAATATAGCTATCATGTTGGCCTTCTTCATTGCTTTATTTTCTGGTGGTGATGACCTTAGTGTGTCCTGACAATTCACAGTAAATGCAGTGTCAAAAGGGTTCAGTGCCCCGTAGAGCTCAATTGGAAGCAACGCAGACTCCTTTTATGATTTGTTCATACAAAACACAGCACAAAAATGGTCCCTCAAGACTTACTATTTGTCAATTTAGCTCACATGTGAAAGAAACGAGGTAATTTAGCCTTGCTATTTAACATTCAGCCACGCATCAGGATTGTGGAAAAGCAAATTGGTCAAAGACGTACCCTTGAGCTTTTAGTCAAACCCAACTCAGCCCCTAACCTTTTGTTTTTCTGATTTTAGTCCCTAAAACTGACCACCTCCATTAAAAATAGATGGCTATTTTGATAGGTTAAAAACATAACTGATATGGCTGTAAATTAATATTGTCATTGTTGACTATGCTCTTAACTTTTGTTTCAGGCACTCAGAAATGTTGCTCAATATTCTCGAAATCTTACTTGAATTTCAATCAAAATGACAGAATACGCGCAAGCGAATGCCATATCACCGATTGCTCTAAATATTGTCCATATTTTTTCTGTTGCTGTTACATCCACTCCAACTTCTACTCCTGTAAGTGTTGTTCTATGCCCATGCCCTGTTTCAGAAGGAAAAAAAGACACCATTTTAATACTACCTGAGAAAAAAAAAGAAGGTGAACTGACTTGAAGGAACAGAGGAAAACTACCTGAGATGACCTTGGCAAACGCCAGTCCTAGTCCAATTGATGAATAAGCAAAAGACATGATGGCAGCGACGATTGAGAGCCATGAAAGCTTGTGGAAATTTGGGATTTGAGACACCAAGATTTCAGTAATCCCAAGTCCAATCATGTACTTGTTGTTGGAAAACTTGCATGGAGCTCCACGGCCTCTCTTGTGGAAGCAATTTGATTTTCTTATAGCCCTAGAACAATATCCATCATCTTTATACAAATAAGCACACTTAACTTTATAGATTATAGCCAGCAACACTAACATATTCATCAATCATCCTATAATAAATCTTGTTTTATATATTTTTTTTAAATCAAGGGCCATTTCACTACGTTTGTGCATATGCTCACAGATTGTGATTTCTTTCCACTATGTTATATGTAAATCATTGCTCACATCATCATATATGTAAAAAAAAAAAAATGTTTACTTACACCATGCTAACAGAAGCAGTAATCGTGTAGCCAATTGTTGCTCCACCAAGAATGAGAAATTGGAACAGCCCACAAACCTTGCGCATGTTTTCACCTGTTTGTTGAAATAAACAGTCATCTGAGACTTTAATGACTTTAACATAAAGTTTAAGCTGTGCCTTTACTTATACTCTGCAAAAAACATACCCAGATAGGCATTGACAGCGGCCATGTAAGTGTAGTTTCTCTTGCCAGAGACAGACTTTGGATACCTGTAACAATCTGCTAAGAGACTAGAGGTGTAATATGTAATGACTGAAAAGGTTAAGAGAATGCCTATGCCAGCGATCCATCCGAGCTGGGCCATGCCCCAGGCTAGTGAGAGAACCCCGGAGCCTATAATTGCTGTTATTATATGTGCACTTGCCGTCCACACCATCCCTGCATTTTCACACTCAATTAGAGTTATTGAATTAATCATGTTTTAACTATTATATTTTGACCATAGCTCTAAAACTCGAGCTAATGCACATATTACAGCCAAGATCGTGGGTTCGAGTGGTAGGGATGACAAAAATAATTTATTGGATCTGGTCTTCAGGCCGTGCACCTAGTTTTTTTATATACTTTTTTTTTCTTTTTTTATTAGTGAATAACTTTTAGATTTATCTCACAGATTAAATGAACTTATTAGGCATCGGATAAGCATGGAAATTAAGAGCAACATATCTGAAAAGCAATAAACGATACGTTCCATGCAAATGCTATTCTGTATGTATCCACCTTTTTTAATTAAAAAGTACTTGTGCTAGTTGTCAAAACATACTTTTCCCTATTTTTCCATTTTAAGAAACTGATTATGTTGCTAATAAAATAATACTTTTGTGATAAAGTGACTTATTGGGTTGGTAATACTGTATTCTATTATTGTTATATTTTGATTAGAGGATGTTTGTTTTCACGGTTAAAAAATGTTTTGGAAAACTTTTATTTTTTTTTTAATTTTTAAATAATTTTAATATGCTCAAAAATAAATTTTAAAAGATAAAAAATTATTATTTTAATATATTTCCAGATAAAAATCATTTTAAAAAGTAATTATTACCATATTACTAGATACTACTACAATTTATTTTTGCTATTTTCCTTGTAGAGAAATCTATTTTCTTTCTAAGAAAAAACTGTTTCATCAATAATTAACAAGTTGAAGAACAAAGCATCCCAGTCTCCAATTATTTTCTCTCTCAAATAGAAATGAGTTGTGTGTATTGAATAAAAACGGAGAAAATTCCAAGGTAGCTGTTATCAAACTAATAAATATGCATGGCTTGTCCATTGCATAGTTAATGACATTTGAGAACTACAAGAAGTGGAGTAGGCTACACATGTAATTACAGCAATCATGCATGACCACAGGACCACATGAAGATTGTGAGATTCAAGAATTGTAGTTGATTAAGGGGAGAAAAAATAGAGAGATGGAGTACCTGTTCTTCTTGGTTTGCCATCATCATCCACCTCCCCGTCTGAAATGGTGCGATGATCGGAACCAGATTCACACATTGCATGTTGGATCATCAACTCTTGACGGCCTATCGCCGTCCCCATGCCGTTCTCCTCTGGTTTCTCAGGTGAACCTTGAAGAGCAAAAACAGATTGAATCGGCTGTATGAGATTGAAAAAGCAAAAATATCTCTGTCTTTCTGCTCACTATCTCCAGATTCTAGACAACGAAGAAGCCTGTAATTACTACTTCTCAGTCAACTTCTTTTGTGTGTGTGTGTGTGTGTGTGTACATATATATATATATAGCTGGTCGCGTATCTCTTAACTTTAGTTTCTCTATGTGAAGCGGCCACGTTGATACAGCACCAGGCGCAGCGAGGTGTCAACCGCACTTAGAAAAATATGTCATCCCAAAGAATAAATACATAATACATAATTTAATTACTAATTTTGAAGAAGAATATCTTGCATTGTGGATTTGAGTTGTACATGATACAGTGTTATTAAATTAATAGGAGAGATGCTTGCTGGATATCTATTCATACCTTTTATAGTTATTTTAGGATTATGATAATGGTTGTTTTTTAAAGTATTTTTTATTAAAAAATATATTAAAATAATATATACTTTTTAAAAAATTATTTTTGTTATTACATCAAAATGATATATAAACACATAAAAATATTAATTTGAAGTAAATAATTTTTTTTAAAAGTATTTTTAAAACGCAAAAATTAATAAGCTTTTAATCTAATATACAAGTCACACAATACTTTTAAATTTTTTTTGCTTTGGTGATATTTTTTAAAGTAACTATTATAAGAGAGATTTTAAGGATATAAAACTTGTTTTTGAATAATATTTTGTGTATTCATAAATCAAAGGGTTAAATGTTAGTGAAAATAGGGGGAAATGATTAAATTATTAGTAATAATAGGTGAGAGACGGTTAAAAAATAAGTTGGTATATATATTTTAAATAACAAAGAAGAGGGAAAATTTAAAAATTGTTTGGAGGGTAATAGTAATCCATTCCAAATTTTTAAAAATTTAAAAATTGTTTGGAGGGTAATAGCAATCCATTCCCGATTAGTGCTCCTCTTAACAATTAACCCCTCTAAAATAATACCAAAATAAGCTTAGGATTTATAAATGCAAAATCAAACCCATTATCAAACACTCCCTTATTCCTAAGAGATTGAAAAAAAAATATTTTTATATAGAATATAGTTTTTTTTTTTTTGTTAATTTTGGCATGTGAAACATTTGCAATTATATTTGGTGTTTATCAATAAAGTCCTCTCAATATATATGATGATATTGAAATTTAAGAATTTTTTTACCGAAATAATATTTTGATGCAAAATTCATGCTTTTATATATAGTTGTTAATTATTACGAATGAAAAACATTTTTTGAATTTTAATATGTTTAGAGTAAATTACATAAAATCTTAAAGATTATTATCTTAGGATACACACACACATATAACCATTGGGTATTAAATATTCCTAATTTTTATAGTTAAGTTCAAATTTATTATTCTTGTAAAAAATGAAATATATAATTTGGTCATACATTATCAAAGTTTATATAAAAATATTATTTAGATTTTAATTTTTCAAATGTCTAAATTGTATTCATTATTTTATTCTCATTTATAGAAAATCTAAAACAATAAAAATATTAAATATATAGATAGATAGCACACGTTTCACGTGGCTAGAAAACTAATTGATAAGAGAAGTGTATTTAATTTATATTCTCAGAACTTTCACAATAAAGTATTCATTTGTCCAATTGGTGAAAAAGTCAAATAAATCTAATGTGCTGAACTGGAACTCATGACAAAAACGTCGAGGTTTCATGATCTTAACGTGGATTCAGATTGGAGACCTCATGGGGAAAGGTTAGTTTGCTAGGGGCTCAATCAAGAGATAAATGATAGTTGTGGGGGGGTAAATAAAAAATGCTGTGAGTGGAATACGATACCGTGTTGAAACATGCGTGCCCAAACATTTCTACAAAGTTTGTCTTTTGTCCTTATAACATACTAGGTTTAATCAGAGTTATGAATTAACACTCATGCCCAAATCCTGGCTATGTTCAAAGCGAAGCAGCATTTCTTTTCTGCAATCTTGATCCATGTTAGCTAACCATTCCCATACCTGAAAGGCCAGACAACTTTCTGGCCTCTATGAGAGGTGGGTGTTCGATTCTTCCCCTTTTTTAAATTTTCTCTCTCTCTCTCTCTCTCTCTCTCTCTCTCTATATATATATATATATATATATATATATATATATAGTAGCCTGGGAAAGTGAGTTAGCGGAGCATCTGTAAAATGTGTTTCTCCTTGAAGTAGAATAGGTATGGTGGCTGCATTATAAAAGCAAATCATCAAGAACTATTATATGGATTTGATGCAAAAATGTATGGTTGGTATTGTGGTGCAGATTTGTTTTTGAAAATATTTTTTATTTGAAAAGATATTAAAATTATTATTATTTTATTTTTGAGATATCAACCCATCAAAACCAATAAAAAATATTTAAAATATTGAAAAGCACTCCCACCGGAGATTGTTCTCATCTTCTATTATCTATGTCCAGGTTAAGTGTATGCTAACAACTTGGAATTATATGATCATAATTATAAAGATTTGAAAGCGAATATATACTTTAAATGGTTGGTATTTGAACAGAGATTTAATAGTTACAAATACAACTAGTCAAGCACGCTTGCAAAGGCACGTTTATTTTATAGAATAATTTTCTCATTAATGGAAAACGTTTAAATTGAAGACTTCAAGTGGGATAGTCTCTAAGAACCCTAACAAAAACAGAAGTAAAATAGGAAACAGTCTATTTTCTAGAATCATGAAGCTTGGAAACTAACTTTTAATCTGAAAACTCTGTTCAAATCCAGTAATATTTTCAGCCATGAAATGATCTTGTGATAGTTCTGGTGAGTCTCAAATGAACAGAAAACATTTTAAAATAAACTTCAAATAAAAGACATAATAATTTGTTTATGGTTTTCCTGCCCTATGTAACACTACATACAACATATATATGCCAGCTCCTGCACCATATATATATATATTATATATATATATATATATATATAGGTAATGTTGTGTTTACACTTGCATAGACATTGAAGCAGGAAGCTGATTTTAAGAGCTGATTGCTCAAATAATTAATATCCGGTACTTTTGACGCTCTTAAAACTTGAAGGGCTTAGAGTTTTGAAGAGCAAGATTCAATCCTTCAATGGCACCACATGCCGCAGCTATGGCAACCAGTAAGCACACCAGGTTCAGAAGCTGGAGAACAAACCACTTGACTGATCCCCGTTGGATCTTCTTTTGAGCAATGTACATCTCCACAGGAAAATATACTGTCATTGGCCAACACCCGACGGCTCCAAGGAGTGCAAGGACGTCGTTGAAGAAGGGGAACGCCATGGCAAGAACAGTTACCACCACCACATGTACTGTTCTCCATGTCAGTCTTAGCAGGTTCCCCCTAGAATTTATGTATTTCCCTATCCTTATTGAGTGCTCGATGGTTACAAACTTTGAATCAGGCCACACCAGGCTCGCCCAGGTCTCTAATGCACCGAAAACTGGTTGGGATAATACCTGTCCGTACATAAGCACCCGATTAGATTAAACTAAATTAAATTAAAGGGTTAATAACTCAATCTGTTGTTGTATAATATAATAATCCTTCAATTTTTCCTTAGGAATCAATTTTATTTCGAATATATATTAAATTCTTCATCTATCATTCTAAGAGGTTTTCAAACCAAATTATTGAGATTTGTCATGTAATTTATACATGATTATATTTTAATATTCTCAAATTGCAAACCAGATAAATGGAAGGTTTTCACATGCAATTCACGTGATTAATTTCTGTGATTTATCCTGAAAATATTGCAAAAATTATAGATTAGAAACTTAATTTATATTCAATGATAAAATGGCTCAGTTAGAGATATAATAAGAGATCGGGGAATTATCCTATTATAGAAAGATGAATTAAGTCATTAATAAATCCCAAATTAATTTGAGGAAAACAAAAAAATTTAAAAATTGTCTCAATAGATGATTGACTAACTTAAAGATATTCTTCACTCCAAAGCATAAAAAGTGCTCGGACAAGTTCAAGTCCTACTCCGAAGGATAGAAAAAGAGGGTATAAAGTATAGATAATTAAGTTCGGTGACTTCATCTTAAACCCTTGGTATGTCAAGCTAGATTGAAATAGGAACATTTTCCTGATCAAAGCAGTACTGTTAAATCACTCCCTTTACAGATCAAGCCCTCCATCTCTAATAAAAATTCTAGTTTCAAGAGTACAGCCTGACCTAATAGGTTAAGAGTTAATCCATGAAATCTATAACTTAAAATTTGTCCGAGTTAGGTTTTAAGTTTTAAATTGAACTAGAATTGATTTTGACTCAGTAAAACCTATTATCTTAGATAATCAGAATATAAAAATAATATATTCAAATTGACTTGGTATCCCATGGATTGGCTTGATAATCCAATAACTCAATTGTTTTCTAGATCAGTTTCCAGATGAAATCTAACAACTATGATCCTATCATCTTTAGTAAACTATAAAGCAACAATAACAATCAAAATACAAGGGAAGAAACACTTCAATTAATGTCAAAAACATTAATTGTTGTCTACAGTTGCCAATGTTAATTTCATAAAAGCAATATGCAGGTGCATAACACGTCTCAATCTCACATTGCATGCATGATATGTGCTCTTCTTTTCCTTGGCCACACACTGACCCCATTCATGCACCTATCAAGTCTAAAATCTTTTGTAAGCATCAACGTGTTATTTCCAAAAAATACCTCTTTTAATAAAAAATGAAGAAATATTAAGCATGATTCCTCCAGTTTATTCATCTGGGATATATATATATTATTTTTGCATGCAGAGTTTGATAGCATACAGGCATGATCCAGTGTATAAAAATTGCAAGCAGGCTTGAGTTTTGGCAGATAAATACATGCTTGTGTGTTTGAGAGAGAGAAGAGAGCGATACCAGTTCTTCTGGGTTTTCCATCGTCATCTACATCAGCAACTTTGTGGTGATACAGGCCAAATTCACATAACTCGTGTTGAAATTCCTGATCTACCAAGCTAACCATCTTCTAGTTGCCTAATTAACTTCTCCTATATCTTTGGATGGGAACGTTTTCTACAGGAAATCAAATAAACGTACATGCATAAAAACAAGAAGCTATGAAATTTGCATGAAGTTGACTAATTACCTTAGCAAGTGGTAACCTTGGACGATATTTGGACTTCAACTTGAAAATGAGACCTCTCTACAGTCTTATTTATAGACATGCTCCCATCTCTCTAGACACCTAACTTGAAAATAACTAAAATGTCCTTTGTCCCACTTTGTTGGTATAACAGTTCTATCTCCAAATATTTCAAAATGTATTTCCATAGTTCTTAAAACAAAATACATGAAAAATCTTGATATATTAATTACTCATGAAAGAAGAATTTTAAGAATACACATAATAATAAAAAATAATATTTTGATAAATATTAATCAAAATCTCATTAATATGAATAAACGAAATGATAAGGGGTGAGTATATGTTGTTTTTGTGGTATAACTACACTTCTTAAAAATCTTGATTTTTTTTGAGGGAATTTTTTATGTGTTTTTAAATTATTTTGATATATTAATATCAAAAATAAAATTTAATTGACTTTCTAAACTATTTTTCGTCACTTGCATGTAATTATTTAGAAATTTAAAGTCATGTGGAAGAGCCAAAACAGTGCACTGCTCTCTTTTCAAGGGCCAGATTGTTTTTCATTTCTAACATCCTTTTCAAAGTATTCTATGTTTTAAAAAATATTAAATTAGTGTTTTTTTATGGTTTTAAAATATTAATATAAAATCTAAAAAAATATTATTTTAATTAAAAAGCATTTTGGACAAGAATTCGCACCGCAATACTAAAAAAATAAACAAACCTTAATTAATTAATTAATTAGGTGAGAAACTCGTTGACCAGTATTTAATGATGCTTTCAGGACATCGATGCCTGCTAGACTCGGCTTTAGCTTTGATACCTCGACTCTCCCGCCATTGCAGAAGCTACTAACTTTGACTAAAGAAGGAGTTGAACCCTTGACTTGTTAGCTTATACCAAGGAGTTACTGCCACTCGGCCACGGATTTTTGTCAGCCTGCAGCAGTAAATTTTTGTGTCTTCGAATTTAATTTTATTTTCACGTATAATAATAATAATAATAATAATTGTAATGGGTTGTGTACAGTCTCCAGAGGCAAATTCATCGCAAGAAAGAGTTGTTCCTATTTAGTAATAAATAATTAAACAAGTATGTAATTCACTAAAAGAGTGGACCGTTGAGATTATGGTGCTAAAAGCAGATTCTAGGATGCCAATCATAGCATAAGGTTAATTAAACTAATAAAATCAATGAAGATGCCAAGAAAAGAAAGGTTGCAGTTCTTCCTGCAGGCTAAAAAATGTAAAGGCCAGAAAGCATCAGAAAGATGCATCAATCTTTTTAGATACTGCAGGGATTGCATAATCCTTATTATAATTATCAAGACATTAATCTATAGATGTTGAAACTAAAGTAATTTCCCAATTAAAAGAAAAAAAACCGCAATATTTTATGAGAAAATAATGGCAATTACAATTACCAAAAAAAAAAAACTAAACTAAAAAGTATAGTAAAATCAATATAGCATTAGAAAGAAATCATTGTGAATTGCATTAGTATTACACATTAGTTTCTTTTTTGTTTTTTTTATTCTATTTTGATTCCTTAGCTTTTTCTTCCAACTTGATCATTTTGTGCTGCATAAATCTGGGATTGGACTCGATGATATGTTCTAGTTGACTATAGGGATCATGGGACTTTTTTTCAATGAAAATTTATTGTTTTTGAAATAATTAAACATTTGGGGTGGAGTCTGAATCTGAAACAAATTCTCTTCCTAGACAAAATGCCCCCCTCCCCTTATTTTCGTCCCTTTTATTATAATTTTTTTATTTTTCTATTTTTTTTTTCAAATTGACCCTTTCAATTGAGACATTCTTGTCTTATGGTCTGGTCCACGACTTTAGAACATTAATTTGAGTTGATTTAAGTTAATTTTTAGATTTTTTTTAAAAAATTTAAATTTATCTTTTAATATTTTATTTGTTGGGAATTAAACTTCATAATTTTTCTTTGATTTGCTTTTTTATAGAGTTATCCCAATCTAATGATCTAAGATGTGGGTTTGGTGTGTTTTTTCAGGTTGACTCAGGTTGGTTTTTTCTATTTTTTTATTAATTTTATCTTTCAATATTTGTGATGATTGAGAATTGAATATTGTATTTTTTTTTCAAATTGCTTTCTATTTGGTAATCTTATTCTCATGACGTGTATTATTATGAGTTTAACAAGTTTATTTAAGTTAACTTAAGTTATTTTTTTTGTATATATATATATATATATTATTGATTGGGAATTAAGTTTTATAATTTATTTTGATTTGTTTTATATAAAATTATCATAGTTTCATATCTCTTGAGTTATAAATTTTATAAAATAACTATAATTAACTTAAATTGATCTAATATATCACTTTTTTAATATATAAAAAAATATCATATAATATATCATCATTCTATATTTATAAAAGATGTGATCTAATTATACTACCAAGGTGAGCAATGGTAGAGGTTTTCCCTTGAATTTGTATCCAACAGTCAATTTTGTTTTATTCCAGATTCAATGAATTTGCCCATATGTTTTCGAATGTAAATCAATCAGGCTAATTATTAAAAACTTTATAAATCAAACATTAATTTTTATTAACGTAGCATTAAGTGGATTCAATCAAAAGAGAGAGAGAAAACAAAGATGATGAACGAACCCTGAAATCCCAATTGGTCTTCTTCCACTTCTTTACAAAAACTTAAAACTTAACCCCTTTTCTATTTACGAGAAAGAGATGAAACCAGATCAGGAGCATCCAGGTACAAAAGCTTGCTTCCTAAGGTTCGGATTAAGCTACGGCACTGATCCAAAACCTCCAGAGTCTTCAGGAAATGATTTGTTCGGTATTGTAATTAGATTACTTTATTTATATTAAACGAATTGTTACAACAAGCGCCTGTAGCTCAGTGGATAGAGCGTCTGTTTCCTAAGCAGAAAGTCGTAGGTTCGACCCCTACCTGGCGCGAATTCATTTAATTTTTATTTTTCACCTTATTACTATTATTATTACTATCTTTAAAAGACTTATAACAGCACCGCTAGTCTACAATGTAAGTTCAACATTTTTGGGAAGGTTTTTGTTCTATTTTCTTTTTAAAAGAAATTTTTGAAAAACTTTTGTTTTTGCTTCTGGCGCTATCCTGCTGGGGATTTTGTCTTTCATGGAGGATGCAAAAACATCGATGCAGCTCTTATTACCTAGACGTGTAGTCTTTTGTTGTTTAGACATTGTGATTCTGTTGCAGATTGGCAATGTAAGCATGCTAGGACTGTTGCTAGTTTTTAAGACTGGGTAAACTTCACCCATACTAAGCTTAGGTTGCTTCTATATCTTGATTTAAACCAGTAATGAAGGTTTCTTGTTTGTTCAAAAGGAGTCATCAAGGCTCTGCAAACTTCGGCGGAGAGTCATCAGGCAGCTCCTAATTTGGAATAAAACACCTATCATCCCTCAGAAAATTTTACATTGCTGCCGTCAGCTTTAAATGGCTTTACCCAGTTGATTGTATTCAATGAGTCTGGTTCAATCTCCAGTTTGCCCACATAGGGTTGGTTCTTTAATTGCTTGACCTTTGCTTCGTCAGATTTTAAGATACCTGCAGGGAATGAGAAAATCATGCAAAATCGACCTTGAGAATTGATTTGGAGACATTATCCAGAGATAAGTTTTTTCAAAACCACTCTATTGTCACCGGCAGTCCATAAAGCGGCATAGTCTAGCTCCCCGTGTAGAGGACAATCATCTGATAGCCCTCTCTGCAGACCTGTCAAATTTATAGAGCAGCAAGGGACTGACAGAACTTTTGTAATTAGGATGATTTGAACATAATTGATGCATTTTGTACAGTTAGAAGTAGAGCAGGAAGATTGGAAGGTTTGATTTTTAATACTTTAGATGATCATTTTTTGACAACTGAGCCTGCTTTGATTTAAAAAGACTTGCAAAAGAGAGATGGGTAGAGATTGACATAAAAAAAATGGATTTTACTCAGTCAATTGCTTTGGAGTTCAGAAGCTTGCAGGAAAAGAAAACAGATCAGATAAAGAGATCAAATTCAATGCAAGAGTCTGTCTGTACCACATTGCTATTACTCAATAATTGGGTTAACAGATAAGTGATTTAGCTCAATGTCATTAATGAATGGAACCACACAAGTTCTTTGAATTCTCTGTACAAGAATACTAGCTGATTTTCTATTGCTACCTCCATTAACCCCGTGAGTTCTTGGACATGCACATTACAGTGAAATCAATTGCATCGAGCTCTAGCTTTAGATCTTCAATTTCTTCTGCTTGGTATGGATAGCAGATGCAGGGCAAGCTCTCGTACATTTCATACCAAAGCATGTAGCAGAACAGAAGCCCACAAAACTTCTTGCAGATTTTTTGTGTTCTGATTGACGTCAATCATCAAGCATCCTTAGATCTGAAACCAAATTGTGAGTTTTCAATTGAAGACTGCAATGGGAAGATCCCAAATGCTTGTTAGTGCTGGCACAAGAGGGAATTGTTACACCATGTTCGGAAGAAATTTCTGAATTAATTGATTGTAGAGCCTCTTCATCTCTGACATATAAATAGGCTATGTAGACTATTATGTTTGTTAATAAATTATAGCCGGCATGAATGTACGTTCTGAAGATTACGAAGACTTTTTCAATATTTCTTCTAATTTATATGGATCCAAGCTCACTTCAAGATTTTTGCGTGGCAGATGCAGATGGTAATGGCATGTAAACGAGTGAGATAAGTTCATCCTTCACCTCTCCATTTTTGAATCTTGAAATTTCTAGACCCTCGTTTCAGAAATTTAATTTTGCTGCAAAATGTTGCTAGGTAGACAGGTTCCATATGCTTGGTATTGCTTTTGCACGAATTGATTATGCATCACGTGGTATTAACACTCCTCCACACACACACCCTCGTGCCTCCAAAATCCTGACCGTCCTTGAAGGTTGTCTTGAAGTTGGATTTGTTACATCTAACCCGTCTCATTATACCAGGGTCTTACAAAAGGGTGCTGTGCTTGTATTCCCAATCAATCTTGTTCATTTCCAAAGAAATGCAGGACACGGCAACGCTGTTGCTCTGCTGCCTTGTGCAGTCAAAACCCAGGTGTCATTACCATTGCAAATGCCGTGTTTGAGTCTCCTCCAAAGATTCCATGTGACGTTCTAGCAAAGGCTTTCTAATTGGACAAGATTGTTGTCAATTACCTGCAATCAGTATTCTAGACGAGGAGATGGGACAAGAAACACAATCATAGTCCGGCCATATGTTTGTTACGTGTTGGTCTTGTTGTCCTAGTGTGTGTGTGAACTTGAGCTTTTTTGTGTGTCAGATTAAGATAATATTTACCGAGTGGATTTTAAGAGTATGCTGTTCTTGAATTCATGTATTAAACATTCTTTTGCTGTATTAAATCTCTGTTACCCATACCTAATTTTCGTAGGACAAAAAGAAAAGTAAAACAGTCCATAGTTCATTAAGAACAGTAATAGCACACAAGTCAAACTCGCCTTAAAAAGGAGGATAGAACAGGAAGAAAATAATCTATAAATCCTAAGCAAAGCTGAACACAAGGGAGCATTTTATGCACACACAGGATAACGCAGGACAGGACAAGACATCACATGAAATTATCCTAGGCCAGCAGAAGATCCACTACGATGTGCTTGGACTTCATAACATTATGACACAACAGCCTTAGTAATTTGCACCAATAACACTATTTGAGGAGTACAGACTGCTTGATCTTCTGAGGAAACACGTGAGGATACTAGAAGACACATTAATATCTTGCATTGAGTGATTCATTTCCTTTCTTATATACCAGTTGTAGCACCATTAGTTGGGTCATTGCTTCCATTCTGTCGAATTCACAGAGCCTCCTGCCTTTTCCTGAATCACGTTACATTTTGATGAACACTGTGGAGGAATTAAATCAATCTTGGTTGAACTACTAAGTTTTCCAGGTCCCGTCAAGCCCTTGAAGAAACTAGACTGAAAATGAACCATATATGTACATACATCACAAGATACTGTCAAAGTATTTTTGCATCCACAAATTACTTATTCTAAAAAGGTTGAACAGGCTACTTATTTTACAACAACTGAGGTTAATCTGGCTCTCCAAGTGGTGACAGACAAGGGAAGTTTGCAATTTTCTTCTTCAGCATCAGGAAATAAAAGGAAGGTATACTCTTTATGAAAGGATTGCCACTTGACGTCATTTGGGAAATCCAAGTCAGGCTTCATTCTATGGAAATTTCTCCACTTGAAGATTTCATTCTCCACTCAAAACCTCATCCTCCAAGTTCTACTGCACAACAAGGTGGAGTCTTTTCTTGCTTATTGATACCAACTGAAACTGAAAATGGCCAAAGATCCACCACAAGTCTTAAAAGCTCAAAAGTGCAAAAAGAAAAAGGGAAAATCATTGGACAGTTATCAACTCGACGACTTTAAAGTAAACGCACCTTTCTCAGTGCTCTTCAGTACGCGCAGTCTCTTCGCTGTAGATGCAAACATACTGCAGGAAACATACAATTTCCTCAAAATCAGAAATAGCAGGGGAAAGAAAAGGAGAAACTATCATACTTCAATGATCGTTGAAATCTCCAAGCACAGCCATGGACAACTGTTAACCAGGCCTACAGGTTATTAAAGAAGTGAAAGCTACTGACGAGAGAGGTACAATGAAACTTACTGCCAAGGAACATCTCCAACAAGAATCCTGTCACCTTCATTGTCCTCATAAACGAGAGTATATTCCCTGCTACCAGAAACTGAACAATTTTCCTTTGCTTCATCCATCTTGTTTTCACCCATAGGATCACAAGTTTCCCTTTGAGCTAAAACAAGAAACTAACAAGTAAATAACCTGATATTTACAGCATAAACACAATGCACTCAGATATGATGGAGTTTCTATCTAACCTGCAAGAAAACCTCTGAAGAGCTCATCTATGGCAACAGAGAGTTTCTCATAACTGTCATAGGCATTGAGGTTTATTTTTCTTCCAATAGGGACTCCTTCCATATTGATCTTTACAAACAAATCATTCCTGAAACGGTCAGGCTTTAAGCTGCTCCCTTCTTCTGGAGTTTTATTTGGTAACTCAGATACCATCTTTGAAGTACTGCTACTTGCAATATTTTTCCTGAATGACCGGATTGGAGGCCACCCAACTACTGTTGCAAGTGCACATCTGATTGTTTAAACCAACGAAATCAGAGCAGAAAAGAAACATCAATCAAACATCAAATTATAGCCAACAAGGTAATTCAACTCAACATGACTTTCTATTCATACAACTTTTTGGTTCCACATTTCAATTTAATTATCAGCATACGATTCTGTTCACTACAAGAGACATGACAGTATGACTAGATAATCTCATGATAAATTTGGGGTGTGCGAGGAAATCCACTTAGGTACAAAAATTTAAAATTCCATTGGACATAAATATTGATTTTGAATCATACCTCAAAAGTTATTTTTATAAATAACTTATGATAAAAATAAGTTAGAATGACTTTAACTTAGAAACATGTTTAGTAAAAATAACTCGCATCAACTTTTTCAAAGAAGAAATATGGTTCAAGTCATAATCCACAAGTTAAAAATTTAACTTCTGATTAAATCAAAATTTTGACTTGATTTTATATTAAACTATTGATTTAAATCAAAAGTTTTTTTTAACCAGACATACTTATAATTTAAAAGTTAAGGATTGTACATAGCTGCTTTTGTAAGCTGTAACCACCATTCATTACCAAAAAGAAGAACTGTTAAGCTATGAGTTCTGCTGATATGACATGAAACACAAATGGCTTCATTAAATGGTTGACTTGTCAATGCATGATTGTTAAGAGACAGCCTGCAGATCAGATGCTAACCAGAAACGGATAATATGTACATGGTAAAGATCTTTAATTTCAGATGTGGTCAAGACCTTGTTAGAATGTCAGGATACCATGAACTAGATCATTTTGAGCTACCCTATCTGCATCCTACTTGTACCATTCTTCTGTACTTGGGTCACAGTTATCAACTTATCATGGTATGGACAAAATCATTTCATCTATAACAGTTACTTGAGTAACTTTGTTCTGATCAAACAGAATCATATGCATGTACTGTGCTGCCTTTTTGTTTCATAATTAATCCTCTAGATTTGGTTTATGAGTATCAATCAGCAAGTAACAGTACTGGAACGGAATGATTATGATCAATTCACATCAACAGGAAGAAAAAGTTAGAAAAGTAACCTTTTATGACAGCTGTTGGCCCCATCTGTGGTGACAGAAAATGAAGCACTAGCAGGGGTAGAACATGCCATCTTATCTGGGTACTGTAACTCTTCAACTTTAGAGCACTGGAGAAATGAAGGCTTGGGCTTCTGTAACTCCTTGGCCTCCCTGTGAAACGATGGAGCATGTAAAGAGCTACTTAACCATGGAGAAGAGAATACCTTTTCAGCTTCTTCTTGATAACATGAGAACTTCTTGCATTGCTTTACATTAGTATCTATAAACCAGTTTGCATCTGATGTTTTTGCTGCAACTGGGTGTTGAAGTACTCTTTTGGCTCCATGAGTGGTGGGATCGGTCTTGTAACCAAGGAATGTTTCTCCTGGAGGACCGAGCCTCAACTCCAGCTTTTTTTCCTCCGATGCCTTTTGGCTTTTATGCTCAGATGTCATATTGAAACACCGAGTATTTTCCTCCATCTTTCTCTTACCAGAAAATTGAGCTGAGCAGACAAACTTGATAATATTCTGCTTCAATCCTTTCCAGGAATAAAACAGTGATCTAACCTTTAATGAAAGAGGAGAATTGCAAAAGGAAATGAGACGGGAAAGAACTCAACAAGTCGACAGGAGAAAGTGCCCCCGAGTATATTAATGATTGAGGCACGTAGATTATTCCTCCACTCCAACACAGCTAGTTTTTACATTAAAACACTCAACAAAGAAACAAGAAATCCATTAACTCCTAGATTACTTTCTATTGCTAGCCTAAAAATCAATCTAATTTTTCTCAGCAAGAAGAAAAACAAACAGCATATTCAACAACCAAAAGGGCCTACACGACTCAGAGAAGGAAGCACAGTATCATATTTCAAGCTAAGCTTGGGGGTTATAAAGCAAGTTGGTGTATTGACTCTGTTCAACTTGTTATAATGACAAGAAAAGCGAAATGACATGAGAAATCACTTTTTTTTTTCCTTATACTTTTTTTTTTTCAAAATTATTTATTTTATTTTATTGTTTAATATTAAAATGGTTGAAAATTTAATTTTATATTTTTATTTAATTTTATTTTTCTACGAGGTTGGCGTGATTTATGGGTTTGTCGAGATAACCTAAGTTACCACAGTTTATAGATGTGATACGTTTTTTTAATTGAACTTGATTTTTTTATAATTTTTTTTTATGTTGTTAAAAAAAATAGTTTGAGAGAGCAATAATATTAAACTTTATGAAGTAACAAAAATTAAAAGTTGTGGGAAAAACCATTATTCATCCAATACCCATTGCAATGTGAATTACAATAGCAATCCACAGTATTTTGCTTTTATTTTCTTTTTGAATTTTTTTCATGATTGTTTTTTTTTCAAATCTATTTTTGTTGATTTCATCTTTCAAAAATTTAGATTGTCAAGAATTTAACTCTTTAATTTGCTTCCTTTTATTTTGCTTTTATATGATTAACATGGTTTACGGGTTTGCCAAGATAACCCATGTTGCTCCTGTTTATGAGTTTGGTGAGTTATTTTTTTTTTAATTGAACTTGACTTTTGTTATAGTCTATTATTTCTCACATGGTTATAAAAATAGTTTTAGAGAAAAGTCATGTTATTAAACTTTATAAAGTAATAAAAATTAAAGAGTGTAAGGAAACTATTATTCACCCATACATATTGCATTGTGAATGACAATAGAAATACCGAATGTTTTCCTTTTTTTTATGTCATTTAATTTTTGTTATGATTTTTTTTTAATTTTTTTTTGTTGATTTCATTTTTTAATATTGAGATAATTGGAAATTTGACTTCATAATTTGTTTCCTTTTATTTTACCTTTTTCTAAAGGTCAGCATGGTTTGCTAGAGTAACTCGTGCTATCCTAGTTTATGAGTTTGGTGTGGTGTCTCTCTTTTTTTAATTGAACATGGCTTTTTTATCATTAATTTTTTTTTTCATATAGTTAAAAAAAATAGTTTCAGCAAAAAATTATGTTATTAAACTTTATAAAGTCCATGAACCTATTCATAGGTTTGACTGGTTAACTTAGTTCGCAGGTCTAGCAAGTTTAACTTTTTAATCCTTGGATATTGGGTTAATTGGGAATTCAGTTTCATAATTAGTTTTGTTTCACCTTTTATGAGGTTATCGTGATCTAAAAAAACATCTCGATATTGAGTTGATGTTTAATTTCATCATTATCTATTTTTGTTATCATATAGTTAAAAAAAATAGATTCGAAAAAAAAAACAAATTATAATATCAATAGATTTCATAACTCAGTTCACATGTTTGACATACTAGTCTAGCTTACCTGATTCACAGGTTTAACAAGATTATCCATCGTTAGAATATGCTTTTTTTGTTTTTGATCTTTTAATTATTTTTAATTTTTTTATTTCATCATTTAATATTGGATTAGTTGGGAAATGGACTGCATTATTGATTTTTGTTTGTTTTCTAGGGATAATTGTCACAAATAAATGTTTGTTTTTAGGTTGTTGTTCAATTTTACGAGCATCTGTTTTTATCATATAATTAAATAAAAAAATTATATAAAAAAGTTATAAACCCAATAGAGTCAATGACTCGGGTCGCGGAAGGGCGATGTCGATTATTATCACAATATTTTTTAAAAAAATTATCATTTTGAAGTTTTTTTATAAGTTAAGTCATGTTTTTATCGATCATCAATATTATATTTAGACCTATAAAATCAATTGATTTAGATCGAATTAGCTCTCACACAATTTAATTAAAAACTTGAGCTAGACAAAAAATTAAATTTGAAAGTTTCAAAATTAATCCGCTTGGTCAAGTTTAATGTCATTAATTTTTTTTTTCATATAATTGATATAAAATACGGACCAGCATATTAGTTTCCAATTAAAGGGAAATTAGATAGAGACTGAGTGTATGGAGCAACATGATGAAAATGAACAACAATTTCTGGGCCCAAAACTGCTTAGTTATATTAGTTTTTTAAATGCTTATAGTATCATTGAACCCAATTCTGTACTCCAAGATAAAATAACTTTTAAACCCTTTCTCTCAGTCAAGAAGACAAAGAACAGGGGTAGAAATGCACAGCTACAGGGACTAAGAGGAGGGGGGGGGGTTCATGGTCATCATAAAATCTTTACATTCTTGATTACCATATATGAAGAATGGATATTTAATTAATCCCATGATCCAACAACCACCGAAGCCACGAAGATTACATGGTACATGACAGATGTCCAAGACAAACAATGGTGTTGATCTACTCAAGAAGCAGCGTCTTGGCCTCCCATGATGAACCCTTTGTGGCAGACTGACAGTGACAACACGAATTTTAGCAGTCCTTTTTCAACAATATATATTCTGTTAATGGTTTTTTAATGATGTCTCCCTCTCGTCTCACTGTCAAGCTTCTATCAAATAATGGTCTCAGCTCTTGAGCCTGCCCTAAGACTGGTGAATATTACACAGTATCAGATCAGCGAGGCAACCAAATGGCAAGTTAATTTTATGTCTCTTGATTATAACTAGCAATCAAATGCTTTTGACTTTTGAATCCATTCAAATAAGTAGCAAAAAAACGTGTGTGGCAGTGGCTAATTGACTCTGTTCGAGACGACTTATAAGTCACTAGTCTAATGGTCCACTAACAAGAGAACCCTCTTGGCTGCCAGCAAAATGTCTCAAACACATGCAGCAGCAGCAGCAGCTTAAGAGCGTGATACATTTCCCACTCCAACATCAACTAGCTTGCCCTGTTCTAATGCGTGTGCATGGCGTGCTAGAAATATGGCACCCAAAGTAGCTGACCAAGGTTGAGAAAACTAGGAAATCACAGTAAATTAGTGAAGGATCCATTATGGAAATTGTTGACGCTTCATCTTTTTTGGCATGCTTTTGCCACCCGGAGCTTCATGGGTGGGGGAGGTGAGCCTGCCAAATGTTGACATGTTGAACCCAATTCTTGTTCTTTTCAAAGGAATCAATGGGATTGTTCAATGAATTTATCGAACAAAATATCAAGTCATTCACTTCATAATTAGCATCACAACACCAAACATCTCTGGTGCCTTGCGGACCCCTACATCCCACTTGTTTAGATATGATAGAAAGCTGTTCTGATAATTCCCAACTTCACTTTTGGGATGCTCTTTTGGCCCTTTTTAGCTTTCTCCTTTCATTCTTTTCCCCCCCTTGATTGTTATTATCATTACAATTTCTCCTCCTAACCACCTACCTACCTATCTACTTGTAGGATTTGCAAGCTTAATTTCGTGGCCATGACGAGGACTTTCGAGTTCTTTTCTTTTTTTTAAGAAAAAGGAAGTAAGGTTAATCTGTCGCCTGTTCATTGAACCTGTAACATAATGAACATAACCCCGGTTATATATCTAGTACCAAGAAAGATTAACAATCTTTATTAAAGCAAGATTATGATGGTGATAATTAGAAGCATCTGGTTTCTTTTTCGTAGCCAAGCTCATGATCACTTGTTTTAATGAAAGTACTGTAGTTTTCGTCATCTGGGTTCTGAAGAATGAACCACACCAGTATCAGCACAACTGAAGGCTCTGTTTTCATGAATCCCTACCGTTTCAAAGCAGGATGTGTTGGAGAGTAAACAGCTGAACATGGTCTCAAACTACAAGCAGAAGAAAGATGGATTTTGGTATGCGAGGTCAGATAGAGATCAGAAACTTTAATTTCTTCATAATAAAATCCTAATATAGAGGAGAGTCTAATTCACTCTGGAATTTATTGCGCCTCACGGCTGTATATAAGTTGAAGCCACCATAAATTAATGAAGAAACGATCGAGTTGTACTACTTGATCTTATTAATTGAAGATCCAAATCTGCTAACCATTATCAAAATCTTCAAACCATCTAAAATTAATTACCAAACTCTTATATAGAAGGAAGAAATGTCCCAACAAATAAAAAAATAAACCTCCAACAAGAGAAAACCAAACAATCTAAATATATCTAGATAATCTAAATTTAAATCTACAATAACAAAAACTATAGATTTAGATTCATAAAGATCTAGATCATTTTTATTTATAATAGAAAACCAAACAAATATTTAAAATGTAAATCGTGGTCTAAGAAACCAAACTAACTTTCACTTAGATTTTTATTATTTTTCCCATGATTTGAATATTACTCTCTTTACACTTCTTTTAAATATACATTTTGAGAGGGGGGTTCTAGTCGAAAAACTTCGGTTGCTTAGATATTTGATAATATTTCGAAACAGGAGGAGTAAATTTGATAATATTTGCTGCTATCATATCACTAGAACCACCAATATCATATAATTATCACCCACAACTATATATCATTATTTATCAATAAAATAACAATCATCATGAAGTTGATATTACTATAATCCTTATCATTATTTTCAGCATCATATCAACTATCACATGTCATCGCATGCAGCAACCACCGGCGTCATGCATGTTTTAATCATAACGATTAAATTAATTATGTATTATCGCTACTTTTTATATTTTTTTAATTGATAATACATTATTATAATTTACGTTAAGTTTGAATAAATAATTTTTATAAAATATCGACAAATTCAGAGCAAAAGGAGATAATGTTCTGCAAGTTTGTTTGGAATTCAAATAATATTCCAAATCCTACGCGCATATTGAGCAATATGTAAATTTTCACTTTAACATCCTGACGATAAAATCAATGGAAGTAATTGATTGGTTAAATTTTAAGGATACAGGTATTTTTTAAAAATATAAATATTTAAATAGAAAAAACGAGAGGGTATAGATACTTTAAATATTCTTTATAAAAAAATCGATATATTAAAAAAACTAACCAAAAAATAGCTAAAAAACAAGAAGATGTGAGTGCTCTGCTGGTGAGGTTGCATTTTGGCTTGTTCTTTCTACAAAGCTAGGTTCTTTTGTCCCTTCTCCTCTCCCATTTTAAGTTTTGTTCTCTCTTGTCAGCTTCGTCACGTTTGTATTGTTATTATCTTGCTAACAACCTTTTAACCATTTAAAATGCTATCCAGAATTTATTTGTTTTTATTTTTATTTTAAATTAATATTTTTTAGTATTTTGAGATTACTTTGATATAGTAGTATCAGAAATAAATTTTAAAAAATTAAAAATATTATTTCAATATATTTACAAACAAAATTGGCCCCATAAATATTTATTTTTGTGGTTGGATGTGCTTTTCAAATTATTTTTTTCTTGAAAAATATAATATTAATATTTTTTAAGTGATTTTAAATTATTTTAATGTGCAAATGTTAAAAATTAAAAATTAAAAAAATTATTATAATATATTTTTAATTAAAAAATACTTTTAGAAAACATTCTACATTCCCATTACAGATAATTTTGATTAGAGATGATAATTAATCCAACTGTATTAATGTATGATATCAATGAATAAATAAATACTGAGTCGTCGTGTGAGTTTTTGTATGTCACTAAATTATAAAATATTTATGATTATACCATAGGGATACATGGTAGTACTGCAAGTGGCTGCGCATGCCATGTAGACTACTCTGTACGTGAGATGATCGAATTAACTCTACTTCAAGAATTAAATTATAAATGTTGATTTACAATGAAATTAATTGATATTTTTTAGTTTGGAGAATCATAAAATCTCGATTTCCTCAGCAAGCTTAATTTGCCATAAACAAGGTAGAACGTAGATTGTCTTGTAGAGAAAAGTTATGGCGGGCAGATCAAGAGACATGAGTCAAGGCCGAGTATTTAGCGCGAGTCATTTGGTTTTGGTGGCATCGCTAGAGTTTATTTGATAATATAGTTGCGGTTATTTTTTAAATAATTTGTTATATCAAAATATGAATTAATAATATTTTTTGATTTTTTAAAAAATTATTTTTTATATCAGCATATCAAAATAATTTAAAAATACTAAAAACATATTAATTTAAAATTAATAAAAAAATAAATTTTTTTTTTTTTTTTAAATACAAAATCAAAGAAACCTAATGTTACCACTGATCCCGCAACCGCGAGTAAAATGACATTGCCACTGCAATCATTCAATTAGTTGCTGGTGGGTGCTGCTGTTAATTAATTTTTAGATTTACTTGTAAGGATTTGGTATTTTCGGAGAATTGGAAATTGAAATTGTCGCTGTTATCTACAATAATATAGAATTAAGTTTTATTTCTGAAAGAAACTAAGAATGAACAAAAACCCATCGGGCTTAATTTCCCTTGTTTTCACTACTTCTTCTTTTTAACCATAGATCATTATTATTATTAAACCAGTTTGGTTAGCAAGACCCGGTTGACCCATCTGGTCCTGGCTCAGGACATGTGTAAAAAAATCAATCCTGAGTTTGAATTTTTTTTTTAAATAAATATTTAATTAATAAGAGGTTAATTAATTTAACCCGTGACCAAAATCTTGGGTTTAATGACTTAGATAAACATTGCTTAGATCATCCATTTTGACAATACATTAGTTATTGCTAAGCGTATGAGAGCCTGGCCTTGGTACTCTCTGCAACTTACATAACATCATCATGCACGGATAAAAGCCATGAGAAATTACTGGCATCATGAGTGGCGAGATTTTCAAATCCATAACATATAACTCACAAGTACATATATTAATCCAGCTTTATGCGTCTAGAAAAATGATTCCACAAAATGCTGGTTAGGATTACTGGTCTCTCTTATATTATTACTTCAGGCACTCTCGGCTACTACTCCAGCTTGTTTTACCAGCTGAAATATTTTCAAACAGCACATTGTAGAAACAATTTAGGAACTATATCAGAAAGACATTAGAATTATTTTGTTCTGACACGCAGACCTGAAAGTAAGTCTCTAGCTTCCTCCTCAAAGTGGCATGCTCTTGCTTGAGCAGCTGAAATGTCTTGATGCATCTGCAAAATCGACAGACCACTTGAACAAGACCAAAAAACAGGCAGCACCTTGAAAAATAAAAGAGCAAAGGATATATATTAGTTACGTACCCTTCGATGTTTCCTGCATAACAATATTCCCTGAACTTTGAGCATTCCTTCATCACCTTCATAGCTCCGATGCTGCAAATCATTAATAATTTCCCCAAGATAAACTCAGATCAAGCAAGATGCTAAACGACGATCTCCTTGTCTACAACAGCTAATTATTGATTACCTTGAGCTGCTACCCTTGAACTGATGCATGTAGGCATCCAGCTTACCAAAATCAACATTAGGCTTGTTGATCCTGCAAGGCAGGAAAAAGGCAAAAGAATCGCTCTTATATACAACTGTTATTGCTGTGGTGGTGTGGATTGAAATGTTGACTATTGGATACTTACATCGCCAGCTCAATGTTCTGAATCAATCTAACTGAATCACTGTAAAACAGTCTCACAACTTCCTCGACAAAATTAGGGTTTGCTTCATCTTGCAAATGCTCGAGCTGAATGAATTGGTCGTCAAGGTATCCCTGCACTCATCGATTATAAAGTTTAACTTTTCTATTAGTTTTAAAGCGTGACTTTTTCTCTTTGGGCAATTACGTGTGTTTTGACATCTTGTTTCTGGCCATGATTCAGAGCTTCAAACCGGGCTAAACCCTTATTTATTTGCTAAAAAGTAAATTTTTTTAATGGTTGATAGTATGATGAAAAATAAATTAGAAATATTTTTTTAATGTTTGACTATATTGTGGAAATGAGCTGGAAAATAAATTGTTAGTATTTTTTCAAGTTTATTAAAATAATAAGGAATAAAACTTACAAATTAAAAGATAGAATGAGAATAAATTAAAAAAAACTAATTTCATAAATTATCTCAAATAACAATTAAAATAATAGAGATCAAATTAATCTAAAAGATAAAAAAGTTGAAAGATGATGAAATTAAAAAAATTAAAATTTTATAAATTATTTAAAATAAAATAAATTATAATAAAAAAAATAAGGACCAAATCTGATAGATAAAAAATTCAAATTAAAAAAACAAAAGCAAATAATAATCATAAAAATAAGAACCAAAGTTGATATAAAAATAAAATGTAATCAAATTCTAAGGGATGAAATTGAAAAAAAAATCCAAAAAAAATATATAGCAATCAAAAGTTTGAGGATCAAATTTGATATAATCAGCAAATAACATGATATTTATAAATTTTTCACAACTTCTGAAAAGTGTTTTCCTCTCAAAATAAAAGGAAAATATTTTCCTCGAAACCAAGTTAAATTTTTCTTTAATAAAAAAGTGTTTTTCATTGACTAACTTTTCTAATAATAAATAAACCCAAAAAAATTTAAAAAATAATTTTTAAAAAATTACTTTACATGAAACAAATAGATCCTAATTTAAATTACCAAGCATGGCTTTAATATAAGGTTGGACCAAGCATAGTTGGAAGGAGAACAAACCCGAAATTTTTTGTTTCTTTTTTATATTACTCATCAAACCAGCACATAGTTTTTTCTCTTAAAAAAAGAACTTAAAAAGAAAACAGTCCAAATAAGAATGACGAGTTCATGCATTGCAAAGAGGTGGTGTAGAGAACCTGATCAAACAGGGACCTCCTCGTGCAGGCGACCTGGTGGTGCAATTGTTTTCTGACGTCCATCTGTGCAGACTTGATGACAAAAACAGTGGTGGGGAAAGAATATTAATGTCTCTCGCTACCAGTAGGGTCTCTGTGTATCTTTTCACAAGATTCTGCATTTCTACTCAGAAGGCAAGAGCAGAGCTATTTATATAGTTCGTCCATGGAAGAGATACCATTGCATGATTGGTGAATAGGTTGAAAATATCAGAGGACACGCGTCATGCTTTCTTCTTGGATAGAGTATATCCATGGTGGTCACAGATCTGTCCACATGATAATTAGTCCACGTATGCTCTTGTTTTCTCCTTTCCCTTTTGTTGTCTTGTGCATTGGATCATCGCTCCCTCTCTATCCACTATCCCTGCTTGGATTCGGGGCTTGTTTGATAAAAGGAAAAGGGAAATTGTTGGATGTGAATGTGATGGGTCTATCACTTCAATAATAATAAAACAAAAGAGGATGTAGAGTTATTTTATAAAAACAATATATGGAATTACAAGATAATAGTTTGCTAAACGCTAATTAACTACTTCTGCAATCACACTCTGTTTTTGCTGTTTTCATTTTTTTTTTATTTTGAAATAATAACTAAATACTAATAAATTTAAAATTAACAAGTTTTTCTAAAAAAAAAAAAAACTAGATTAACTGTAAGAGTTAAGTTTATATCCGAATCATACATTTTTTTATTATAGAAAAGATCACTTGTTCCAAGTATCAAGTGGAGGAGTTTGTTTTTGTAATTGAATATGATTTTCAAATTAGTTTTTATTTGAAAAAATATTAAATTAATATTTTTCAAATATTTTTCTATTGGTTTGATATAAAAATTAAAAAATATTATTTTAATATATTTTTTATTAAAAAATATTTTGAGTCGTATTACCAAGCATACACTTTATCCAATCAAAAAGTACAAATTATTACTCTAGCCGCATGAATGCAAGTTTATACAATTGTAAAAAATAAATATTACTTAAAATATGTCATATCAATATAAAAATTTAAGTCAGTATGTGAGGTATTAAGTTTTGAAAATAATAGATTACCCCAAGTTTTTTTTTTAACGGCGAAAATAATACAACATGATTAGTGCAAATCTCAGAATCAAGAACAGCTAGCTAGCAGTATGCCTTTCCTACCCCCAAAAAAAAAAAAAAAAAAACTAGGTCATTGGAGCGCGATATCAAATTCCAGGTTTTTTAATTGTTTTTAAAATTACAATTACAATTATAATATACATAGATAAACCGAAGAAAGAGAACGATTCGCAGTTTAATTATCCCTTTACCCGCCTCATAAAGGAACTTTTCCGACAATCACCGATCGATCCCTCGCCGATATCTCTCCAAGCCGCTGTCACATCTCCTCCTTTTAACCAACCAAGGAGAGGGGCTGAATAGGTGGATTCGTTTCGCATTTCCATCTGAAAGGATCAATATTCTCTCCCTCGCTTCCATCACTGTCTTCCCATGCTGATAAGAATCAACCACCGTAAATCCATCCTACGTCAAATGTGAGGCTTGGCGTCTAATATTAAAGATGCATGTGCTTCCAAGAAAGAGTAGATAAGCCTGTCTGGAAAATTCTCATCAATAATTTATGATACGTTAATAATAAATATATTAATGAATTTATTAACTGACAAAGTATGTTAAAAACAAATTATTTTTTTTATTTTATTAATATCTTTATTGGTAAATTTAGCATATCATTGAGAGGAAAATCATATATAATATAATCGGTGTTTTTATTTGTCTATCAATATATCCATTAATAAATATAATATATCACCAACAGAATACCGCCTGTAATCTTATCACTAAGTTAATAATACAATGATTCTTTTCCAACTTTCTCTGGAATATATCGACGGAGTTGTTATGTCGATAACTCTGTCAATAATATTTTTTAAATATATTTTTTATAAAATATACTGAGAAGTAGAAAAATAATTAAATAATATAAAAAATAAATATTTATTATAAATTTAAAATGGAGAAGATATGCTGGAGAAAAAGGAGGAGGAGAAAAAAATATATCTTAATATCTAAGCCAATTTTGTATTTAGACAACGAATAACTTTTATAATTAATAATTTGCATGTGCAGCGGTCAATGATTGTTAGTTTTATGGTTAATCTTTGTTTTTGTGAATTTGAAGATTGATTTTGTATAATTAATTCCATAGTTTTTAGAGCTGGTTTGGTTCAGGGTCTGGGTTCCAGATTTTGATCGGGTTACTGGGTCGTTCAGGTCAAAATTTTTTTTAAAAAAACAAAATAATATCATTTTAATAAAAAAAATTTCAACGGGTTGTAACCGGATTTTTAATCGAGTTTTGCCATATCAACCCGTCGGTCATCCAGATCACACTAAATTTTTCTTTTTTCTTGTTTTTTTTTTAATCCAGCTGGATCCCGAATGACTCACATTTCAAAATTATGATTAATTCAGTAAAAAAGTATGTACAATTGGTCTTGACCTCTTTACCTTTTATTTTCATGGCATCATTCAGTGTGAGTTAAGTGCATGATATGCATGGGACAATCTCTGTCTCCTTTCTCTTTAAATTATATTTTTTGTATATAAATCAACAATTTTATTTGTTTTCAAACAAAATAAGATATATCTTTCACAATTCAAACACGATTGGACGAGTTTCAACACACAGTACTATAAAACCATAAATTGATTCTCTTTTTCAGTAACCAATAATTGTGGGAATGGTGGACTCTCCAAAAGGTAACTTAAATTGTGGTCGAAGCATCGATTCTGCCCGTCTCTGCAAGAATATCGTTGCCAAAGTATGAGAGTTGCAATCTATGAGTGCTGCTGCTTTTAGGAATGGCAAACTTCCCCCAAAACTCTATCCATTGAGCTGGATCAGATTATATTATTATAAATTATTTTAAATAAAATAAATAATAATTAAAAAATAAAAATCGAATCTCATGGATAAAAAAATTCAATTAAAAAAATAATAAGAGAAGTAAATAACAATCATCAAAATAAATATCAAAGTTGATATAAAAATCAAATTAAATCAAATTCTAAAAGATAAAATTGAAAATAAAAAAAATAATACAAAATATATAGCAATCAAAAGTTTGAGAATCAATTTTGATATAATTAACAAATAACATGATATTTCTAAATTTTTTACAACTTCTAAAAAATGTTTTTCATTAAAAATAAAAAGAAAACACTTTTCTAGAAATCAAGATAAATTTTTCTTTGATTAGAAAGTATTTTTTATTTATTAACTTTTTAAATAATAAATAAATACAAAAAAAATTAAAAAAATATTTTTCATGAAATTACTAGTATTAAGGCCATGTTTGTTTCCCGGAAAGTAGTTTTAGGGAAATCATTTTCCAAACTTTCCTGTGTTTATTTGTCATTAAGAAAGTTGGTCAACGGAAAATATTTTCTGGTCAACGAAAAACACTTTCCAGTCAATTTCAATCAAAGAAAAATTTGACTTGGTTTTCAGGAAAGTGTTTTCTCTTTAGCTGTGTTTGTTTTCCGGAAAGTGGTTTTCAAAAAATCACTTTCTAAACTTTCTTGTGTTTGTTTGTCAGTAGAAAAGTTGGTCAATGGAAAATACTTTCCAGTAAAAGAAAAATCTGGCTTGGTTTTCAGGAAAGTGTTTTCCTGAAAAATTTGGAGGGAAAACACTTTCCGGAAGTTGTGAAAAATTTAGAAATGTCATTATTTACTGATTATATCAAATTTGATCCTCAAACTTTTGATTGCTATATATATTTTGTTTTGAAATTTTTTTTTTCAATTTCATCTCTTAAAATTTTATTTTTATATTAACTTTGGTCCTTATTTTTATAATTGTTATTTGCTTTTTTCTCATCATATTTTTATTGAAATTTTTTATCTATCAAATTTGATCCTCATTCTTTTGATTGTTACTTATTTTATTTGAAATAATTTATGAAATGTTGATTATTATTATTTTAATTTCTTTATTTTTTATTTTTTCTTTATTTTTTAGATTTGATCTCTATTATTTTGATTATTATTTATTTTATTTGAGATAATTTATGAAATTATATATATTTTTTTTCAATTTCATTTTCATTCAACTTTTTAATTTGTAAGATTTGTTCCTCATTATTTTAATAAACTTGAAAAAAATAAAATATTAATAAGTTATTTTCCAGCTCATTTTCCATGACATAACCAAACACTGAAACGTGTTTTCTAACTTATTTTTTATTATATTATCAAATATTAAAAAAATATTTTCTTGAAATTTATTTTTAAAAAAATTATTTTTAAAAAAATTTATTTTTTAAAAAATAATTATTTTCCAATAAATAAACAGAACTAAAAGTTGGCGGGCGATAACTCGGAGGCATACAAAAACAATGCTTGGGTCCAAAATGGTTGCTATCGGCCCAGAATTTAAACACAGTTAGAGTCCAGACAAAATGATGACATGGCAAAGCCGATCGTGCTTAGAAAGACAGAGAAGCAGAGAGCAGTACTACACTGCACATTCTTCTGGAACTTGCCTGTTGCAATTTGTTATGGCGGGTACATAATAAACGACCAAAAAATAATATAAATTAAAATCCTATTGCTTCTTTCTCACACAAAACAGCACTAACAGAAAGCAGTAGCAAGAAAACAAACAGGGAGACATCGAGAGAACGGAAATGGACGACGTTAGA
This sequence comes from Populus tomentosa, assembly GCA_018804465.1. Lineage (NCBI taxonomy): Eukaryota > Viridiplantae > Streptophyta > Magnoliopsida > Malpighiales > Salicaceae > Populus > Populus tomentosa. The sequence goes on from CM031979.1 coordinate 20,396,482, forward strand.
ATTTTAGAGGCAGAGAGGCGTCGGATTCAAGAGCTTGAATTCGAAGAATTACAGGTCGAGGAAGAAGTCGATGGTCGTGATTCCACGTAATCCATCACCTTAGCTCTTTACTGGATTACTTTTATTTCGCTGATTAATTTTGTCTAATCAGTAGCAATCATAGATTTTAGCAGTTGAACAGAAACATCGTTTTTTGTAAATCAATCCGTTAGCGTTCTATAATTTGGGGATTAGGGTTTCTTTTTAGTTAAATATTGTTAATTAAAACGAATAATTTTGTTTTCGTTACCTAGTCAATAATAATAATAATAATAATTTAATGATTAATTTGGATGTTTGATTTTTGTAATGGTGAGAAATTGAATATTGTTCTTGTTTTGATTGCTTCTACCACTTCATGTAGTGGTGCTGGCTCATCTGATGATTTCACCTTCAACCCTTGTTTAGCTTCACTGCATACTTATCTTGGCGGTAGGCGCTGGCGTCTCGAATCATTTTGTTGTTCCTATTTCGGTTTTTGTTTTCAGTGTATTTTATTCGAACTTGGGAATTACCATATGGCTTGTGTGTGGCAGAGGTTGAAGACACTCGTCATAGACTGGCTTTTTTGGATGGAGGTGCCGTTTTGAACCTTCCATTGTTCTATCTTGAAGGTACTTGTTATGTCCTATGTCTGCCTCGCTTGCTGTTTGTGAATATGTGTTTGAAGGAAAAAATGGTGGTCGGTTATACCAAGAAAGTTCCTTAGTTATATCGTTTTTTCTGGTCTGAGTAAGCATATTCATCATGCTGCATGCTCAAACAGTTAGTCAGTGTGTAGTTAAGCTACATTTTAAATTTTCCAAAGAGATATGAAAAGAAGCTTTGAAGTCATTTCTACTGAGTAGCCTATAGACTTGCAAGTTTTGAGGCCTGATGACCTTATCAGATAGCTAGGAACAGTGATGTTTTGTGTGTGTTTAAAAAACAATGCTGCTTGATATTTGTTAGGAGTTGTTCTTTTCCCGGAGGCTACACTTCCTTTGAGAGTTGTTCAACCCAATTTCATTTCTGCTGTTGAGAGGGCATTGGTTCAAGTTGATAATCCTTATATTGTAGGTGTGGTAAGTGAAAATTTTCTATATGCTATTCCTTTGCCTTTTCTGTTCATGGGATGTCTTTCTCTAAATCTTTTGTTAGAAAACATTCAAAACTTGGCTCAGGTTCGTGCATACAGGGGTTCTGATTCTGATAACAGACAATTAATGTTTGCTACTGTTGGGACAACTGCAGAGGTATGATTACTGTATGATATCAGCCATATTTTATTTTTCTTTCTAACAATGGAGGAGGATGTAAAGTTTATTTGTGTATGGTTGTATATGTTTGTGCCAATTCTGTGGTGTTGCTGAAATTTATTTGAAATTTTGATGTTTTTTATAGCAATTCTGTAGTTAAAGGCATCAACTTGTTTGTAACTGTCCCTTTTTAACATTTTCAAGCAACACAGCTGATTAGGGACAGGGGTTTGATGTGAGAAGGGAGATGGTACTCACTGCATATTTGATCTGTTATTAACTATTAAAATTGGTAAACTGCCTTTCTTATTTTTTATGTCGGTTGTGTGGATTGGCATATGTAACTTGGTACATATAACCTTACAGATTCGACAATACCGGCGATTAGAGGATGGATCACTGAATGTAGTTACTCGTGGCCAGCAGCGGTTTCATCTAAAACATCGTTGGATTGATGTGGAAGGAATGGTGAGAGCAAATTTATGTTACAGCATTATTCCCTCTTCTTTTGGTACTTCTATAATTGACGGCTGATTTGATTTGGAATTTTCATCTGCTTAGCCCTGTGGAGAGGTTCAAATCATCCAGGAAGATACTCCGTTAAGGACACCCAAGGATGCTTTTGGAAAATTGGCACCATTAAATAATCTGCGCAGTCATAGGCTCTCACGTGTGCTGCCTTCAAATTCTTCATCACTTGGATACGGGCGTAGTGACAATGATTCAGAGGCAAATTGGGATGACAGCTTTGAGAGTGCACTCTCATCAGCAGGCATGAGAACTCACCAATCTGCACTCGATTCCTGTTATGGTTATGGTGTGATGGATGAATTCACCAGCAGCGATGATGACAAGTTCATGAGTCGGACAGAAATGAGATCTACAAGATCTCACCTAAGTGAGTCAAAAGGGCCATTGTACTCGGACACTGGAAAAAATGCTGATAATACTACCTTAGAGATTGGGAATAGTTCTGATTTGGCAAAGAAAGGGGAAGGGTCAAAGAGGTGTTGGAAAAATACTGGCTTAAACCACTTTCACAGGGTTCCAAGAGCCTTCTGGCCCCACTGGGTATACCGTATGTATGACTCCTATTGTCTTGCTGAAAGAGCAGCAGGTAATTGGTTGCGAACTTGCATTTTAAGCTCTGCACAAGCTTACTTGCACATACATCTTAGTTTGCGGTTTTTAGTAGTTGTCATCATCATTTAGCTTTGCCAAGCGAGAGGTAGAAAATAATGTGAAAATTGTCAAATTTATAACTAATTTTGTTTTCAAATTCTGCATTTATGGAAATTGCTAGGCTTCATGGTAAGATTCTTTGAATTATGTTACATGTGGTTTGAATGGAGATGTGATTAAGATCTTTTAAAGAGAATCCAGTAAAGGTCAGGATCTGGATAATTTATTTTGTCAGAAAAGAATGAAAATTTTACTTTTGGTTGTACATTCTTAATTTTTAGTATTATTGTTATATTTTCCACTAAAAAAGGAAGAAAGGAAAGAGAGAACATAATCCATAGCCTTGCTTCAAACATTTTGCAGATATGTGGAAACAGATAGTTGGGGCACCAAGCATGGATGGTCTTGTGAGAAAGCCTGACCTTTTGTCATTTTATATTGCCAGTAAAATTCCTGTTTCTGAAGAGACCAGGCAGGAGCTTCTGGAGATTGATGGCATTTCATATAGACTGCGCCGGGAAATTGGTTTACTTGAAAGTTTTGACCTTGTTCGATGTAAAACTTGTAAGGTAATATGTGGGTATTGAATCCTCAAATTTCTCACCGTGGGTATACGTGTGACATACTTCTCCTCTTGCCTGCTGCCTATGAACACATTTTGACACCATCATGTATTTTTTTTTCTTGGAAATTTTTTGGTTAGCTACGAACCTAAGACATAACGAACTCTGTCCTGCTAAAATAAGCTAAAGCATGTTGTTCTGTTCATACCCAGATATTAATTTTTCATTTCTTTTCTTTTGTCCATCCAGACTGTAATCGCTCAGCGGAGTGATATGTTGGTGATGTCTACTGAAGGTCCTCTTGGTGCTTATGTCAATTCACATGGTTATGTGCATGAGATAATGACACTCCAGAAAGCTAATGGGTTAGCACTCATAGGGCGAGCCACTGTGGAATACAGCTGGTTTCCTGGGTATGGACTCAGATTCTATCCCTGACATTTTAATTTTCTTAAATAAGCCATTGTGTTATTTTCTTTCAATTGTCTGATGACCTTTATACTATAAATAACGCTTATGTCCTTGGACCCTCCAGTCTTTAGTTACCTGGATAGGGGATCAATGTAATTGAAGTAAAATGACGATACTTTCATACCTGCATGTATTATGTATAATAATCTGGCTAGCAGTCAGCCAGACAAGTTCCTTGGTACTAGGCTGATGCAGCTGACATCTGAGTTCATGTATTCTATTATTTATGTTTCTATGTTTGCTCCCCCCCCCCCCCCCTACTTATCACTAGGAGTAGAGAGTGGTGTTTGAGGCAATGGGCACTAGTTAGGGGCCTGCACTTATTCAGGAAAAAAAAAAGTAGGTTGCAGGCTGTTAATTTTCTTTGGAGTTGGAGAAACATTTCATGACTATATTTCAAAGCTCCTTCTGTAATTGCATGTTAATTGCTTTTTTTCTTTTAGTTTCAATGGTTTATATTGTTTTTGGGAGTTAACCATTAGTGATGAGAATACTAGCATGGTGGCCATGAGTGAGCAAAGATAACTCGAGGGAAGTTGCTGTATGTGGTGCATGGTTTCCTAAATCTCATTTGTTCAGGCCGCTGTTTCTGCCAATTACGATTTAAATTATACATGGCATGTACTGTTGTTAATTCGAGGAACTGGTCATGATTATTTGAATGGGTGGATGATATGCCAAATATTGCAGGTATGCTTGGACAATCGCAGAATGTGCGTCCTGTGAAACCCAAATGGGATGGCTTTTTACTGCCACGAAGAAGAAGTTGAAGCCTCAATCGTTTTGGGGAATACGGAGTTCCCAGGTTGCTGATGATACACGGTAGGACCAGATTTTGAACCGCTGTCTTAGATTTCTGTTCATAAGCATGTAATGAGCTTTCTATGTATATAGGATGAGTCCCTTTCCTCAAAAGCGTATTTCACCATTCATTTTACTTGGTGATAACAGAGTAACCTTATAGACCGGCCAGGAATAAAAGCATCTGATCTGGAAGAATAAAGCATGTGCCAGGTGATAATTGGCTTTGATCTTAAATCAAGATGACTTTTCACATTAGCTTCATCCACTTGGCCCTTCACTTTTCCTTCTAGATTTTTATTTCAAAACTACTCCTCTTTAAATTAATCGTTACAATGATATTTTAAAATACATTTAATTATGCCATGCTTTTTAAATATTATTTGAGTTTTTTATGGTAATTTTTTCAATTACTTTTAGAATATAATTATACGAGTGTAATATGCAAACAATTTATTAAAAAAAAAAAACATTGCATATCAATATTCAATTGAGAATAAAAGATATTTTTTGTTATTTCTTATCATTGATTTTTTTATATGTTTTTCATGAATTAATTTTTTTTATATAGACACGTGGGAATATCAAGAGATGATATTTTGTTTTTTGTTTGAAACATGAGAAGTTTTTATTTTAAATACATGTAACTAATAAAAAAAAATATTTTTTCACCAAAATAAAATAAATCAATAAATAAGAAAAGGGAATCTTTTTCCTCCCAAATTTAAATAATTAAAATCCTTACAAACATTTATTTTAATTATTTTGATATTTTATTTAAAACACCTCAATGTTAATTAAAAAAAAAAACATGTTTGTCAAAAAAATAAATGCATAAATAAGAAGGGGGGGTTTTTATTAGAGAAATGCATCTTCTAAATACTTAAATCATTCGAAATTTTATAAATATTTATTTTAATTATCACAGAATTAAATAAAAATTAATTTTGAAAATGAAGCCATAGCACTACAAGGTCATAATATCTTTTTATTTATCTATGAAGGCACTTCTATTTTTTATTTAGTGTTATACCCTAAATATAATAATCAGCCATTGTAAACATTATATATATATATATATATATATCCCAATATTGATGTAATTCTTCATAGAAAAAAAATATTACATAGTGATCTCGTTTTTTCATGGTATCCCAATTTATTCACATCATCATATCCTAAATAAAATAAAATAAACTTCTAGAATTGGCACAAAAAATGTGAACTTCAATTTCTAAACTCCGAAGGAGCTTAAAAAAATGAAAACTAATGATATTAAAATCCAAAGAATAATTTTTATTCGGTACAGTAGCAATAAATAGCATAACTAGCCTAAACCAATAGGATTATCTCAAAATTACAGGCAAAGTAGGGAACTCTTTCCGCTTGAGATTTATTAATGTAAAAGAAACATGAAATAGAGATTGAAAGTGGCTCCGAGCAAATTGCTGCTTGCAAAATGCATAATTCCTCTCCATGTTTAACGATAGCTTCGGTAGATTGGGCTGTACATGCAGCTCTCTGCATACTTGACAAGGTCTTTAGGACGAGGGAGACGAGATGCCAGACCTATAAAGCAGTCATGTAAGCCTGATTAGTAATGCAGGGCAGTGCAAGTGTGAGAGAGCTTGATAACCAGAAAGAAGCATACCGAGTTCATACGCTTTAGCAGCAACCTTAGCGGCGATGTTGGCTGATATATTTCGAATGTTGGAAAATGGTGGGTAAATCAGCCCCTTGTCAAAATTTTCTTGTTTTACTTGTGCGGCCAAAGCTTCAGCTGTTGCAGAAAGAAATAGAAATGTCAAACCTTGATGGACCTGGCCTTGTTCATTAGTTCTTACAGAGTTGAGAAAGCACAAAAAATCTACTTTTTGTACGGAGGTGGGGGATGGGGTGGTTGTTTTAGACTCGGTGTCCAAATGTGTGTGCATTTATTCTAGACAGAAATTGTTATTATCATAGCTTCTCGGATCTTCAAGCAGTCCAACGAAATTGCAGCATTCAAGTCTATCCTTAGAACAGATGGAATTTACTGTGGTGGTATATATGAATATAAGATATAACTCAACAGTCCGCGATACTTACAGGCTGCCAAAAGCATGTCATCATGCACGCGAATTGCACCAGACATGATCAATCCCAACCCAAATCCAGGGAATATATAAGCATTGTTTGCCTGGATAATTTGAAGATGTAAGCCACTAATTATAGTAAATTTCTAGTAAACAGAATGATTTCCAGTAACAATAGGTAAGGTTAAAACCTGGCCAGGTACAAAAACTTTTCTGTTATATTCAACAGGGTCAAATGGGCTTCCGCTAGCAAAGATTGCACGACCCTGCAAGTTGGAAAACATATAACAATCAAGATAGTGCTAAAATTAAACGAGTTTCACTATTTTCTCTATACAGTACCAATCACACATGCGTGAGGTGAGTTAAATCTGATGAAACAATATTTGGGGAAAAAGCAGAATTGGTATTCTACCTTGCTCCATGTATAAGCTTCTTCAGCCGTACATTCAGATTGTGAGGTAGGATTGGAGAGAGCAAGAATTAGCGGTTTCTGAGTAGCAATAATTTAGACTACGGTCAGATAACTTGACAAGATAGATGGACGTGTGTGTGTGTGTGTAAGTGAGAGAGAGAGCAAGAGAAAGAACCTCGTTAATTGATGCCATGGCCTCAACCACCTCCTTTGTAAATGTTTTCCCAACTCCAGATGATCCTATCAAAACTGTTGGCTTGATTGCCTAATAGATCAGCAAGTATGGTAAGATATCAGGAAAATGATTCGAAGGGAGCACATAATATGAATTCACATAAGAAAAGTGTCACACCTTAACAGCATCTAAGAGCCCTTTGACAGGCTCATGGTCATGAGCCCAAGGTTTCTTGAAGTGTTGAAGTGACTCCTTACGCGAGCTAACAATCAGTCCCTGGAGCATACTCAGACCAAATGTTAGTGTATGGAAAAGGATCCAAGGTGAAATGTGCAACAAAATTTGAGGACTTTGACCACATTTTCACTACCTTAGAGTCCACAAGCCAAATCTTTTTGCGGGTCTCTTCAAGTGGAGCTTTAGTCTGAAGAAAATAGCATGGGATTGACCATAAAGGTTAGCAAATGGAAGAAAATAATAAAAATATTAACCAGATAAGCAGTAGATTGATACCTGTTTTGATATCTCAAGAGCGATAAGCTCAGCTATACCGGTTCCAGCCTGCAGCACCCAAAAGAAATAGGAAGTAAGAATCAAATGAACAAAAACTAATGTATACATGGACAAAGAAATGCCTGCATAAACAGTCATAACCATTATGCAAGAGACTGATAAGTACAAACAAAAAGAAAGCTTCGGTTCCTAACCTCTCCTGCACCCAGGAATAAGAATCTATGGTCCGCCAAGGCTCCACCAACCAATTTCAGAGCTGCAAGAAGCCCTGCCAACACCACAGATGCAGTGCCCTGCAATAAATGAAATCATTTGCAATTAGAGAAATTCCATTGAGGAACAAACAAATTCCTAACAAGCAAACTTTTGTAGCATGTTACCTGTATATCATCATTGAAGACAAGATGAGTTGGGCTGTATTTTTCCAGTAGCTCAAATGCATTGTGATTTGCAAAATCTTCGAACTAAAAAAGGGAAATTCATAATATTCAGAGAGCAGAGTTAAGTACTGAAAACTCTGACATTAAGCAATGTTTGATGGTTTACCTGTACAAGGACCTTTTCCCCATAGTTCTTCTTAACTGCAGTCATGAACTCTTCTAGAAGCTCTGCATATTCCTAAACCACGGCAGATAGCAGAACACAAATCTTCAGACTCAGCATGATTTAAAAGCATAAAAAAAAGGTATTAGTCAATTGGAAAGGGAAGAAAGTCAAGTTACTATACCTGTCCAGTTGCCCTCCTCTGTCTAAGCCCAATGTAGAACTCATCATTCAATAACTTCTCATTGTTTGTGCCAACATCAATTGTTACAGGCAAGCACTGCATATATTGAATACAGGTGCAAGGTTTTAGTAACTATAAAAGCAAAGGGTGTATTCCTAGCTTCAGTAAGACGGTAATGGAGGTATGTCAAAGCTTACGGCAGAGGGACGTAATCCTCCTAGTGCTGTATACAGAGAGAGTTTTCCTACTGGAATCCCCATTCCCTAAAAATGCAAAACAATTACATGAAATAAATTAACAATGATCCATCTGTTGAGAGATAAGGAGTGGCCTGCTCATCCAACTAATAACTAATAATTTATAAGTGAATTTGCAAGCATCAGTACCTGGCAACCAAGATCCCCAAGCCCCAAGATGCGCTCACCATCAGTAACAACAATAACTTGGATATTACTCTCCGGCCAATTCTTCAACACTTCAAGAATCTTGCCCCTAAAAGTTTCATTTTGTAAATACTTGAAAACTAAGCAACTAGGACATGAAATTAAAAGGCAATCACATTCAGATGGTCCTACTTCTCTTTCAAACTGATGTAAAGACCCTGAGGGCGTCTGAAAATGCTCCCATATTTTTGACAAGCCTCGCCAACTGTAGGAGTGTACACAACTGGCAAAAGTTCCTCCACGTTATCGATCAAAAGCTTGTAAAACAACCTTTCATTCCTCTCCTGGAGATCCATCATGGCCATGTATCGTTGAAGAGGAACTTCATACTGGCGTAGGTTGTGCATCAACTTTTTCTCCTAATAATCAAAATTTTGTGGCCTAATTAAGCTTGGGAGACAAAAATTTTGATATTGGAATATAAACTTGAAGAAAGTCATTTAAGATAACCTGGAGTTCCTGGGTCATGAGTGCTGGAGGCAAAAGGCCACGCAAGTAATGTGCATCCCTTTCATTCTCAGTAAAGGCAAGCCCTTTGTTGTGGCGTGGATCCCTCAACAAAGTATATCCACTGTAACATAACAAAAAACAATACTTGTGAGTGAATCAAAAACTTAAATTCTGCAAATTTTATATGTAATAATCAGCAAAACCAACAATCAAGGGTTTCTCAAGTCAAACTATTCAGGGCCTTAAGAAAAGGATAGTTTTCTTGTTTTGGACCAAATGTTAATCCACAGAAGAACACGAACCAAACTTACTGGATGCATGTTTTACTAAATAAACCACTGGTACCACTTCCTATAAAACCAATAAATCCTTCGATGAATAAAAACAATAAAAAAAATAAGATCCATTAAAAATAACCAGGAATTCACAACTTGAGCAACAATTAAAAATCAAATTGAGCAAAATTGCAAACATTTTTTAGGGCATAAAAATTAAAACTTTGGATGAAAACTCCACAATGCAGCATCTAAAATCAACATGGGCCAGCCAGCCATAAAGAATAAGACAAGAATAACAAAAAAAAAAATCAAAAACTGAAAATATCATTTCTCTCACCTAGCAACAGAGACAGTCCATGGAGTGATAAGCTGTTCCTCCGTGGCAAGATCTTCTCCATTCGTTTTCTCCACTCCGTTCATCATTGTTCTTCTCTCTAATAAAGCCCAAACCTTTCTTTCTCCTCCACAACCAAGAACCACTGCTCTCTGCAAGTAACAAGAAGCTGAGAAGCCAAACACAACACAATAAACAAAATCCCACAACACAGAACAGAACCCTTGATTGTTTTGCAAAGCAAGAAACAAAGCCCACCTTTTATAGCCACCTAAAGCCCATAAATTTCTACGCTTTCCTAATTTTTTTTAAATGGAAGTTGAAAATAATTAAGGTTGGTTTCCATGTCAAAAAGAAGAACGTGGACTACATACGTGGAGTTGGGATGATTTTGAAACCATTTTTTATGTTTTTTTTATCAAGGCTGTCTTGATTGAAAAGTTTAGTGAGTGTGAACATACAATACTCGAGTGGTGGTGGCCCTGGTGGGCTTGTGGAATTCTTAGCTAAATAAGTAAATAATATTGCATGGTAGTAGGGTACCAGAAAAGTATGCCTTGAAATCATCCTGCAGGAACGTGCGAGGAACAGACACAGCGGTTATATAGTTTCCACGGTTTTTTGGTGGAGAGAGAGAGAGAGAGTATTGATTCGTGATCACGCGTAAGGTAGACAGAGGATGGCGAAAATGGAAGGTGCAGGGCCCTATTGATTTTTATATCAGCTAATTTTTTTTAACTTTTCGAATCCATTATAATCTGGCTCAATTATTAGAGATCCATAAACATGCGAGACTTTGTGATGCAGATGAATAAAGATTTATTATATTCAAAACACATGGGTAGTCTCAAATATATATTTTGGGCATGTTTATAAGTGTAATAGAGACTATTTTGTAAATAATTTTTTTTTTATTTTTAGAATTTATTTTGTAATTCTTGTTTTGAAAAAAAAAAAACTATTAGAATAGAGTTATTTAATGGTAAAACTGTGAATTAAATTTTTTATATAATGGTTTCTTTTAAGAATTCTGTATTTTTATTTTTTAAATTCAGTTGTGATTGATAGCAAGCGGTTTTTATTTTATTTTTTATTTATTTTTATGTTTTAAAAGTATTTTAAAAAAATTTAATTAATATATTTTTAAATAAAAAATACTTTAAAAAACAACTATAATTACATTTAATTATATTCAAATTTAATTAATTTGAATATAAGATGCATGCACAATGTATATGTTACTATTGTCAATTCAACAAAGGCATGCAATTACTTAATTCAAATATTGACTGTCGTCCATGGAAACCCCCCCCCCCTCCCCACCTTCTTTAATTCTAGTCTATAGTTCAATGAGTATTATTTTTCAATCGATGATGAGAGCATGAGTAGTAGTCTACGCAGTATGTTTGTGTGTAAGATTAGGTGTCCGTTTGCACCGTGTTTCCAATAAATTTAAAAAAAATATATTAAAATTAAGTGTAATTTATGCTTTTTGATTCGTTTTGATGTGCTGATATCAAAAATAATTTTTTAAAAATAAAAAAATATTATTAGCATACATTTCGGCATGAAAAGTTATTTGAAAAGTAACCGCTATTACACTGCCAAACACCTTCTAGATGATTTGAAACAGAACAGAACAGACAATCGAGATTAAAAAACATATATTTTTTTAATATTTTTTATTTTAAAATAATAAAAATCCGCTTAAGAAATATATTAAAGACCTATTTATTTTATATTTGTAGTTTTATCTTTCCAATTAAACACCTTTTTTTCCCTCTCGTTTGGCAGCCGGCATCAACCAAAAATCCTGCCTATGTCATCATCTTCTCTGCGTCCAATTGTCACTGTCATTTCCTTGAGGGTATTTCCTCGTCTCCTTCCCTGCTTCAAAAGGTGATTTGGTTACAGGTATTGTCGATGAAGGAATTCGTTGTCAAATCTTAAAGGTAAATGAAAGTCAGATTTTCACATTTGTGTGTGAATCCATGGCCGTAGAACAGAGCAGGGATGGAGGGTTGGCATGACTTTGCGAGGCCAAGCTCTTTGAATGCCAATTTCAACTCCGTATGGTTTAGACCTGGTCGTTATGATCCAATATCATCTTGCTGGTTTGACTTGGATCATAATTTAGGTTCTTGCTGCCATTGACAACTCAAGCCCTAATTTACATTGCATTTGACATTTAATTCCCATGAATGTCTTCATTTTCTGGCGTCATTTTTCTTACGGCATTAATCTTACTTTAAGTAAATTCTTCTTCAAGACTGCCGGCCATTGCATAGTATAAAATTGAATTTGTGGAGGGGGAGATGGAGAGTGCGTCCACCGTTTCCATGGCGCACTCTATCGCCATATCTCGAAGCTTCTTAAGCTGGTGATCTCTTACTGGGCACACGCGTGCGTAGTGGGTATAATTATATTAGGGTTCCAATATTATCGTTTGTCGAAGTTCTTGTTGGCTCAGTCAATGATTTCTTAAGCGGCAAACATGTCCATACTGGTTGGCTTCATTCTGAAACGGGAAGGTTTGAATTCTTGAAGACCAATCTCCATGATTCTATTCAAACCTTTCAATGCACTTTTTTGTTTTTATTTTTATTACACCTGATGTGGTTTTATTTTTATTTTTATTTTTATTTTTATTTTTATTTTTTGGGCTAGTCTTTATATTTCTTTTCAATAAATGAAGTATTTCAGGTTAGTTTATATCCGAATTAAAATCAAATTTCTTCTTAAATGATTTTATCCATTTAGACATAGTGTATTATACTCCAGTGTTCATACAAAGAGCCTTTTATTTTTATTTTTTATTTTTTTAATTAATATAAATATTCTAGTTAATTTATACATATCACAATTAATTTTATAAATTTTAAAATTAACCCGGATTAAGTTATAATATCATAACCTAACGTTGCTAGGAAGAAAGCTCCTGGTCTTGGAATAGGAGGCACCCAATCAATGATTGTACCTAAATTATCATCAATCCTAGCCATGTTTCCAAAATCTTGAACAAACAATTCTCTCTCTACAGTCAGCTTTTCATAATCAAAATCAAAATATAGCTTAATAATGATTTTAATGACTCATGTGCTCTTAGGTGACTAAAAGTAACCAAAAAAACCACAATCTTGTCGTTGGACAGTATCATTATATTTACAAAAATGCCACTAAAATCATGTTTATAATAGATAGCTAAACATTTCATAATATTTTCAAGTGGACTAAAAATATCAAATTTGAAATAATATGGTCATATTTATCATATGTTAATAACCTACAAACTTTCAGTAGCTTGAATAAACTAAAGTTTAAGAACAAAAAGTGAATGAAAAGTGAAAAAAGTAGCTATTAAAATATTAAAAATAAATCCAAGTAAAAACAAGTTTTTCTACAAATATGATAACAAGTCATACAATAATTCATCATTAATTAGTGCAAACCTATTAATTATACTGAATTAACCACTAAAGAGAAAGGAGATGTTAATGATATCAATTGAATGCTAAAACAAATGAAAAAAAAATTAAAGATAACTTATGCTTGAAATTGGACCAAGAATCACAATATAAAAACTAGTTATGCAACTGTAAATTTGTAATTGATAGCTAATTTAAAGGTTTTCATGATTTCAAGCTTTAACATTCATAATTAGTATAAAAAATATCAAAAAAATAAGTATAAAATAGTTCAATTTCTTGATTATTAAGCCAGAATTCAATTTTTTTAGGATTTTTAGAACTTAGGATAAGGTATGAATCAATTAATTTTTTTTTTTTTTTTTTGTTAAGTGCATACTCACAATATTTTAATCGTTATCCACTAATTTAACATAAAATATGCGCATGTCATGTAAAATCAAGATTCGCCTTAAACAACTTACCTCCATTGTTAACTCTTGGTACTCATACAAAGACATTAAGTATAAAAAACACAAAGATCTTGCTTTACATTTAGTGTTTGTGTGTGAGGGTGTCGTGTTTTGAGAGAGAAATTTAATTTTGGAAAAAAGCAAAACGAGATTTGTGTTGAAAATATGTAAATTTAAATATATTATATACAAGGGGAAAAATATATTTTCGTCTGTTTTGAGGAGAAAAGTATAATTTTCTAAACAATGAAGAAAAATGAAAAAATGAAGGTATACGAGGTTTTTTATTTTTTTGCAAGTATCCCTGGATATTGCAGGGATACTTCTTTCGCATAAGTTGCTTGGTGTATTGCAGGTTTCGAGGAAGGCCACAAATTCGGTTGAAATAAAAGTTTATATTCGTGACTTATGAGCTTATCCCCCCCCCTTTTTGTTTTGTTTCTTGATTATTTTTTTTCCCAGGAATGGAAAAACTTAGGGCAGGAAATAAAACTTTATTTATGGTCCGACAAGATTCCTCTTAAACTGTAAATTTCTTTGTGCTGAAACTCCCCAAATTAAAGATGGCAACCAATATTGCATATATAAGACTTGCTTCTTCTTTCTTCTTCCACTCCTTTCAACGAAAGATTGAACATGCAGGCTTGGGTTTAATTATACACGCATTCTAAACTTTGGATTTCCCGATCTAATAATTATTTTTACGAGTCCATATGCACAGCACTAAGAAAAGGCCATCTTTCTTCATTTGTGTCCAACGTGAGCCTAAATTTTGTGACTGCAACTGTAGCCTGCACAAGTATTATCAGAAGCATGTATTAACATTAAATGAAAAGTTCGTGTCTGGTTGCACGCAACGAAGAACAGCATTTCATATCACGTCTATTCCAAAAACAAATCTGAATTAATGCATGGCAGCGCATTGCTCTAACCGAGTATAAAACATGAATAGGTCATATAAAATGGAGGATTGCCAAACATTGCATCCAAAGCGCACTCTGTCCAGAAACTGAGAGCTCCATCATGCTTGACATGCTAGCAACTGCATTCTGCATGAGCCTTCTTAAACAGACAGGTTTTCATGGGAAGATTGGATGAAATTTCATTGGGAAAATACTCTAATTAACCTCGACACCGAAGCAGAAGAAGCAGCCACACCGCAAATTTGCCCTTTGTATGCCTGAATCAGGTTATTGTGCACTGCATTACTCCGCCTTGGCAAGCAAACAACAAGGTGAATTTCAGGAGTCCAATCATGCCACTAGCAGCGAATGTGCTTCAAGGCAACAATTTCATCACATGTTACCTCAAATACTGCCGAGGCTCGTGCATTCTGTTTACAGTTAACAGGTAAGAAGAGATGAAGATAACCATGGAAACAATAAAATCAAATTTCCTTCTTCATTATACTAAGAGCCCAGCAATCACTCTATATGGAGAATGGTCCCAGGAAGATCAAGGTTACTGGTTTCTAGAAAGAATTTTCAACTCTACCCCATCCAATTGCAACATGCCTGCGCCAGTTTATTGTGGATCTTCCTTCCTTCCATTTCTTGAATGCAAGCAGGAAATTGAAGGTTTTAATTATTAGCTTATTTTTGTCATCATATTTTGCAGCCGCCAAAGGGGTCGATAGTAATATGTCATCAAACATCACCCATGTCAGCTTTATGTTAGCCACGTACAACTGATAGTGCAAACTGTCCAAGGAAGAAGCAAACTTGCTAATTTCAATCGTATTTCCACGCATCAGAAGAACCCTGGTCTAGGTAGCGATCAAGCTCTTTAATTAGAACACTACTCGTTTCCCAACAGGTTGTCTTCACAGTAAAACCCATCCATTCTTTTATCCTGCAACAAAATCAGAAAAAAAAAAATTAAAAATTGAAAGCACCCTCAAAATCAGCTGAGGAAATAATTTATACTCAATTCTCAAACATCGGACTTGTGAACTCATTTACATGAATGTTCTACTGGAGATTCTTTAGAGCCATACAAGGTCAGTGTTGAAATTAAAACCTTGACAGTCCAGGTTAGAGAAGTATGATCACAAATGTGTCCAGAGAAGTGCCACCAGAGATGAAAGTCATCACAAAAATAATGGATGTTTGTTCTTCTGGAAAATAAAAGGGGGCTGCTTACCATTGACATGAAAAGGAGGCATTGTTTCTCGCTAGCATTCAGTAATCATATCAGACATGGAACATCTATCCATTCAGTTTGTACACACTGCCAATAAAACAAGATGTGTCGCCTTATTTAATCTATATGATAGATGAAATACCAAGGAACAAGAGATAATAGATGAGACGTTACAGGTTCAAAGTCCTTAGAATTCTTGGTCAAGAATGCTCAAAAGTAGTTCCTGAAAAATAGAAGTCGGCCAGTCGATCAAAATGAAATACTGGATCATCAGCAAGCAATAAAATAAAAGGTTGCACGCAAATACCAAGTCTGAAGAACTTCTCATCTATTTGATGATCCCAGGAAGCCGCAAGCAAAAAGATAAGTTGATCTTTCAGTAACACAAATTCTTGCAGAAGTAGTAGTCTTGCTTGCTTCCTGCCTTTAAGAACTTGACCATAAATATTCACAATTTAGCCTGTGATGCCTGATAATACACCAAAATCTAGGTACCTAAATTGTCAGGTTACTTGAACAAAAATAGACAAACAAACAATTGGCAGCTAAAAACCTCTCTGATATACATATGACAGCTTTTAAAATCTGGATGAGTGCAATGGACTAACCTGCCAGAAAATTGGCATGTATTGCCTTAAGGATATATATTTAATAAAGATATCAAATACCTAGCCCTGAACATAGACAAACTCTCTTTCCCAAAATTTTAATGCTATAAGCTCTGTACTCTTTCCAAAACCGAAGTTATGGAGGCCACTCTGATAATGTTGAACAAGAATCTTCTTTGGGAGAAAAAAATCAGTTGTGTTTTAATGTTTAATCAACCAACTGCACTCAAATATAGACAGACAAATAATGCAGCACATGCACCGAGTTGGTCTTAAGAGGTACAAATATGCATAAGATTACAGCATAAAGCATTAATAATTAGAAAAGGGTACAGACTGTTGTTGAAAAGTATACAAATGGAGTACATCCTCCGTCTTTTAGGTCAGTCAGACATCCTGGAAGTACAGAAGTGAAAGATCACTAGGATCTTCAAGTCCGAAAAGATGGAAGAAGCATAAGACAAGTACAGACTAAATGACTGAAAATGACCATAGCCCAAAGAAAAATCATAATAGCAAGCTTTCAAAAATACCATCAATAATGAAGACACGGCCAGTGCACGCCCCTTCAACTACTGTTCATAACTATACAAACTTCTTAGCAATGGGTATATCGATGCCACCCTAAAAGCATTTCAACCCAATTGAAAGTCAGTGCACAGGTATTAATGGATGCTATGTGATGGCTACATTAAGGTAGAGTTTTGCATACATTGACTCCCAAATGCCATGACGAGTCAATTTGGCTTAAGCAGATCTTTGCTTCTCAAAGGAGGATCATAAGTGGTGAGAACTGTCATCTAAATTGTCATGACAACAGCAACAGCATCCCCAGCAAAACTTCAGTCATTCATGAGACAGTTCGACCATAACAAACAGATGCAATATAAAGATTTGTAGCCCATTTCTCCTGAAAAATATAAATAAAAAGTAAATAAAATGTGCAGAGTTTGTGGTTGGAAGAGAACAAAAAACAAAGGCATTTAGAAACAGGAGAAACATGGAACTGATCAACAAACCTTGACGTGTGTACTGGGAAAAGCAGAAGTTCGAAGTGTTTCTTGAGTTTCATCTACTGGTTTTCTTCTAGGCACACTGAGAACAAAAGCAGCTTGGTCCCACGTTGCTGCAGTTGAAGTGATGCGGTAACCACTATCCCACCTACGATGAATGCCTTCACTGGGATATAGAAAATCCAGCTCCACAACCTAAAATTGGAAGAGAAACAAGAAAGTATAAGTTATAAGACTTAATTGTTGGCCCCAGAAGCATTTCATTGATCAGAGATTCACAAAAGTGACCTGGTCTGAAAATCCTGTGCCACGAGACATAACTATCGCCCATCTACTTCCAGCAGTGGCCATAGTTGTGACATAAAAACCCTCTCTCCATTTCTTATTGATCCATTTGAAGGGAAAAGAATCGCTTACTTTATAAGACTGCTGTAAATACTGAGTACCTGAATTAAATAAAGCAACAAAAATTTTAAGTGATGCGATAAGAAAATGTTTTACTGACTACTTCTGAAGGAGATACAACACTAACCCTTAGACATCACAACTAATGAACTCCCATTATTAGCTCCTGCAATTGCACTAATGTAATAATTCTTCTCCCACTGTTCCATTATCCATTCCTTAAAAAAGAAAAAAGAAAAAAAAAATATATATATATATATATACACACCAGGCAAGAGTAAGTTGCTGAGTTAAGAGTTTAAAAGGTTTAAACTTTTCAACATCAAAACAAAAGATAGCATGCGGATATTCAGTAGAAATCATGTTAGCAAACAGTGATGTTCATTATTGAAGACCCATAATAGATATTTATCCTTGGATACGTGAGCCAAAACCAACCTTGTGGAGAAAATAAGGAGAGAGCTCATAAACTTGAGCACTGAAATTAGTGCCAGCATCCATAATTAAGGCCCATAGGTTTGAGCAAGAAGCCACGCTGCTGATAAATAATCCATCTTCATTACCCTTCTCTATGTGTTGGGCGAGCCTCACATCAGCCACATTATAGTGATATCTACACCAGGAAATGAAAACATTAGCCTTCAATCCTTGTCACCAAATTTGAAGAGCACGGCATATAACTCTTCAGTGCATACCTTTGTTTCATAGGCCGACGAGCATTATAAACACTTATCCACTGTGTTGCAGGCATCCCTATCCTGACCTTTTTCTTTGGTTGTTCATCTTCTTCTTCCTCCATTGTTAGCCGCCCTCTCTTATTTCCAACCTGATATATAAGCTTCACAGTACAAAACATCAGGTTAACACAACCTCCACAACATGGGGAAACAAAGTATCTCTCAATGATAAAAATAAAAAATGACATATAGATGAGAAAAACTTAGATACCTTCTGAGCACCGTCAGTGTTAATAGGTCTTATGTCTGGATTTGGACCAACAATTCCATCAAAAAGGGAGATATATTTTGCATAATTTGGCTCTTCATCAAACTTCAGATTTACAACATGCTCAACAAACTGTCTAAAAGGCTGAGGACAGAAGCAACACAAAGCTTCTGGAGAAGTCGCCATCTTCTTCTTGCAAACAAGGAACCCTTTATTTTCCCCCTAAAGAAACCATCGCATTAGAAAGAAATAGGAACTAGCCCTATAAGCATGCACAAATTAGATTATAATCTGCAAACCTGATATCCTTGCCAAGGCAGTCGACCGCGGAGAAGAAAGATGAGAGTGTAGGCAAGAGATTCTAAATCATCTCTCCTGCTACCAGTTCTACCAAGATGAGCATGAACACTGGCATATCGCACGGTTCCCCTGCAGCACAACAATATTCAAGCACGAATGAGTTGCAATGGAAAACAATGGGCTATAGGAATACCCAAATATAATGATGCTAAGCTGGCATAATGTTCAATAATTACACAATTTCATTTTACCTAAAAACATCTGGGCGTTGATCATATTCAACATGAAGACCAGTTGAACTATCTCTCCACCGGGTTGCTGTATGAAAATAGGCAACAGTATGAATTCACATTAGGCACCATCATCTGTCAAGAAAGTATCGGGTGCCACATCAAAAACTGGCAAATTCAACAACTTACCTAATCCAAGGTCAACAAGAAACAGTTTTTTTTCTTCAGGAGTTCCTCGTGGACCAAGTAAAAAGTTTTCAGGTTTTACATCCCCATGGACATATCTGCCAACAGAAGAAACTATATTATGAAAAATCCCTTCAAATAGAGAGCAACAGTAGAGTACTGCAAGTACTGTTTGAGAGTTGCTTATCACAACTGGTTCACCCAGTGTGTTTGGCTGCAAATAATGTTCCAAACAAAGTGTGATTACAAGGGGACAGCAAACGGTGGCTCCACTTATCACAATAATTACATTCTCAAAGGCTGCAAGTGCATGACACAAGATGCCTGCTTACCATCAAATATGCAAAAATTAACAACGTATATAAGACAAAAATGGAGACTAGAAGACCTACATGCCCTCTCAAGGACCACCTAGGTAGACAATTTTAACACCAATCACATTGATCTCAACATCCAAAATCCATTGATCAAATCACCAAAAGTGACTTTCTTTCTAAAAAGTAGATTTGTGTCTTTATACATAAAAAGAAAATTAGCAGCAGAAATGCTTTTAAAAAAGTCTCACCCTCTAGAATGCATCTTTTCGAGTATAGAGATGGCTTCAATGGCAATGCAAGCAACCATATCAATGGACATCCTGAAATTGAAAAGAAAAGAAGTAAACATTGGATATATTGAAAATATCTGATCTTATTGTGTTAACTAAAAGAAAACTATCAAGTGAAAAACACTTGCGTGTGTGAGTTGTTATTCCAAACATCCCATAGACTAGGTCCAAGCATATCCATAACCTGCAAGAAATATAGCATTTTTTAAAACATTCTTCTAAAACATTTGCCCAGAGGCTGAAACTTAATTCTTACCAATCTGAAGGTAAAAAAAGAGGACACGGATCAAACAACAGATACCATAACATAGTAGTCACCCTGCCTTCCTTTGTAATGAGCTCGTGGCACACCATGACTGCCCCCAAGTGCACTGTACACACAACACAGATAAAATAAAAGGATATAACTCCCCATATACATCCCCTCCCTACCAATGTAATACATAGACAATAAACCAAAAAATACAAAAGCAGCGGTAGGATCCTCACTTGTAAACTTGCCACTCATAAGGCGGTCCATAATTACATCCTTTGCTGCTTCTATGCTCAAATTTTAATGCTACCTACAATTTACACACAAACCCCATCACAGTCATAAAATCCAGCACATTTTATCAAGCAGTTATAAAATAGATACAAGAATCACATACCTCTAAGGCTCCAGGACCAGTTCTTTCATTTGAAAAATTAGTGGGACCAATTCTTCGACCAACATAAACCTGTCCAAAACCTCCTTTACCCAGTTTTCTATCTATTTTGTACGTTGGAGAACCACCAACTTGGACCTGTGGCAAAAAGACTGAAAATAATAATACACGGTGCCTATATAAAAAATCACAATACCAAAATCCATTTCTATCAAAGATAAACTCACACAACTAGTTAATTCAGTAACCCAAAAAAAAATGGAGCTTAAAAACAAATCAGATATATTTTACTGAATTTGTTAGTTTCCCCTCCTGCAACTAACAATAATAGCTTCAAAATGAAAAAAATTAACAGCAAAAAATCCAAAATTTTTCAAATATCATGAACTAAATTCACATGCATTAAGCCGATTTCATGCAAAACACGACACAAAAACAAACTTTCTCGCACTTTCTTTCAGTTTCCCGCAGTTTCTCACATCCAAACACAATCTCTCACGAAAACCAAAACTAAGACTCACCTTCTCGGGAAGAGGAGCAGTGCTTCCTTCATCTTCCGCTCCCGTTCCCTTGTCGGCGCTCCGTCCGCCGCCGCTATCATACTCGTCCATCTTCTTATTAGCAATCCCTTCGTCTTTTCTCAAAACCCAGGCTTCCTTGTCTTGCTTTTCCTTTCTAGACGGCTTCGTATCAGGTAATCTCACAATTCTCTCCTTATCATCAACGATCGCGTTCTTTTTTATCTTGTTGTTAACCTCCGCGGTTCTTCTTTTACGAGTCTGTACAGTGAGCTTAACCGGGTTCGGATTCTTTTACGAGTCTGTACAGTTCAGAATTCAGCGTGTTCGGCTACGCAGTTCAGAATTCTGCGTGTTCGGCTACGCAGTTCAGGCATCGAATGTTGGACGGCAGTGAAGGCAGAGGTCCATGAAGCTGGTGGTGGTGGTGGTGGTGGTGGTGGTGGAGGAGGAGGAGGAGGGATTCATGAAGGTTCTAGAATCATTCGAAAGAGAGAGAGAAGGTTGTAGAGGGATAAAAGTGAAAATTGGGGTTTGATGAGAAATTTTGTATTTTGGAGATTTGTGGAAGGAAAGGGAAAGGAAGGGATTTGTCACAGAAGGGACTGGGAGAGATCGTGATATGCGTGTTTGATGTAAGAGACGCTAATGTGATTTATTTTTTTATTTTTTTTGAGAATTTTGTTTTTTTATTTTTGGAATTCGAAATTTATTTTTATTTTTATTACTATATTTTATTTACCACGTGAGGGGGGAATGAAAGTTTAAACTCGTATGTGTGTCCTTTGCTGTTTCAAAATGAGGTTCAAAACTCGTTTTTTAAATTTTTAAATTTTTATTTTTGTATTAAAATTAATTTTTTCATATTTTTATTTAATATGTTTATATTAAAAATAAAAAAAATTACTTTAATATATCTTTAAATAAAAAACAGTTTAAACTATATCTGTTACAGTATTTTTAAACATATTTTTTATCAGATTTTTTATATGGTTAAATTATTTAGATTATGTTTGATGTATTTTTTGTGAATTAATTTAAAATATTTTTTATTTAATAAATAGTTATATATATACATAGCTAGAAATAACTCTTCACTTAAATCAATTTTTTATTACAACATCGAGTCAATTTTTCTATATAAACAAAAAATTTAACTTTTAATTTATGAAATTGAAAAATGTTACCATGCTACCGTATCGTGTTCATGGTGTTGCTTTTGTATAGAGTTACAGACCATATCTGTGAAAGCTGCTAGAATGAAGAAATTCAAGTTGTATACAGAGCATGCATTGGAGACTCGAGTAATAAAACTTTTTCACCGAGAACTACAGCACCAGAACTGAAATTTTATCACGTTGTAAGCATCACGGATCCTTGTGTAGGTTTTAAAAGACAAGAATTAGGATTAACCAGTTAATTTAGTGTACGATTTCTCTAATAAATCCTTCAAATCTTGAAAACAAGGACATCAGGTCCTTTTAATTATCACTTTTTTTAACAAAAAAATGCTCTTTAATATAAAAACTTAAAATTAATTTTGAAAAACAAGAGAATTTCTTCCAAACATAAATTCATATTAAAACTCTCAAATAAGAGCATAAATTAATTCTAGTAGTTCAGATTAAAAAGAAAAGAATATTATTTTTTTTAGAAAAAAATCACTAAATAAGTAATGTGAAACTCAAGGATCAGCAACCAAAGTTGCAGTAGAAAAGAAAAACAGCACCAAGGCAGCACTTCTCCAGCTGCAAAGAAGAGTCTTTACTCTTAA
Organism: Populus tomentosa; assembly: GCA_018804465.1. Lineage (NCBI taxonomy): Eukaryota > Viridiplantae > Streptophyta > Magnoliopsida > Malpighiales > Salicaceae > Populus > Populus tomentosa. Next base: position 20,419,438 of record CM031979.1, read on the forward strand.
TAGTTTGGATGACTTTCACGTGCCTCGAATGTACTCAACAGCAGAGTTTGGTCGAAGTTACTTTCTGGGCTCCTGTAAGAAAAAAACAAAACAAAACAAAAATTATTACATTTAGAGATTTTTAATATTACAGTAATAATTATTTTTAAAATATTTTTTATTTAAAAATATATTAAAATAATATTTTTTTTATTTTTCATATCAAAATTAAAAAAAATCAAATTTAAAAAAAATACTTTCACCAAAACAAAAATGTTCAAATCAATTACGAACAGCAGTAATTATTTTTGGTTTGGTTTGGTTTTTATCTAAAACTAACCAAACTAATTTTTTTAAAAAAAATTAAAATCAGACCAATCGGTTTCAGTTATTTTAGAACAAAAACCGAAACTCAATTGACTGATTTCGGTTTGATTCAATTATTTTATATCAAAAACCCAAAAACTATATTGTTTTTGGGGGGGTTTTTTTGTAATTTCTAATGGGTTTGTTTCGATTTGGCTTATTTTTTTAGCTCGGTTTTTTATTAATTTCAGTTCGGTTTGGTTTTTTAGTTTCAGATTTATAAAACTAAAACCGAATCGATTAGTATTTTTACATATTTTCATCCATTTTTTTTCATACTTTGATTTTTTTTTAAAATTTTCTCTATTTAATTAATTTTTTGATTTTTTTGGCACCCCTGATTATAAAATGCAATACTATGTTAGATGGGCACGTCATGGTCCACAAGAAACCAAACGGAATAAAGAATGATATCCATGGTCGGAAAAGCTTTGATTTCCCAAAGGTTGGATAAAAGTTAAGGGATGGACACAGCAAGATAAAAACAAAAAGAAGACACCTAACCTAGAGTGGATGGGATCTCTATCCTTTGTACAGTTTGTAGTTTCCATGAGAATTTTGAATATGAGTGATCTACAGAGATAATGGATATATCCACTTTTAATTAAATGGCCACCAATACGTTAACCCAATCTTGAAGATTCTGGGATCAAAAAGTTAAATCTGTTATGTTGTATTGTATAAAAGATGTGGAAGTAAACACCTTTTCAAGAAGACTTTTCATAATGTTCCAAAATTCATTTAAGTGTTTTTAGGTGGTTGAATATTGTGCTCAATCAAGTACTCATGCTATTAAATTTATTTTTCATAGTAAAGAAAGGCGGTAATGTGATGTAAAAATCTTAACTCAAGTAAGTATTCTAACTCATAAATGTTCAAGTCCGTGTCTTTGAACATGAAAAATATTATAAATACATAAAATAACATCAAATTCTAATAACAAAGTTATTTATTCCTGTTTTGTGTGAAATACGAATCCTATATGATAAGTATATATCAAAAATGAAAATTGTAAATTTATTATCTAAATGGTCCATAGAATATCTATATCCCTGGATTTTATTTTTTTTGTTTGAAAAAAAAGATTGCTGAGTCATTTCATCTAAGAAACATTAATAAAAAATAAATATTTTTTATACGTTTATTATTGAATGATAAATACCATTAACACAAATATTAATGTGTAATAAGTATGATTTACATAAATGTGGAAGCCATGTAAGATTCCTTGAGACCTAAGGGTGTAGATATAGCAGGATTCAAGCTAAAAAGTTTGGTTTAGAAAAAAAATCTCAAGGAAGTAGGTGTTGTCTCTAGACTATAAGACAAAATTTAGGGCATGTTTGCTGGAAAGTGGTTTTTTTTGAAAAGTTAATTCTGAAAAAATAAATTATTTTCTGATATTTGGTGGTGTAATGAAAAATAAATTGAAAAATACTTTACGCTGTTTGGTTATGTCATGAAAAATGAGTTAGAAAATAACTTATTAATGTTTTATTTTTCTCAAGTTTATTAAAATAATGAGAAGCAAATCTTAAAAATTAAAAAGTTGAATGAGAATGAAATTGAAAAAAAATATAATTTCATAAATGATCTCAAATAAAATAAATAATAATCAAAATAATAGAGATTAAATCTAAAAAAATAAAAGGTGAAGAAATTAAAATAATAATAATTAACATTTCATAAATTATTTGAAATAAAATAAGTAACAATCAAAAGAATGAGGACCAAATATGATAGATAAAAAATTTCAATAAAAAATGATAATAGAAAAGCAAATAACAATTATAAAAATGAGGACCAAAGTTAATATAAAAATTAAATTTTAAGAAATGAAATTGAAAAATAAATATTATATATATATATATATATACACACAACAATTAAAAGTTTGAGAACTAAATTTGATATAATCAGCAAATAATATGACATTTCTAAACTTTTTATAATTTTCAAAAAGTGTTTTCCGTCCAAATTTTTTAGGAAAATATTTTCTTGGAAATCAAACCAAATTTTTCTTTGACTGAAAAATGTTTTTTATTGACTAATTTTTTTTATAATAAATAAATATATAAAAATTTAAAAAATTATTTTTCAGAAATTATTTTTTGATAAACAAATATAATCCTAAAGAGGTGTAAAATAAGGATCAAAAGATACCATCCTTATGCTGTTACTTGGACCCATCCACATTGCCTTGCCCCAAAAGCATCATGTGCTTGGACTCATGGCCCAAATTATTTTTTTCTTGAAATCCCTTCCGAGCATGGAATGTTGTTAAAATAGGACTATTGAAAAGTTATCTAAAAAATAATGATAAATCCTAAACATCAACTTTTCATAATTTTCAAGGTTTATCCTGAATCAATCTGTCAAAAAACAGAAGTAATTAACTAGTTTTTCCCTTGACTATCCTTGTATAATTGAGTTGTTCAATTTATCGTTCTAAGAAGTTAGTTTAGTTCAAAGTAAAAGACCTTCCTGTCCCTGATAGATGTATCTGATGATAGTTTAAGGTGACCCGGTATTTGATACGAGTGGCTGATGTGATGCCAGAAGGACTACTCAATGCATGTTTTTATGCCGAAAAAGCTAAAACATTTATACACGAATCATCCCCGGTCCATGAAGGCTAAATTGGAACTGCGCTTAAGTGTTTTGATACATAGTTGAAAAGAGTATTTTTTAATATTTTTAGATTGTTAATTTTTAAAAAATAAAAAATATCATTTTAATATATTTTATATAAAAAAATACTTTAAATTACAATCATCACTACACTCTTAAACATTTACTATGTTTTATACAGAGGTATTGAATTTCTGAGCTCAAAACATGTTTTTGTACTACACATCCCCGGACCATGTAGGCGAAATTGATGCATTACAGAAGAAATTAATTCTCTCAAAATTTTTTATAGCCATTATATGATGGATTATTAAGTCTGATAATTTGGATTATTGCACTTGATTATTTATTTTTATTAGAATTGTAATTTTTTTTATAGAATTTTTTTTATTAAATTTAATTTGAATTTAACCAAGTCAATTAAGTTATTTAAACTTAATTAATGAAATGAGATTGATTGAATTGATATTTTATTGAGTTTAAATAAAAACTCGACTCATGTCTAACTTTAGATCTTAGATTTTCTAAGTTTATCCATCGAAGCTAAACCAGATTTAATAATTACAGGAATGTGAACATGCCTGCTAACCAATTTTGCACGGATATCTTTCAATTACGTGGACTTGTTTTTGACCTTGTCTTACTATGTTCTATATTTTAGATTTTTTTTTTGATTCAGTCTATTTATTTTATATTTTAAAAATATTTTTTTAAAAAATTAATTTTTTATTTTTTTTAATTTAAATTAATTTTTTTTAATGTTTTCAGATCATTTTGATATGCTAATATTAAAAATAATTTTTTTAAAATAAAAAAATATTTTTTTAATATATTTTTGAATAAAAAATATTTTAAAAAATAATCACAACTACACTAACAAATATTATTAATATGAACTCTTAGAAGTAATAACACTTTATAATTAATTAATTACCTAAACAAACTAAAATGCTTGAATTATGTAATGGTGATTCACAGTACATGTAAACAAAGAAGTATTTTTTAAAGAATAATGGTTCTTAGATTTTTTTTCTCATTTTGATTTGGTGTTTTCCCTCTCTCTTTTTCATTTTTCTCAAATTTATCTTTAGATTTTTTCCCCTCTGGATTAGATTTTCTTTTAGCCTTATTATACGAGATAAAATTTTCAATCTAATTTGAAGCTAACAACTACACTTAAAATGTTGGGGTTTTCCCACTACTTCACTGTTCATTCCAGACGAGGTGGACGCTATATATTTTTTGTAATTCTATTTCTTTTTTAATAAAAATCTACCATTTTTTTTTATATATATATTTTGATGGAATTTTTTTAGATTTTTTCTCTTTTAATTTTTTCTTTTAATATTTTATTAATTTTGAACTGATTATTATAATTTATGATAATTTATTTTTTATAATGTTATCATAATTTCAAACAAACATTCTAACATTGGCTGATACTCAATTTTGTAAATATTTTTTTTTATCATATCATTAAATAAAAAATATTTTTTTAAAATAATATTTTTAAACCTAATGGAATCCATGATTCGGGTTGTGATTTGACGAGTTAAATTATAAAGTCTGAGTTAATTTATTATATTATCATCTCAATATTAAAAAAATCAATCATGAAGAGAAAAAAACTCGAGTTAACTAAATTAATTTGTCAAACTTATAATCTGGATGATAAGTTTAAAATAACCTTATAAAAATCTAAATTGAAAAGAATTATGTATTTTAATTACTAATAAATCTAATATTATGTTGAATTATTGAATTGAAATTAAAAAGAAAATATGAATAAAAAGACAAAGAAAGTAGGAAGAAAACAATTTTACGTAAGACAAGTATAGTAAAACCCCAATCCTATCAAGGTTTTTTGTCAATTAAGTAATTAATGTTTGTGAAAAGGAATGGATAGAGAGAGATGGATTGGAAAGAATGAAAAGAGAAAGGAGAAAGAGCTATCTAATTGATTAATAAAAGAGGTACCTACTGAAATTAAAATCACTAAAAATTAATTTTTTTTTTTTAAAAAATAGATAGATACAAGTCAATTTATTTAAAGTTATATTTGTTTGTTTTTATATTTTAAAAATAGTTTTTAAAAAAATTAATTTTTTTTATTTTAAATTAATATTTTTTATAATTTTAGATTATTTTAATGAGATGATGTTAAAAATAATTTTTTAAAAATAAAAAAATTATTTTAAAAAAAAAAACAACAACAAATATACTCCCTTCTTTCCAAATCCTTCGTTCGATCTCTCTTGATGTAAATTAAAAATAAAAAAATTATTTTAAAAAACAACAACAAATATAATCCTTTCTTTCCAAATCCTTCGTTCGATCTCTCTTGGTGTAAATTCAAGGAACTGGTCTAGTTGTTAACTCAAGGAATTGTTTTGCACTGTGTTACGGAAAGCAAGTCACTGAGATTGCTCTCATGCAACCTATATTCTCTCGTGTTTTGTTTCCAGATTTCAATGGAGAAGTACTAGCGCAACGGGGATGAATTCTGTCTATCTATCTGCTGACCATTTCATTCAATTTTTGAAAATATTAACCAATATCTTCAACCAAGTTCTGAAACCTTTCTTCCGAGCTATCAAATGCCACTTTCTGTGCTGGTGTTCTGCATTGCAGGTGTTTCGAGTCTTTGGTTTATAAATTTATTAAAATAATATTTTATATTTTTTAAAATTTATTTTTAAAAACAGCATATCAAAACAATTTAAAGATATATAAAAATCAATCAATTGAAAATAAAAAATATTTTATTCTTCTTAAGAATACAACATTGCCGCAAAGACAAGAACCGCTAGAAGACGGCTAGAAATGCCCATGTCTGTTTTCTCACACTGTTTGGAAATTATAACAAATTCATAAGCAGCCCAGCCCATACTATAATGCTTTGTTCAAGGGAACACTAGCTGGCCCAAGAGCCAGAGCACAATTGGACAAGCCCCCCTTGAATTGTTTGGGCTTTTTTAGAGAGTGTTCAAAAGTACCACAGTCCAGCCTAGAAGGGAAACGATTAACTTGGCCGGTGCTTATTTTTGCGATTGAAACCAAGAATTTTTTTTTTATTTGAAATTAATTTTTTTGATATTATTAGATCATGCTGATATCATATATATATATATATATATATATATATTTTTAAAATATTATTTTCATATAATTTCAAATAAAAAAAAACTTTGAAAAGCAACCATTAACACACTTCTAAACACTATTTAAAAAAATAAAACTAAAATATTCCAAGTTTCTGTTATGCCCTAAACACAATAGAAAAAAAAAAATTAATTGTTGTCTCCGTAATATATAAATTTCTTATAATTTATTATACACACACATCTATGGCGGTGGGTTAGCAAAATTTTTTAACATAAAAGTTTGATAGTAAAAATGTTGGTTTTTTCTTTGTTTATGACACACTTGTTTTTCATAGGATTAATTAGTATATTATATACATATCATATCACAGATTCAGTTGTAGCAAGTTGATAAAGTCCCCTTTTGTTCAAGCAAGATTCGAGCCATTACATAGATTTTTCATTTTCAGTGAAAAATGCTTACTAGTTTTGTAGAAAAAAAGAATTTAGCATAGGGGATCAATCACAAGCATCCTTGTTTAGTATCATATCAATAAATCAATGTCACCTCCTAATTTGCTGAACTGTCCATCGAAGTTTCTTCGAAGTACTGCTATGAAAATATCTATGGCTAACGAACGAATTAAATTGACACAAACTCTATCGATACTAAGCATTGTCTGGAGTATGATGGTAACAACTTGATATTTGAGGAAAAAAAACCAATCTGAAAAATATCTTATGACTTTTGTTTACTTTGTTGTTGGCTGACGAAGAATTTGAACTTCTTTTTTTTAAGTATATTATTGCTGATTTGTATAAGCATCAAGAATACATTTCGTTTTAATCTGTTTAAGTTTTAATTTTGTGTGGTTTTGCTTGTTTTAGTAGTAGGGTCTTATGTTTCTTTGTATTTTTTATTTTTTTTCTTTGTAATTACACTGATACGTAGACTATAATTTATATAGCTAAAGCTATATCCACACTGATGAGATTTTCTCTTTTTATTATATATTTATTTTTAATTTTATAAAATAAAAAAACCTTTATCCATACTAAAACACCGTTTGGCCATGCGTTTCAACCTGTGTTTTGGTAAATTTTGATTTTTTTTTGCTAAAATTAAGTGTGGTTTGTACTTTTTGGATCGTTTTGATGTGCTAATATCAAAAATAATTTTAAAAAAATAAAAAAACATCATTGACATGTATTTCGGCACGAAAAGCTATTTGAAAAGCAACCGCTACCACACTGCCAAACACACTCTAAATCGGAATTAAAAGGTTCTTTAGAATTTACTTTTATTTTAGTTTAGCTTTAATGAACTTGTGATTTCACCTTATAACATGTGTTCCAACAACGTTCTATTTTGACTTGATTTATAATTGTTTAATTTTATGTTTGAAAATTATTTTTTAAATAAATATTTTTTTAATTTTTTATTTGATTTTTTTTTATGTTTTATATCGTTTTAATATATTAATATTAAAAATAATTTTTTAAAATAAAAAATATTATTCTAATATATTTTTAAATAAAAATATTTTAAAAAATAATTATTAGATTTAATTGGTTTGTTCAAAAGTGAGTTTAGCTTTGTTCCTTGCATCCGCTCTTTTTTAAAAAAAACTATTCCTTGTAAAGCCCATATTAGAGTTGCTTATTAAATTAATTTGTTATTTTGTTTTTATAGTTAATGGGATGTGTTCATTGGTAATTATGAGGTTTATTATATATTTGTTATTGTAGTGTATAGTTTTTTAATTGAAAATATATTAAAATAATTTTTTTATATTTTTAATATTAATATATCAAAATCTTTGAAAAATATTAAAAAAAATAATTTAATATTTTTTCAAACAAAATATATTTTTAAAATATATTCAAATATGGTTCCAAACACAAAAATAATTAATGGTGCATTACAATATTGGATTAGACTGTAAAAATGAATTTATCAATAATCCCAAATTTCTAACATGGATTGTGTGTACTTTTCACTGCACTGGATAGATCGATGAGCTCAATTTTATGAATAAAACTTGACTTGTAATTAATTATGTCCTGGCTCTTAAAACGGGAAAAGCAAAACTGGTCCCTGACTTGTCTGTAATAACTTTTTTTAGTTATTTTTATTTTTAATTTAATTTAGAAATTCTATTTTTTTTATTCTGTGTTATATATTAAGTTTTACTATTTTTTATTTAAAGAAAATGTTTTTTTTAATTCAATATCATTAAGGTTTTTAATTTTCTCTCTCTATATAAAAAAATGTTATAATCTAACCCTAATCTCTTAGATAGTGATTTTTCAATATTTTTAGTAATCTGTTATGATGAATTAACAAAGAGATTGTTCTCTATCTTATTTTAGAGATTATCCAAGACGTCTAGAATTTTTCTCAAACCCTTTTTGCTCAAACCCTTTCTAATTTTCTTTTCAATCTTAATTAGTAAAGTCCCTGTCTGTATAATACATGCTCGTTCAGTGATTCGTGCAAGAAATTGAGGCTCAAGTATACGAACAAGTACTGTCAATGGCTGGAGGTGATCTGATCAAATATACCAGATATCAGCCAGTGAATCCCCCAAGAGAAGGCTCCCCCATGTGCATGGCTGTTCTTGAATATTCAAACTGCAGGTCCAAACTGCAGCCGGAGCACTAAGATATCGATAAACACCAATATTGCTGCAATTTGCATGACAGTGATTCAAAAGAACTGCAGGTCCAAACTGCAGCCGGAGCATTAAGATATCGATAAACACAAATATTGCTGCAATTTGCATGACAGTGACAAGGAGCAGTTCATTTCTAAGAGATGACCGATACAGACATTTCAATAATTTGTTGCCACACTCGTCAATGTCCACCTCCTCCCCTTCTTATATTTATTTAGGTCGTTTTCCTTGTTTGCCTTTTGTCTCCAATCATCAACATCCTCGAGGGAAATTTCGTGGTCCGTGGCTCCCTCTCATTTAGACTCGACTGTCTTAATGTGCATGGGCCCATGAACAGAGATACCTCTTCTACTTTACCATTTCAAGTTCAACTGCTGCATCCGCTGCTTGAATTTTCTACTGTGATGTACAATTCTTGAATTTTATGCAAGATACTGACTTGCCCCAGTTGAATACCGTAAAGTTTTTGAATTTACAAGGCAATTTCAGAGGACAACTATCAGTAAAGTAGATTCTCTATCTTATCCTTTCACTTAATTTAAAAATAAAAAGTATTATTTTAATACATTTTTAAATTAAAAAACATTTTAAATAAAAACCGAGGACATTCACCGTACGTGGAAGAATAATGGCCTGGCTATATGATTATTTTAGAGAAACAAAGGGTTTTTTCCTCAGAACTCACTACCAGCAAGCCCTTTCTTGCGTGGACTTCTTTTTGTGTGTAGCCTTTGGTCGTTGCAAAAGAGCCCCACAACAGAGACGTGGTTTGAAATTTCAATTCAGAATTGATAATGATTTTATTCTTATGATTTAGAGTTGCCCTCACTTGTAAGATTCTGAAGTATAAAGTAGGGTTTTGAGAGGTGATTTTGGAGAATTTCAATATTTTTTACAGAAGCAAAAGTTCAAACATGTTTGTCCGATCTCAAAGCAAGTCATGCATCTTGAATTAATTTGGTAATTTATGACTTTTCTTACCAAATAATTCCATTCTCTTTTGAAAATGTTGTTTTTTCAGAGCGATCATGTCATTTGGATTTTCCAAGAAGGTGCCATGGAAAACTCAAAACTCCATGCCTATGCAATTTCTTTCTTCTTTCCTTGTGCTTATTCCATGATCTCGCATGCAACCCATCAAATTATACGGCGAATTCAAAGTCGACACCACACTACATGTTTCGATATATTACTATATTCGATGCATCTTGACTATAAGGATTTGTATATTTTAACTTTAAGGGGTTGGCTTAATGAGTTTGATTTTTTTTTTCTTGATTTTATAAATTCAAATTAATCGTAATATTTATAGAAATTAATTCATTTAAATATATTAAATTAATGTGAAAATAGCTTTTAGTGTATTTTATATTTAGTCTTAGTTAAAATATAAGTTGATTCGAAAATATCATCATAGGAAATGATTATTTTTGCTATTTTTTTTTTATATCTTTTGAGCAACTTTTGTACAGGAAAAATAATATTTTTATTAATGTATTATAGCGGTCATTCATATTTGAATTGATATATTCATAAGAAAAACTTTCTTACTATTTATTAATCATAACTCCTTCACAAGTAAGTTATTTTATTTATCAGACTCACTATCAACTCATTTACAAATCATGTGAGTCGACCCACCCCTTTAAAAGCCTAAGCTAATATATATATATATATATATATATATATATATATATATATATATATATATATATATATATATATATATGTGAGATGCTTGCTTCGATGGCTTGAATAAATGTGAGATTTATTTCATATACGCATTTACTTCAATAATATCTAACTGCAAAGGAAATACAAGAGCTGACTGGCTTAGGTCCAGTGGGGAAGCTCTATCATCATGATCATATCGGTCCTCCCGAAAGATAGAAATGTGGAGCAAAACTCATTGCCAAATAGATTGATGTTTTTACTCTTACAGTACAAGCCCATGGAGCACAAATTAAAAAGCAAAATAATCTTTTCATAAGATTTAAATGGCATTATCAAATTAAATGGAGGTAAATATATCTTTTTATTTTTTATGTTGTATATTGAAATTATTAATTTACCATTAAAATAATAAAAAAAAACCATGGGGCAAGGGGCTTCTGACTATTCATTTTTTTCACAAATTACCCTTGAATTCTTATTTTCTTGGACTTGCGTTTTAGTTATTTTATTATGATTTTTTTATAACTATAAAAAACAATTAGGTATTTAAACATGTATAAAATATATTTTAAAGGAAAAAGGTGGATAGGGCATTCATTACATGCACTAATAAATGAGAGAAGTTTGTGCATTTCAGATGGCGTGTACGTGTATCTCCGGCAATCAAACACTGCCTTTCATGGCGATGTTAGAAGCAGCACACCAAATTGAGATAAGCTCATAGAAAAAAAATTGATCTGATTTAATTTGGATTAACCTACTAAATCCGTGACTTTATTCATGAGACTGAGATACCTCCATAAAGAGCAAATCAAAATAAATTATAAAGCTCAATTTTCAATCGCTTCTGTTGGACCCAATATTTAAAAAATTTAATTAAAAAATAACATGAAAAATAAGTTTCATGAGAATATGATAACTCATTGAAAAATAATTTTTAATTAAAACATGTTAGGTCTAATTTCCTTGGATTCGGCAGCCTTGCATGGTTGCTATATTACGCCTAGGTCTGACACCAAATGTTGTTGCCAAACTCAAAGTTGTTGGGCCTGGCGTGGTTGTCAGACTAAAACAAACAACAAACAAACAGATGATAAAAATGATGTAACAATGTGAGAAAGGTCAAAAAACTCCTGGACAACAGGTTTTAATTTTGTTTACCTTAGGGATAGAATAACACTTTTACTATGCAAATAATCATAAAAAATTATCATACCTCCATTGAAACGTTTAATACCAATGAGTCTATGAGAAATATTGAAATACGCTGACAGCCAGTGCTTTAATTTTTTTAATTAATAGGTAAAATGAAAATTTAACTTTATGTGAAAAGACAATGTTAGCCCCATCTCAAGCCTTCAGAGCTTGGAAAATTCACTGTGCAATTCTACAGTGTACTGTGTCTTAGTCCGTAATATATTTGCACAGGGTTGCTAGCCTCATGAAACTTGGGTTTGGCAATCATGCCAAACTCGCATCTAAGTCTGACAACCATACTAAATTCACGCCTAGGTTTGACACCAAACATGGTTGCCAGACCCAAATAGCTTGGGTCTAGCGTATTTTTCAGACCTAAGGTGCTTTGATCTAATAATCCATGTCAGATCTAAGCAAAAAACAAACAAACAAAAGACAATTATGCATTTTAATTTGTATAAAATGGCCTTCATGATTTTCTTAATTACACAAAATATCTATGTAAATTTTATTGTCGCAATTCATATTAATTTGTGTAAAGTTATAGTGAAAATCTCATGCTATTTAACTTTCTTTATAATCAATAAGTAAAATCAAATCACATAAAAAAAAACACACAAATTTTTTCCTTTTTTATTTGAAGTATAATTTCTTTTGCCTAAAAAAAAACAAAAACAATGGATTCTTCTTAAAAGAATTAATTTTCTATCCACGAGCCGTGGGACTCAAACTAGGCTCCTAATATTTTTTCCCCTTCAAACTAACATACAAAATACAGTCATATTTCTTTGTTTTTTTTTTTCTTTTGCTTATAATTCGAGATTCAATAATTAATTAGATAAAAGCACTTTTAAAGGATAAGCACAACAAACTAGTAGGACCCATCCATCATTACAAGCACTAGAACTTAATATCTTTTAAGTCAAGCCTGATAAAATGTTCTAACAACTGATAAAGATCCTCAAAAACAAACAAAGACACAATCAAATTAAAAACCCATCAACAAACTTCTTTGTGGCCAAAGAGGGAGTTATCTTCTTCTTAATTTTCTGCTTGGAATATATATATATATATAGAGAGAGAGAGAGAGAGGGGGGGGGGGGGGGACACGTACGGTGAGCGGAGCACAAACAAACTACAAGGAAAAAAAGAAAAGTAAAAAAGGGCAAAGGCTCATCCCAAATGTACAATAAGCAAATTAGAGAAACTAAAAATTCATGCATTGACCGCCCTATCACCAGAAACTGGACTTCACTTACAGGTGGCCCCACACGTGCCACGTTTACTGAACTGCCGCTTACCGAGCAGCCATCCCCTTCTGCAACCTTAATTTCTTGTAAAACATCTCTATAAACTCCTCAGCCTCCTTGTCCACCTGGCAATCCTCGTCAGCATCCCTCATCGTGAATGGCGAGTCAGTTATTCTCACTTGTCTAACCATCGGGCTCCACGTCCCGAACCACCCAGCTGAACCCACCAAAGGCGACGCCTCAACTGCTACATCACCGCCGCAGCTACTCGACGCCATATCATCACCGCCAAGTGATGGCGCGTGGGTCCGCGTGTGTTTGTAGTGGGCGTGGAGTTTCCGCCTCTTGGCTTGGTAATAAGGCTGCTTATAGCTGTAGAATTTGTAAGCAGGGCTGCCGCTGCAGCTGAACTCATACTCTCTAGGAGATATGAAAGACATGTGAACATCATGTGAAATGCAACTTAGAGTGTTGTGTTGTTGGACCATGATGTCGTTCAAGGCTTTCCTTAGGATCTTGCCTCGTTTCATCAAGAAATGGAGATCAAGCATGAGCTTGCTCTTTAACATACCCTTTTGCATCATCAAGAAGATTAAACGTAGCATGTTGCATACTTTCTTGGCTGTCAATGGTGGACCTGCTTCCATTTTTGTGCTCAATGAGAGAGAGAGAAAGGGAGGTATATGTGGGGGGTGATGGGGAAGAAAGAGGTATATTTATAGAACAGAAAAGGGTAGAGTGGAGCCATGAAAATAAAATTTTCATTGCTCACTGTATTAAGAACAGATGCACTTTAATCATTTCTTTTGTTTTTGTGTTGTCTCAACTTTGTCAAAGAAGATGTCCTACAAATTTCTTTTAATCTGTTAATAATGTTTCTTTCTCGTCAAGGATAATATATATTTTAAGTTAGCTACCAAAACAACTTGTCCAAGTTTAATTTCTCAATTTTTACGAGGAAAGAACAATGATTTTGATTGAATCGACAAATTTCTCATTAGTTTCAATTGCTGTTGTCCTTGTCATAGGTGATTGTGAATTTGATAATCTCTTACTGGATTTTTCTACTTGGATATTTTCCTTGTGGCAGGATTTTTAAATACAAACGAACCACTGACAACCAATCTAATTAAGGAAATGTGAGACCCGGCTCGGTGGTCAGCTCGGTTCAAGGTTTGGGTCACAAGATTTTGATTAGGTTATTAGATTGTTCGGGTTATTTTTTTAAAAAAAATTAAAACGACGTCGTTTTAGTAAAAAAACAAAAGTTAACGGGTTGCAATCGAGTTTTTTACTGGATCTTGCTGGATCAGTCGGGTCACACCGGGTTTTTTCTTCCCTTATTTTTTCTTTAACTTGGCTGGTTCCAGTCTTAAATTAACTGAATCTCGGGCCAACCTATCTAACCAAACCGGATTTCAAAACCATGCATGTGACCGTTGCTGATTGCTGATCTATACTGTTAAGGTAAATGCTTGGTGCCGATTTGAATTACCTGCAACTTTAAAACAACCGATTCTTTACGGTGTTTCATTGTTCATGTAAATTTTAAAATAAGTTAGTCAGTGTGCGTATCTAAACCTAGAGAGAGATCATGGGTTTGAAAGCTAAGGAAAACATTATTTCTTTTAAAATAATATTTGAGATGTTTTTTTTTTTCTTTTTTTAAATAAGAGCTTGTCTATCATCTTAGTAAAATAAATAAATAAATAAATAAAGTAAGGCTAGGCTAGTGAGCCGATGAGCCCTGTACTAGACTTGATCCTTTCTATATTTTTTGGGTTTTTATGGCACTTCACAAAAATATACTAGATTCACTCACATTTTATTTTTTACATGATTCTTAGATATTTTTATAAATTTTATTTAAATTTTAATAAATTATTATATAAAAATAATAATACTAATAATAATTTTTCATCACAACTCTATTTAAATGTTTTTTTATTCTTAAAATTTTTAGATAAATCTTGAATATGATTTTATTATATTTATGATTTTTTAAAAAACTTTTAGTTACACATAAAATATGAATATACTATTTTGATATTTTGTGTTAACTTAATGTAACAATCATAAAATATTTTTTTAAACAGTAACAATAATTTTAGTTAAAAATTTTATGTTCACTAAGATAAACATGAGGTATTTTAATAAGAGAATTTATCTTGATGGAAAAATAAACTCAAAATAACTGTATTTTTGAGTTTAATAACAATATCATTCACTAAGACCTTAATATTTTTTTTTATGTTTAAATTCTTTTTGATCTCAACAACATAAAACAAATATACAAACCATTTAATTACCATATTTATTTTGGTTTTACATAACAATAAAGTCATTAAAATTAAGGGAGGGTCATTTTAAACTCATAAAATCTTTTAATCATAAAATCTTTTTTTCGGCTGCACTCTCTGCTTTTATTTTTAACTTTAGAAAGCATAATATTTAGATTTAGCCTAATTCAAAGTGTTGATCCAAAACTTAGCCAAATCAGGATGACTTGGTAAAAAAAATATATTTGTAACTCATGAGTTGATCCTAACAAAACTTGGGTAAAACCTAACTAGGTCAATTTCAAGAATTTTGTTTAAATTTTTTTGTCCAGAAAAGCATTGCTTTATTTATTTATTATTATTATTTTAAAATTTATGTTTTTTAGTGTTTTCCTAACAATTTAATCCAATATTGTTTTGAGATATATTTAGGTTGAACTGTTTACTTGTGGATTAATTCAATAAATCCATGAATCCGGTTGATTCTAATAACTTTGTGCAATTAGAAAATAATATAAATTATATTTTGAGGTCTCACCTAACAACTTAAGTTTTTATGTTGAGATAATTATTTGATATGATATCATAACTTTAATGATTAAACAATTATGATTTTGAATCTCATCATTTTTTTTTTCTTTAGAAAAAACTTTTTTTTTTAATGGGTGGTCTCTTTTGTATGTTCTTATTTCTCGTGTAAGAACTTATCAATTTGTACTAAATCTCTTTTATTTTTTGTTTTTTATGTTTTTTTCTTGATGTAGGATCTCAATTCTCTTGTTAGATTTTATCATTTTGCACTTTTTTTTTATGTTATTTGGTCATACACATGATCTCCAGATTTTTTTTTTATCATGAGTTGATGTATTATTAAAAATTGATATTAAATAAAATATACGGTAGACAATGAATAAGATTGAAAACAATGTGCTTTAAAGTGGTCGGACAGACAATATAAAGCCGCCTACAAAAACAAAGAATACTAATATTTAGAGCGAGACATGATCGAGCTGCTCTGATATCAAGAAAAATAAAAATAAAAATAAAAAAAATATAAATTATATATTGAATTTCATTTAATAATTTAAAATTTTAAATTAAATTGATTTCTTGTCATGTGAAACATATAAATCTTCATGAAATCTTGAAACCTGGGAAAGAAAATGAAACTAGTGAAAGGGTGTGTGATTTCTTTCACGTGGATGGCATTTCTTTTCACTTTCCTGCACTTCCTTTCTTCTCCATTATACGGTGATCAAGGATTAGCTTCCTTTAGTTACAGAGCTGATATAGTGTGACAGAGCTGAGATAGTTGCAGAATGAAAGTGATTTGCCATCTGGCTAGCTTGATAAGGTTGGCGGGATTGAATTAAAACCAACTACCTTGCCACGAGGCTGCCTCTCCAACACTAGGCTTTATGGTAGATCTGTGGCCCTACATTTGGAGACCAATCCCTTCCCTTGTCATCTTGGCCATCCGATCAGTTTGATTGAAGTTTCACAATATGCGAAGGTCTTAGTAAGGATATATATGAACTCAGCAAGTGAAAGCTACAAATATTAATTCATAGCGCAGCACTAAAAAAGAATAAAAAAGAAATGCCACTTGGTTTTTTGGAGCTCACGTTAAGTATAATCCTTTCTTTAGCCCTCCAGTACCGTATACTTTCTTTTTAAAAGAAATATATATTGGAAAAAGAAGCTGTATATTTTATATATCTAGTGGGCTTCTCATCATGATGCAAGCTAGAATCCCAAGTTGTTTTGAGCGATGAATTTAATCATTTAATGGTATAGTTACGAGGGACCGATCGATCGTATTGTTTGCTATAAAAATTTGGTGGCAATGTCATTTCAACCAATAATTTACCTGATTATGACACTCACTACTGCACTCTCTCGAACATTTATACTATGCGATAAAGATTTTTAGCGTTTTGATCCCTTCGTGGCAAGGAAAGATCATTGATGGCTTGTTTGATTTTGACTGCCTTGTATTATACGACGGTTGCTTGTGAAATTGGGACCATCATGATGAAGGGGCCGGCATTGAATCATGTTGTCAATTACGGTAGTTTTCAGTGTTCTTTCATCATTTATAAGGAAGCTAAACACACCAATTCTACATCTGGTTTTTGTGATTCTTGGTGAATGAATTCAACACCTGTGACCAAAATACATTAATTTGTCATTGGATGCCATCTACTTCAAATACAGAATGCTTAGATTAGAGAGGCGCCGGAAGGCCGTCCCTTTTCAGTTATGTACACGTGAAGTAGGGCATAGGATGGCTCCCCGTGCATTGATGATCGATGAACTTGCAACTTTGAATGAGCCTCCGGGCGGGCTTGCCTTCGACAAGCAAGAGCCTCACATCCAAGCAAGAGCTCAAATCCATCCTATTAACGAATTGATCTATTCACTATATATACTATAAATCACACGATCAGAAGTAAGCAATCTTGAAAAAAATACATTGGATATCGGTTTTTTTAAAAAAATAAAAGGGGGGAGGGGGGCATGGCTAGCTTCAAATCTGGATCTCTTTTATGATAGTCATCGTGAATCCATTTTCTTTGATGGATATATGACCTCAATGACAACTCATTCACAGACCTGTCATCTTAGAGGGGACGTTGCGCCTAGAAAAATATGATAGGAGGAACTATACATGCATTGAGCAATGAGCGATTAGGCATAAATTAGAATCAATCCCTCAAGATTTGACAGCTTCAAATCCATTAACAACCATTTATGAAACACTCATCAGGTTTTGAATTGCGGAGAGAGCGTGGGAAGGATCCCAAGTTGTCAACCATCTGTATTGAAGCCAAACCAAATCCTCTTACTCTAACTTTAAATGTAGTTATTTTAGTCCCTCCATCTTGAATTGCCGTCGAAGAATGGAGGGCCAAATTGCCGTCGTGTCCGTATTGATGTCAAACTGGATTTTAATCCTCTGTACATACATTATTTCTGAATTAATGTGGTGGGAGGGTGGATGCCTAAATTCCTAAATGACCATACTATACTCTAGCACTCCAACTTTAAATATAGTTAATGTACTCCTTCATATTTGGTAGTTGCCATAGGAAAGTGGACGTGCTGTCCAAAAACTACATCTTAGTCTTCCAACTTTAAATATAGTTATTTGAGTTAACTTTTGGAGGTCCGGTGATGGCTTAAAGTTATAGTTTATTATTATTAACAAAACACTAAAAGTGCTCGGGCCTTTCACTATAATCCTTTCACTGTAACCTATAAGAAAAAACATATTTTTTTATCAATAGGATTTTTTACGCTTTGCTCCCTCAATTTCCATTTCTTCTTATTTGTTCCTTCAACATTGCTTTGATTTGCGATTACTCTTGGTGATTTTTTTTTTTCATATCTGCACATGAGAATCTTGAGGTATCGATGAAATGTTTCTGTCTCTCAGTTAACGCTCAGTTAACGCTTGGTTTGACAAAACCAAATTTAGTTTAATTGATTTAAAATAAATAAAGTTTTAGGAACCAAATTTGAAGGTTAAAAAAAAAATTCAATCCCTTTTTTTGCCAATATTGAGAACTAATTTGCACGACCAGGGGAGAGTTCATGTCCCTTTTTTAACTTCGATTCCTCAATTTCTTTTTATTTTTTTTTTTCATTTGGTTCCCTTCACATCGGTTTTATTTGAGATTTGACCTGATAGTTTGTTTTGATTGCCTTAATATGGAGATTTCGTAATATTAAAAAAATATTTTGGTGCTCCCTCGATGTTTGATTTTGCAAAATAAAATAAATTTTGGTTGGTTTAGAATAATTAAATGTTAAGGGACTGAAACCAAAACTAAAATAAATATGGGAGCTGTAAATAGGTATGGTAAATTGCATTAAAAAATTCTATATTCTTTTTCACTAGGTGGCATTTCGACCAAGTGTTGAAACGTAGAATTTAATTTAATGAATGAAATATTTTATTATTTGATGATATGACATTGTTTTGATTTAAGAAAGAAGTAAATTAATTAATTGGTGATGTAGTGATTAAATTGATGATGTAATGAAGGTGCAAGAATAGACGAGGCCATAGGAGTCACTCATCAAACATGTTTAGTTAGCGAGACGCAAGCACTAGAAAGGTGCTTAGCACCTTGAATCTTTAATTCTGATATTTAATTATGTCCTTGCTAAATGTAACTTTTAATTAAGTATCCTGTATATTAAATTGTTTGCATGATGAATGACTGACTAGTTACCCTGGTTTGGGTTTTTTGCATGATAAATGACTGGCTAGTTACCTGGTGGCCTATAAATGAGCAAATGGTTAGCTAATTACCTTGATTTTGGGCTGATGTCCTGTGAATAAGTAAATAGTTAGTTAGTTTTCTGGTTTGGGACTAATGCCCTGAAAATTAGATTAAATTCCTGGTTTAAAATAATTACAGTTATGTGAAATGTTAATTAAATTATTTCAAATTAATTATGTTTGTTTTTTAAATAATTGTGCAAGTCCATCACATTATCGTACCATAATAGTTTAGAATGTACTTTTTGGCACATGTAGTTCTTCATCATAACATGATTATATAAATGTCTCCTTTGTGTATTTTGATGACTAATTAGTTGTATATGAACGAAACTTAAACAGACTAGTTATACTAACTTTTAATTTGATACGTATTTATTTTCATGGTAATGAAAGTAAGTAATTAATAAATTTCCTTTGTATTTTAATATTAGAATGGATATTCAAATATGTTATGAATAAAGATTTTAAGATGTACGAATTTAATTGTTGTATGAAATTAATTTAATTGGTTTTTTTAATTAGTTAGTATTTATTTTTCTTAAATTGTTAAAAGTAAAAATGGATGATAATATGAACCATGAAATGACTGAGTAAATTCAAAATGGTTGGATTGTTGATAAAAGATTCATTGGTGCTATTAATATACAATTATTTCAGTTTTATGATAATGTTGCAAATTTTATAAACTGATTCAAGTAGACTCGAGTTATTTTTAAATTTTTTAATATATTTTTTTCAATTATATTTTTCAACATTTGAGTTACTGAGAATTGAACTTTATTTTTATTTTTTTGTTTTATATAGGGTTATCAATTCTCATTTAATTTTTTTCATTATCAAGTAAATTGGAGACCTTTTAAAAATACTGAGATGATATTTTTTTTATTATATTGATAAGCATTCAATGTTTTTTGTTAATTATTTTTATTTTCTTGTTTGGTCTAGTTTATTTATTATCATTATGTTTTTTAGCAGGTGATGATGCATTGTCTACTTTTTTAATGATTTTTTTAGTGATTAGAAAGTAGAGATTACCTTGAATTTCTCTTAAAATTGTATTTTTATTGTTGTTGTTATTAGATGAAAGTACTTTAGAATCATATTAAAAGCCTCCATAAACCTATTTAGAAATCCATTTTAATATCTTTTTAAGCTATAGAACATCAAATAAATTTTCAAAATCAATTCTTCCATTTGAGCTTAGATTTACCTTTTTTTTTTCTTGGTGATTGTGTAGCTTATAAATGCTTTCAATTCGCGAAAGGCTTATTTTTATCAGATAAAGGTTATGAATGATCGATTTCTGTCAAAATTATTATTTTGATTACTTTCTTTCTTTTCCATTTATCCATCCATCACCCTCTTTCTAGAATAACAAAACTAGAAACTTATTAAAAATTAGCATCTTTATTAATAGGAAAATGAGAGCGCCGAATAAGAGGATCAAAGTGAAACTTGATCAAAACAATGTCACTTTTCCATGCACTCGGAAGAAACCAAGCTGTGTTTTTTAGGAGGTTCACTATTCATTTGTAACAGTAGTAATCCCGGATTTAGTTTTTTTTTTTTTTCATATTTATCTTACACATTTTTTTTTGTTTTTAGATGTTTTTTAAAAGTATTTTTTATTTTAAAAAAATATTAAATTAAGTTTTTTTAAATATTTTATGATAATTTTGATATTCTATATAAAAAATAAAAAAATTATAAAATTATTTTAATATATTTCTAAACAAAAATCAATCTCAAATACCTCTTTAGTTTAATTGAATTGCCTGCCACTGCATTTTCTTCTCTTAGAATGTGTTTAAAGCTGACTTGAAGCATTCAATTAGCTGAGAGATGGAATTGAAAAGGTGTTCAGTCCTTTTTTTTTTTTTTTTTTTATATTCATGGATATTCGGGTCAGTTTATACGTGTCTCGATTAATTTTTTAAGGCCTTAAAATTAACGATCATATAAGCCTCCAATAGCTCTGAGGTTTGTGACACTCGAACTGATAGTCCTTGTGAAGCAAACCCGAGACCTGACCAGTTGAGCTGCATTTTTCTTTAAATCCTTTTTTCTTTTAGTAATCGTGGGTGTCCGAGTCAACTTATGCGCATCTCGACTAATCCCTCAAGATCCTAGAATTAACGATCATGTAAGCTTTTAGCTAGTGACCATGAGGTTTGTAACACTTAAATTGATAATCTTTGAAAAACAAACTCAAGGTTTAACCAATTAAGCTACACCCCTTAATTCCCTCTTCAAATCCTTATTAAGCCATGATATAGCATCAACTGTATCTGACTAAAAAAATCCAGTCTATTTGCGGTGCCAAAGTGGTTGCTGCTCCAATTTTCATAGCTCTTCTGATCGCCAGCACCTCTGTTTCATTCGATTCCTTTATGCCTGCTGCTAAAGAAGAAATGCATAAGAATGTCCATGGAGATCTCTTAAAACCCCACCAGTTCCTGAACTTACTGGCTCGTCCAAACTCCAAAGACGACACATCCACATTCCATTTTACAGCTCCTTGGTTCCATGCAATGTGTCGGTGGCCCAATCTGTCTTTGAATAATTGAAAATCAATCCATTCCTCGAAAGACACATCCACCAGAGGACATCATGTACCATTAAAGAGCATACATTTCTCTGATAGATCCCAGCACTTGAACGCATCATAGTTGGAATAAGTAATCTTCCTATCTGGGCATAGACCAAGAGCCAACCTGAATGCCCTTGACGAATATTGCATTTCACTCCACATTACCGTTCTAGCTAATTATTACTCTCAATAAGAAAAAAAGAATTATGTGGCCACTAGGTGTCAATGAACTAGGACAACTCAGGTAATGGTGGGCCACCATCACCACGTTAGTGCAATTAATTATAAATTTTCCATAATTTATTAGCCAATGGCAAGCTTTGCCTTTGCCCAGATGTAAAGCAAGGATTCTCCAGCTATTCTTTGTCCTTTTCCTTACATACAAACAGTTTTAAAAAAAATCTGAAATCGTCCGTTGACGACGATGGCTTAATGATACAAGTTTTAAGCATCATAAGTGGTCAAGTCACCACCAACAGCCCTCACAGAAGCGAACAACCCTCTCCCTCCCCCTCTCCCTCTATCATGACAGAAGAAGCACAAGGCAAATGGGAAGGCAAGGCCACGGTTGAGCTTAAAGGCCCGACAGCAGACCAGGTATGGCCTTTCTTGGAGGACTTCTGTAATCTGCAAAAGTGGCTTCCAGGTGTGGATACATGCTACCAAGTTGAGGGTGAGCTAGGACAACCTGGCTTGGTTCGGTACTGCAGTTCTGGCACAGCATCATCGGATGGGAGCCATGAAGGGAATAAGGTCATCTGGGCCAAAGAGAAGCTAATAAGGATCA
Source organism: Populus tomentosa (assembly GCA_018804465.1). Lineage (NCBI taxonomy): Eukaryota > Viridiplantae > Streptophyta > Magnoliopsida > Malpighiales > Salicaceae > Populus > Populus tomentosa. The sequence continues at coordinate 20,442,246 of CM031979.1, forward strand.
ATCCAAGCGAACGGTGTCTAAGCTATGAGATCCTTGAAAATAACGCTGGATTCAAGTCATATGTGGCCACCATGAAAGCATTGCCAATCAACGATGGAGATGGGGATGGTCAACATGGGTGCAAGATCGAGTGGTCCTTCATTGCTGATCCAGTTGAAGGGTGGCCATTGGAGGATTTCAATTCTTACATCAATTCCTCTCTCCAGTTCATGGGACAAAAAATGGAACAGGCTGTCCTCTCTGGGTAACTTAATTTAAGAAATTAGCATGTATGAACTGATTTTTTTTTTTAATAATTAATATAGGTATTTAGATAAATTTTATGTATATCTTGATTTATTTTTTGATTTTTGAAGTTAATAATTATATAAATTTTTAATAATTCTAAATTTATAGTACTTAAACTAAAATTTTATTTTTAATTGAATAAGTATTTCTATTAATGTTAATCATGATTAATTATATACTATTAAGTTAATTATGTGGACAAACACCTTGTCTAAACCTTTTTGTAATTTCTATGAAAACTTCTTTTCTAGTAAATTTCTTGTTATTCTAGAAATCCTCTTGGTAAATTTGATTTGGAGAATCTTGAATTGGCAAAATATGATATTGGACACTTGGTGAAACCTTGTCTAGGCGACAAATATTGTGAAATGTGCATGTTTCGATTTCTATTTAACCCGTGATTAGATGCGGGTGGAATAAATTTTTCATTCAACATAATAAAAAATAAAAAATATGATAGAACCATATGCATTTTTAGTCATAAAAAAAGCTAAATCATAAATTTAAAAGTTTATAAATGCATTTAGTTAAATTAATAAAGAATTATTTTTGTAACCAAAACAAATCATGTAACTTGATTCCTAACTAATCAAAGTTAATCAGTCAAATTCATGACCCGGGTCATAAATACAATTAGGTTCAAAAGCTTTTTAATAATTTCTTTATTAACTATATGATTAAAAAAATAGACATTCACAAAATTAACCAACTAAACCAGTGATCCAGGTTATAAACTCAATTATTTTCAATAAATTAAAAAAATAAGCAAGAAAAATCAATAAAGATTTAATTGTAAAGGATCAAATTGATAAAAAAAAAACAAAATAAAATAATGAAGAAAAAAAGACCTAGGCCTGCCAACCTGGGCAGCCCATGTGCCTAGGATGATATATTTTTTTGTTTTTTATAGGACGGATGACAAAATAATAGACGATGCATTATTTGTTTTGCCTATTAAAATTTGTTGGAAAGTCAAGAAACAAGTGTTTTATATCCAGAATATCAATTTTCAAGATTTTTTTGACAAAACAAAACCTTAAAAAACATAATAGAGATCCAAATAAACCCATTTATGCTTTCAAATAACCAAAAAATGGTCTAAAAACAACAAATTAACCAAAAAACCAAAAACTTTCTAATGTAAATTTTGTTTTTTTAGGCCATTTGAAAGCAAAATATTACCTTATTAAAATTCTCTTCATGAGACAAAACTTGTAAGCACCAAGATCGATAATTTTAGTAGTTATAATAAATATTAGTCAGCATTTTTTCTCTGCATGATCGAAACTCAATAACTTTTTTTTTTTACCTCAAACTAGAGACAAAAGAATAAGAGAAATGAACAAAAGGTGAACTTTGAAAAAATCAAAGGGATAAAAAAATATGCACATTGCAAACTAATAGGATCTAAGTAAGCTTTTTTAGTCAATTCAAAACCATCACTTATTTCTTTCCTGTTTTTGGTATTGGTCCCTTGTCTTTTAATTCTATCATTCCTTAACAAAATAGAAGTAATTGGCTTTCAATTCGGCGATGAGATTGATGAGAGAAAAAATTTTAATAACTAAAATGGAAAAAATAATTTATTACAGGAGTTCACAAGGAATTGTGAGGGGAGCTAGTGGCGCGGGGAACTTCCCCATGTCTTTTAATGTGTTTTTAATATTGAACTTAGCTCAAGTACTTATGGGATAGATGAAAGTAATAATACTTTGAGGACCAAATTATAAATGATGATGGTGAACCTTTCCAAAATGTGACGATGGTAAAAATAGGGGGTGTGATGGAGTATTATTGATCTTTCATGGCGAGGAAATATGAAACAGTTAAGCAGGATACAACCCTTAACCAAGTCATTTGGGGGAAGCGCTTTAAGCACTAGAATAAAATAATCAGTGTTCTTATTTTAATTTTGTCAATTTAAGTCCTTTTTCTTCCTTAATAAGATTAGGAAAATACTGTAATCTAATTCTCTTTGGTGAAAAGATATTCTCCAAACTAAGACACCACATGTGTCCATTGAGATTAATTTTTTTTTTTATCGATTGATAAAAAATTGAATTGAATTTTATAATTATGATTTTAAATGTCAAATATAGGAGTGCTAAATTTTATAAGATCTTTAAATATGTATGTATGCATATTTATATATATATTCTTAATTTTATGAATTCACTGTTTGTTTCATTTTTTGATTTTCTTATAAATTTATTATTTATTTGTTTTTTTTTTTTAATTTTCCCCCCTTGATACTGTAATATAATTCTCTCCAAGGAAATGGGACTCTCCAAAACTAGCCGTTTTTCTTCTTAGAAACAATTAAACTAATTAGAGTAGAAAAATAATAATTCATTACAAAGGTTGGTCTATGATATAAATATCAGGCATCAAAGTTGTTGTTGTATATAAATAGATGAACGACTGCCCATCAAATTACACATCCTCTCTTTAATGGCAGACAACACAGCCCAGAAGGGAAGGGAAGGCCATAGTTAAGCTAAGAGATCCAACAGCAGACCAAGCATGGTCATTTTTTGAGAAACCAAGTAATTATTTATATAGATTGTTGATATCAGGTTGACTGATTAGAGAAGGGAGGAACTAGCCACCGCATTACGGTGGCCGGGGTAGTCGAAAGTATTATTTCGAAACAATTTAATTAAAACCTTCGACCACTGGGTGTGAATGAACTAGGATAACTCTGATAATGGTGGATCACTATTACTACGTCAGTCCATTGTCCTTTTCCCTTGAAAGAAACAGTTAAGGAGAAAAAAAATCTGAAGTCGTCCGTTGACCAAAATGGCTTAAGCATCATAATTCGTCAGGTCACCACTACCGACCCTCACAGAACCTAACATTCCTCTCCCTCTACCATGACAGAAGAAACACAAGGCAAATGGGAAGGCAAGGCCACGGTTGAGCTAAGAGGCCCAACAGCAGACCAAGTATGGCCTTGCTTGGAGGACTTCTGTAATCTACAAAAGTGGCTTCCACGAGTGGATACATGCTACCGAGTTGAGGGTGAGCTTGGACAACCTGGCCTGGTTCGGTGCTGCAATTTTAGCAAAGTACCATCGGAAGGGAGTCATGAAGACGAAGAGAATAAGGTCATCTGGGCCAAAGAGAAGCTAATAATGATCAATCCAAGCGAACGGTGTCTAAGCTATGAGATCCTTGAAAATAACGCTGGATTCAAGTCATATGTGGCCAACATTAAAGTATCGCCAATCAACGATGGAGATGGGGATGGTCAACATGGGTGCACGATCGAGTGGTCCTTCATTGCTGATCCAATTGAAGGGTGGCCATTGGAGGATTTCAATTCCTATATTAATTCCTCTCTCCAGTTCATGGGGAAAAAAATGGAGCAGGATGTCCTATCTAGATAATTTTATTTTAAAAATTAGCCTGTCTAGCTGAAATTTGGTTTTTAATTGAATAAGAAGTGCTGTTATTAGCTTAGTTATCAGGGGAAACACCTTGTCTGAGCCTTTTTTCAACTCTCATGAAAACTTCTTCTGCAATAAATTTCTTGGTAAATTCGAGTTGTAGAATCTTGAAATGGCAAGATAAGATCTTGGACACTTGATGAAACCTTGTCCTGGCGGTATCTATGGACTGGCAAATCTTAGGTAAGGGAATTTAATAAAAATTTCCTAAACTTTCTCCAAGAAGCTATACTCAAACATATCAATACAACTCTCTCTTTTTTTTTGTTTTTCCCCCCTTAATAAGATAAGGAAGATACTGTAATCAAATTCTCTCAAGGGAAAACAGATTCTCCAAGACTAGCCATTTTTCTTTTCTGAAATAACTAAACTAATTAAAGTAGAAAAATAATAATGCATTACAAAAGTTGGTGCATGCTTTAAATATCAGGCATCAAATTTGTTGTTGTATATAAATAGATGAACAACTGCCCATCAAACTACACCTCCTCTCTTTAATGGCAGAAAACACAGCCCCCGGACGGGAAGGGAAGGCCATAGCTGAGCTAAAAGCCCAGCAGCTAGACCAAGCATGGTCATTTTTGGATGCCTTCTGTAATCTATATAAGTGGCTTCCAGCACAAAGCTAGCATCGGCAGTGAGGTCAGCTGGGCCAACGAGAAGATGGTGATGAGTGATCCCGTTGAACGGTGCCCAAGTTATGAGATGCTTGAAAATTATGCCAAAGATAAGCCATGTGTGGCCACCATTAAAGGGTCGCCTATATTCAGTGGAGATATTCAACATGGGGCAAGATTGAGTGGTCATTCAGTCTTGATTTAATTATATAAATACCATTGAACCCCTCATCACATACTTCTTAACTAATTCTGATTTTCGCCTGTTCAATTACATGTGTTCTTGCTGTATTAATTTGTAAACCAAAAACATAACCTGATCTTTCCAGTAATTCTCACCTGAATACACTGGAGCAAATATACATGCACATGGATTTAATTTCAGGCTGTTGATATATCTCTAATGCATCAACTTCTAACTTAGAAGATGCTCTAAAATATTTCTCTGCAGGGAAATGAGATCCCCAGAGTAGTCGTTTGTCTCTCAGAAAACCACTAATCTTGAAGAAGTCGTAAAACTCCGAAAAATGATTTGGACTTTTGTATAGTTAAATGTGAGTTAATTGAAGATGCAGGTACCTTCAAAATAAGTGCCCTTGACTGCATAGAGGGAAACTTTGGTGATAAGTTAATGTATGAAGGAGGAGGTGTGTAAGCGTAGGAGATATCAAGTGAAGGGAAATGTAAAAATATAAGGGAAGGAGAGGGTGTCAAAGAAGAAGATGCTCCTTCAATCCTATACCTTCTTGTTCTTTATACAGTCATAGGACATGGCAAGTTACAAGGGGAGAGGGATAATTCAGTCAATTATTTTGCCTTTAATGGCTATGGAGATTGATTAGGGGATAAATGTTTTTGATAGTGATAGATAATTATATTGTAAGCATCATGACATTATGGCAGTTACGATCAAATTAATTAATTAGCCACTAATTTCAATCTCATGCATCAACTTGTTGTGCAATATATGTAGATGAACAACTGCCCTTCAAAACACACATCCTCTCTCTAATATGGCAGAAGAAACACCACAGATTCAATGGGAAGGCAAGTCCAAAGTTGAGCTAAAAGGGCCAACAGCAGACCAAATATGGCCTCTCTTGGAGGACTTCTGCAATATAAACAAATGGTTTCCAAGTATAGACGTGTGCAACCATGTGGATGGTGAGCTGGGAAAGCCTGGCCTGACTCGGTACTGTGCTTCTAAAACACTATCAACGTATGGCAGTTATGATGAGGCCGAGGTCCGTTGGGTCAAAGAGAGGCTATTGATGATTAATCCTGCTGAAAAGTGTCTAAGCTACGAGGTCCTTGAAAACAACTCCGGATTCAAATCATATGTGGCCACCATGAAGGTTTTGGAAATTAATGGATCCGATGCAGGTGAAAATGGGTGCAAGATCGAGTGGTCTTTCATTGCTGATCCAGTTGAAGGGTGGACGTTGGAGGATTTCAGTTCTTTCACTAACTTCTGTCTCCAATCCATGGGCAAGAACATGGAACAGGATGTCCTATCGGGTTAAGTTTAATATCTATTGTAGTCCTATTGTTAGTCTTAATATCTGTTGTTCTCGTTGATGGGCTCTTAGCCTGAGGCACATGGTTTCTACAGGGAAGAAGCCTTTGTCAGAAGATTGTTGACGTGGAGTACAATGAAAGGAGATGAATGAATAGCTCAGCTTGAGCAGCAATTTATTCGTACCTTTGTACTATATATTGATGAATATAATCTGTTTTCAGTATGAAAAATTATATAAGATTGTTCTTGTTTTGCTTTTGGACGCTGTAAAACACTAATATAAAGTAAAATTACCCAGATTGGTTTCATTTTTCTTTCCTTTTCTGACACACACACACACACACACTCTTTGAGATGGTGGGATTTGGATTTTATGTTAGCGCTATCATTTGGTGTTCATGTGGCCATCATCAGGCATGGCTTCTATACTATTGAAAAGCTTGTTTGCTTTTTGAGAAGCACCATAGCATCAAGTAGTGATACCAGCAAATTCTGCTAGTCAAAATTGCTTTTAAGACAAACATATACCGAGCAGAGACACTCTGTTGTTGGTGTCATTAGTAAAGAGAAGGGAGGAATAAGCCTCAACGTTCAACTGGAACAAGCGAAACCCATGCGCGGGACCTTCCCTCCACTGAAAGGGGCACTCCCTAGAGTAACTTTAGCTAGCTGTTGCAAATGATGGCAATATGACATAACATTGATGCGAGGGCCAACTGGTGATATTTTTAGCATTATTTTTGTTGACCGTGAGGAAATGGAAAGGATGAAATTTCCAAGCCTGTATAGAGAAAACGTTTTTCCTTATGCAGAAAACAGAAGCCACTGCATGAGAGAGCTTCTTTTTCTTTGCATAAATACAAGTTCCATTTCATGAGGCATGCAATACACAAATGTGGGAGGAATAAACTCGTGACGTAATACGATGTTTGAAATTGCTATACTTATGACCAAGCCAAGCCCTTGACACTAGGAATCTACAGCTAACTGTATATCTGTTCGGATTCAGCACCTAATCTCTTCTCCATCCAACTGATTATATCCTGACCAACTTCTTCTCGTTCAGGCTCAAAGAGAAGGTCATGCAAGAAACCATCATAGAGCTTTATGTCTTTGAACTTGGAGGCTGCCTCATTGTACAAATCTTGAGATGCTAGAGGATCAGTCACCTTGTCAGCAGTTCCATGGAGAACAAAGAATGGGACGATCACGGACTTGAAGTTACGCATCAGATGAGAGGATATACGCAATATTTCATGCCCTGTGCGGACTCTTATGGGTCCGGTATAGACCAATGGATCGGAATACTTGGCCAGAAGTGCTGCAGGATCCCTAGAAACTGGAATGCCCCTTTTGTTTGCTCCTTTAAATTGGAGCCTGGGGACAACCAGAGAAAAAATAGGAGCCACGGCCTGCATGAAAATAATAAATGAATATTTTAGTAGAAAGAATCAAAATTAAAACTAATGTAACCTCTTGTTTCTAAGGATTGATGGCAAATTTCAAGTAAAATGAGCTCCTCAAACAAAATTATTGCAGGGTAATGTTTCTGTCTTGGTTCCACATTAAAAGCTAGAATTGTAACATTACCACTATGCAGGGATAAAAAGGTTATACTGAACACAGCATTTTCAAGCTTTGGTATGGTTTAGTTTTGAAACAGCTTCTAGAATTCATAAAATCTAATGAATTGGACATCAACCATAACAGCACGATCCAACATGTCAGAGTTATCATGCTTCAAGAGTATAGGACCTTAACTCTGATGCACTGAACCCTAAGAATTTCAAAATGACATTCTCAAAAGCTCAACAGTATTGTTTGGTTTCAAGACAAAGTCCAAGTTCGAAAACTCAACTCATAACCATGAGAACACAATCTAGCACATCACAGTTATCATCATTAACATCTCCACATCATTGTGAACTAGAAGACAGAAAACACTTACCCCAACAATAGGATGTGCAGGCTTGACACGCAAAGCAGGTGAGGTCAGAATAATCCCCTCCAGCATTTCCTTGATGTAAGGATATGAGGCTGCCTACTCAGAGATGCAATTGATTAGATCAGCATAATAATGGAAACTGGTAGACCAGAAAAAAAGAATAAAACTTCCTTTATAAGTGTATATTACCTTTAAAACCACAGCACCTCCAGTTGAGTGACCAAAGAGGAAGCATGGTACTCCAGGGTACTCTGACTTGATCTTTTCCAATAGAGCTCCCTATTTATACAGAAGTTACAGAGTTCATTCCTAACAGTTATGTAGGTATATTGTGGATGCTTGAAGTAAATTCCTATAAACTAAACAAAACATCATGATGGATTCAAGTTGAATGTACTGCCAGGGCAGGGAAAATAATTAAAAAAAATGATAAATTAGGTATATTATGGATGCTTGAAGTAAATTCCTATAAACAAAACAAAACATCATGACGGATTCAGGTTGAATATACTGCCAGGGCAGGGAAAAGGAAAAAAAAAATGATAAATTAATTGCTAAGCTGCTTAAGAAGAGAGGATTTTGTAAGCCTTAACACAGAGTACAGGACATGACACACAGTAATGATCATTTAGAATTTACCATAGCACCATGGATGGATAGGATAAATAACAGTTGTCTTGGAAAGAATAAAGAGAAAGGTATGACTGAACTTACAGTATCTGCAACGACATGATCTAGTGAAGGAACATATCCATGCAACCCATCACTCCCACCATGACCTATGCCATGAAAAAAAAGAAGAATAATTACCATATGACAAAGCAAAAGACTCGGACTAGAAACGATTTCAAATGATAGAGAAAGAAATGCTAATAATATACCGAAAGAAAAGGTTATCAAAAATTTTATCAGCATAAGCAGGCAGTGGAATGCTCCAACTCAATGAGGAAGTTATCAAAATCTCTCTGGTTTCAACTTAAAGTACTTTCCAGGAGACTTAGCAAATGTAACTATTCATGTGCTCTAAATAAACAGAGCATGAAGCTCCACAACAACCTATTGACTATAAAGGTAAAGAAACCAAATATACGCAAACATCTTTACAAAAGCTAGCTACCTGTCCAGTCCATTGCATAGACGCCAAAGTTGCATGATGTTAGTTGCTTTGCAAATTGACCATATCTTCCACTGAAAATGAAAGCCCAACAGAGGAGAACTCAGAAAAACTGTTAATTGTAAGGCACAAAATAAACAACAAAAAGGATTAGCTTCAAATTTTATCACTAATAGAAGGGAAATTGAAGATGCAAAAGAAGTTCAAATACTGACAGAAATCCTCAAACGTTACCTGTGCTCATTGAGACCATGAATAATGATCAAAATGCCCCTGAAATCACAAAGCAACCCTCATATCTCAGTACTGAATCAATGGGAGCAGAAACAACAGAAAACAGGATGAAATTAAAGATATACATGCTAAAGTGTGTCATATGTGGAACGAAAACCACAGTAAATCAGAACGAAGCAGCTCGACAGCCCCTTTATCCTTTCACTTACTGTAAGGCCTGATGTGCAGAAAATACAACAACATTTCACGTTTCCAGGTTCACAACATGCTCATTCTCGTATAAAAACACTATTTCTTTGCTTAATTTTTATTTAAGAAAAAGAAAAAAAAACAAACATCAATCACAACAAAACAATAACAATACGTAGAAAAAAAACTACAATTTCCCAAAGCTCATGGTGTTAAATAGCATATTATTTCATAAAAAAAAATAATAACGAGACTTTAAACGAAAATTTCTTGAAAATCAAGATTACAATTTTCTGGTCCAAAACCTTTCAATTAAATGTTGTTTCCGTATGTGAAACAGTAAATTCATTCCATTTATATCTCATCAGCTTCTTGGATGCAGTATGAAGTAAAAATCACTAATTAACTAGGAATTGAACCACAACAATTAGATAATAAAAAACCCAACTTTCGAAAACAACAACTGTAATTTCCAATTAAGAAAAAAAAACATAAATAATTTCAAATTCAATTAAGATGATTCAACTACCTTATTTAATTGCTTTTAAAAAAAAAAAAAAAACTTGTTTAATTCCACATAAACAGTGACTTTCAAACAGTGTAATTATTAACCAAGCCCGAAGTTGCATGCAAGTTTCACTCTTTCTTAAAATTCCTTTATTCCTTTATTCCCGTGTTCTCATTTCTCAGTCAAACTAATAAAAATAAATAAATAAAGCACATACTTTCTAAACAAAATAAAAAGGAAATAGAAAAACTCACTTCATTTGACCGGTTATCGGAAGCCAAGACCTAACGAAGAGAGCATTTCGTCTAGCACCAAAGAACAAGAACGTATTCCACCGGCAATCTTCGTTACCGGTCGTCATATCAATACCCTCAGCAAGAGCTCTCCTTCTCAAAGTATCTTCCTCCTCTAATCTCCGTCTTTTCCCCGACTTGCTAGGAGATGGCGGCAAGGCGGAATCAGCCATGGGACGGCGGCGGTAACGGGGAGGGAGGAGGAGGAGAAGGAGGGAAAAGAGAAGTGAGTGAATGAAACGAAGAGAAGTTCTTACGGTTTTCAGGATTGGGATTATGCGATTGCTTGCTCCTGATGTTAGTGGCTCCATATCTGCTGCCGTTGATGACATGGTGAAGAGAGACCAAAGAATGAGGCAGAAACAGAGATTCTTTAGAGAGGGAAGAGGTGGTGGGGGAGGTTGAGGGAGATGGAAAGAAGGTAAAGAGCGATTACGGGCGTCAAGCGCGGGTATTTATAGGTGAATCAAGAAATGATACGGATAAAGGTTCATTCTGGTACCTATTGTTTTAATTTTCTTAGTTTCAACCTCAAAAGTTTTGAACAATTTCTAGTATGCCCGTTTATGAAGACACATAATACATGCAAACCCTATCCAAAGACTGGATCACTGGTCGAAAAAAGTGAGGAAGAGAGAAAATGAAAGAAAAGGATGGGAAATTTTGACAAATTTCTATGGAATGGTGGGATTCACACGGAACTTCTCAGAATTTGTTGGACTGGTATTTGAAACAACTGATACATAAGGGTCCAAAGTGGAAGATTGACAAAACTATGTAGCCTCATAATCCGATAGATACTGATAACGAACATGAAAGGAAATGATTTGGTGAAGCCCGCATATTTATGGAAGGGATTAGGTGGCCTAAACAGGAATGAAAATCAGGCATTTGATTTTTTGTTGGTGTGATGGACGGTAGTGATGAGGACACCGTGGGCTGGTGAGTGCAATTGTGGTCGCATAAGAATTTAGACGGTATTTCAGTCTAGTTTTATTTTTGAATTTTTTATATTTAATTATTTTTTATATATTTTTAGATTCAAAAATAATTTTTTAAAATAAAAAATATTATTTAATATATTTATATATATAAAAAAACTTTTAAAAATTTGATAACCTTCCAAACATGCGATTGGGAAGGAAGCTTCTCCTAATAATTTATTTTAAAGTCTGCAAACCATTGTAAGAAAGGGTGTTGGAAGTTAAATTTAAAATGGAATGGGAAGGTACGGTGAAGGCAAATAAACAAATTAATTTGATGGTCTCCGCCGGCAGATCAGCTTCAATTATATAAATTGTATTCTGTGATTTTATTTAATATTTTAAATTATTAAGTTAAAATAATTTTTTAATATGATATTAAAATTTTAATAATCAAATAATCATGTATATAAATCTTATTATTTTTATTTATTTGATAAAAATTAAGTACAGGATAATTTGGATCTATGCAAGTTTCAAGCCCAAATGATTTTTAGTTGAAGAGGTGTATTAGAGAATAATATAAATCATTTCTTGAGACCTCACTTAACAGCTTAAATTATTAGATTGAGATAGTTATTTGACAGTTATATTAAATTTTATTGTGTCAATATTATCTAGGTAAATAGATTGGAGTTACTCACAATCTATTTAGAAAAACATTTTCTAGTTTTTTTTAAAATCATTTTAATATACTAATTCAAAAATATTTTTTTAAAACAAATAAAAAATATTATTTAATATATTTATATAAAAAAATACTTTTAAAAATTTTGTAACCTTCCAAACATGCGATTGGAAAGGAAGTTTCATCTAATAATTTATTTTAAAGTTTGCAAACCGATCTAAGAGAATCTCCAATAGGAAATGCCATATTGAAGAGCTAAATGAAGAAAATAGCTTTTTGAATAGTGTAAATATAGCCTTTTGAATTATGTGCATTCTAATGGTAAAAAGCTATTTAGAAAAGCCATTTATATTTTAATATATTTCATGTTAAATTAATTTTAATATAATTATATAACTAATTTAGATATTTTAATATAATTATATAACTAATTTAGATATTTTATATATAATATAATATGATGTTATTAATTATATAATTAATATGAGTAATTTATAAAAGTAATATAAAATTAATGAAATAATATGAAAGTTAAAAAATATAATTTAAAATTAAATTTAAAATTTATTTATATGAATATTTTTAATTATGTTTGTTATCTTTCAAGTTAATTAATCCTACTTGTTATTGTTAAGTGTTAGAGGAACTTTAAAAAAGTATTATGAATTGATATCAATTTCATAACAATGTATTTAAAATAACCAAGAATTTTCTACATATTTAATTAAAAATGCATTACATAACAATAAATCAATTAACGTTAATTAAAAATCAAAACCCCTCTTTTGCATAATTTCTATTTTGAAAATACGCTGCAGAAATTGGATCCAAATTAGAAATATTTATTTTCATAATTTGTTCTTCTTTCTCAATCCTGTCCAATTCTTGTTTCTCTTGACTTTGTTGAATCATCATGGCTTGTTGCTCTAACATAATTTTCCTATCTTGTTTCTTCTGATCCTCAATTTCAACTAGAGTATCCCTGAATTGTTGTAAGAGATTTGTTACAGTTGCATCCCCAACTTTATCTTTTCATTGTCTACGTTTAAGTCGTTTCTTTGCAGCCTTCTGACCGATTGGTCTATTTTGATAAATCAATGGTTCACTATCTTCTCTAAAACTAAAAGAATCAGGGGTATATAGAGTTGATGAAGCCGGACTTGCATTGACATGACCCTTTTTTTTTTCTTGTTTAATTTTTGATGTTGACTTGCATGCTCAAAAGTACGGTGAAGGCAACTAAATAAATTAATTTGTTGGTCTTCGCCGCAGATTGGCTTCCATTTTTCACAGCCACATTAAATTTTATTGTATCGATAGTGTCTGGGTAAATGGATCTTGCTGCTACATAATGTTTATTGCTGAAATAAAAAAAATCTAATTCCTCTTATAGAAGATACTAAGAAATAATAATAATTCCAATTTTATCAAATATTTTCTACAGTTACTTACGATCTGTTTAGAAAAACTGTGGTTTTTAAAATATTATAAATTATAAGTACTAAAAATAATATATGAAAAGGATTGTGAGCTACAATTATTTTAATTTACATTTTAATTAAATCATGGATGTACATGTAGTATTATAATTTATATTTTAATATATTAATATTAAAAATAATTTTTTTTTAAAAAAACTATTATTATAATATCAGACCAATTTTAAAATTTTTTCTAGCTTTACTTTCAAGCAACAATTTTTAATATGCTAATATTTTAAAGGGTTGATGTAATAGATTATAAATTTTTATGTTTCGTTGATTGAAGTTTTAGATTAATATATTAAAAAAATATTAAATTACTTTAGAAACATGGATAAAGCCATTTATTCATTATTAAAATAATTATTAAGAAATATATAATCTCAATACAAACTCATTTAAAATAAAATAAAAGTTCTAACAGTATTGACACGACAGGTAATCTAAACAAGCCGGCATTGTACTAGGCTAGTCCTTGAAAAGCTAGCCACGTAGACAGATAATCCAACAACCAGGTTTTGTTTGTTATGGCCAGGAATTACAATTTATTTTAGACCTCATGAACATGGACACAATCCAGGTAGATAATTTTGAATAATTATATTATTTAATAAATAATAAATAAATATAGATATTATCAAATTTAACTTAAAATTTATTTGAAATATATATTATTTTTTATTTTCATTAAATAATAAAGAATAATTGATAATAAATACTTATATGGATATTCAAATCCAATAAATATTTTATAAATATTTAAAATTTTTATGGAATAAATAATAAATAGCATATAAATGTTAAAAAATTCGATCCGAGTACCCGTTATCATCCGTAGTTATGGCATGGATTGCAAGCCAAATCAAGCCTAGCCGAGCTGAAAGCGCTTAATAAAAATAATACTATTGAAGCTTCGATGTAATCCACGTCTAGCATGTGGATCCACGTCTAGCTTCGATGCTTCAATGATCATGAACCTATGCTTCCTAGCGTATTTAGTGTGTGTATATATATATTCACATAGAGTGTTTGAGCTTTTCACGCATTCTAATTAATTTTTATAAGTTTTGAAATTAATGGTGAGATAAATTTTTAATAATTATTAATATTGATAATTATATAATTTGAACTTCAGACAATATAAAAAATAAAGTTTTTAGTTTTAAATTTTTACCACTAGATTAGCTATTAGATGGTTATATTACTTTTTTTTTATATAAATTTTTTTATCAATTAAACTATTATTTTTTAGTAAAAATCTATATTTTCAACCAAAATTTAACGAATTGGATCCATTTTAATATAATATCAGGTTTAAGCACAAACAACAAATATGTTTAAACAAAAAAAAAAAAAATGCTAACAGTTTTGTATTTAATTACTGTGAGTTTTAAAGTTAAATAGTGAAGTTATCTGAATTCATCTTGATTATTTTTTTAGAATGAATAAAGCACAATTAAGATAAAGTCAATAATATGAGTTTTTATTTTCAACAAAACAGAAATCTATATCACATTACTAAAGTATATTTAAGAATTTATTCTGACAAATACACTCAATATTTTCATTTTTATATACTCCAATATGGTTAAACAAGATGCACCCTCCCAACAAAAATAAAATAAAATAAATCTATAGTTGAAGAAATCAAAATCAATAGCCATCTTATTATCTTGATGTGATATAATGGGACCATGCTATCATATAGTGGACCTCATAACACAATTTTTAACCCAACATCTCGCACGATTAAGAGTGTGTTTGGTAATGTGGTTGTGGTTGCTTTTCAAATAGCTTTTCGTGCCGAAATACATGTCAATGATGTTTTTTTATTTTTTAAAAATCATTTTTGATATCAGCACATCAAAACGATCCAAAAAGTACAAACCAAACTTAATTTTAGCAAAAAAAAAAAAAAATTTGAATTTTGACAAAACGCAGTTTCGACCGCAGAGCCAAACATGCTCTAAGTCTGTCATTTTCATGCAAGAAATATAAATTATTGCTCTCCTCACTTTTTGTTTTTTTGCACCGATTTCTTGCTCTCCTCGCTTTACCACACATCAATGAATCTGGCGCGTTTCATCTTCCCTGCTTGTTTTTCTTTGAAAGAGAAACATAATTGTTTTGATGGTTCAAAATCTCTGATGTCCAACCACTTCTCAGAAATATTGCGGACCCAAGGAAATCTTCCTTCTAAGGTCTTGCGATGGACCACGTCCTTCTGCCTATAAAATTGACCATTGAACGAAAGATTGAACACATATATTTCTTTGATACGTACCAAGCATGCTAGAATCAGGACTGCTTATTGACTTTGCAGGCATTGTCGTGATTCCAAGGGTGTAGACTGATGTTATTGCTCCCTAAGAAAACAAAAGTGCCCTGAAAATGATGGTGTCTGGGTGCACAAATATTTGAATAATGATCATAAGGGGAAAGCAGAAGAAAAAAGGAAAAAGCTTGTGGAGTAAGTGCTCCAAGATAAGATGGCTGTAGCATTCCTGATACATTAATTAACCTACAAAAAAGTGAGAGTAATTATGAGTGATTCGTGTTCTTGGTACAAGAAAGGTAAATTTTCAAACGAAGTGATCAAAGACGAGGAGAATTTCGCATAATCTTTTAGAAAGATGTTGTCAAAAGTCTCGACATATTAAAGTCATCAACAAATGAAAGGCCGAATCGTACTCATGATATAATAGTGTGCTGTGTTGGCTAAGGTGCTGAATAAGTTTCATATAACTCTACGTCCTGTGATCTTATTTACAAAGATATCATAAACTTTAATTATCTCTCGATATAAGTGCAACAACGTACGTAGATACTTTGCAAATATGTGTGTAAGACTGATTACGTTTTAAAATTCACGGTGATTGAAAAAAATATTTATGTTGTTGGATAATAAGTTAATTATTTAGTTATTTTAATTTTGTTTTAGTTAAGGTGGGCGGAGCTTAGTATTTTTTAAAATTTAAGTTGATTAGAAATAATATTTATGTGGTATTAGAATTGAAGTTAATTACTTAGTTTTTTCAATTTTATTTATTCTTTTTCATCATTCTTGGGCAAGGTGGATGGTAGTTTTGATATAGAAAATAAGTACCTACAATTAATTTCTTTTGATAAATATGAACTTCTAGATATTTAAGTAAATATTTTTACAGAAGGAGAGTGGAATAATATTTTAGAAAAAAATTCTAAAAAAATATATATGCAAATATGTAGAGAATGGAGAGATTGTCTTCTTACCTAGGTGATTCAGAGGTATTTATGCCTTATGAACCTTGTCTTTTTGCTTGAAAAAAAAAGATTGGAAAGTCATTTCATCCTAATAGCATTAATAAAAGATAAATATTCTTTACTCAAACATTAATATGATGAAAATGTTGTAGGTCATGAGAGACTCTTGTACACCTATGAGTGTAAGGAGAGTAGAATTCAAATTAAAAAAGATTAGTAAAAAATCTCAAGGGACCGTGTGGGATCTTAAGAAATCAAGTTTGAGTCGTGCGGTTGAGCTTGAAAGGTGCCCAAAAAAGACCCATGTGTGTTGTTTAGCTTAACCCCAAGCGTTGTTTATGGGCTATTAGGCTAGGCACATTGCCTAGGCCAATGGTTTTTAGGCATTCTAGGGTTTTTAAGTCGGTTTAAATTTGATTTGGGTTAGTTAGGCCTTCAAGGGTTTCAAATATTTATTTTTTAGAAAATATTGATAAATCATGTTCCATTAGTAGTTACACAAGTCTTTGTGATATAAATACTCAAAGACTTATAAAAAATATCTGGTTACCTTAATGAGATCATCAGTTTCTCTTCATATAAAAATATGGGTGGTTGCCCCTTAGGTATATAGTTGAAGAACTCGTGTGTAAGGGTGTGCATGACAATTGAAAGAGTGTTTTTTTCAAATAAAAAAATAATACATAGGGGGACCATTCTTAGAAAAAGTTAAGGAGGTGTCAAGGAATTCATATTGAAGGAAACCATTTTTACAAAAATTTCTAAGAGACGAAAGAGAATCCATATTAAAGGGGTCTATATTTAAAGAAATCTCTAAGAGGTGAAAATGAACCCATATTGGAGGGACCCATACTTAAAAAAATAATTATAAGGTTAAGGGAAACCGATTGGAGAAACCAATACTTAAAAAAATTCTAGAAGATTGAAAGTAACTTATGTTGGAGGAATCCATACTTAGAAAACTTTCTAACAGGTGGAGAAGAACCCATTCTTGGAAAAGTTTTTTACAAGGTTGATGGGAATCCATATTTAAAAAAAACTTTAAGAGACTGAGGGGAACTCATGCAGGAACCTATACCTAGAAAAGTTTATAGGAGATATAGAGGAAGAAACCTAAAGGAACCCATACTTAAAAGAATTTCTAAAAGGTTAAGAGGAACCCATAAAGGAGCCTTCCCTAGCAATAACGTGAAGCTCATGGCCTCTCAGACAATGATGTAGGGATTGGGAGCCCTTCACTAGAGGTTTTTTTTTTTTTTTTTTTACCATGGATCACTTCGGAGAGTGAGAGACTCGTGGTCTCTTGGGTTATGGTATGGGGCTTGAAATCCCCCTACTAGAAAAAGATCTCACTGAAAAATAGGAGGCATGTGGTCTCTTTAATGATAGTAAGGGGCTTGACGAGCAAAAGTATCCATAGTAATGAGTAGATTCATTACCCTTACAATTCAAATTTTTTAGCCTGGACTTCAGGGGCTTGGTTGTAATTTCACCATGGTTTGTTTTTTAATATTCTTTAGTTCTAGGAGCATTTTCAATTTTTGCACAAAAAAAAAGATGCTGACACGTGCCTCACACGAGTCAGCCGCTACACCGCCTTCTTGAGGCGTGTGCGTTTGGCTCTAGTGATTATAACTGTGATTTTGCTGCATCATTTGATTTGTGTCGATGTCCTTTTTCTTTTTATGAGTGAAGCGTGTATGATAGTTCAGTGTAATATAGCTTGAAATTATTTTTTTTTTCTAGGGTTACGTGCTAGCTATATAAAAATTTGTACCGGCATTTCTTTTTTCTTTTTTTATTCAGTCACTCTTATTTTATTTGTAATTTGATTTATTTACATTGAAAATATAAAGAAGGATTTCTTTCGTAGCTTCCATATCTTTAAATATTCATGAAAAATCTAGGTCGTTCAGACTCTTTCTCTCCCTCGGATCCCTTGGCTGCTGAGCAACAGTTTCCCTAGTCCACATACATAGTTTCCCATACTTTTCTAGAGATAAATCTTAGAATAGAATCTTATAAAAGGAAACGTAAGAGATTCTTAACTTAATTTCCATGACAGACAGTGCAATTTAACGTTCTCAACTTCCATAATTCCACACTTGTAAGTTCTCTATGCGCTATTGCATGCCTGTCAAGTAATTCCTATATATCTTTGTTTTATTTTTATGTTTTAAAAATAATTTAAAATAATTTAATTTTTTTTTTATTTTTTTATTTACTTCAAATTAATATATTTTTAATGTTTTAAAATTATTTTAATACATTAATATCAAAAATAATTTTTAAAAATAAAAAATATTATTTTAATATAATTTGTTTTTTAAAAAACAATCGCGTAACTATACCAAACAGGCAGAGGTCATCATGGCACCAAACGGAGAAACACTTGGTGGCTCTTCTTCGAACAATGAGAACAAAGCCCACAAGACCCGTAGACGACCAATGGAAAATCTCCGAAGAACGACGTCTGACAATATCTCACTTGAGCTCAGCAGAGAAGCAAGTGGTCATGAAAAGCTATTTATCATCGTAATAAACAAGTGTGTAGTATTCTTATTAATTACTTAAGGACATTGATGAAATGGGTTTTATTGGATGCATGTCCACACAGACACGGGGAGCTTGACGTGGCCAAGTAGGTTCTGTTCTGTTCTGTATTTTTCAACGTTGAGAGCATCTTCGATTAGTTTATGAATTAATTAAACTAAATTATTTTTTAAATGACTTTCAAAGCACATTTTTTTATATCTATATGGTACCATATAAGTTTATTAAAAGAAAAAAAAAAGAAAAAAAACAGAGAATTGATATGCACTGGATGGGAAGTCGTTCATCACGGTGGGAAGTTATAATGTGGCTTTACGGTATGAGGATAGAATTTAGCTTTAAATTTTTGTTCGCAGAAGGGACATCATCAATCAATCAGAATCCAAGTCAATTCAAAAAAATCTTTAAATTTTAATATTTTATATAAAAAATAAAAAAAAATCATAGGATATATATTATAAATATTAAAGTTCAAAGAATATTTTTAAAATTTTTTTATTTCATATTAAAAAAAACATATTTTTTTTATTGTGAAGATATAATATATATACTAAAACGCTTTAAATCCCACATTGAAAAAATATTATGTTATTTTTTTAAGTTGAAATATTTAAATCACAAAGTTTTTTATTTCACATTGAAAAAACATAATTTTTTTATTGTGAATATATATATATATATATATGAAAAGACTTTAAATTCTATATTGAAAAAATACATTTTTTTTATAAAAAATATAGAGTACATATACTAAATAGTTTAAAATTTTATATTAAAAAAATATTTAATTTTTTAATATTTATATAGTGAACTTTAAAAAATATTAATAACCAACTATAAAAATATAAAAGAAATTATATAAAAAAAAATCATATTTTTTAAAGAAAAAAACTGGATCTTTCCCGGATCTTGGATTGACCAGGTAATAAGCAAGTTTCTGACCGCAGGCACTGGTCCTTTTACCGGCATGGCCGACTGGATTCGGGTCTCAAGAGAGCCCAGGGATTTCTGTTCATGGAAAGTTATGGCGGGCTACTCTACATATAAACCAATTCTAATTCCTGCTTGATTACGCCCAATTCTTGAGAGGGCCACCAGGAAGTAATATTTTGAGTATGTTCTAGCATTTTGCTCGAGTTTAATGAGCCAGATCCATTCATGACTGGACCCTCTCCGCTCTGGGCTCAGTCCCTTCTTTTCTTAAGAAATAAATTATATTTCAAAATAAATAGAATAAAATTTGTAAAAATAAAAATACAAATATTTTACTCAAACAAAGCTCATCTCCCAGGGTGCCTTTTTTGTCTTGTTTAGTTGTGTGCAAATGGAAAAACCAAAAAAAAAAAAAGGTTTTTTTTTGGATAAAACCAAAAAAAAAAGAGGATTTTTTTTTGAAAAAACCGAATCTCAATAATTGGTTTGGGCCCATTCATGAATTTGGATGATTCCTGGACCAAAAACAAAATAAAAAAGATTGAAGCCGCACCCAATAAACTGATTTCTCCCTCTATGAGCTATGTTTTATTAACTAGCATTTCAAATGAAAAGGCCTCATCTCTTGAGTTACTTCTCATTCAATAAATGAATCTGTGGTATTATTATTATTATAAGTGGTCGAATTCAGAAAAATTAATATAATTAATAATTTAATGCATTAGCTGTTACCGGAAACTAAAACATTTAACTTCAAATCATGAAAGTGGTCTGAAGAAATTGTGGACCTTAAAGGAAAAGTCTTGGCATATTGTGCTGATGCCTTGCTGTGTGAACAGAGCTTTTTCATGGCCACGTTATCCATTGGCGGCGGCCACTAAACGAAAGATACCGGTCGGAGCCCCATATGGTGCCGCCAATGCTAGACCGCCGTTAATTCTGATTCATCATGAACATTAATGACTCAGACATGCCCATCATCATCATCATCACGAGAAAATAAAATCTCTATCAACTTCTCCCTTTTGCTTTGAAGTTGTGGGCGCACTTAGGCACTGGACCGAGCTAGCTTTCTGCTCTCATGATCTGCATGCAGTTCTCATCTTTATATCCCTTTCTCTCCGTCTTTTCTCGTCTCTTATTATATGATATGGCGTTCGGCTTTTTTTTTTTTTTTATTGAGCAAAAGAAATTCACTTAATTAGTATAATTCTCATACGCAGAAAAGCTGGTCCAAAAAAATGAAATGTTATGTTATAAGCCATAACCAGTAACCACAACCATAAAAGATGGATGATTTACTATTTCTTTAGTTGTTTTACTAACAAGGAAAGAAAATTGTAGAAGTCAATACTTCTAAATTGAAAGCATTAAAAATAGTAAAGGAATGCAATGATACGAGTAAATCCACCTAAACTGGAAGGATACGAACAATTCCTCCGGTCCTTTCTTTGATTTTTATCCTTCTTATCAAATATATGATACACTTGATCTCTCATCTTCAATCCTTCCTCTCTGATTCCTCTCTCTTCTAACAAACAGAGTGTATTTATTAAACCCAACAAATTAAATACTAATCTCACCACCATAATCTTTATATTTGCAAACATAATTTTTTATTGGTATTTGTACTATCATTTCATTGGTAATTAATTTATCAATGAAATTACCAACGAAAATGCTCCATCGGTAAATCTTTTGTCGGTAATTTTTTTTCATTAGTAATAAAAAAATTATTACCAATGGATTTACTGATGGAAAAAGTAAGAAAAAAAAATATATCCACTTCATTCCGCCAGTATTTCCCTCTGAAAAATACCGTATGTAATCTCGTCGGCAATTGTTTAAAAATATTTTTTAAAAAATTCATTTTACAAAACTATAAAATAATTAAATTAATATAAATCAACACTCTATAATACTCAAAACGCTTGGAAAAAAGAGAGAAGAAAATCAACTCAAACAAATTTGCAACAAATAAATAACACGAAAAAATAAATTCAACTAAAAAAATTCATATGACAAAAATGAAGTTGTGATTGCTAAAAAATTAAAAATCCTATAAATAAATCAACTAAAAATTGATCTCATATGAAAACAAATCCTATAACAATATTCATACAATTATTAAGAAAAAAAACAATTAAAAATAAAATAAAAAACAAATATAGTGAAAAAAAAAGAAAAAAGAAAAATCTTACCTTAATGTGGTTGTAAGTGAAGCTAAGAAGAAGAAAAAAATTCATAAAGTATATTAATTAAAAAAAACTGATAAGAAAAAAAAAGAAAGGAGAAGAAAAGGAGTTGAGGAGAGAAGATATGAGAAGAGAAGGAAATGGATATTGATGTTTTTAACATATGAGGAAGAAGAAGAAGAACAAAAGAGCCTCGTTTGTTGTGAAATTTGGAATTCTTGACTTTTTATTGGGGCGTTTTACCGACGGATATTTAAATATTAATATTTTTAATTATTTCATCTGTAATATTTAATTTAAATTTTCAATTTAATCACAAATTTTCAGAAACCGTCAAATATTACCGATGACTTTTAAACCCGTTGGTAATTTCATCTGTAATATTTAATTAAAATTTTTAATTTAATAATAAGTTTTCAGAAAACTGCATAATAACACCGACGACTTTTCAATCTGTCGGTGATTTTGTCTGTAAAAAACATTAATTAACAGTGCAATTAAGAAGTACACAGTTTCAGAGCTCTTTGGAAAACACTAACGAAATTTTTTGTTGGTGATTCCCTTTGTAATTAACTTGATGAACATTGTTCACAGTTTACCGATGGATTTTACTGACGGAATAAATCTCGTCGATAATTCCGTTGGTATAAATGACATGTCATTATTTTTTTGCTTTGTTTTAATTATTATTTTTTCCACTGTAATTCCCTCGGTATATATTGATGGAATATTTCCGTCAGTAAAATCTGTTGGCAATTTACCAATGGAAATATTCCCTTGGTATTTTCATTTGTATTTATCAATTTTCTGGCAGTGTCTAGGATATTATTGAATTAAAATTGATATGTACATGGACTAAATAAAAAAAATGAAAATCCTAAGAAAATCTTAGAGATCTTTTCCTATTAGTTGTCGTTATCCTTAAGACACTAATGTTCTTCAAACCATTGGACATCCTTATTTGATTGCCATGTGAAAACAATGTATTTGGACAGTTCCAGCATCATGTGACCAATCCCTCTCTGACCTTATTATCTCTTTCCTTCATTCTCACCCTTCATTTAAAGAGTCAATCCACCACAACTAAAATCATAATACACCTATTAGAAGATGATAACACTTTAATAAAACCCATAAAGATAGATGGCTAGGGTTTATTAGGAATTGGTAAGGGATGTAGTAATCTTGATGGCTTAGTATTATCCACATTAGCCTTTTCACATACTTTATATATTTGAATGTAATCCTTTATTTTAGATTTTATTCCTACTTAAAAAAAAAATATTTCCTAGCCCTTTTTAAATTTTTCTCATACCTA
This sequence comes from Populus tomentosa, assembly GCA_018804465.1. NCBI lineage: Eukaryota > Viridiplantae > Streptophyta > Magnoliopsida > Malpighiales > Salicaceae > Populus > Populus tomentosa. The sequence continues at coordinate 20,465,739 of CM031979.1, forward strand.
GAATGTTGTTCTATGCACCTCACATTTCAACATATTTTAGAGCAATTATTGAGTTTCTTTTATTTTGTTAGAGAAATATCATGTATTTTAAGGTCATTAGAATAGCTTTTTTTTTTTTTTTTTGTAATTTCTTTACTCATCCTACCAAGGAAAATAATGATTGCCTATAATTTCTATTTTTTTTAACCCTTGTGGTTTCCCAAATAAGGCATCAACTACTAGGTTTTGCTTATCAGTCTTATATTCCACTATGAAATCATACCCAATTAATTCGATAATCTATTTCTATTGAATAAAGATCCATATTTTTTGTTCTATGAGGTATTTAAGACTTTGTTGATTTGTCTTGATTTTAAAGGGTTTCCTTAATAGATATATATGGTCTCCATTTCTAGATTGCCATCAAAATAGCTAGAAGTTTTATTCTCTTATGTAGACAAATCTAATTCCTTCCACTTAAGGTATTTACTAAGATAGGAAATAGATTTGATCTTATACATTAGAATTGCCCTTATAAATTCCTCAAATGTACCACTCTCAATTATGAAAGTTTTGGAAAAATCAGGTTAAGCCAAAACTTGTAAGTTGGTATTTGCCCTTTTAAGTCTTCATAAAGCTATTTTTGCCAACTTATTCCACTTAAATTACCCCTTTAATAGTCTAGTTAGTGGTTCGGCTATAGACCAATAACATTTTCATGAACCTTTTATAGTAACTTGTTAGACCTCTTAGCATATAGTTGGTGTTGAGCTAACAACTATAAGACAACAACCAAATGCTCTAAATGTTCCTTATTTGTTCTTCTATAAACTAACATGTCATCAAAAAATAGCAAATTAATTTTTCTAAGAAAATGTCGAAATACCTCATTTATTAAACCTTGAAAGGTGGATAGGGTATTAATCAAAGCAAAAGACATGACCAGGAATTCATAATGCCTATCATAAGTATGGAATGCAGTATTTGGAATGTCTTCTGGTCTCATTCTAATATGATGATATCCTAATCTCATATCCAATTAGGAAAAGTATTATAACCCATACAATTCATCTAATAATTGCTTAACAATAGGAATGGGGGAACGTGTCTTTAATTGTCTCCTTGTTGAATGCTTTGCAATCAACATACATTCGTCATTATCCATCAAACTTTTGAACTAGTAATATTGGTGATGAAAAAAGGACTTTGATTGGGATGAATTGTTCATAATTTTAGTAGTTCCTCCAGAATATTTTTTTATCTTTATCTTTTGATTGTAAGTGTAATGATATGGTCTAACATTAAATAGAAAAGTTTTTTTTTTAGCACAACCGAATGATCATAGTGTTTGATTGGTGAAAAGCCTTTAGGGTTCTTCAAATACCCCTTTATGCTTTTGCAACAACACTTGTATAGAATCAGAAACATTTAAATGATGGTTGAATTCTCTTTTTATACTCAAAATCCACAATAACAAGGCCTTATCCTCCATCTAAAGTTCTTTGATAAAGTTAGGCCCACTATTTATTTTTAAATCTTGAACACCCAAGCATTATAATTTTTCCTTACACCTATTTCACTTAAATTCCATAGTTAAATTGGTGAAATCCTATAATATAAGGTTTGATTTCTTTAATCATTGAATTTTCAAAACCATGTCACAACATCCAAGCTGAATTACAAGGACATTGATTTTGAATTGAAATTTATGGATCCCTACCTTAATTCCTGAGAAGTTACCTTCACCTAGGATTTTAGTATCATATGGAATCCTTACTCTAATAAACTAGTGAGTTGTTATGTCTACTACCAATATTTTTTCTATTCTGAAATGAATAAAGTTATATGTGCTTTCTGTATCAATTAAGGCAATAATGATGTGATTATTGATTTTAGCTTGAACTCTCATTGTTTTTAGGCTAGGGCTTCCTATTATGGCCTATAAGGAAGTTGTGGTCTCTTCTCTTTTTATCGATGGTTCTCCTAGGTCAATCACATTTTCAATGTCAGTAGAACTCTTTTCTCCTTCATCATCTAGTTCTTGTATAAGGAATAACTTCAGGCCTTCAAGTTTATAACTTGGATTCCACTTGCTATTACACATGAAACAAAGCCTCTTCTCTCTCTTATCTTTTATGTAGGCTAGTATTAACTTTTATACTACTAAATTAGACTTAGGCTCTAATTTAGATTGGGTTGTTTGAGTAGGCTTTTAGCTTTTATGAAATACTATTAAGTTTTCCTCTTACATCCTTCCTAGTTCATAAGCCACCATCAGATATACAAGATTTAACATTTAAACCCCAATCCTAATTTCTTCCTTGAGGCCTTATGAAAAATAGCTTAAATAAACTAAAATTGATTGAGATTAAATTTTTTTGAATAGTTTTATCCTTATTTGACTCTAAACAAACTGGACTAATCTTTATTTTTTTTTAATCCATGTGACCAAAATGCAATTGTGTAGTGTTCTCCTATTAGCTAGCTTTTATCCTTAAGACACTGATGTTTTGCAGCCATTAAAGTTGGTTACAATTTTTAATAGCTGAGACATAAAGGTTTCATATACCATTTTGGAGGATTAACAAACTTTGATACCAGTTATAGCAAACATAATAAATTGGATTGGATTGGTAACTAATCTAGGATATTATTGAATTAAAAGTGATACTTATATACAAGGACAAAATAAAAAAGAAAAGACAAGTTTTTTGGACCGATTTGAGGTAGTCAGAGCCTTCAAGAATTCAAATGAAACTGCAAGACTTCCTAGATGAAAATATTATTCTAATCATACTGCTTAAATAAAATGAAATTGATCGAAGATAGGGAATTTCAATTTTTGAATAGTTTTATCGTTATTTGAAACTAAAGAAACTGGACTAATTTTTATTTTATTTTAATCCAATTGTGTAGTGTTCTCCCATTAGCTAGCTTTTATCCTCAAGACACTTATGTTTTGCAAGCCATTAAAATATCCTCATTTGACTAATTTGTGGCAACAATGCATCTAGATGGTTTAAACATCATATAACCAATTCCAATCTAACCTTATCTCTATCCTTCATTCTCACCTCTTGTTTACTAGAATCACCTTTAAGTTTTTATTATATAAAATTAGGAGCTTGAGTTGGTCAAGTGAAAGCCCTACGAACTTGAAGTTCATTATATTTATGCTTAACAATATGACTAAATATAAGGGATTGTTTTGGTTGTTAAATAGGTCTATTTTATTTCATAATTTTTTTTTATTTGTACTTCCAGAACTAACATTAAAAAAATATTAAAAAATATATCAAGTTAATATAAAAAATAACGTAAAAATATATATTTTTATCTTCAAATAAAATCTTTAAAAGAATGGAATAACTTTTAAGAACGCAAAGAACTTCCTTCGCTATACCGCTTGAAAATTTATTGGACCTCTGAACCGAAAACTTTATTAGCTAAGCACATCAATAGCTGATACATGAAAAATCTGCAGTCAAACACCTTATCTTACATAAATCAACTTTTCACATTAATTTATTTATTCATTTTATAAGCAATGTTTTTTTTTTTTTTTTTAAAAAAAGGGGACAACGGAACCATGAAAACCCCAACAGTTGGATTAAACTATTCCATCGTCGTTCTCATCTTTGAATTCTTTCTGTTCTTAAAACATAATAATATTTTTGCTTCACTATATGTCATATATATGATGATCAATCACTTCAATCTTTATCCATACAGCGAATCAAAAAAAAATGCACGTAGGATTGATGCAACTCGTGAATCCTCACGAGGGTAAAAAATTCCGTATCTTTTATGACGCATGAACTGTCATGTTTACTCATATGCATAGCCATCTCCATCACCTGTTTCGTATGACAATTTGCTCTCCATTCAAATACCCTAGCTGCCCAATGGTGCAATTTGCTCATTAATATTAGTTGCAAGGAAAAGCAACTCTTATCCGTAATTGCAAAGATATTTTTAACTGTAAAGTGCTTCCTGACCAGCATGAGCCTGAGAGATTTCTCAAACTATATATGCTTGCATCAACCTTAGAGATATCTGTTAATATTTCTTTGGATAAAACCCCTGCTCTCAATTACAAAAACCCTATAAATCCCTTATTCCAAACAAAGAACATTTGTAAGATCTATATATAGTTTACATCCAATCAAAAGTTTTCATTTTTGGAAGGAATGATACCTGCATTTCTATCGAAACAAGAGGTGTTAGTGATAATCATGGTATTGTCTATTCTCTCATTAATGTCACTTTGGCTCATTCACACTCTCTTTTTTATGTAATTAATTGGTGTTGTTGTATAATCACGGTGTTGTCTGTTCTGTCTCCAGAGTGAGCAAAGGCTTCGGAAAGCGGTGTCTTATGATTCATATGAAATTGACAAATATGAGACTTTGGAAGACAGTACTACCGCTACCATTGATGAAGTCAAGCAAGCAGAATGTGAATGTTGTGGGCTCAAAGAGGATTGCACGCCAGATTATATCTCGGAAGTTAAGGGCTCTTATTCTGGTAAATGGGTTTGTGGCCTTTGTTCTGAAGCTGTCAAAGAAAGAATGGCACAAGGTCCGAAGATCGCCATGCATGAAGCTGTTTGCTCTCACAAGGATTTTTGCCAAAAGTTCAACACCACTAGACTCAATCCTCAGCTATCTTTGACGTGTGCAATGAGGGATATAGCAAAAAGAAGTAGTGAGAATAGAAGCTCCAAGAATTCGTCCACATCAAGGATTGCTCGAAGCACTAGCTGCGTTCCAAGGATTGATCTCAACCATTAATCACCGTAATCCATTCAACTCGTGGTCATTCTCCCAACTATATCTCTAATCATTTATTAACTTGAATCTATAATTTGACGAGAATTAAATATTAATAAGTTCATGCACGATTACGCTCTCCATCAGAAGAGCTTTAAACTTTATGTTTAACATAAAGCTAAAAGAAGTTAACTCATACTCCTGAGTTTGTAAGGGTATTTGGAATGCAAGAAAGAAGTTGGTCTTTGTAGGTAAGAAAACTGATTGGAATAATACCACTGTTTCAACCCATATTTTATTGTTTTACACTTTGGTTAGAGGTTTAGAAGAGTAACTTTTCATACTGATTTGATTAGATATCTAGAAGGTATTTTAGTATGGTCTAATAAGTGATATGTTCTTGTTTATAAAAGCTTGTAAATAGTTATTTTCTTTGTAATTTTCTTTTATGTTTTCATATTTGATTTCTAATTATCAATAAAGTGTTGGTATAATGATTAAGACATTATTATATCCTTACAAAAATAAAAATACAAATTCAATTCTTAAAAAATATACTTGTTAAGAGGAGTAGTTACGAACCTCAAACGAGACTAATCTCATTCTTTAAAAGGATATGTAAGGATACTTAAGTAAGAACAAAAAAAAATATTTGATTTCTAATTTATAATAGCTTTAATGATATATTGATTTTATTAATAAATAACTTGATTATTATATAAAAAAACATAAAAAAAAAGATTTGAAATAAAAAAAAACTTTAAACTTATGATAAGCTGAATTTTGTTAAAAAAACATGTTCATATGGTGAATGATTGAATAAAATCAGAGTGGTAATCAGTTAATGATGAAAACTAGTGTCCAGAAGGCTTCCATCTAAAAAGAAAAAATGAACGCATAAATGATGCAAGTAAGTGCGTACTATGTCAGTTATGTGACGCTATTTAAAAATTTATATGATAAAATTTATATTTAAAAATTATCTGAATATATCATAAATTTTAAATAAAATTATATTTTTTGGTAATTTATGAGTAATTACAAATGAAACTCAAATTGTTTATTCTTTTATTTTTCATGCATTCACATAAGAATAATTAAGACATTATTTTTTATTTTTAGTTGAAAATTGCTTTACTGATTATGATAAGTCTTTATATAAATAATCAAGCTTTTAATAATAAAAAATATATATAAAATAACTGAGTAAAAATACAGATTTTTGTTTAAAAAATATATTTTAAAGTACTACGGTAATGAAAAAACATGATGTTAATAAAATAGTTATGTCCATGTTAAATAAAAAAAAATGCATAAATAAAAGACAGAATTTTAAATGAATAGATATATTTTTTTTATTCTAGAATATAAATTATTAAGACCCCGTCAAGTATTTATTTTAATAATTATAAAAGTGAATAAAAATAAAATTTGAAAACCACCCTGGAAAAATAATTAATAACTTCAAAATCACAGATAATCAGAGCACAGAGAAAGTGGCAGCCAGTTCAAACTCCTCGGAATGAGGAAACAGGTATCTTATGGTCGAGATCAAATTTGTGAAATCTAATGGTTTTTCTTTTCCAGCACCTGGACATCTCTCTCTCTCCCTCTCTCTCTCTCTCTCTCTCTCTATATATATATATATATCTCTCTATATATATATATATAGAGAGAGAGAGAGAGAGAGAGGTGGACCGGTGCCTATGCAAAATAGGGTTCATGTTTATCTTGAAGTACAATAATGGCTGTATGGTCCCAAGTTGCCAATCCCTATAAATCATCCTTGTGCACATTGATCGAAGCTAAACCCAAGTAGGTCCAAAATCAACGTTAGCACGTGAGTCGCACACGTGCAATAGACTTCCACTTCAGGTTATAAAGAACAGGGATGGACCGCACCTTTAATACTTTGAGTTATCGATCTTGTTGGATTACGGTTCTTCATATTCACATCAGGCTCCATCCAGAAAACAACTTCCACAGAAAAAGTTCAACTGGCTGCACAACATGGCTGGGCTCGGTTAACATTAGCCATCTTTAGCTGGTTTTCCGTGGCAATTCTTGTGATTATGATTTTTAAAATGTTAATTTAAGAGAGAAAAAATTTAGTTGCGGTTTATTTTTTTTAAAAAAATATATTTTTATTTAAAATTACTATAAGATAAACTTTTGCATGAAAAACAATCCCCATAAATAAAAAAATAAAAAAATTTATTTTAGCTTTTATAAAATTGATATTTAAAATATAATTATGCATGGAATTCAGTACAAAAAGTATAAACTATTTGACTAATCAAATAATTTTAATAACTAAACGATTATGAGTTTGAATTTTATTATTTTTATTATAATTAATAAAATTAAGTATAATGTAGTGTAAATCTCTACAAGTTTTAAATTTAAAAGATTTTCACTTGAAAAGATTTATTAAAAAGTAATATAAAATTATTTTTGAGATTTTATCAGATAACTTAGACTTTTGAATTAAAATTTTATAAGAAAAAGTATATTCTTTAATTAGTTTTTATATCCTAATATCATTTATTTTGTTGGATCTGAATTAGATAGACTATTTACACAGACAAATCTTCAATTTCCTATAACAAAATACCACAATTGAATGTATAAAGTAAACTCTTAGAAAACATTGAATAATTTATTTCAACTTCTAGTTTAACAAGAATGGAGGATATATACTACTATGACCCTATCATGAATCATTTTATTTTATTTAATATATCTTTTAATCTCAAAAGAAAGAAAACAAGAAAGAAAGAAAAAACTATAAAAAGAATAGGCAAGTACACAGTACATGCATCCAGCCTAATATTGGTTCGGGCCTTTTATTTTAATTTTTTTTCGATTATAAATAGGATCCTACAATTTTCAATATATATTTGTACTTAGAAATAAACATAATAAAAGGAATCGTGTTACCACGATGAGAATTGAATTGGCTTAGACTTAATTGATTCATTAATTATTGAGAAATGTACACGACTAGATCAGCAAAAGGATTGCAAATGAAGGAGTGGAGTACTAAACCAAAATTAATTAAGCCTTTTGATTAATTAAGAACCCCATATCAGTTCTTCTTTCTCCCAACTTGTTCATAGATTTATGTGGATATTCATCCACTGATCAATAACCAAATTAGAAGCACAGTCCTTGGTGGGTTTCATGTGCTCAAAATGAAGTGATTCCTTGCGAAGAATGGAGCAATTTTGCACAAAAGTGTTGGACTTGGTTAAGCCATGTGATGCTCGATTTGGCTCATCACCGGTCACTAACATTAGCCAATATCCCATATGCAGAATCTTAGTGGACCCTTGCGCCCGACATTTGTAGATCATAATGCAATGAAAATCTATTCCTTGAAAAAAGAGGAGCACAGAAGAAAGTACATGTCAATGTTCTTGCTAATAGCCCTCATCAAATCCAAAGCACCGTTAAAGTTTTCGTTGAGCGATCCTCTCTGGACCACTAACTAGCTAATTAATAACATAAAACCCTACATATTGCAAAAGAAATAGATCAGACCATTGTTCGAGGGAAATGGGTCGGTTAGGTCGACCACGTCAGGCCTACCTCATCAGCCAAGGAGGAGGGGAAAGATTGTTTCTTCAATAAAAAATAAAAATAAAAAAAAGAGTTTAAATATGAAGATTAGAAAAGTTTTATAACAAAAAGGGTTGAGTCCATTAGTATAAGTACAAAAATAAAGCACTAAACCTAGTTTTGGATGGTAATGCTCTTTACAGAGCATATTGGCATAAGTTAACTTTTCAATATAACTACAAAAAGGCATGGAGAATTATTAGCATTTGATCTTGCCCTATTTATATTTATAACATATCCTAACGCATTAGGTGATTAATTAAACCAGATAATTGTATAAATTCTAAGGAAAGACATGTATATTAGAGAGAAACTAAAAGAGATTTTTACGGTTCTTGATATGTCTATTCTATAGATTTATACAACTATTTATACAGAGGAAAAAAAAATCTTTACAAGGAATGAAAGCATAATCATTTCCTATAATTATAGTACCTAAATTAGACATGATCCTAGCTAATAGCTAATATGAGTGCTGCAATAAAACCCTTTATCCTAGCCTACATTCAAGCCTTTCCTTTCACATTCCCCCTCAAATTGAAATGGGAAATCAACCATCATCAACTTGTTAACCAAGAAAGCTTATGAGTAGAAGCCATTGATTTGGTCAACAAGTCATCATTTTGATCATGTGAAGAAACATGTGAGAAAAATTAGTGTTTTGTCTTGTATGAGTTCTCAAATATAATAACAACCTACATCTATATGTTTTGTTCGTTTATGACGCTATAGGTTGGTAGCAATATGAATGACACTTGTATTATCAGCAAGAAGGATAATGGGATTTAGTGAAGGGATACCATGCCATGAGTAAACTTTTTAAACAAACAATTCCAAAACTTGTAAATGAAATTGATCAATATTATAACGCAGTTTATCACACGTGTGCGGCGTCGCGGTAATATTCCACCTCATTATGTAGGATTGAGGTAATCGGGAAAATGGGGCAGACAAGGAATTCTTGTCTTTTATTTGTAAAAAGCAGGAAATAGAGTCCCCACCTAGTATTTTGGTCATTAAGAACCCTAATTAGTCTCGGAGATCGGGTACGGAAACTAGTTACGCAAAGAAAATGTATTAGTACCCCAAATACACCCTACCTAAGGTAAGCTACATTATTTTATTGTCTGATATATGCTAAGGTTTCATTGTATTTCTAATTGTTGGTCCGTCTACGGTTGAAAAAAACTCCTCCTCATTAAGGACATCCTTATTTTATCAGGTAAAAACCTAATTGTTCTAATGTCTATAAAAAAACTATCTTTTTAATATCGAGAATACATTTTTTGTATAAATTCGTAATCCCTGATACTAAAATAAAACAAAATAATTTTTTTGAAATTTTTGAAATTTTGGCCTAGTTCTCATGACTTTAATAAACTAGTTATTAAAGCCAAAATACATGCTAAAATATATTTTTTAAAGTTTTTTTTGTATGAAAATACAATATGATTTTTTAAAAAATCTTTAAGAGACTTGGCCATATGCATGAAAACAAAAATATTTTTTTGACAATGTTTTGACAAAAACCGGGTATTTTAATATCGGATTTATATCTTTATAGTATAAAAATACAAACTAATATTAAGCAAAATTCAGTAGAAAAATATGCGGGAAAATCATAGATTTTAATATATATATATATATATTAGACTGGGCTTGCGCTGCCCGGCCTAGTAAACAGTGGAGGATCTCTCCAATGTTCACGCAAAGCAGTGGAGCGACCTGGAGAAGACGAGGAAGAAGAAGGAGGAGGAGGAGGGGAAGCTGACCTACGGTGGCTGCTGTGGTGGCTCACGTTTGCTGGTGTAGTGGCGGCGACGAACTGAGGTGGCAGACGATGGCTGCTTATCGATTTTATTTTTTTTCTCCTTCTCCCTTGCTGCTTTTGATTATCTCTACTCCACTCTGCTTTCCTATTCTTCTCCTTCTGTTATCTGGCGGTGGTTGTGCTGCTGCGGTGGTGATTGGGAACTGGTTTCAGGCGGCAGTCCTTCTTCTTCTCTCCTTTACTTCTCTGTTTTCTTCTTCTGTTTTTGTTCTTTGCTCTCTACTCTCTATTCTTCATCCCTTTCCTTTTTTTTATTTTTTCCCTCTCTATCTACCCCTTGTTCCTCTCTTTCTATCGGTATTTATAAGAAAAAATAGGGAGAAAGGTCCACTACCCATGTCCAGTCATGCCACAGGGGTAGGGAATGGCCGAGCAGCCACTGGGCAGCCGCCCGCAGGGCTTGTCCCCTTTGATTTTTCTATCTAGTGGCTGGTGAGGGGCGCGGGTTTTGTAATGGTTAAGACAAGTGGGAGAGAGGGAAAAAATACAAGGGAATAAACCCTTTCTTCCCCTGCCTCTGCGTGTGCAGGGGAAGAAGAAGAACAATGTTGTTTAAAACGACACTGTTTTAGTTTTTTTTTTTTAGGTTGGGAAAAAATTGAATTTGAAAAAAAACCCAAAAATGGGTTTTAACACAGTTAAAGACTTGCGAACTCTACCTTACTTCATACTCTTTCATGAAATAAGGAAGGAACCCAGAAAAACACGTCAGCCAGTAGTAGAGCATTTAATGTCCAGATAACCAGCATGATCTGCATATGTAAAATCATTAAATATAAGAGAAGAATTTAAAGAAAAGAATAGACCCTTACCATATATTCCCTTTAGATATATGGTGATATGATGAAATGCAGTAAGATGCAACTGACAAGGGTCATAAAAAAAAAAACTTGCAAGATACACTATAAAAAACATATCTAGACAAGTTAGAGTACGGTAAACAAGATTTTCTATAAGATATTTATATAAATTTTGATCAGAAATAGGTTGTTCATCATCATGTTTTGGCTTTAGATTGAGTTCCATTAGATTTGCACAAGTTTTATTATCAATCAAGTTTGCTAACTTGATCAAGTCTTCTGTGTATTTTTATTGATAAGAAGACAATTTATTGATTGAGTGAGTAACCTCAAAACCAAGAAAGTAAGTGAGAGGTCCAAGGTTTTTCATATCAATGCGACTATATTAAGCCCTTGAGACTTGCATCAATCCATACAAGGCTTTATTCAATTTTAAAACCTTGTCTTCATGTTCTTTTATTTCATAACTCATAAGTTATTCAATGCAGACCTCCCCCTTAAGAAAACCATTAAGAAATGTTGATTTGACATCCATTTGATAGATTCTCTATCTATGTTAGACAATAGTGGCAATGATTAATCGAATGGTCTCCAATCTAGTAATGAGAACAAAACTTCATCATAGTCAATCTCATGCTTTTGATTATAGCCTTTTGCCACTAACTTTGCCTTGTATCTCTCCACCTCTCCTTTGGCATTCTTCTTTTCTTTGTAGATCCACTTGACACCTATTGACCTCTTTCTATTTGGTCTAGGAACTAATCTTGATGTGTTATTCTTCTCAACTAATGCAATCTCTTCATTCATAGCAATTCTTCATTTTTCATCTTTTATTGTTGCTTCGAACACTATAGGATCACATGTACTAAGGTGACAATATAATGTTACATCATCAATAGGATTAGTTACCTCATATAAGTCATCAAGGTTCATCATCTTTCTTGGTTGAGTGCCACTACTTGAGCTTCCATTAGAAGAAAAGAAGAAGAAGAAGAAGTTGAGCTCATTGGTATTGATGGGGGTGTAACTATAGGTTTTTGATGATCTTTGTATATTTTCTCCTCTTCATCAAAAACTGGTAGGAAGTTATATTTCTCACCATTTACCTTCTAATCTCATGTTCCTTCTTCATTAAACTTAACATCTCTACTAATCACCATTTTTCCTTCATTAGAGTTTTAAAGCTTATATCCTTTAGACTTTTGATTATAGCCTATAAAGATCATCTTTTTACTCTTGTCATTTACCTTGGTCCTTACTTGATCATATACACGCACATAGTCAATGCTCCTAACAGCTTTCAAGTGAGAAACACTTGGCTTTCTTCCACTTCATGTTTCTTATGGAGTCATATTATCTAAGCTTTTGGTAGGACATTTATTTGACAAGTAGATAACACAATCTACAGCTTCAACTCAAAACTCTTTAGGCATCTTCTTAGTTTGAAGCATGCTTCTTGCCATGTTGAGGATGTTTCTATTCTTTCTCTTCACCACGCCATTTTGTTATGGGGATCTAGGCATCATTAGGAGTCTAGGCATTTAGGCATATTTATCTCTATATTTAGTAAGAACATTATATTCTTTGTAATGACTATCTTTGCAATCATAGCTCATTTAGTGTTAAGTAATGTCAAAGTATGATCTTTCATTTTAATCTCATACCGCTTCTCCAATAATTATCCTAAGCTCAATATTTTTTTACGTTGTTATATAATAGATATCACCAATAAATTGATGACTTCCATCTTTCAATGTAATTAAAATCATATATTTTCCTTTTATGGCAACCTTTGAATGATCTGCAAATGTGACATTACCTCTAATTGCTTCATCAAACTCCATGAACTTGTTTATATCTCCACACATGTGGTTGCAGACTCTATTGCCTAGATATAATATGTTTTTTTTGTCTTGCATTCTCTCATTATGCATTAGTAGTAAAGTGATTTCCTTCTCTTCTTTTATCACAAGGTTTGCACTCTCCTCAATCCTTTTTATTGGACTCCAGCAATTCTTAGTATAATGACCTGCCTTTTGATAATTACAACATTTAACTTTTGATTTGTTAAACCTAGATCTCAGATTGCCATTATCATTGTAACTGGTCGACCGGGTTGCTTCATATAGTCGACCAGTTGACCTATTAAGGCCACTTCAGCCTCCTCTTCCAAATTTGCCTTTTGCTCCTCTCCCTCTACTTTGTTCACATCCTTTATCCCCTTGGAAATATCCAGAACTATCTTACTTTGAAAAAAAAGTGTTTGTACACCCACATCCTTTTAAATCTCATTGAATTTTTTCTCGTGGGCTTGTAATTTTTCCATGAGACCTTGTATTAAAAGAACATCCATATTTTGTGATTCCTCTTTCGCAACCACCATATAATGGAACTTCTTTTGCAGTGAGCATAAGATCTTTTCTACCACACGTGTCTCTCTTATTTTCTCTTTATATCTTTTTATTTGATTGTATATAGTCAATACTCTTACAAAGTGAAATATTATTTGATTCAACATATGTAACTTTTCAAAGTCACTATGTAGCTTTTATAGACATTCCTTTCTCACATTGTGAGCTTATTGGTTTGATTCTTGCAAAACTTCTCACGTTTGCTTGGCGATAGTTGTGTTGGCCACTATCTTAAAACCAACATCATTTAAATATTGGTGGATGATTGTTAGTCCTTGTTGATCTTTATTTCGTGCCTTTTACACGACTTCCTTTTAGGTCGTTGAAGTCAATATTGCTCCATCTATAGGCTCCTCAAAGCCTTTTTCAACTATTTTTTATATATCTTGGGAACCTAACCAAGTTTTTACTTAAATACATCAAGTTTCATAATTGTTTTTTGTCAACCTAGGACATTGAAGTGGGAGGTTTGGATTGACCATGTCAAATAATCAAACCTAAGTTCTGATACCACTTGTTGAAAGTAAAGCAGGTATGGTATAATATCAACACAACAATACAAGGTCAAGAATAAGAAGAAAATTGAGAGGGAGATATATTTTTATTAAGTGTTTCTCTCTAAACTCTCTTAACTATTCTTTCTCTTTTTTGCCTTATTAAGGATGCTGAATTACAAGCCTTTTTATAGGCATAAAGTCCTAGATAATCAGGAAATTAAACTAATACAAAAAAATCATAATCTAAATAATAATTGTATTCTACCAACTAAACTGGTCGATCATTTCTGAATTTTTTTAAAATCTGAAATATAATTTATTACTTTCAACACGGACATCACATGGTGTACTATAACTTCTTGAGCTCAACATAAAAGCTTATAATATCCTTATCCTCCCGAATGATTTTAGAAATCTCATATTCTATATCAAACTTCCTAGATTGATTAGTTTGAGAACAAATTTTCAAAAGATGTTTTCATATATCACTAACTTTCTTAAAAGGTCTTAGGATTAAGACAATATATTGATCCACAGAATTCAATATCCAAGTAAAAACATGAGCATTTTTTGTTTTCCATTGATTTTTCTCCTTATCACCGGTCAATTCTGGCATAGATCCATTAAGGAATCTAGAGAGATCCTTGCTCTCAATAAAGGTTCGAAAAAGAAATTTTCAAAGTGCATAATTTTTCTCAATATTGAACTTAACAAACAAAGCATTAGATTTTTTGAGATCCATATTACTAACAAGCCAAGAGAAAGGATAGATCACACCTAGAAGTCTAATAGATATTAAACTAAAGTATGAAGTGAGTAGTGGAGTACTCCAAGTAGCTTGGACAACAAAAGAATGCTTGACGAAGATGGATGAAGTATACCATCTGAACAATAGCTTTTAACTGTCACGAACCCTCAAAATGATGCACTAGAATTCTTGGAAATTTTTTTAGAATAACTAGGATATATATACTGTATCATATATATATATATATATATATATATATATGATACAGCCGAAGTTAAGGGAGAAGGAGAATTGGAGAATATTGTGGAGGTTGTGTTCAATGTCTACAACACTCCTCTTATGTAATATATATATAGATGTAGGGTTGTACATGATACTAACCATGTAGTATACTACACATGATCAGAAACCTATATATGGTAAATACAAGATAGATATATATACATAATAACATTCCATAATATGCCCCCTCAAGCTGAAGGAGGAGAATCCACATGAAGCTTGGACCGAAAATAAGTGAAGGACGCGTGAGGAAGAGGTTTGGTAAGTACATCAGCAAGTTGATCCTGTGATGAGATGAACTGAACCGCAATTTTCTTTTTGGCAACGCGATCACGAACAAAGTGATAATCGACTTCAACATGCTTAGTGCGAGCATGAAATATAGGGTTAACAGACAAGTAGGTAGCACCCAAATTATCACACCAGAGGATAGTCATAGGATCAGAGGAAAAATGAAGACCTGATAGCAGAGCTCAAATCCACAAAATCTCAGCAGTACCATCTGCAAGAGCCTTATATTCTGCTTCAGTCGATGAACGAGCCACTGTGCGTTGTTTTCCAGACTTCTAAGAAATAGGTATGCTGCCAAGATATACCAAATAGCCACTGGTGGATTTTCTGTCATCAAGACTACCAGCCCAATCAGCATCTGTAAAACCATATAAGGAAAGAGAGGACCCCCGAGTGATGTGTAGACCATAAGATGTCGTGCCTTAAAGGTACCGGACAATTCTTTTAACAAGAGATCAATGACTTTCGGTAGGCGAGTGCATAAACTGACAGACTTTATTTACAGCATAACATATATCTGGGCGAGTAAAAGTGAGATACTGCAAAGCACCAACAATCTGTCGGTAACGGGTAGGATCAGAGTACATAGTATCCGAGGTCAACAATAGCTTAGACGAGGATGAAGCAGGCATGTCGGCAGCTTTACATGAAACCATACCGGCTCGTCGAATGATATCAAGAGTATATTTATGCTGTGAGAGCATAAGTCCCATGGCAGTTTTGGTGACTTCAATCCCCAAGAAATAATGCACAGAGTTGAATTGTTCCCAGTAAGCAGAATGTCATCCACATACACAAGCAAATAAATGAGATCATGGCCATTAGAATAAATAAACAGAGAGATGTCAGCATTGGAGGCACGAAAACGAAGAGAGATGAGATAATCACTGAGTCTGGTATACCATACCCGGGGAGCCTGTTTTAAACCATAGATAGATTTATGCAGGTGACAAACATGAGATGATAGAGTAAGATGAGAAAAGCCAGGTGGTTGCTCCATATACACCTCTTCTTGAAGAATCCCATTTAAGAAAGCATTATGAACATCAAGCTAATGAATAAACCACCCACAGGTCACATCAATAGTAAGTACTAACCTCACAGTTGTAGGCTTAACAACTGGACTGAAAGTCTCAAGGTAGTCTATTCCTTCTTGTTGAGTGAACCCTCTAGCCATAAGACGGGCTTTATACCTGTCAATACTACCATCCGCGTGCCGCTTGATTTTATAAACCCAGCGACTGCCAACAACATTCATAGAGGAACAATAAGGAACTAGAGTCCATGTACCATTTGATTGCAAAACCTGAATCTCATCCTGCATAGCTAGGTGCCATGCCGAATGTTGAGAGGCGTCTTTGTACGTGAGAGGTTCATGTTCAGGAGAAGTAGAGCTCACGGTAGGAGGGGACTAAGACACACTAAGATGCGCCTGTTTGGGCGGGCGAGGACAAATTGTCATATGGTGGCTGCGAGAGGAGTCAGCTGGCAGAGTTGAGGAACTATGAGAAACCTGCTGAAGATCAAAATTAGATAAATCAACTACCAGGCGCAAGGATGGAGGAGAGCTAGAGGAAGGACTCAATGTGGGACTGCCAGGAGGTCGAGAGGAAGCCACAATAGGGAGGTGGTTGCTGACAATGTGATCACCGTACCTGGAGAAACAGAAACCATACTTGGAGAGTGATCAGTAGTAGAGTAAAATGGAGATGAGGTAGAGGGACTGTTACTCATAGGACCAGATGAAGGAAATGAGGCAACAACCCTATGATCAGGCGTTGGAGAAGGTGGCAAAAAAAGGGTAGATGGAGAAGGCATGGGAGTAGGAAAAACGATCAATGCGGGGAGGGCTGTTTGTAGAGATGGAGAAGATAAGGTTGTTGTCTGTTCAGAATATGCAAAAGGAAATGTATTTTCATGAAATTTAACATGCCGTGCAATATACATACAAGATGATGATAAATCAAAGCAACGATAACCCAAATGAGAGGAACTATAGCCAAGAAACACACATGGGGAAGAACGAAAGTCTAGTTTATGTCGATTATAAGGACGAAGTAAAGGAAAACATAAACACCCAAAAATATAAAGAAAACTATAATCAGGGGAAGATTTAAACAAACATTCAAAAGGTGTACAACCATTGAGAACAGCAGTAGGCATACGATTTATGAGATAGACAGCCGTTTCAAAAGCATAACTCCAAAATTTTAACGGAGCCTTACACTGACCAAGAAGCGTAAGACTAGTTTCAACAATATAACGATGACGACGCTCAACAACACCATTTTGTTCATGCGTATGAGGACATATGAGTCGGTGATGAATTCCAATGGTTTTAAAATATGTGTTTAACTTCCTATATTCACCACCCCAATCTGTTTGGACAGATTTAATTTTGGTGGCAAATTGCCGTTCAACAAGGGCTTGAAATTGAAGAAAAATTTTAAACACATCAGACTTAGCAACTAAAGGAAAAAACCAGATATACTTAGTATATGCATCCATAAAAATCATAAAATACCGATAACCATTAGTAGAGAACATAGGAGAAGGTCCCCAAACATCACTGAAAACAAGCTCAAGTGGAGCACAAGTTTTATGACCAGTAAGGCCTAATGACAGACGCGATGCTTTTCCTAAAGGACAAAATGAACAATTAAAATTAAAAACTCTAGAAGTGCATGAAACTTTATTATTTGATACTAGAGACCATAAAATACAAGAGCTAGGATGTCCAAGGCGACGATGCCAAACATCAGCAGTGGAGGACACAGACGTTGATAGGAAAGCTTGAGGTACGGACGTTGCAGAAGACTCGGATAAGACATATAGACCATCGTTACTCTGACTGGAAAGGAGCACCTCCTTGGTTATTAGATCCTTAACATAAAACACAGATGAATGAAATTCAAAAAATATATTATTCTCAATGCAAAATTTCTGAACAGACAATAATGTTTTTTTAATATGTGGAACATGCAGAACATTTGATAGGATAAAAGTGCGTTTGGGAGTATAGAGTTTAGATTGAGCAATAAGTGATATAACAAGTCCCTTACCATCACCGACATGTAATTGATCACTGCCAAGATAGGGCTCTGAACTCGTCATATTAGCGAGGTCCGGTGTCACATGTTGATTAGCACCTGTATCAGGAAACCAACCTGCAGAGGAGAGCTGAGGATTCTGAAATGCCAAATTAGCAGTAGCCTGCAAATGCTGTGAGGTAAATTGAGAACAGTATTTTGCGGAATGCCCAAAACCATAACACAATTGACATTTAACATTTTGAAAATTTTGGTTTGAGTTAGGAACTCCACGGGAATGCTGCTGCCAACCAGTCCCAAACTCACAGGACATCTGCTGCCAACCAGATGCAGAGGTGCCATGGGTACCACCACGATGGCCTCTCCATCCACCTCGGTGTCGCCCACGCCCACGATAGGAATGGCCAGAAGGACTACCAAAACCACCACGCTGAACTGAGAATGCTGAAGCTGTGGAATGTGAAGGTGTGGGCAGTAGAGGTGCTGTCATAGGAGAACCAAGAGTGGATTGAAGGGAGCTCTTATTCAGGTATTCATGAGTGAGCAGGTAACTGTGAAGATCAGAGTATGATAAAGGTTCTGCCCGTGTAGATAAACTGGTCACTAAGTCTTTGAAATCACTGCGCAAGCCCCGAAATATATAAAGATTAAAATCCTCTAAGGAGAGAGGCCGACCAGCAGCAACCAACTCGTCAAAGAGGACCTTAGCTCGCTGGAGATAAGTGCTAACTGAATCATCTCCCTGACGCAAGTCCTGAAAGGAACCATGTAACTGCATAATCCTTGAATGTGACGGTGAAGCAAAGGATTTTTCAAGTGTCTGCCATATGCTATAAGATGTGTCACAGTCAACCACAAGATGTAGAATTTCAGTAGATAAAGAAGAGAGGAGCGCACTCATAATTAATTGGTCTTGCTGCTTCCATGAGAGAAAGAATGGATTTATACCAGCAGCTGCTGTATCGGTGGCAGTAACGTAGAGTGCAGGACAAGGATAGGATCCATCCACAAAAGCATACACACCTTGACCCAACAAATATGGTTTTATTTGCATTCTCCAGTATAAATAGTTATTGGTGGTCAGTTTCAAGGAGATAACCTGATGAGTATTTGAGAGAGGGACTACGGCAGCACCATGAAGATGTGTGTTAGGAATAATTGACGCTGCAGAGGGGAGTCCAGGCAGTACCGAAACAATCGATGCAGAGGAAGGTATTGCTGCCATTGTGAGAGGAAAGCTGCATCCAAGAGAAGGAAGTGCAGATGCAAAAAATCCAAGTGGAGGAGCCGTTGAAAAACCTGACGCAGGTTGCATATGTGAAGAATTAGCAGGGAGAACAGAGGATGCTGCAGCTGGCATGTTTGCTGTAAGAAGAGAAGAAGATTGTGCTGCTGTAGAATCCATGAGAAGAAGAGGAAGGCGCCGATGGAAAACTCTTTTGAGTATAATGCTCTGATACCAAGTTGAAGTTAAGGAAGAAGGAGAATTGGAGAATATTGTGGAGGCTGTGTTCAATGTCTACAGCACTCCCCTTATGTAATATATATATATATATATATGTAGGGTTGTACATGATACTAACCATGTAGTATACTACACATGATCAGAAACCTATATATGGTAAATACAAGATAGATATATATACATAATAACATTCCATAATAGATACTATGATAATTTTCAAAAAAGAAGGAAAGATATCTACATTCTTGATGTGTCTATTCTACATATTTGTATAACTATTTATATAGAAAAAAGATGAAGCTTTACAAGGAATGAAAGCATAATCATATCTCATAATTGCTGTACTCAAATTAGACATGATACTAGCCAAAATACATGTCCATGATCCTACCCAATAAATCCTTTTATTCTAGCCAGCATCCATGTCTTTCCTTGCACAGTGAAATGGTAGCAGAAGACGAGTCTCTTCAAAGAAAAAGGCCCCCTTTTTCACAGTGAAAAATGGTAGCTAAGACAACACTGCAGCTTAGTTGCAGAAATAAGAAACGCAAAGGCTATTATAGCACACCGAAACATCATCATTTCTGAATTAACGAGCACAGCGCATATATCATGTATAAGGTCCAATATAAAAATATATTTTCCACGTCTAAAAAGATGTGTGGGAGATTAGAATTTGGATCACGAAGCATTAATTTTTTCAGCCTTAATATAAAAGCAAAAGATTATCAAAAAAATAATCATAATAATAGAAGTAGAATTACTGCAAACTATAGTGATGTATCATCTGTTTTGCCTTTGCCCCATTGAAAGAAATTAAACAAGTGAGAGATTCCTAGTGGCCTCTATAGTCTAATATGAGTATTGTGCAATTATAAGGCACGAGAAACAAATCAAAACAAGTACTCTAAAGTGCTCCTTCTGGTTGTTCACTAACACATAATAAATTTTCTCAAGAAAAATAAATACACTCACTTTGGTAGTTAACATCAACTTAGTATTAAAAAAACAAGAAAAAGATAGTGTTTTAATTGGAGAAAAATAAAGAAGTGGGGATGGGATGTGGGCGTGGAGAGCGGGCAAGGGAATTAATGAAGAGTGTAAAACCCTAGAAAATGGAGATGAGCACAGCATGCCGGGTGTGACAAAGACCATACACTGTATATTCCTTCGAGAAAGAGATGGTGGGTCCCCCTTCCCTTCCTCTTCAAGAGTGCAAAGAGAAAGAAAGAAAGAAAAGGGTGTGCACGAGCTAGCATTAGTGTAACGTAAAGACACTCCACTTTTTCTTTCATTCCCTCTGCTTTGCTCTCTTTCTTTCACTCCTTTTTCATTTATACTACTTTTGTGGCAGCCCCACTTTGCAGCACCTCTCATTTCTGCCTCTTCCTGTAACTCCTTCTATGCGTTTGTACTCGATCTTTGATCTTTTTTTCTACTGAGAAGAGAATCCAAGATAATCATAGAGTCCAAACAAAAGGGGTTCAAGAATTTTGCTTTTACATGCAAGGGAAGAAAGTCACAGCCCTCAATTCTCCACCGAATTTACGATTCAAAACCATGTGTTTCATTGTTATCATGGCTACCATACATGTAATAGTAGGGGGGGAAAGGTGAAGAAGAAGAAGAAGAAGAATAATCTGAGCTAATAATTTGTCATAATTTCTTCTGACAAAAGTAGTATAAATAACCAATGACAACGCATTGCTAGATGCTTTAATGATTAGTGAATTCCAACCGAGTCTCGTGATAGGCATTCAAGGAACATTTTTTTATATATATAATAATAATTGAAGTGTTTTACTGCAAATTTCTAGTGATCTGTCTTTGCACCAGTTCAAGTATAGACAAAGACCAGAGATAAGATCCATAAATAACAAGAATAAAGAGAAAACACTACTTTATTAGATACTATTACACAATAATAGTATTTCTTTAATGAGTAATATTTCATTTACACAAAATAATTAATAAAAAACTGAATATAAATCATCACAAAAATATAGTACATTTAAATGATAATTAATTTTAAACACAATTATTGCAAGAATACCATCATATAGCCACATGTCAAGGACAAACAAATAAGTTTCAATAATATCGAAGATCAATATTTATAAAGAAGAACGACAAAATTGAATTAATAAAACAAATGAGGACTATTATAAACCTTTTCATCTTTTCATAGTTGAAAGAATGGTGTGGTAGCTAGAAAAAATTTCAGAATTTTATTTATACATATATTGATCTAGCTAGATATTCAGATTGTGTGTTGAGATGGTCTAATACTTAGGATTAGTTTTTTTTTTTTTACATTGTAAGTTTTTTCCGTCAATTTAGTATTTTTAAAAATAGTATTAGTTAAATATTAATAATATTCTTACTCTATTACTATAAAAACAAAACTATAAATCTTTTCAAAAAAATTAAGGATGGGGGGTGAATTTACCCCTTTCGTGCTTGTAACTAAGTCTTCCATGCGTATGGATGATATATCTGCCTGCCCAACTAAAGAAAATGTGAGACTAGTGTGTGTCTATATGTATATATAATCACCCATTTGACATGTCTGCAAAGTATTGTTTTACTTTCACCACAAATCTTTTTGACATTTCCATTATAATGTTGTTAATAGCAATTATGGCTATACATAATGACTGCTGTAATCAAATATTTCATTTTGTATTTACAAATGCAAAACAGCCTTCAAATTAGCTAAAAAAAAAAAAAAACCAGTCTCATTATAGTAATTAAGTAGAAAATCAGAGGCAAAATCTCCATGTCCCTTGAAACTTTCAAACTTTTCAACGGTTACAGAAATCATTGTCACAATCCCAAGTCATCAGTCAAAAGAGCATTTTGGTAATATCCGACAAAACTAGAAGCTTTTCCAACATCTGTCCCTGTTTCTCTCTCAACCTTTCGTGTTCAAACACTCTTCAAATAAAGTCAAGGTGCACTTTTGTAATTATAACCCATAATTCATTGTTTTACCGATTTCTCCTATTTATACACTCAAAATCTTCTCATCTCTCACTCTCTGTGTTCCGCACTATAATTGCAGTTCTTATTAACCTCCTTCAATACTATTCCCTTTCCTTGTCTTTCAATCCAAGTTTGTTTTGATCAAATCATTGCTAATCCTTTGAATTTTACTGTCCTCTAATGATGATATTTTGGTACGTTGCTAGACGTCTTACCTAAGTTCATTTCTATGTTGAATTCTCTTGCTTATATCATGCTAAAAAGGTTGTTATAACACATGTTTTTGCATACGACATCTTCAGATTACTTCCCGGTTGTATTTTTTTTATTTTTTTGGGAGGGGGGCAGAGTATGGTTTTCTTTTTATTATATAATATGTTGTCATCTGATTTTTCCTGGCTGTAATTTGGCACAGGGTCTAGGAGTGGAGTTGGTTCAACCATAATAAATACATGCAACAACAGTGAGTTCATGCTCTTCTTGTTTTTAGTGAGAATTCTTCTGATTCTTTCTTGTGTTGTTTTTTCCTTTCTGTTTCTGTACTTGGTTATGATCATAAATACACAGGCATGCATTTATTTCGTGCTCGTTTATGGTAAGCACTTCCAAGAAAAACAACGATTCCGTATAGAAAAGTTGTGTTGATACGTGCTTTTCTTGAAATTTTAACAGCTTCTTCAGATCCGAGGGACTAAGACAAGCACCTTCTTTTGGAGAAAGGGGGAGAGAAGTTATCATCAATGGCAGCCGCAAAAGGGCCTCAAGCATGTTCAATGCTGTTCATGTTCTGGTTCTTGGTCTTGAATTCTCGCATGTTGCGTGCTGACAATCAGGAACTTGAGCTTCTCTTGTCTTTCAAATCTTCCCTAAATGACCCTTTGAAGTATCTCTCAAACTGGAACCCCTCTGCCACTTTTTGCAAGTGGCAAGGTATCACTTGCACCAACTCCTCTCGCATTACTGTGATTGAGCTCTCAGGGAAAAACATCTCTGGCAAGATTTCCTCTTCAATCTTTCAGTTGCCATATATTCAAACTATTGATCTCTCAAGCAATCAGCTTTCTGGTAAACTTCCTGATGATATATTCTCTAGCTCCTCACTTAGGTTCCTCAATCTTAGCAACAATAATTTCACTGGCCCGATACCAAATGGCTCAATATTTCTCCTGGAAACATTGGATCTATCCAATAATATGCTGTCCGGGAAAATTCCTCAAGAAATAGGATCCTTTTCGAGTCTTAAATTTCTTGATCTTGGTGGCAATGTTTTGGTGGGCAAAATTCCTCTCTCAGTAACAAACTTGACGAGTTTGCAAGTCTTGACTTTGGCTTCTAACCAATTAGTAGGCCAAATTCCAAGTGAATTAGGCCAAATGAGAAGCTTGAAGTGGATTTACTTGGGCTACAACAATCTTTCTGGTGAAATTCCAATAGAACTAGGCCAGTTAACTTCTTTGAATCATCTTGATCTTGTCTACAACAATCTCACTGGACAAATCCCATCATCTCTAGGAAACCTCAGTAATCTTCAGTACCTCTTTCTCTACCAAAACAAGCTTGCTGGTCCGATTCCTAAATCCATTTTTGGTCTCACGAAGTTGATTTCACTTGATCTTAGTGATAATTCTCTATCCGGTGAGATCCCAGAACTCATAATTAAGTTGAAAAATTTGGAGATTCTTCATCTTTTCTCCAACAACTTCACTGGGAAAATCCCTGTTGCTTTAAGCTCCTTGCCTCGTCTTCAAATCCTTCAACTTTGGTCTAACAAGTTGTCTGGTGAGATTCCAAAAGATCTTGGAAAGCAAAACAATCTCACGGTACTAGACCTTTCCAGCAATTCTCTCACTGGAAGAATACCAGAAGGCCTGTGCAGTTCTGGCAATCTCTTTAAGCTCATTCTCTTCTCCAATTCACTTGAAGATGAAATCCCAAAGAGTTTGAGTGCTTGCAACAGCTTGCGGCGTGTACGTCTCCAAGATAACAGCTTGTCTGGTGAATTATCATCAGAATTCACCAAACTTCCACTTGTGTACTTCTTGGATATCTCTTCCAACAATCTTTCAGGCAGGATTGACTCTAGAAAATGGGAGATGCCTTCACTTCAAATGCTGAGTTTGGCAAGAAACAGTTTTTTGGGGGGCTTGCCAGACTCATTCGGCAGCGAGAATCTTGAGAATTTAGACCTGTCTCAAAATCTGTTCTCGGGTGCTATTCCACGTAAGTTTGGCAGCTTGTCAGAGCTAATGCAGCTGAGGCTAAGCAAAAACAAGCTCTCTGGTGAAATCCCAGACGAGCTGTCTTCATGCGAAAGGCTTGTGAGTCTAGACCTTAGTCACAACAAGCTCAGTGGCCAAATCCCTGCTAGTTTCTCTGAAATGCCAGTTCTTGGTCTGCTTGATTTGTCACACAATGAACTATCCGGCAAAATACCAGCCAATTTGGGAAGAGTAGAATCGCTTGTTCAAGTAAACATCTCTCACAATCATTTTCATGGTAGTTTACCCTCCACAGGAGCATTTCTTGCCATAAATGCAAGTGCTGTTGCCGGTAATTATCTTTGTGGCGGTGATAAGACTAGCGGCTTGCCTCCATGCAGAAGGGTCAAGAGTCCTAGGTGGTGGTTTTATGTTGCATGTAGTCTTGGTGCTCTAGTGCTACTTGCTCTTGTTGCTTTTGGATTTGTTTTCATTCGAGGGCAAAGGAATTTGGAGCTAAAAAGAGTCGAAAACGAAGACGGGACATGGGAGTTGCAATTCTTCAATTCTAAGGTATCAAAATCAATAGCAATTGATGATATTTTATTGTCCATGAAAGAAGAAAATTTGATTTCTAGAGGTAAGAAAGGAGCTTCATACAAAGGGAAGTCCATCACAAACATGGAATTCATTGTAAAGAAAATGAACGATATGAACTCAATTCCGCTATCCGAAATTTCTGGACTTGGCAAGCTCCAGCATCCAAACATTGTCAACTTATTTGGATTATGTCAGTCCAATAAGGTTGCATATGTAATATATGAGTACATCGAAGGAAAAAGTTTGAGTGAAGTTCTTCTGAACCTAAGTTGGGAACGACGGCGAAAAATTGCAATCGGGATCGCAAAAGTTCTCCGGTTCCTGCATTGTTATTGTTCACCGAGTGTTCTTGCTGGTTACATGTCACCGGAGAAAATTATCGTTGATGGAAAAGATGAGCCTCGTCTCATATTAAGCCTTCCCAGCTTGCTTTGCATCGAAACCACCAAGTGCTTCATTTCTTCAGCCTATGTCGCCCCAGGTAACTGGCCCATTTTACTCCTTGCTACTCTCTTAAGCTAGCATGGTCATACAAACATTAGGAATAAAAGAGTATTTGTCAGAATACAGTAGGTTTTATTTCTTTTTCTTTTTAACTTTTGTTGACCAATAAGTATCTAGTAGTTCTAGGAATTTGATTAAAGAAAAGTCCAGTTATGCCTTGGCATGCTAAAAAGATTTCATGTACAGGACATTCATGCGTCAACCTTAAATTATTAGTGTCCTGAAGCAAAACAAAATTATTAGCATTAGTTTACTAGTTTTTTAAACCTAAACTACCCAAAACCCATCAGACTAATTGGATTGTTTTATGAACATTGCGGGGCACGTTTAGGCTTGCAAATTAAGATGACAAATGCTAGCAATTCTAGAGCTTTACAACACTAAGAAAATTGAATTTTAAGTTAAAGTTATATGATTATCTTCGATAGAAAAAAGAAACATAAATAATCAACTTCCATGTGTATGTTTCTATGCCTGCAAAACCATATATAAGACCCTTTACAGTATGAAGTTTGTGTAATCCATTGAACGTAAGCAAATGGTCTTGCTTTATGTTCATGCACGTACATCATAAACTTAAGATGCGGTTTCTATTGCTTCTCTATTGCAGAAACCAGAGAAACCAAGGACATCACTGAGAAGAGTGACATGTATGGATTTGGCCTCATCCTCATCGAATTATTGACCGGAAAAGGCCCGGCAGATGCTGAATTTGGCGGGCACGAGAGCATCGTCGAGTGGGCGCGGTATTGCTACTCGGACTGTCATCTAGATATGTGGATTGATCCAATGATAAGTGGGAATGCAGCGATTAATCAGAATGAGTTGATCGAAACGATGAATTTGGCTCTACACTGCACAGCTACTGAGCCCACAGCACGACCATGTGCAAATGAAGTATCCAAAACCCTAGAGTCCGCTTCAAGGAAAAGTTCTTGTGTACTAGGCCTAAAGTTTTCTTCCCTTTTTTAGTATTTTAATTATCTCCTGATTAATTTTTGCTCAGGTTTCTTTCTTTCTTCTTCTTTTTGGGATTTCTAATATGATTGTTACTCATATGTTTTGTTTGATGGTACGTACGTATGTTTGACATTACATACTACTGAGAGTGTAAAAATGTAGATAGTAAATGCCATGAATTATAACCTCTCTATAAAGAAAGGGTCGTTTTATTTTCTTGCCTAGCTAGGGCAACTAATAAAGTGTACATCCTTCCATTTCAATTATCTTCCTTTCGCTATTCACCTTCAACATCATGGCATGAAGTCCTTTATGACTAATGATTAGGACTCGACCCTCCAATGCCAATGCAGCACCGATAACCGGTTCCCGAGGATGTGAGAACATTGACGACCAAAAAACAAACAGAACAAGTAAATAATTTGGTGGACAGAATTTTAAACGAAGAAAACTAGTGCAGGAGATAAGGATTGAAGTGAAACATACCAAACTACAGGGACTAATATATAGTTTATATATATATATATATATATATATATATATATATATATATATAAAAGAATCAGATCAGCCAAGGGAAATTCTCCAATAACAATATGATGTCACTCCATAAACAATTGCGAGTACAATTACAAGAGAGTGGCAAAAAATACTAAAAATGTTAATTTACACTGAGTTTCTGATGAGAGTTTCCTGTACTTAATTTATTTATCAAAATCCAACACTTGTAATAATTATTAACTTGAGTGTTTGAGTAAATTTATATGTATTTTGATTAATTTTATAAATTTTAAAATTAATAATTATATAAATTTTTAGTTATTTTAAAATTTATAAAATTCAAACAGCTAATTTTTAACTACAGTCATTTTCTTGAAACTGAAAATAACATACAGTAACTTGCATTATTGTAGTGATGGTTGAATCGCAGATGGTGATAATACTTGCATCTAACTCCAGTGCTCCTTATCTCCTACTGTCATGGTTGAATCCAAGGTAGTCGAAGGATTTTATATATATATATATATATATATATATATATATATATATATATTAAAAACGGATAAACAAAGTTAATCTCCACAATATCTAGCAAAATAAAGAGATGCCCGACAATATCCAGCCTTTTTCCAGAAGGCCTCCTACTTGGATATGCAGGCCTATTTAAAATTCTTCTGAATATTCAGCTTAAAAAGGGGGAAAGAAAGAAAAACACATCTACAAATCAGAGAAAACAAATCTGCAAATGGGGAGTTGCTCGATTATAATTTAAGTATTCGTAGTTGCAAGGAATATCTTCTTCGACACTAGGACGATACGCATGACCTAGACATCCAGAAAGTCTGAGTGGGAATAATAATCCATGCTTGCTATATCTTACAGTACCAAGTAAGTGGATATCCCACTGGAAAACTCTTGTTTCTGGTTGGATGGCAAGTGGGTGGGTGGAAAGGATTGTAGAGCAACTTCCAAAACTATCCCCCGGCGCCAGCTTCCATTTACAAGTGACCTTTAAGAGTACTTGTGAGAAAAAAAAAAAAAAGAGAACAAGTTACATGTAGAGGGGGGGTGTGGTTTTCACTATGGGGTCTCTCTTTTTGTTTTTCCTGTTTGTCCGCTTCCTTTTTGCCCTTCAAACTAGAAAGTAGCATCTAGTTTTGGACTTTACATCAATATTCTTCCTTGGCTTTTCTCTTTTTATTTTGATTTTTTTGCAATCTATACTACCACGATAGACCACCGGCAGGTCAGATTTTTCTTAAAAGATATTCAGGCTATTTTAGTAGTTTTTTTTAAAAAAAGAAAAATATAAAACATAAATTATTGAATTGACTTAATTCAATAAACTTGATTAATTTAATAATATAATAAAAAAGATAATAATTAACTATATATATATATATATATATATATACATAAAAAAAACAAGTTATTAATATCATACTTAAAATGAAAAAAAAAAAAAACACGTTGGAGACTTGTTGTTTCTCCACCATGGACATCATCCCACCACCAAAAAGTATTCATTGAGATGATTCTAACACCACTGTGAAATGCTACATGATAACACCAAAAGAGGTTGCATGGCCCATCAGAGCATTGATCCAAAAAATAAATTAAATAAAATATCATAAAAATATAATCTCATGTTTATATTTAATCAATTAATTTAATTTAATTTACAAAAATATTTCTTCAAAAAAATCTAAATTTAACAACAAATAAAAGAACTCAAAATAACCTAGGTCATTTTTAGAATAAGTGAAAAATTTTATAGAAAGCAAATAAAAAAATAACAGAACTAATCAGTCTCCAATTAAATAAATATTGAATGATAAAACTGGAAAAAAAATATGAGCATTAAAAAGGATAAAAAAACCAAGCAAATTCGTATAAAATTTCTAAACCTTTGTTAATCTTCAAACTCGCAACCTGTTAAATCCTATACCTCAATCAGGATTCTCACTTCTCAACCAATTTAATATTGAATGATGAAACTAGAAAAAAAATTATCGAGTAGGAAAAAAAAAAAAAAAGAGGAAAGAAGAAAAGGCCGCTAGCACAAACCAAAGGTCTACTGACTACACTTGTCATCCAGGGATCAAAGAGTCACCACGATGATTACATCCTAGAAGTCAGAGTTTGGCCATTGGGAAACGCAATATGCGTCGTCTAAAAAGCACAGGACCTACCCATGCATATAGCGCATACATCAACCACTTTTTAATAATATTTGTGTTTATTAAATGATCAAATGTCCTTTAATAAACTTGAAAATAACAAAAAAAAAATCAGGAAGAAAAAAGATGAAAATGCTTATGGATGAACGTTAAAGAAGTTTTGATTTCAAGGGTAATTTAATTATTTAGTTGTCTTTTAAAAAAAGAAAAAAATATAAAAAAACCTTTAGACATCATTTTTTTAAAAAAAATTATTTGTTAGGGTAATCTAGTTATTTCATTATCTACCAAAATATTAAAAAACTAGTTTATCAATATCAATCAATTTGATAATGATAAATTAATTATTATTATGAAGGGATGTTCTTATTTTAATTTAAAAGTTTAAATTAGTATACATGTTAAAAAATCATTAATTTCTATTTTAAAAATTTAGAAGTATATAAGAATAATTTTATATTGTGTTTAGAGTTTTAACATGTTCATTTCAAGAAATCAACGATTTGGATTGTATAATATGTACCTATCATATTAATTCCGAAGATATGAAAACTCTCCATCAACCAAAAGCTTCATCTCTCTCTGCCATCTTTTCTTATCTTGGTCTTTTCATTAATTTCTTTTCCAAAAAAAGAACGTTAAAATTTGATTTCGAATTTTTTCAATTTATTTCTTATTTTCCATTGATTGATCACTTAACTAAAATCATCATCGTTAATTAGTCGGCCTCTCACACCATTAATTGTGGATATAATTAATATGTGATAAAGAATATTATAAAATTATTTTAAAAAACTCATTTAATAATTTTAAATTTTAAATTTTAAATTAAAATGAGTATTCAACATTTTGAGATGAATTAACAATCAAAAGTTCAAAACTATAACTACTAATGTTATTTCATGTATAAAATAAACCCTTAAGGCCACCTCATCCAGGAACACCCAAGACACAGTTCATATA
The DNA here is from genome assembly GCA_018804465.1 of Populus tomentosa. NCBI lineage: Eukaryota > Viridiplantae > Streptophyta > Magnoliopsida > Malpighiales > Salicaceae > Populus > Populus tomentosa. Next base: position 20,496,377 of record CM031979.1, read on the forward strand.
TAAAATTAAAAAGGAAGCTTTTTTTGCTAAACAAAATCAGGGAACTTTTCTGGGAAAACCCAGTACTTCTCTGCGTGCATGAAACATGTTCAGAAGATTGATTTCTTTGTGCTTCACTTTGAACACATTCCTAGGCAATTATCCATACAATAGCACATGTTTGGGCTTTTTAATTTTCCCTCGCATACACCACGCCAGGAACAAATATTATTCATTTAATTTCCACAATAATACTATACACCAGTCAGAGAAGAAAAGAACATGGGATGTGAATTGTCCTGATCAGAGAGCAGCTAGGTCAAACAGCTAGCCAACAGGAACACTCATGCAGCAAGGGACCACTGTACTCAGAGATGATTGGAACGAGAGTAATGATTGTTTTTTAAATTGTTAATTTTTTAAAAAATATATTAAAATAATATTTTTTATTTTTAAAAATTTATTTTGAATATTAGCTTATTAAAATGATTTAAAAATATTTAAAAAGAATAATTTTTTAAAAAATATATTTTTCCACCATAAAAATAAACATAATCAGGCTCTCTAAAAATCCTGGTGGTTTAATTATATTGTTTGTCCCAATGAACTGAAAAAAGGAACAAGAACTGCAACACAAGCACAAAGCTACAATCATAAAGCTGCATGCAAGGGGGGGAAAGGTTTAGGGAGGTAGAAAAGAAAATGCCTTTATTCTTTTGGCCTCACATTTCAAGACTTCTGCCGTCTCTTGACAGACAATAGCATGGTCAAAACGGGAGATGGTCTTGTAGAACATTTCAAGTGCTACTCTCCCTCGAGAGGAACTTGAAGACCCGCTAAAATGATGCAAAAATAATTTATAGCCGTTGAATTAATTTTATGATTATAAAAATATGTGTGCTTTTCTTTTCTTTTCTTTGTTTTTTAATCATCAATTGGCTTAGATGCCAGCTAATAATGCATTCACATTCTATGTATAGATTCCTTGATTTTACACTATCATTGTGTCCTTGTGTTTCTAAGATATGAACACTACCGATGCAGGCTTGGTGATTGCAATTACAATTATATATCTCAATCGGAGCAACTAAAGTGAATCATTGCATTTCTTCCTTCCTCGGAGACTTTAATTACCTTTTTAGATCATGAAGAAAGTTTGATCTCATGCATTGATGGCTTTGCTAGTTTAATATGCTTTTTTAAGTGATTAGTTGGTTACACATGATATTATTATTTTCATGTAAATATATATTTATTATTAATAAATACTTAATTTATCTTCAATATTCATATAATATTAGATTAATGAATCCAATATAATTTGATTTATAAATCCAAAATAAAGATAAAGTTCATGAAGCAAAAATATTTTACAAAGAAAATTATAAAGTTGTTATAATTATGTGATTCTTATTGTATCAAAGCATTGTTCCTAAAATATTTTTGGTCAATACTTTCTTAACTATTAGAAATTTATTAAAGTCATAGAAACTTGTACATATTATGTTCTTTTTTTTTATGAAAAGAAACGGTTGTTCTCATAAGATTGGGCATAAAGAATACCTAAAACTAATATGTAGGTGATTATAATAAGACATGTACATTGAACTTAACTGTATGATAATTTTATATAGAGAGATCATTTATGTCTATGAAAAAGCTTAAATGACGATTGTATAAGTGATCATTAAACTTGATATCACTAAGTTATCTTATATAAAGAATGTTATGCTTTGATCTTATTATATGTTATCTTAATCGATGTAACGAAGATGCAAACATTGAATATAATATGAATTATATGAAGATATTTGAATGATCAAGAGAGGATGCATCTCCCTATATAAATTAGAAAAAATATTCATTTTTCTTAAATAGTATTGACTGAGAAATCCTTGGTCAATGAGGAATGAAATTTGAAAAGAGTTTTAAATCTTATTCAAACGATCAATAACTATTATGTAAAGAGCAAACATGATTTAATATAACAGACATACTTCATGCTTTAATATTAAATCGGAACATTAGTGATGAAAGGATATTAATCACACTGAGAAACTGGTCACTAAAAAATTAAGTCAAATCACTAATAACTTTTCTCATATTTGAGGGATTATGAGACGTTACTGGATGATGCACCTGATCTTCAAATATAAATTAATTAATTATTGAATTGATAATAAATTAAATTATTTAATTTATTTAATTATATGTAATTAGAATTAGAATTATAATTTATATTTGGATTACCATATTACAAACTCAATGGGTTACACACATTAAGAACCATTAGTTGAAAATTAAATTGAGATGATTTAATTAAGTATGATTTGATTAAAATATATTTTAAAAATTAAGAACTAGAATATAATTAATACATAGATTGTATTTCTAAACCTAGAATAATCAATGATGGTATTGATTAAATTAATTTTTTAAATTATCCTGAATTAATAAATAGATATTATTCAAGGGGCAAATTGATATTTTATCAATTTATAGGATTTTTTAAATTTTTCTATAAATAGTACGTTATGCCTCATATTTTGTATGGTTGTCTGTTAAACAAAAAATCCACGTAAGTCACATAATAAAAAGCTAGCACTCTAGACATAGCAATGTTTCTCTCCTAAATAAAAATTTAGAAGATTTCTTACAAGTGGCTCATGTGGATTACCATTGGAGGCTGGACAATTGAACGGCTTGTGATTTACAACAACCTAGCCTCTAAAAAATTATTTAAAATAAAAAAAGATCGGATCTTTAGGTAATAAATTACTAAACAATTCTAGATCTATTAAATGGGATCCTAGTGACTTTTAAATAATTTTGTTTTATTGTTTTCATTACATATATGATATTCAGGAACCCAACAAGCTTCACATTAATAGTAATTAATCTTCTCTTTATATTTTTCTTTTAATAAAACAAAAAACTTAATTATAAGCAAGATCTTTTAGTGGTAAATTTGTATTTTTCATTGATGAAAGAGGTTTCATTTCTAAAACTATAAAATTAAATAATATGGGTTAGTGTATGAGTTAAGATTATTTAGCCATCATAAGGTGGTATTCATCAGCCTATTTACTTGTTATAAAATTAAAGAATTTAGTTTATTTTTTTTTAGAAATATAAAAAAGCTACTCAAAATCAATATTAATCTTGATGTAGCCAATATTAAAGAGAATAGGGGTTATAGGCAATTATATGAAAGTTTAATCCAAATATATTATGCAGATAACTAAACGGATGTTTTTATATACTATTAAGATAGGGTTGAGTCCAAGAGGAGAGTTGGTTATAAGTTTATTCTAAACTAACATGGTGATTAAAAGAGACCATAATGTCTTATCCGACTATTGCATCCGATTTAAATTTTTACAAGAGATTTCTAATGTCTAGTTTTATAAAAAATATCTTTAGCAGCTCATTTGTTAAATGGATTTCTCTAAATTAGGCTTGAAATTTCCTATTATGGATTTTAAGTTAGTTTCCTATATGTTTTAGGATTTTGATTACATTACCTAGTATAGGTTAGTTTTCCAGCTTGTTTAAAGATATTGTAAATCTCCTAAACTTAATCATATTAATATTTTAAAATAAAATAAGGTTTTAAATTTTTTATTTTTTAACTCTACTTCTATCTTCTTCTTCTTTATTTTTATATGCTTGTTGTTGTTTTATTGTGCTTCCGTCTACATCATATCTTTTCTTTGAAAATTGTTGGGGAGATTATCAATAAATATAAAAAGAAAAATTAATATACAGCATTAGAAATGCATCATCTACCACAAGATTTAAATCTAAAAAAAACCCTTAGAATTAACTATTAAATTTTTATGTGGTATCAAAGCTTCAGGTATAACAACCCAACAAATTAAGCTTTTAAATCACACATCACTTGACAATCCCTAATTGTTAGTGAGATGGCCTATCTATCACAAGCTAGATGAACTTGGAATCAACTACTAAATTTCTAATAAATTAAGAGTTTAAAATTCAAGCCACTTGACACTTTAAAAATCAGATTGTAAAAAAGATGCATCTTCTACCATAAAATTTAAAACTTTTAGATTAGCCTAGAATCAACTATTAAATTCTATAGATATCAACTTAAACTGATCTTACAATTGCACCATGCATCATATGATCAAAACTTAAATGTAGTGGGTTTGATTCATCAACTTTATGTCCTTGTCGTTTTGAAATAAATGGTTTTCTTCTTTCTTAAAAAACAAATTAGTGGGGAGATTGGAATTTGATTGCACGGAAAAATAATGTAGCTGTCTTTCCCTTTCTTGAATTCCCATCCATCCATATCAAGATTTGGTGAAGATCTCCATATTCTTTAATATCCCCCCGTACATTCGATTTGAATCAGACACCTCTATGTTTAAACTATCAAGTTTCAATTGCTATATATGTTATCCCCTTGGGATTTATTTCTAAGTTCATATCCGGAGGAAATGAAAGAGGAGGAGGATAATTGTAAGAGCACTAACTTAATTTAATTTGACACGTATCTATTATATTTTTTTTTATCTAATTAAACATTAATAAATGCATATACCCACTTAGGTCAAAAGGAAAAGAATGTCTAAAAGGACTTTTTCCAGCCATGCCGTGCCCACGAGCTTTCTTGTGACCTGCTTTTTGCTTCTATGTTACAATGATGATGCCTAAGGTTTTTCTTTTCTACTTCTCTCTCTAAGCAATGATGGTAATGCTTGACATGGAACCCTTTTCTCTTTTGCTCGATCAGAATTCATGGGGAGCTTGTATGGTTAGAAGATTCCACCTCTAAAGATCAGTCTAAACATATAAATTTAAACTAGCTGACATTACAAGGAGCAGACCAGCTAAGTTTTGCTGGCATGGATATGATATTGGAAGTGTTTTTATCTTAAAAGCCTCAAGATATCAATTATAGTCCTTGGAGACCATGAAAAAAGCCCCTTTAACTTCCTTCTTTCTACTGAAAAAGCTCCTTTTCTGGCAATTTTTCTTTTCTTTTTTTGGTTACAAGATTTGCTCTTTGATTCAACGGGGTAAAAGGTGTTCATGTCAAACATTTTTATTGAACGTTTCTTTGGTTCAAGACAATGGGTTTTGTTTTTTGAATTCTCTTCATATTATAATATTAATAATTACATACACGTGTGTCCCATCGGATAGCACAAGAACACCCACTTAACATGGCAATTATAGTGCTTTTTTAGGGTGGAGGATTTACATTGTGGGTTGATATTTGTTGCAGGTCGGCATTCACATAACCATATTTATGGATTGGGAATTTGAATCAGCCGGTCGTCGGAGCAAGGAGTTTTATGTTGGGTTAAGGGATGAATGTGATGAGATTTAAAAAATTCATTAAGCTAAGTGGCTGGCTTGAATTTTAGAGTCTTCACGTCCTAAAAGCTTCCTTGTTGGTGTTCATAACATCCATAATTAAATAATTTAAACAGCTAAAATTATTTTAAAGGTATTGTTTAATTAGTCAAGTTATGAATTTATTATTTACAGGTTACTAGTTTTAGTTCTACAAATTTTAGAATTATTGAAGATTTATATGGTTATTAATTTTATTTATCCGAATACTTATATTAAAAAAAAAAATTAAGGTCAATCACTAAGTAATTAAATGAGGAGATTATATATTTTTGATGAAGTATGAACTCTCTTTAAGGAATTGTCTATGGACAACTGAGGCCACAAGCAGAAAGTAGGATTCATAATAGTTCAATTAACATGTCTGGATCATCTGTCTGAAATGTTAAATCTACTCCATCATAAAATTCAAAATGTCGTAAAGCAAAGATTTTGTCTCAAACTTTATAATATCCCATAGACAGCATGCCACATAGATTGGAGTGCATGGTCAACAGTCAAATCCAACCTCTCCCCGGATATCTAAAAAGGGCTTCCAAGAGGGCTCTGGCCCAGGTCCTTTTCAACTGATAATGTCTTCCTGAATAACCCGCGCGTGCATTGTTTTGTTTTTGGGTTCAAGCATATGAAAATTTTTATTTTTTATTTTTATTTTTTAGATTTAACCATTAGTAAAGTATTATTAAGTGCATGTTTAGAAGTGTAGTGGAGATTATATTTTTAAGTATTTTTTTATAAAAATATATTAAAATAATTTTTTTTTTATTTTTTAAGATGCATTTTTGACATAACGAATCAAAACGATTTAAAATTATTAAAAAAAAATTAAAATAAAAAAACGTTGGTTCAACCAAGATGTCAAACAGGCACTAAACCCAGCATGGCTAGCAGATTAATCTAATGTCTTGCTATCCCATCCCAGGTCAAGTTTTAATAAAATATCGATATATTACTATATAATTTATGAGTAATTTAATAGCTTATTTTATATCATTTAGGATTTTATGTAATATATAAACAAAAATAATATTTAACCAATAGATCTCTAATCTAATTTTAGTGGGCTCTTTACACTTGCAATTGATCACATATTATAATACTCTCCAAAGTATTAGTAGTATTGGCCAATTGAATCTATCATGGTAATACGACTTCATTATCCTGCTAACTGCTAATTACTAACGCTAGTCTCCTGACTACTTAATCATTGATTATGGTCTATAGAGTCATATTTATGTAGAAAAGATGATAAATAATTAAATAACTTAATTATAAGTTCTTAAATAATCAAAGTAATTTAAGAACAAGACTTAGTTGTTAGATAATTGATTAATTTTTTAGTTCTAACAATCTAATAATCAAAGTAATATAGGAGTGATTTAATTAGCTTATTTATGTCATTTAAGATTTTATTATAAATAATAAAATTACAATTATTCAACAAGTCTTAGACAACTTTTGTCTAGTGAGCTCCTTGCACTTGCAAGAGGTCACAGATTCAAATATTTGAGCTTAAAAAATGCTTGATTACAAGGGGAGGTCAAATTAAGTAACCCTTTATATTTGTAGCAGTAGCCAATTTAATCCATCGTGATAATATGACTCTCCTATCTTACTAACTAATGCTAGTTTCCTGATTGTGTAATCATTGATTGTGAGATGCATGCAACATCTATATTTTTTAGTAATTAATAATTTTCTTTTTAAGAATTCTACCAATATTGATATTTTTTTAATTACTAGCTAGTGGGGTTAAAGTTATTAATATTGATAAATATATTATAATGTTAGTATTGTATTAAAGGTATAAATTCAATCAAAAAATTTTATGGATACTAAAATAAAATAAGCCGAACAACGCTCCTAATGGACTAGAAGAAGAAAGAAAAATGCCATCATTCTTCTGTTATTTACAACGTTTTATTGTGTCTACTGAAAATCTATGTATTCAATGAATGTCTTTGGGTATTTAGCATCATTCTTCAATTTACTCTCGATATTGTTAATCTAATGTATGCTCCAAATATATATGGTATTTTTTGTAATGATGATGGTGTGTATATATATATATATATATATATATATATATATATATACACCATCATCATTACAAAAAAATACCATATAGGATAGGTAGAGTGATTATTCAAAATCTTAAATTATTAGGTGGAATTTTAAATTATAATTTATTATTTTTTAATTTATTTCTTTAAATAAAAATTATTTAAATTAAAATTTATATAAACTTAATTAATTTTAATTAGAAGAGAAAAGGGATGTGTTAAGATTTAAATTCGTAATCGTTTAATTATCAAAATTTTGATATTATATTAAAAATTTATTATAATTTAAAATTTTAAATTATTAGATAATAGCCTAAAATATAAATATAAAAGAAATGTAGCCGACATGGTACCAAAAAGAAGCTTAGGGTTGAAAATAAAACAAACCACTAGATTAGATAACATAAAGGAGGCGAAATGGAAATCACTTTCACACGGTTTTGTCTTATATCACCGGAAGTGAAGTGGGATTCTGACATTTTCAAGTGGATTTTGACTGAAATCGAAATTATAGTGGATTTTTGCTATAGTTGAGAGAGCCTAAACTTGTTCACATGATTCAAGCTAGAACGCAACATTTTGGAATCAATGGTGGACACGTACTCTATTAAGAAAATAAGCGGTCTAGGGAGAAGGCTACAACTTGAAAAACCTCTCTCAACATCATCTGCCATAAAGCTTGATTGGGACTTAGCGATGGAGTGGAGAAGCTTGTTTTATTAGAGACTTAACTGAATCATGTTGAGAAGAAAGCTGATAAATAAGTGCATGTGACATGATGTCAAATGTCATTCTTGAGTAAGCTAAGACTAGAAGGGCTAGGGGTTTTCTGCACTTGTCGTATACAGGAAAAAAGATGAGTTTTTTATTCTATTTGTTCTTACAATAAAGGATATTATTGAGCTAATTTATGTGAATTGAGACTAGTTTTCCTCCTTGGATAATCTTTAGAATGCATCTCTAATATTAGTCAAATACGTCTAGGAAAATTTAAATCCGAAAAATCAAGAAAAAAATATTTTTTTTAACTATTAGGACAAGAAAAAAGCTAACATGGAAATTATCGTTAGACCATGAAAAAAAATGATTAACATACAAGTCTAGAGATTTGAAAAGATGTCGAACATTCGATCATCATATTAATGGAGTGGGATATTCTAGCAAAACCCCTTGAAATTCCATGCCATCAATTATGTTCCAAGAGTATAAATTATGGATTGGGTGCATATGACGCTTGCTGTCCTCCAAATGCACTACAAGGTGAGCCTCCCACCTAAAAGAAAAAATAAAAGGTCAATTTGGACAGAGGGAAGGATCCATTTAATATGTTGGGATAGGACTTGGTACTTAATTATTTAACTTATTGCACATGTTATGAAGCACTATTTATATGCTCTTGATTGAAAATACTTGTCGCTTAGGGTATATTATCTTCTTCAATAACTTTATTATATGAGAAATTGATATTGAAATGACATACCAATGCTTCAAAGCAAGCACTTTTGTCTTTTATTCTAGTGATAGTGTTGTTGGCATATGTGAGAATATTGGTCTTTATCATGAGGATTTGTCTATCTGCATGTGAAATATAATCATGTTTCTTGCTGTCTCTCTATTTCTTTTCAGCCTCTCAAAATCAATTCCAGGGTTCATGTGACCAAGTTCAATGCTTGCAATTGGGAGCACGGATTTTTATACATAGGCACAGGGAAGGGACAACATTAACCTCTATGTCAAGGGTTTTCTACTGTTGTGATTACTTTTGAAACATAGCTGTTTTCATGTGTTGCTTGCTGGAAACAATGCTAGTAGCAAAAGATCCTTATTGTATTAAAATCAAGTCCTTTCTTAATGAAGTCTTAAACAGGTGGTCTACAGTAGAGATTGTGTCCATGAGAAAATTCTTCTCGCAGCCTTTCATAGGACCTGACCTTGAACGATATCATGGGAACCAAGCCTCTTGCCAAAGGGTTAAGATCAACTTCTATTAATATTAGAAACGGGCGCGTAGACTGGTTATCTGAGTAGTGAATGCTCATGGTTAAGAAAATAAGCTTGCAGATTGACAAGACTCTTGGTCCCTTTACATTTTATATTGATCTTCGACCAGACAGGGACATAAAGAACAAGACACCATCTTGTGAGACTGTATTATTGGCATCAATATCACTAATGACATATCGGGTCCCAACTTCTAGCAGGTAAAGGATTTGAGGTGGGGCGCTTGAGAAAAGAAAAGCAAAAGATTCAATCAAGATTGGTGGCTAAATGGAAAAATTAGGAGCACCCAACGGAGCTGATAGCAACCATGTCCAAGCAGACAAGAGAAATGAAACAAAGCTTAACAAGGGGCAAAAGGAGGGTAAAGAAAAAGGAAATTCTGTAATGGGAGTCCACATTTGAACCAAGCAGTGTCTCTCATAGAAAGACGCTCCCAAAGGTTTTTAGGCAAATGAGCATTTAAGCAGTGATGTGACTTTCAACACTTAGAAGTGCAGACAGGAAGCCATGTTTGGAGGGAGAGATAAGCTTAAGACATTCATAAATAAAGTATAAAGCAGAGTACAAAGAGAATTGCAACAGAAAAATGGGGCCATAGAAAGATAAGGGCAGCAAAAAACGGGGCCCCAAATGCCATTGTTGTATCGTGATCATTACAGTATCAAGGCACTGCAAAGCATCTAAACCAATTTTAGAAAGACAGTGTAAGGAGTGGTCTAATTTGTTTTGTTTCTGGAGTTATGCTCTGGCCAAAGTGTCACACAAAAGACCAGTTGATAAACATGAAGCAAATGCAGTGAGCGCTCTCTTCTTCATTCAATACCTTCCATGCCACAGCTCTTTCATAGGAGACGGGCCTTCCCATACTTGACAGGCAGATACCACCTTGAAGGCACATAAAACCCTGCCAACAATAATTTTGCTGTAAATTAACCATCATTACTTTGATAAAATGAAGGAAAGCTAACGGTTACTTTCTTTTAGCTAATCAACCTGGCAAGAACACGATTATTACCAACTTTGAGAGCACATAAGATGAACTCTAAATTAAAAGAGACTTTCAATGGCAGCCAGTGGGAGGATTTGGTTAAATTCGACATTTTTAGTTTGTGCAAGGCTAAGGCAAGCCCATCAAGAGGTAGGGTTGCATTCAAGGGATCAAAGTGAATGTGCATGTTAAATCAGCCAAAACTTTACCATGTGATACATTGAATTGTGACCATATGTGCTGCTCCAAAAAGACAATTCATTTTCTTACTTTGCTTTAAAGGCAGTGTGTTACATTTTCAAGGGTAAATGTATTAGTTCTTTGATATCATCGATTGCATAAGTTCATAAAGGTTGAGGAAAATGGTTTTCAATTGCTCCCGTGACAATTACATTTGGTCACACAAGTTACTCATCACCAAGGTCCATCAAATATTCTTACTGGTGCCACTGACATTGAGATTCTGAGAACATATGAAGGTTTAAATGCTAGGCACCTAAGATAGAGGCTTTTTGTTGCCCCAGTTCCTGTTTAGACGATCCTTTATCATTTTATGTTATTTTTTCATAAAAACTTTTCATATGTGCATTCTAATAGTTATCATACCTGCTGCATTATTTGTGGGAACTCTGAGTACAATGTTTTCCTTCCATTATCATCAAATATCTTTTCCAAAGTGATGTCTTGAAGTGCAACCAAAGTTGTCTCAAGCATGTCAAGTCCTGCTTGATTTGCAAATGTAAAAACCGGCAGAGTCTGCGAAGAGCAATAAATAAGTTACGATATTTAAAATAACGCACATCTATGTTCAGTAATGCAGAAAGGAATAAGGAAAAAGTTCCTTGGTTAGCAAATACATCAATTATTGATTCAGATGGAGACACTAAAGTTCAAATCTGCACCCAAACACATATGCAATAGGCTGATGAGAAGTGAAAATTTTAGAAGTTAGTTCATAGAATGGGGCAGTAAAGCATCTCTTCATTTTTAAGACAATAAAGGATGGTTTATGGGTAGAACTATGCATATTGTTTCAATGACATTCTCTTGTCAGACTATGATGCAACATCAATGAAATATCAGTGTCCCAACTATTAGAGAATATCTTCAAATAGCCTGTGATGCAGATAATTAAAATTCATTTATGGTAATAAAATACCTTCAAAGAGCAGCACATAAGTGCATCTGAGTGATGCCAGAGTGTTTTAAGAATAGATTCACTTCCTTCATTTTTTAGCAGTTCCACACCTAGATAGCACCTGCAAAGAAGATCAGATAGTTTTGGGCTAAATCATTAGAAAGGAAAACAGATCAAGTAAATGTATCAAAATTTTTAAAACAAGTAGGCATGGATCCATGATAAAAAGATTAAAGAGTCAGACCTGTAGCTTTCGCAGATCCAACGAGCTAGTGTGTGCGCTTCAGGGGTACCGGGTGGTGGCCGAAAACCAGCATGAGAACCAAAATGAGAAGGAGAGAGTGCTAATGCTACCCGCTGAACAGAAGCTATAATACTACGAACATACTGCCGAGCCATGGATGCCACATTTTCTTGAAGGTGCATCTCAAATGCAAATTGGAATGCTATTGTCATCACTGACTTTGTGCACCCACTACGGCCTGAAAGATCACCTGATGCTCTATTTCCAGCAGGCCCAACCTCAAGAGCAGATGCGAGGTCAAGTGTGCGGTTTGGACTGGAGGCATCCTGCATCACATTAATGGGAAAAAAGTAAGTGCAAGAGCTAACATCAAGCAATACTTTTTAATATATTAGCAAGAATTCTCATAACCTAACAGAAAGCATGACATCATTTTCACTTGTATTATATGAATACTCACCATCCCAGAATCAAGAGGAATGATACGGAAACCAGAAGGAATAATAGGAGCATCATCAGAAAAAGAGGCATCAATTGGGGCAAAGATGAGTTCAGCACAGGTGCCAACAGCATTCTCGTCTACTCCACTACAGAGCTGAAGAAATAGAGTAACCAGGAACATTAGAATCAGAAAGGAATTTAAGTGCTAATTGTTGGGAAAAAACAAATGGTAATTGAACCATTCCAATAGCCGACGCAGTAACAAGTTGACAAAGATAGTACTTAAGAAAAGTAATATTAGTTAAATAAAAACAATGTGAAATATCTGTGGTCCATGATGAAGGTAATTAATCAACATGGAAGTGATACTTACTTGTAACAGGAAAACATCACCGGGCATGAGCATGTCCTCCCGATAGCCCATATTTTCAAGTTTAATGACCTCCATAAACTGCAATGGACAAACAGTATTCTTCAATTATGTCATGGTATTAAAAGACAGCTAATTGCAAAGATTTTTGTCAGAGGATGGAAGCCAAACAAGAGAAAATTGAAACCAAATAATCCAACACTGAAGTACTTGCCTCTTCATGCTCAATTGTGTGAGCCAAGGGGAGGATAACTTGACCCCCAAAATTTCCAGCCCGAGACATTGGCAAGCTACAAGGACCAGCTTTAACAGCAGCGGCTGCATAAGCATCAATACCACTGTCTGCCCATTCTGATCGATGTTCACGCAAGAATCTGAGAAGTATTGCTGGAGGTACATTCTACACGAAAATGGAAGAAAATCACTTCCTTGAATTGCTAGTAATTTTCTTCTAAGAACGTTCTGATATAAAGTAATAAAATTATGGACCATAAAGGAAGTTTTAGCTCACAAAGTAGCAACTCCTTGGAATTACATACTGATGCTTTATACATCTAGCGGTCTAATATGTATATTAGTATAACATTGACCACAAGTACAAAACTTACCTGTAATAACATGGATGCTTTCGCACAAAGCACTGCATTGCTCATAGATGGAAATCCATTGGCATAAGAAAAATTTGCACCCATCATTTTAGCAGGAGATGAGTTTACAAGAACTGTTACATCATCAATGCCATCACTTTCCAACATAGACCATCCCTCATCAGCAAATCCATTAACAGCTTCATTGAAGCCCCTGTAAAATAGGATCTGTTAGATACCTCGTGTATCAATGGCGCTAATGAGAAGCTTTGTCCAAAGAATAAGAGCTACATACTTGCTCAGTCTCTGACTTAATGCACGCAAAGCTGCAGGTCTTCTTCCCCAACCAGTGACATTTGGCTGAGAAACTTCTTGGGAAACCTGCCTCAAATGGCGTAAAGCCTGCATAAAATGCCATGGTTATATCAGAGCTCGAGAAATTTATTGTCTCCCTTCCATTCCTTCCTCAATCTTATTCATTAATACTTGGCTAAAGGTACAGCTGATATCCATCAAAATTACACTATCCGTCTGTGCATAGAAACCATCAAGCTAGAATCATAGCAGAATATGTTTCTCATTGAGAAGTGCAATATAAGAACATAACTGACAAGATCCTGAATACAAAACAGTCTTACCGCCATTGTTGTCTTCTGAGCAAGCAACGTTGATGACTCATAAAGCGGGCGCAACACTTCAGGTACACTCCAAGGCTGCATGAAAGAAATGGTTTAATTCAAACAGCAAGGGAACGAATACAATCATAAATAATACATAGTGACAAGATTTACATACCTCTAAATCCATATGATCAACTACATGAATAATTGATCCACCTCCTTCACAAGGTCTAATAAGATACCCGCTAGGCAGCATTTCTGCTCTCACAAAATGCTGTGTAGGTGGCATGCTTGGACCATTTTGGGTGTTGTTAAGAGATCTCTCACAGACCTAATAAGCAGGACAATCAAAATTTGCACCATATTTGAGAGAGAGAGAGACTTGAATAAGAAAAATTTTACACAGTGCCACATACCACAAGACTACCATCCTCCAAAACAGATGTGTAGCGCAGTAACCAGAAGTCACGAGCTGGTGCCAAAGTTGTAGGAGCATAGAGCTGAACCAAAACAAAGCTCATAATTGAGAAGATACAATAAAAGTAATAAGCCAGAAATAACTGGCGTGAAACAATGATTTCTTACCTGCATATAAAGCAATTCAATAGTTCCACCACTTCCGGTGGACAATGCATTGACAACATCCACAGCTCGGCAATCACGAAACCATGATGGCCGATCTTTAAGGATTTCAGCAACCTGCACAAGACAGGACTAATCAACTCTTCACTAAATCACAACCAAGAATTGTGTGCTTTTTATACCAAGCAGAGGAAGGACATACTCTCGTAGGTTCTAGACCCACAAGGCCGCATGCACGTGCTGCCACACCAGTGCATCCATGAGAAATAGCAACGATTCCAATGGAATCCGGACCAGGCTGTTCACAAAGAAAAAAGAAAGAAAACAAGAAGAAATTATCAGTGCATTTGTACTAGCACATTTAAAATAAATGATATGGAAAAGTTCTGCAATTTTCAGAACTAGGCAACAGGATAGCATGGGACTAAAAATATCAAGATGGGGAAGAATCTCATGAGCCAAGAGACAAACTCATACTGTCTTGATAATGCTTCAAAACAAAGGAAAGTTGATTCCTGCCTTGTTGCTTTATCAATTCACCTTATCAACGTACTATAAATGTAATTATTATTTTAACATGAAGGCGTGAAATATTTTATGCAACCAATTGTCAGATTGCTTCGAAAACTCATCGATTTCCTAACTTAGATTATAAATGAGAATACAATAAAGCAAACAACAGTCTCTTACTTTCTTCGAGAGAAGAGAAGCATGTTAACGGGAAAAGGGGGGACACGTCGGCATGTAAGAAAATTGGATAGCGGTGTCACAGGTATTTGTGAGATCGATGTGATTGAGATGTTGCTTAGAAGTTTAGCAAGATTATAGCACTATTAATTTATCCAAACAACGACAAAGATCAAAGGATAGGATTAACAAGGTAAATAATGATGTCGAAGTGAGTAGTAACCTTCATCCCAGGCATTTGGACCCACTCCACAGCAGTTCCAGTGGCCTTCGAAAGAAACTGTGCTAAAGTCTCCTCTGCAATGGACAAAAGTCTAGAAAACATACAAACACAACCTCTTAAGCCATATAGTAGAATACAACAAAGGAACTGTAGAAAACGAGGGCAGAAAACAACCCAACATGAACAATCTGCAAATATTCCACTAACCCTGCAGGGCTGGCATCCCTTGGTGGATGCTGAGGAGTCAAATGATGCTGACCACTGGTCACCACTGATTCACAACTTGTGTCTGTGGTGGCAAGGTTTGTAGCCTGCAAAACAACAAATTAACTCAAAAACCACCCAAAAGAAATCAGCACGAAATTTGTTTCTTATGAAAAAATTAGCATACAACTAATTACCTCAAAAACTCAATGTAATCTACTTTAATTGGCCAACAATCAAAATTTAAGGGGATGAAAAGAAATTGTAAAATAATTGTTGGCCTAACAGCAATAAATTTAACATGAACAAGCAATCCCGTAGCCTGACAAGAGTCATATTGGTTATGAATTTCATTTGTATCCAAATTTCCCTCATAATATAAGCAAATCAAGATATTAAAAAGAAGAGATCTTTACATTTTGTGTCTGTTGGCGGAAGTAACTATTCTCATATACCAGCTGTGACACCTGCTTTTGCAGCCTATCATTCTCCTCCATTAACAGCTTATTCATTGCTGTTAATTTCCTATTCACAGCTTGAAGCCGCGATGCCTCTTTTCGCTGCTTCTCTCTACATCTGTACAAATTAAACACAACAAACACAGTCACACAATCACTCAAGCCCAAAACTTCCAAAATTCTTCAAACTAACCCACAAAAAAAACAAGTTTTATAGAATTGCAAACCAAAAAATAAGCTAAATCTTGAGCTTTAAAGATCTAAACTTTGGTGTCCTTTCTTAAGAAAAAAAAAGTAGAATTATATCATCCGTGACTAAAAGGTTTGTGTCTTATATACCTTCGATTTTGGAACCAAACTTTGATTTGTTTAGGCTCGATGTGAGATAGAATAGGGCATTCCCTAATCAGCTGTTGGCGACGCATAGAGCTTGGCTTAGGACATTCATGGTAAAGCCTTTCTAGTGCTTCCACTTGTTCTGGTGTGTACCTTACGTACTTTCCATTGTCCATTGTTATCTTAGTACTCCCATCCTTACACGTCGAGCTTACAGCCATCATCCCTTCTACAAAAATTTATAAATAAATAGATAAATTCACTAATTCAAGAAATCAAGAAAGAAAATAGTAAGACCAGAAATATTCCCCAAGCTTCCTCTCATAGATACATACATGTGGTGGTTACTGAACGAAAGAATTACCGTTTGTCGAAACCCTGGCGTAGATCGGATTAGAGACGTTGGCTTAAAGGCCGAAAACTAGGAGGAGCTTAAGGTTCATGTTTCAAAACAAACAGGAACAGGAACAGGAACAAGACAGCTTTGAGTTCTTGAAAGCAGAGCGTTAAGTATGTAATAAGAAGGATTTATCTGTCTCCTTGAAAATGAACAAGTCTCTTCCTCTCCTCTCTCTCGTTTTTCTTTCTTGATGTGTATGGTGGAGAAAGAAAGTATTTTAGAGTGCTGAGTGAAAGGTCTAGAATATGAGAAGATGGAGAGTTAAAAGAGAGAAGTGTTTTGGTTTTTTGTAATGTTTTAGTAAAAGTGAAAAGGGACAGGGAATGGGGCGAGGAATATTGGGATTGAGGAAGAGAGGGTGGGGGTGAAGGGCGATAAAGGTAAAAAGAAAAAAAAAAAAAAAAAACCCTAAATACCAGACAGAATATCAGAGCATGTTTTTTGGTTTTTGGTTTTGTTTTCACATACATGTATTAGCATATCCTGTCATCATGTCACATCATATCAATTTTATCCCTCCCTCTCGCTGATTCTTTTATATTTTTCTATGATTTAAGCTGATGTTCATGGAGCTCTGTTGCTGTTCATGGTTTTGGTGTTTGGTGCAGCAGATCGTTCGCTGTTGCTTTTGGTGCTGCTTTGCTGTGCTTTGCTTTGCTTTTGTTTTCCACTCTCTTTCCCCCCAAATGCCTGCTCACCTCCTCCCTCCCTCTCTCTCTCCCCGGAGGTGGAGGTGGAGCCTTGGAGGTGTGGGAAAGGAATCTATACGCTTGCTAGTAGCGCGTGTGGTTTACAGAGTACTTGATCATCTTGGTGGATGAAAATAGCTTTGTTTCTGTCTTTTAATTTCCACTCCTTACTTTTCTTTTTAGGAACTTGATCCAATCTTAAGAAGAAATTCCTATAATATAAATGTAAAAGATTAAATGGCTAGTTATAAGGTAGTGTTGTTGGCAATGAAAATGGATGCATGGTAGTCCTGTGGTGATTCTTCCGGTATTTATTTGGGTAATTAACGAAAAGATAAACTAACGAGCTAACTACTTTTTTGTTGGAAATGTAATTTATTACTTTAGATATTGTTAATGTTTTTACTAAATTATTGATTTGTAGTATGCTGCGGGTTGAATCAGATTTTTTCTGAACGTAAAAACAATATTGAGATATTTTTAATGTTTTTTTTTAATGTAAAAAAAAATTAATTATGTGAGGATTGACTCAATATATCCCGGTTAACTTTACGGATCTAAAAGCAACCCTTAAAACCCGTAAAAACATAGTTTAATTAAAAAGATTTAAAAAAACATCTTTTTTAATATTAAAATATCATTATATTAGATTGACAATTAAGAGTTAATTCGGGTTACCATGTCAAATCCATAACCCGGATTATGAAACTATGATAATTCTATAGAAAATAAATCAAAATAAATTATAAAATTTAATTCTCAATCAACACAATGTTCAATTCTCATTGAAAGCAAATTGAAGCAAATTATGAATTTCAATTCTCAATTAATCAACTCAATGTTAAAGGAAAAAAATTGAAAAAAAAATCAATTAAAAAAATAACATAAAAAATAATCCGAGTCAATCTGTCAAATTTACGACTCAGGTCATCATACTGAGATAACCTCGTAGAAAAAAATAATGACATAATTTAACATAAATTAACCTGTCAAATCCATAACTTTAATCATAAGTATAAGATAATTCTATAGAAAGCAAGTCAAAACAAATTACAGAACTCAATTTTTAATTGCACTTGTCGGATTCAATGTTGAATGATGAAATTTATAAAAAAAATTAATAAAAAAATGACAAAAAACAAGCCAAGTCAATTCAAGTTAACCCGTTAACACTATTATTGGGCTATGAGATCAAGATAATCTAATAAAAAAAATCAAAATAAATCATGAAACCTAATTTTAAATCAAATACAATATTGAATGATGAAAAAAAAAGAAAAAAAAAAGTCAAATATAAAAGAGAAGGAAAATAAAACTAAGTCAGTAAGGTTAACCAATCAAACTCACGACCTGAGTTATGAGATAGAGATAACTTAATAAAAATCAAAGTTAATGTTGAATGACTCGTGAGCCTGGTCATAAGACTGAGATAATCTCTTAGAAGAGAATAAAAAATGACTTGATTTAACTAGGGTTAAATATATCAAAACCCATGATATTAATCATAAGACCAAGACATCTTCATAAAAAGCAATTCAAAATAGATTATAAAACTCAATTTTTAATCAATCTAGTGTTGAATAATGAAATTAAAAAAAAAATTAATTAAAAAATCACAAAAAACTCAAGTCAACTCAGGTCAACCTATTAAACATTATTCATTAGTCACGAGGTTAAAATAACATGATAGAAAGTAAACAAAATAAATCATGAAGTTTAATTCTTAATCAACTCAGTATTAAAGGATGAGATTAAAAAAAATAATTAAAAAAACTAAATCAACTAGATTAACTCATCAAAATCACGATCCATATCATGAAAGTATAATAGTTTAATAAAAAACAAATCTAATATTAAAAAATAAAAAATAATAAAAAAATCAAATTACTATTTCAATAAATAATATTTTATTTATTTTGTGATGAGAAGTATAATAAAACTCCCCTCTCTTTTGATTATAGTTAGTACAAAATTTGAATATATTCTTAAACAATTAAAAAATGTCCCCTTCACAATAATTGAAAATAAGTGGTTTTAAAATAAAATATTTTTTTTATTGATAATAAGCTATTCATCGTGTGATCTATATCATGTGGATTTACCTATATCTACAAAAAAAAAAAAATCATTTTTCAGGTTAATGAATAGAATTTGCTAAATTAAAAACTATAAAATGATAATAAAATTTAAAGAGAATTTCATCAACATGCACTTCTTGGTAAAAAAAAAAAACCTTCACTCAGTCATTAGAAAATTACCATTTAATAATAATTATTATTGCACCAATAAATTTTAAAATACATACCCATAGGTCTCTTGCACAAATTCAACATCGACCCTCGCTCTGCCATTGGATCCGACTTCTTACAAAGTTGATATATACCTCTTTTTTTTCTTTAAGACGGGCAAGATACTATTTTTTTTCTTTTTCCTATCATGAAGACACACATAATATAACATTCACGAATTCAGTAATTGCATGTATTTCAGAGCACATAACTATATAATAACAAGTAAAAACCATTGAGCATTGAATGAAATTATAAAAATAGCTTATGTTTTCTACATTTATTTTTTCCGGATGAAGAAAAAACTTTTTGTTTAATTAACAAATTGATTAGATATATAGATACGATTTCTTCAGCGATAATTATCATTAAAATTAAAAAATATTATCTTTCTTAACCCATGAATAAAACAAAATAAAAAACTATTTTTCCAAACTGATTAGTAAGTACATGCATAATTCTCTTGACAAGAGCATGGATAATGAATTTGTTGGGCCATGCCACCCTCCCAATAGTAAATTAATGAGATATCATTCACGTTAAATGACCTCATATAAACCTAATTTCACCACAGAGTTTTAGAAACTAGTAAAATAATATCTAGAATTAATTCGACAAATGAAATTTAGGGTTACAGAGATAGGTTCGAAATCTTGAAGAATAAAGAGGATAGCTAGGTTCCGTGGACAAAATAATGAGGGTTATTCCATGCTGCCTTGACATTTCTAGTGCCATCCACCACCACCTTTCCTCTCTCATCATCATCATCAATTCTCTCTTGTATACATTTATCCAAACAGCATGTCCGCATGACACCCAAGCTGCCTCTTTCGCATTTATTTCAATTATAGAGACATCCCCATTAGATTTTTCAAAGAACAATACAGAGAATATTCAACTGTATATCTATTCTTGAATTAATTTATGTATTAGTTTAGATTAAATTTCTCTCAGAATGATATTGGAAACACACTTAACCACCATCGATCTATCTATCTATCTAGACTATTTAAGAGATCAATTAGTTCAGGCTCATCGATTCATTAATTACATATTGGATGTACTAATTGTACGAGAATTAAATGTGTATATGCCCAGGCCGATAATACTATTGTTTCCAAGCAAATTAATAAATTTCAGAATTCAAAGGATGTGAAGAATACAAATAGGAAGAGGGCAGTATACATGAACCGTACGTCTGAAAGTAGAATAGCAATAGTGCATGGTGCAGAAGTATTTGCTGTCAAGAAGAAGAAAACCCTTTAAAAGGTGGAAGAGGGCTGCATGAGATGTTAGAATTTTGGGTTAAATATTTGACTTTTGATTTTTTCCAAGTCTTGGAGGATAGACAGTCAGCAAAAGATAACAGCATGACTAGAACTTGATGAATAATCCAATCTCTCAAGTCCTCCATTTCTGTGTATCTGGTCCATAGTATTGATTATCGATCGAGATGTCTCAATTTCACTTCAAACTATTCCGGTCTAAATGACCCAAACATGATTGGTTAAGTTGACGTTTTTCTCGCTACTAGTTAATCCAATTTTCAGACACGACAACAGATCCTACTGTACATCGTGGGATCTCGAAAAATAGTATAACCTAGTTACTAGGTTAATAGTTGATTCGAGTTAAAAGGGTTTGTCTTTGAGCTTGCTGGGGTGGTGATTTCTTATTTTTATTGTCCAAGAAGTTGTGGGATTTTTGAGCTATAAGTTTATAGGGTAAATAGCAAGTAAAGTTAAATTCTACAGCCAGACGTTTAGCTAGCGAAGACATAGAAGATAGGATTTTACAAGTAATATCGATCTCCAAGGTAAAAGTCGGCAATGACTGGACTAGCTAATCATAACGCATCTTGGCTTCCTGGTAAAGGAAAACACCTTTCTCTCTTTTGCCATCCCTTTTTTCAAATCTTGACAAGTCAATACTGTTTACCATGATACAAGCAAGTCAATCCAGGGTCGTCCCTTCCAATCCCACTACAAAACCAGCCTCAAATTTGGCAAACTTGAAAAAAACGAAAATCAAACTTTATCTACAAAGCAAGTTGATTGGTTTAAAACCTAGCAATGGCAGACCAAGAGTAGTGGGGTTATTTTTCATCCTTTAATGTTCCGCATCCAAAGATGGACTATAAAATAAGTTCTTTCCCTTTCAAAGTAAAAGACTAGGCATACGCGTGTTTACCATCACATTAAACCAATAATCTTCAATATTTTTTTCTTATTTTGCGTCTACGTCGGTAAGTTTTAGAACTGACTCAAATTAATCTGGATTGAATGAATTTTTTTTAAAAAAAATCAAAATAATCTATTTTTAAGAAAAAAAAATTAAAAATATCAATAAATTCTAACTAGATTAACCTTAATTTTTTTATTAGATTATATCAAATCAATTATCTTTTTTATTTTTATCGAAATTAAGCTTCGTCGAAGCTTCAAACCGCCAGAATCCCGAGTCAACTAGTAGGGTTAGATCTAATTTTAAAACAATGTTGTTAATGGCCTGATTAGATACTTGCCGGTCATAATCCAGAGTTTAAAAGATAAGGGTGGACATCAAACTACGACATCAATTGTCTATCTCTAAAAGGAAGAAAGTTAATTTGTGTCTATTTATTTATTTATTTATTTTCAATTAACAATATGTCAACGGCTGTGACGGTGGGCGAGGGCTGGTAAAAGTGGGAACATACCCCGCCACTCCCGCTAGGACCATGGAAATATGTGCCATTCATGAGAAGAAATGTTACGTTGGAAGTTTTTTAATTTTCAATTCGAGATAGATTTAAAATTAGTGTCTAATCTATATCGAAACTAACACATCAGTCTACAACCTTCAATATTTTGCATTTCTCCCCCTGACCTTTCCAGGTTGTAACACGTTCATCCCATGTGGCATGGCTTGTTAGTAGAAAACTAAAATGTTTCATCGAATATATTATAAACTAAAATTTAGCTACGGATACTTGATTTCTAAGTGGGTTGGTTTCTTCGGCAACCTCTCGAAGCTATGATAATCATAAGAAAAGATATAGAAAAAACAATTGTAAATGCATCTACTCACGATCCAATTTGAAGGGAAAAAAATGATGTGTAAAAGACAAATCTAAAAATAAACATATCATTAAATCCAAAAATAATTTTAAAATTCCAACTTTAATTGGTATGATTTGCATGCAGAACATGTTCTATCCTGGGATAATATAAAAGAACCCTAATTTTAAAAGATATTTAATTTAATTATAAAATTTTTAAATCCAAGGTTTTCTTCCTTTATTGTTAATTGATTTTATGTCTTTATCTTAGTGAAATTTTAATTTTAATGTCATTTTTATTTTATGATAAACTCTTATAGCCGTTTTTTATCTGAGCATGTATTATACATGTAAAAACAATTCATTTTTGCACTTTAATTTGAAGAGAAATTGGATTCCTTTTGATACACAAGTAGTAAGATTTATTATGAAAAAATAAAATTATTAATCTACATGGAGCACGTAGCTTGGCAAGTGAACTGGTGTTGATTTATGCTCGTGAAATATAGGGTGGAGAGAAATTTGAAAAGCTTTAAAGATTGGAGACTGTTACGTAATTCCGATAAATTAGCAGGGACTGGTTTTTGTTGTCTATTTCATCTGTACAGTTTTGTACTGTTAGCCTATGAAGTTGTGACATATGTCCACGGTGCTTGTGGCCTGTACTTAACGCCAGCAGACCGTATCTATGTTGTGGTCCACACGTGTGGCCCCCGCACGCGTGATGACTCTCTCTTTAACTTTACAACGTGCTCCTCACCAGCAGCCACCTCACTTCTGCGAGAAGCATTTTTTTTTTTCCTTTTAATATAGGATTTTTATTTTGTAGATCTTTTCACTTTTTCTCCAAAAATAATTCTTTGGATTCTTTTTCATTAAATCTTTTCATTATTTCTTAAGTTAAAATTTAAATCGCATGCACTTGAAGCTATATATTTAAATTTTAATATACTCATACACACAACAAGAAACTAATTTGAAAAGATTAAAAAACTACATATATTTATCTACTCGGTCTTAGTATGATTAAAAAGATATTTACATGGTTCAATGTTGTATAATATCAAATCAAGTTTAAAATAAATTAATTATAAAATGATCTATGTAAATTTATACGACCCTTCCAGGATCCTTAAAATTTTAAGATTATTCTAGCTTATTTTCTATCTCTTATAGCTTATTGAACTTCCATTGTTCTGAAAATAAATAAAATAATTTCTAACTTCAAAATATATTAATACTATTTAATTATAAAAATGAATTGAATTTTCATTAACGAACATCATATACGAGAAACTACAGTTAAAGAATAATAGAATATAGTTTTTGTAAAATTATCTCCGGTAATTAAAACAAATGGAAAACAATATTTATCCAAACTATGATAATTTAACAGCAAAATGGACTCAATAACCATAACGTGTCACACCTCCAGTGAACAAAAATGCCATTGACCCGTTTGAACTGTGATTTAAGGATTGCTTTGGATTCGTTCAACATCCACTACATTTGACTTCCATTCTTTTTAATTAATGTTCTTGCTGCCATACACATGATTCTTGAACCTCGTTTAATGCATGCTCCTGCGATGAAGAATTCAAATTTTAGCACTCCTCCAAATTAAGTTCATTGCTTGCCTGGCATTGTTCTTAATTTGTGATGATCCATTCAACATGAGCACTGTTTTCTTATTTAGAGAACGGAGTGCAAGGCTCTGAATTTTCTTGTTTCTCCACCAAATCTGCCATGTAAACTGATGGATTCCCCCTGGAATTGCTGTGTCCGTGTTTATGCAATCCAGCTGCTCAACAAATGACCAGTATATATGTGGACAGTAGTTAACATGTATTGCGGGGGAGAATTTTATTGTGTTCAGGGAATAATTAGTGGTATTCTCTTAATTATTTTTTAGATTCATCTAGAAAATATAGACAAACACGGAAAAAATAAAGAAAATAAAATTTACAGTTGAATATCTTTATATAATTTCTTTTTACTATTTATACTTATTTTTTTTTTAACATGAATTCAATAAATAAATAATAAGATATCACTAGTTATTCTCTTCATATCATAAAATAATTTCTTATATATATTCACTGAATACGCAACTTAGTTTTCTAACAAAGAAAATACCTATGATGGAATTTTGAAATACTTATTTTTCAAATCCAATTGTCTATGTTCAAACAAAGAAAAACATGGTAAGTTTTTGGAACATTGAATCTAATCTCATGATATGTGAACATTATGTTACGTTTGTAATTTTGACACTGGAATCTTGGACTTACTATTATAGTCTACATATAGATACATACAAGCCAAAAAATTCTAACAAGGCAACTACATACCATTAATTTCAACATACACATGCCAATTTAATTTGTCCAAATACATCACCCATAAATAAATACACCAAGATTTATTTCTTATTTTTAAATTTTATTAAAAAAAAAAAACCCCAATCCTTCTTCAAGCATGGGCTATAAATTAAGTTGAGGAAATGATAGGAGCAAATGTGGCAGCTCCAAAATATCTGGTCATGATGAGGTGAGATTGGTAATAAATAAATAAATAAAGGACCACTAGTGTGTTTCACAAAACCACCGGAAGTGGAAATGGGGACCACTAGAAACAGAACGCGTGTCGCCATCTTTCGGCGTGTCTCGCTTGCTTGTAATAAAAGACTTCGTGTTTCGTCAACGTGACGGACTTTCTTTTAGCTCTAGTCCTCCTTTGCTGTGACACGACGTCGCTCTGTCCCCTGTCCTTTCCTCACTTTTACTATTTGTTGTGAAAAGAGGTAAACAAAAGTGATAGTGGTAAAAAAGTAATAGCGATTGTACAAATCTTGTGTTTGTGTGTTCCCATGTTTTTTTTTTTTCACCTAGGAATCTGTAATATATTTTCTTTTAATTTTTTATTTCTTATTTCTTACCCGGGTGTGAGATAATATTTTATTTTATAACCAATATGCTGTCCCAAAATAAATTCATTAATTTTATTTTTATGAAAATCTTACTCGTTATCAACCTACTTACTATCTCAACTCTCGTGGGGACAAATCCAACTCTAGGATTACTTCGTGCGTAATGCTAAATAGCATGTAAATGAGTTAAAACGAAATAATCGCCACATAGACAACGAATGCTTGTGTTCTTTAATCGAACTCTCAGGTAATTGACTTTTTTGTCACTTGTTCATGTTACTTTCGGTAAATCCTCTTTCCTTGTTATGTAACTTTACTCGCTTGCATATTATGGGTATATGGGGCGGAAGAGTTGGATTACAACTTGTTTTTTAATTTTAAATTAATTTTTTAATCTTTTAAGATTATTTTAATATGTTAATGTTAAAAATACATTTTAAAAATAAAAAATTATTATTTTAATATATTTTTATACAAAAAAACTTTTATCCTCTAGCATGCTGGGATATGCATAATTTAAAATTGTTATTGATATATATAGTAAAAATGAATTCCATGCTACCTACAACTTGAAGATTTTCCCATAATAAGTTTGGAATGATACATGGTTTTGTGTTATTTATTTTTCCACCGGGGAGTCTCATATCTCTCATTGGGATTCCACATTTACATCAATGCAAGGCTAAAAAATCCAGAAAAAAATAATCTACGTAGCAAACTTGATGTACAAGAATGAGAACATAAATGGAAATTAAGTAGTAGAAAATGTCAAGAATAATATCAGATTTAAGCTATTAAATCTAAGAACTAATGATCAAAAACCATGGATGAGTGTGAGAACGTGCTTGTTTGGCACATCATTGGAGATTTAAATAATTTAAAAATATTCCATTCTGTATACCAACAACGAATGTCCCAAGAGCTAGGCTTGCACATCCGAGGCAAAGGGAGGAGTAGTAAAATCCAATCTAGCAGGAGTGTACATAAAAAAGAGCAAGCATGGCCCCTCCCCAGGCATTTTCTATCTCCTTTTTTTTCCCTCAAAATTCCAATTCCAAAGGCAAAGGTGACTGCTGGCCCTTAAACAAAAGGCACGCCAAGCACAAGTTAATGGGGAGTGAGGAAAAAAGCGAGGGTGAGTGGGACGGCCTGAGCGTGGGCCGACAAGGAAATGGTGGGGGCCCACAAAGCGGCGAGGAAATAGAGAAGGACTGGACCCCATCCATCCTTGGTTGATAATGATTTGCGACTGTACTGTCACCTTCAAATCCTAATTTCTTTTCCTGTCCTTCGAAAAAATATTTAATTCTAGAGGAGAATATTCGGCGGCGCCACTTTATTGCGACGGAAATCTCGGTTCTCCCAACAGGTGTATTTAATTTTAGCCTCTGGCGGGCCCATTCTGTGCCGGGCGGTTCTCTTTAAAGTTTTTGGATGGGAGATAGTTTTTGTTTTTTTAAGTAAAAAATATATTTTTATAGCTTTTAAAATATGGTTTATACTTAAAATATATTATACTTTAAAAAAAAAAACCACCATTCTTCTAAGCCAAACACCCTTTTAATCGCCTGGCCTGGTCATGGGCGTGAGCACACGCCGTGGCTCTTGTTGCCTCACTGAAAACCAAAAACGTCTCCCTAGCATATTTACTATCTCTGAACTATCTGGTAAAAGTTTATATGAGAAATAAATTATTTAAAATTTGATTCAAAGACAAGTGTTAAATTGAATTGAAATTAACTCGGTGAGTTAACTCACTCACGACCTCGTTGAGAGGTTTGTTAGGTGTACTAATGGTTTGCTCCATGAGTTGATAATGGTGCAGTTTATTAGCCCAATAAATCAAGCTTCCCAATCCACTAAACCTAGCCCAGCCCTGCCGAGACCTCTCCATGATCACGCCCTACTTGTTGGCTTCGGGCAGAGGTCCTGTTAAACACAATGAAAACTCACTAATCTTTAGAATAAAAACCATATCGAGGCCCATCACAAATTTCTTACAAAATATTGGATCTTTAGTGGAAGAATTCGGATCATTAATCATGCAAAATACTTGGGAAGA
Organism: Populus tomentosa; assembly: GCA_018804465.1. Classification (NCBI taxonomy): domain Eukaryota; kingdom Viridiplantae; phylum Streptophyta; class Magnoliopsida; order Malpighiales; family Salicaceae; genus Populus; species Populus tomentosa. The sequence continues at coordinate 20,524,094 of CM031979.1, forward strand.
ATTAACGAGCAGGCTGTTGTTTCCTTCTTTTTCAATAATAGGATATAGTTTTGACGGTTTAAAACTCGTTCATCGAAATAAAAACATTCTGCAGAATTGTTTCATGACGAGTGGTGGCTTGGACGAATGAGAAGTATTTTGTATTTATGATCAGCTGAATGGGCCGGGTAGCTTTGTCACGTCTTGATAAAAACAGCAAATCCCATTCTAATAAGATTAAAACCAGAATCATCGAGTTAGGTTTGCAAGCTCTAACGATCAGGCTACATCCTTCGGAAACGACAACGCCAGGAAGGATGATCGGGATCAACAAGTCAGCTTGTTGCCATGTATGGCAGGTTGAGTGTTTTTATGCGAACCTACTTTGCAAGACAAGACGATTCTTCACTTCTTTACATGACTTTCTTGTAATGTGTAATCTGAAAGAACTTCTTTCGCTTCAGCGAAAAAATAGTTCATGATGTGCGAGAAGGGAGAGAATCTCATTTACCAATGATTAGAAACATGTCAAAATGATGATGAGCCTAGAACCCATTCACTTTACAATTAGACCTGACAAGTCAAATTAGACCGGACAAGTCAGCCTATAACAACCCGGCTAAGCCAAAGCTTGCATAGAAAGAATTTGATATGGTAAACAACCATCAGATTTATTTTAGAAAAAAAAAAATTGATCAAAACAAGGTTAACCCTCCTGGCTATGACTCGTGCTCTAGGCTGGATTTTAAAAATATGCTTTTAAAAGTCTTTCTTCATTGACCTCTTGTAGAGCTATATGACTATATCAAGAGAAAGTGAACGGTGCAAAAACCATGTTAAATTGTGTAAATTGAGAGCTTTACACATTCCTGGTAAATTTTCCTGGTCAATTTTTTTTTTTAAAAATGACACTCCTACTCCATGACCCAGGTCTTGCTCTAGGTTGGATTTTAAAAATATGCTTTTAAAAGTCTTTCTTCATTAACCTCGTGTAGAGCTAAATGACTACATCACGAGAGAGTGAACGGTGTAAAAACCGTGTTAAATTGTGTAAATTGACAGCTTTACACTTTCCTGGTCAATTTTCTTTGTCAAAAGGAACAGAGCAAAGTGATCAACATGATTTTTACCCCCCTGATGTATTCTGAAATGACTGAAGAATTGGAGCTTGTAAATTGACAAGTAAATAGCTCAGGATTTTACATATCCCAGAAGGTGCCGATCTAGTTCAAAATGTCGTGAAAGAACTCTCTGCAAAGTAGATAGCCCAGGAATGAACAGAAATGATTAGATATTCAATTCACATTGCACAAAATATATTCACAATGAGCAACATATGCAGCATCACTCGAAATCAGTCCATTTATGATGTAAAATTATTAGTAAGAGCAGGAAACTAATGTGATTTATCCATCTTATCATCAAGCATATGAGACTCATGCAACAAGATATTTGAAATTAAATGCTTAATCGTAGGTTGAAAAACCAAAGCATTCTACAATAATTAACTAAATGTATTCTTTCACAAGGCTGGCTCAAGGTTAATGATAAAACCATATTGGTGTTATCAATTGCCTCTTCTGTTCTCATAGATGAAAGGATGCTTGTCAATAGAATAGAAAATAATTCAACATAAAAGAAAACTAAGAAATTTATGTTGACAGGAATACCTTGGTTACAGGAGGATGAGAAGCTTTTGCTTCATAATCCCACTCTGGAAAGCGTGTAACCTCAGTTGCATTCTCAAACAAAATATACGTAGGAAGTTGGTCCATGCCACCTGCATCAAGGCCACCCTTCAGGACTAGCATACTCAAGAACAATTAAACAGAAGAATTGGAAAAATCACCTAGGATGGCTTATAACCATATTATTTACCACTTAGAGATATTCCAAATTTTTCTGCAGCATTTGGGAAGAGTCCAAGATCAACTATTCCAAATGATAAGTTCTTGTTCGAGTATCTGTTATAGGAACACAAGAGCATGAAACAGACATGCACGCATGCACACGCAATTGATAGATGACATGAGTGATAAAATGAAAAACAAAGGAAACTTCTCTTCTGCTCTCCAAATATCCAAGAAACAATGGTAACTGAATATGGGAAACTTACGTAATTGAGAGCTCTGGAAAGCACCGACTAGCATGTATGCAAGCAGAGGAGCACAAAGCACGGAATTCTACCTGCCAGAAGCAAGGTTTTCCCATAATCCAAAATGCAGGAATCCAAAAAATCACCAAAATCGCTACAGGAAAAAATCATTGTTTTGCACAAGTCTTAAATAGGCAAGTTCAATATTTGTGAGAAATGATACATATTAATCTCCATGGAAAGCTTTCTCAGCTTCATCTAAGGCAAGTTAACCCGTAGTGCAGCCAATAGAAAGTAAAGGAGAGAAAAAAAGGTGAAAGTTGTAATAAAGGGATGTGCATTGGTGAACTGTCATGTTGGCAAGAACAAACATAAGCCAGAATGTCTTTAGTCAATAAAATTTGTAATTTATAACCGATTTCCGCCTCCCTGATGTGGTTTTAATATCCAAAGAAGAATATAGAGCTGCAGCTCATTCAACAAATTAGTCATCATGGATGAGATGAGATCCTAGATTGTTCTCCCTAAACTAAAACTGGTTCAAGGAGCATCTCTTTTAATGCTCAACGACTTCGTTTCATGAAATAATGCACACGTTCGAATGCTCAACATGTTAAACTTTCATGAAAAGTGAGATGCTAAACATTTGCATATATTGCCCTGAAGGAAGTCAACATACTGGACAATTTTTAAGATTAAAATTCTGAGAAAAGTGTGAGAACTAACCAACCAGAATCTTGATGTGTTCCCTTCTGTCAGCAAGGTCTCTAACTGCAGTGGTGTTAATTTACTTGACGTGCCTGGAAATAAAATCAGATAAAGAAAAAAAAATAGAAAAGCAGTCTGAGATCCTAACATAGCAAGTCCTGTCTGTACTCCATGAAATGCATGGGATCAATGAGGGCAATCAAAATCCAGTCCATACCTAGTCCTTCAAAAGCAGGTGGTTGTGTTACAAGATATATCACTGCAAATGAGTAAAGTACAAGAAAAGTTATTTTTTCACTGCAAAATCATTGAAGTCAATATCTACACATTTAGTTGTAAGATATTCAATTTTGGCATCCTTTTCTACCAAGATTGAATAAGTATCTTCATGGAAGAAGTAAACGAAAGCAATCAAGAGGGATATAATTTTAAGGTTTCTAGACAAAATTTACTTGGTAGGACTAGAAAGCCAAAAGCATGACATTTAAACATAAGAAAGTAAATCATATTACCAGGACAATATAATTCATAAACCCACATCTTCTAATTTCCAGTAAAACTCTCCTAACAGATGTCATAATATAGAAAAAGAAACAAACCTGAAAACACCACCATGTACCAGAGAGCCAAATGGTAATCCATTATCAAAGAAATGGCAACAAGAAAAATCTGAAAAAATAGCACGTAATTCAAGTCAGAACAGAATGAGAAGTAACCCAGAGGAGAGCGATAAGAAACAAAGCAGACCATAACATGGTACATGTCTACAGTGACTCAGCCTAAGCCATGCCTCTTCCAAAGCTGGATATCAATATCATAATTTTATCATATCTGGTTGTATTCGACAGGATGCAACCCAAATTCAGTCAAGTGCAGCTAAATTATAGGTACATTTTCATCAGATAAAGGGTCTACTCAGTCACAATTGCAGAATGGGGCGACAATTGCAATTCAGAAAAGGCATTATAGAACTAACCCAACAAAGACTTCGATATGCCAAGCATACATCGTTTACAATGACATCAATCAAAACAACTGTCAACTGGTTAACAACTGCGCAGATTCCCTTTGCACAATCAATGAAAACTCGACATTCCAACGACACAAGCGCATTTAACTAGTGTGATTTCCCATATTAAATAAGCATGTACCATTGCAATCATGTTTGCTAATCAACAAAAATAAACATTAATTTCATAGCTTGAAGTTGGTAAAATTGCCGAGTAAGAGTAGAGATAACCTTAGCGAAAAATAGCATATTGGAGATAAAAGCTTCCCATGTTTCATCTCTCACAATCTGTTGTTGCACAAAATTAAAAAACCTACAATTTAGGCAACCAGATCACAAGATCTTTTTACTTGATAAAAAATATTGATAATAATAAAAATGAGAAGTAATTTCATTCGATTACCTTATAGGTAGTTAACAAGGCAAACGCCAAAACCGCTTGAATCTCCTACACACACAAATAAATAAATAAAAACAGTTAATTTCACTAAGCCTAAAGCTGCAATATAGTAAAAAAACACAAATTAATAGGAGAGGGGTAGGGAGATGGTGTAGAGTACTCGATAAAAGAGGCGGTGAATGAGGTGAGGAGAGAGGAGAGAGGTGGCGGAGGTGCGAGTGATGAGGTAAGAGAAGAAAGTGAGGAAATGGAGGAGGTAATATGGCTCCGATAGCGGATTTGGATTCATCACTACTCTTCGATTCTATTTCTTCTATCAGCAGATCAAAAGCTTTGTTGTCTCCCTTGTACTGTATTGGGACAGAGAGGAAGGGTGCCCGTGATTGGATTAATTGAAGATCCAACGAGAAGCAGAGGATTAATTGTTGTTGGCAGCACCACCTTCACCTGCTATTGTGTTGTTAGAGAGTTGTGAAAATCTGGGTTAATTTTATTATTGTTCAATTACATTACATTTTATAAAATATAAATGCTTGTTTTTATATAATTAATGCTTTAATTATATATGTTATTATTGGGTCGGGGTAATAAAACTAATTTCTATAAAATATAGAATATATTATTTTTTTATAAAAGAAATTAGATAATTAGTTTAGCCTAATTTGATTTGGTGTATAAGCGGCAAGTTAATTTTTTAAAATAAGAACAATATAGGATATTTAGTTTTAAAATAATAAAGATTTGGTTTAGTAAGAGCTTTATTGCAAATAGGTTAACCATGTAATCTAAGCTTAATAATAGCAAGTCTTATCTCTTACAAAATGCTTCATTCATCCAATTCAAATGTTTGATTGTTCTCAATTTCTAAGAAAAATACTACAAATCACATAATATTTGATTTAATAATTTTATAAAAAAAATGACATAATTGAAAAATGATATACTATTATAAAGTTCTAGGAACCCTGATAAGGATTGTATATATTGATTTGTTGGTTCAAAGACTATGAATCAACTAAATTATGCTTCTTATATATTTGTTTCATGAAGCATTCACTATATATATATATTGATCGAGATGATCAAATGAGAGGAAAAACGTCTATTATATAATTGTTTCATGAAGCATTCGCAGTGAAAAATATAAAAAGGTGCTCATGTACAGAAATATTCAATTAATTCAATATACATGTTAAAAAAAAATTAACTCAATACAGGAACACACTACCTAATTCAAATAATCAATATATAAAACACTTAAGGTCTTGGCCCAGCGATTGAAGGGACTTGTTCCCTTCCTCTGCATTCTGGGTTCAAACCTTACCGTGCACGCCTGTCACCCTCACAGTGCCTTACATGTTCACTGGGTTTGCAGGATGTTCAGTGAGCCGTGGGATTAATCGTGGTGCACGCAAGCTAGCCCGGACACCCATATAAATAAAAATAATAATAATAATCAATACATAAACATGAATTAATCCCTATCTTTCCAATAAAAAAATAATTCAATATTCAATATCGAATGCATCCTTGCTGAATCTGTCGATTTGGTCCAAATCGTCGTAGAAAAAGTAAAATGGGCCAACGTGAAACAGTAGACCTACTCCACCCAATGCCAATTTTGACTCAAAATCCTTCCACTGAAGCCCAACTGTATCTATTCTTCCTCGAATTCGATTAAACAGGAAGGCTACCCAAAGGATGAAGGCTGTGCGTTTGCTTAAATTTTGATTTTTTTATTTAAAATTAATTTTTTATATATATTTTCAGATTATTTTAATATATTGATATTAAAAATAATTTTTTAAAAAATAAAAATATTTTATTTTAATATATTTTTAAATAAAAATACTTTAAACCATAACCGCAACTACTACTAAAATCTTAAACAGAATAAAACAAACAAATGGAGGATGCATTAGGCTACTCCTATTCTAGAGTTGTTGCTTCAGGCTTGATTATAAAACTTGATAAATGCCTTAATTTATAAGTTTGATAGGTTAATTAGTTAATTAAAGATGTTATTATTTTAATTTTAAAAAAATAAATGAAAACAATTTTATTTTAAAAAATTGAACTAAGACTCACTTAATGTTTCACCGGGTCATGAGTTGAGTCCAAGTTTAACCAGCTCAACTCTTTCTCTATTTAACATGAAACCCAACTTAAATCATCGTGTACTAAATCAACGGGTCATTGGGTTGATCTTCTGGGATAGACCGGGTTTAACGATTCTGCTTATAAGCAACTGAACAATAGCTTCAATTGAGCTGAAAATCAATTACAATAATCTAGAAAATGTGGTTACTGGGTTGGTACATGGGCACGGTGGCTTTTCCTTCAATAAAACTGTGGCTCGCTAAAAGCGAAAAAGAAAAGCGCGTGGGCTTGAAATAGAAGCCTGTCGGGCTACCCAGGACCCACTCCCTCAACATTTGACCGAGCTTTTGGTTCTAAAGCAAGCCCTTATGCGAATACTCGTTCATGGCTTATGGAAAACATCATGGAAGAGCGATTAGAAGGAAAGGAAAAAAAAAACAAAAATTCAACTAGAAGGTACCATCATGAGATCAACTTCCCTCTTTCAATATTTCTTTACACTTATTATTTTTTGGTTGTTAAGAGATTCATTTTACCTTAAATAACTCATATAAATTATGGATGATTTATTAATATATATATATAAAGTCTTATCAAATATTAATATTAATATTTAATTATTCTCGCGCTTGATTAATGTTTCAAGATAAAAAAACATGGATACAGAAAAGATAAAATAGATTTAATTAAAAAGACAAAATAAATATATTTAAAAACAATTTTAAAATAAAATTCTGTATGTTTTTAAAACTGATATAACATAGAAACCATGTTCTCTTTTCATAAGTTTCAGTCTTGAATTTCTTCCTAGCTAATTATAAAAAATAAACCTTTGAAACTATATTACTAATAATAATCGGGCTGCCTTAGATAAAAATGGTTCAAACCCATATAGAACTATTGGCTTTTGAGGAGAGGGAGAATTGAGGTTGCTTCCATGGATAAAAAAGTTTGTGAATTAGCTTAGCGTACAACATTTTATGACTTCACTTGTATTTGAAATTACTCCCATGTCAAGTTTTATTTTCGATTTGGAAAAGTCAAGTCAGCATGCCAGAAAAAAAGAGGAAAAAATCCTTTGGTTTGCAAAGGATAAGGTTAATTTCCACAAGTAATGATTTTATTATGTGAAATGTTAATATGATAATTATTACTTGTGGAATTTTGTAAATAATTCTATTTCCTTTCCACCTTTTTTTTTCATGCCACGAAGAGAGAAACTCTACAAGAAACCATCAGTACTCCTTTTTCAGGTCCTAGACTTGTTTTTAATTAATTTCCCTCAGTTCTCGATATGTAATGAAATTATTATTTTAAAGTAAAAGATATATATACCAATTGCGCTACAATCTCCACGGCCACAAGCACGTAACAATTTTATCTGCTAAAAAAAGTACGAAACAATTAATTTTTTACGAGGAGTATGAATTTGTGGCGGGTGTTATTGAAATTTAATTAGCCCAATATTCCCTTTTCTTCTTTCTTACGTGATAAAGAGAGAAATCCTGCAAGAAACCATCATTCTTTTTTATGGGTAATGCAGAGAGCAAAATTAGATTCTCTAAGTTTAATTATTGTTAATTATTACTTGGTATTAGGGAAAGTGACGTATTGATAAAGATTGTGGCCTAATAGTGGTGCTCATCGAGCTGCCATGGCACTTTACTTGGAAACTTTAGAAAGGTGGGAATTTGCGATTAATAATGCAAGTGATCACACAACTTTTCTCAGATTTTCACCTTTACCTAGGCTCTCTCCCTTCCATGATTATCCACCACAACCGTGCCTATGGAGGCTTGACAGATTTCAAATATATGTTCCTTGCTTGCACAACAAATTAGGTCCTTGATTTCTCTACCCCCTCCCCTTTTCTTCACCTTTTCATTAATTTGTTGTTTTTTCAAACTGCTATTTAAAATTAATAAGTTTTTGTTCTGATTTTATCTCTAGGTAAAACATTTTATTATAAGATTAATGGAAGAGCAACTCCATCGGACGGATGTACAATTGTAAAGTAATGAGCTAGATGTATAGCTAGTTTTAAACTTAGCGAGCCTAGCTCTAGCTCTAAAAAAAAAAATTAATTAATTAATTAGAAAGATTATGTACAACTGTACTAGCTGCTGAATACCTTGATTTAATTTATCATAGCCAACTTATAATTTTGAATAAAGTCCAACTAAACCAGGCATCTCCCTAGATAAGCCACTCTATATAACATGGTGCGGCCGCATGTGTTTGTATATATTATATACACATGCACGTTGTTGCATGAAGTGATTTTCCAATTAATTAAAGCTTAAATAAATGCTTTCCTAATCAAAATAGATTGCATTTGGTTAATTTTTCGTAGCAAGATGGTTAAACAGAAAAAAAAAACATATTTAATTGGATTAATAGAGATATATATGAACATAAAATAAATATGTTTTAGAATAATTTTACAGTAAATTTCTATAAAGCAAAAATCATAATAAATATATCCCTTTTGTTTTCAATTATTTTGTCTTGAAATATTAATTAAACACTAATATATATATATTAAATTTAAAAAACATGATTGGAGGAATGGAATTTTATCATTCAAATAATTATGATTATGCATGCTTAAATTATCCTAGTGAAAATCAAATTACGAGGACCCACCCCTTCCCACGTGACAGGGGACAAGAAGGAAGCAACACACGAGTATTACCCTCAGCTCACGTGACCGTCCGGCACGTGCAATCACGTTACCGTAAAACTAATAAAAAAACCTTGCATGGGCATGGTCGAAGCATCCATCAAAACAAAGAGAAGATACTGCGGATGACCGACACGTGTCATTGACCACCATTAGTTTTGGTTTTTGAGTTTTGACAGGAGCCAAGCACTCACATGGTTCCTGACACCTCCCTCTACCTCTATCACATGCATGTTGGACCCAGTACATGCAATAAATACTTAAAATACAGTAATATACTTCACCCAAGCTTTTTTTTTTTTTTTAAAAAAGATGAAAGTAAATGAGAAAAAATAAAAATAAAAATCTCTGATACATGAAATCCTCCACGCCAAGCAACGGCCCTGGTTCTCTCTCTCTTTTTCAGGCTTTCCTTTAAATCCAAGCATAAAAAAGTAAAAATATAAATATAAAAAGAAAAATATTTCAACATATATAGCAGAGAGCGTTTGGCATTGAGTTTGAAATTGTTTTTGATAAAAATTCAAAATTTTTTTTTTTTTACTAAAATTGAATGCGGTTTGTACTTTTTAGATTGTTTTGATGTGCTGATATCAAAAATAATTTTTAAAAAATAAAAAAACATTATTGGCATGCTTTTCGGCACGAAAAGCACTTTAAAAAGTAACAGCAACCACACTCCCAAACACCATCCTATAAAAGCTGAAACCTTATCCATAGTTTGAAGCAGCTCCTATTGGGATTGGTGACATCCACTATTATCTTGCCCACACCCCTCGATGTTTGCCACGTGGTACAAAAGCAGCCTTCATCGGTGTGTTTTGCTTTCAGGAGGGCCTTTTTTTTTTCAATTTGTTTTCACATGGCTATCGAATAAATTCTACAAAAGTTCATATTTACATTAATGAGTTTATAATATATATTTCAAAGTCCAAATGAATAATTCTATGGTCATTAAAAAGGTTTCTACTTGAAGGCTCTACATACCTCCCTAATGGGGATAACCCTAGAGATGGGAGCAATTAATGGTTTGAAAAACGACATATTAGGCTTCAGTCGTGTCATATCTACTGTTAATAGAATTTCCAACCTGCAGATTAATAAACAGCCAGTAAAAAACCTCGTTTATATATATATATATAAAATAATGAATCTAACCATCATAAAAAACTAATCAAATTAAAACCAAAAACATAGTTATTAGATAAAATTAAATGTCTGAATCAAGAATTTTGTTATTATTTTAGTTTTTCTAGTGAAATAATATAATTATCAATAAAAACAAAAAAAAAAATATTAGAATTAATTTGATAATATTTTACACAAATTCGATTGAGTTAATCTTTAAATTGGTTTGGATTATCTGGACTAGACTGAAATTTAATAAATTCAAAGCAATAAAATATAATTTAGTTTAACAAGTAAATGAGAGGTTATAACGAAGCTGAACAATAAAAAGAAAGAATTTTACTTTACATTATCAATAGAGGAATACTCAAAAGAAAAGGCACCGATAAGTCTTTTTTTTTTTTTTTACAAGTAAAAAATCAAAGATATGTCTTTTCTTTTTATTAATTAACGAAATTTTCTTTAAAAAAATTCCAAGAACCTGAATCATTACATATACAATTTCTTCTTTAAAAAAATAGGAATATTTAATATATCACTAATACATGAAAATCCATGTAATTTTCCGAGGAAGAAAAGGGGGTCAAATTACGTTAGACAAAATCTTACATGATCTACCCATAACGACGGGTCTCAATTTAACCCTTTTTCTGTTCTAGAAACTTTCTAATAAATAGCAACGTTTTTAGTTATGTTTAGACAACAAAGTAACAAATTAAGAACGCGTGCAAAATGAAATTACAACGTTAATAATGCAAACCCATGTCTATTAGCTATAGACTCGTTCGAAGTCCTCCTACTTTTGATGGGATATTTAAAAGTGTGGTTATTTAAAAGGGATATTTGAAAGTATGGTTGTGATTATTTTTTAAAGTATTTATTTAAAAATATATTAAAATAATATATAATTTTTAATTTTTTAGAATTATTTTTAATATTAATATATTAAAATAATTTTAAAATAAAAAATATTAATTTAAAATAAAAAAATAAAAAAATTTATTTTATTTAAAAAAATACTTTAAAAATAAAAAAACTCTCTAAGTACTTGAAAACTGATTTGGTTTGAGAGTGTTTGATAATATGTTTGAAATGTGTTTTTTAAAAAATTTAAAATTTATTATACTTTAAATTAATATATTTTTAAATTATTTTGATGTGCTGATCTAAAAAATAATTTTTAAAATTAAAAAAATATTATTAATATATTTTTTTAAATAAAAAATATTTTGAAAAGTAATTACAACCACACTCCAAAATACATGGTAAAGAGATACACGTTGGGAAGATCATGACCGCCCATCCTCAACAAGTTTAGCTGTAATCACTGTGCTTAGAAACGGGGTTTGAATTAAAAATGGTAAACTTGGAGGCTGCTGCTCGAGCTTAAGCGACAAACCTGCTGATTGGTTCTTAAGCGGTGGAATTTGAAACACTTGGTTAATGACCGTATGGTATTGAATTTTCACCTATTTTTTAGTTTGTTTTAAAAATTTATTTATCTTGTAAAAAATATTAAATTGATAATTTATTTATATATTTTTTAATAATTTTGATGACTTGATGTAAAAAAAAAAAAATTTAATGAATTTTTTTTAAAAAATATTTTTAAAAAATATCATGTACCATAACACCAAATATAAACTGAAAAGCCATTTAAAATTTCATTTCAAATAATGTTTTATGAAAATTTTAATTTGTTTTGTTTAAAATTAATTTTTTATATTTTTAAAGATAAAAAATATATTTTTATTAAAAAATATTTTAAAAAACAATAATTAATACACTTTCTGGAACACCAAGTTACTCTAATTGTAATTATTTAATTTCTTAACCACCAGTTTACACCATCTATCTTTTTAATACTTTACAGTGATACCCTTTGAAGTGTTTGACATAATTGTCGTGGCAGTAGTTAGCTGGTATTCTAAGCAACGGTGCATGATGATTCATTGCGGTATGCCTTGTGATAAGTGTTGTACTAGTAGCGTACCACTACTTGATCATCATCCCTATGCACGTGCGGTTGATATCAGCATCATCATCTTACGTGGGCCATGCAATGGCTAAGATTGACTTTTTCTCTCCACCACAAAATCAATAAATCAATTTATATATGCTTTTTTATTTATTTTAAAATTCAATCATGAGTATTTCTTGTTCGAAAATGCAACATTGGGATTTTACATGCATGATTATTTTTCTGAATTTCTAAGAGTAATTTTTCCATAAATATTTAATAATCCTCAAAATCAATCTTTAAATATTATATAAAGCTAAAATAATTAATAATCGTTGATAAGCTGTACGGTAATGAGTTTGTTTATAAACTCTGTATACTTTGAATAGGGTTTAATTTGCAAAATTAAAAGGGAGACAACTGGTAAATTAACTAGAAATAAAGGTATCAAAAAGCAAAAGGACACTAAAGTAAATTCATGGAAGATTTTCCTTTAACTAAATTAAAGTCTTTTTCTTTATAATTTTTTATTACCACTTATTTTTCACTTTTTCCTCCCCTCCTCCGCAACCAAAATCTTTGATTTTGTCCTCGTCAAAATCCTCAGTCCTCCATTTTAGCTGTCCCCTTCAAACGCAAATAAACCCTCTCTCTCTCATCAACAACAACCACAACAACAACTCTCTCTGTCTCTCTACACAACACAAATTAACGTTTCCATCTCCCTTGCACAACTACAACACTCTAGCTCTTAACCTTAATTCCTGACCCTCTTTAATCTTGTCTTAAAAGACAAAGGAAGAGCCAGAATATTAGACCATGGAAGCACCGGAATTGTATGGGACAACTGGGTTTTGCAGCTCACAATTCACAAGTAATGAAAAGCACCACTCTCTGGACTCTAATAAGTCCATTGGTGGTGGTGACCATTTCATTGTTGAAGACCTTTTGGACTTCTCCAATGAAGACGAGGATGCCATGGTAACTGACCCTAGCAATAACAATATCGTCACTCCCACCACCAACTCCACTGACTCTTCCACTGTGACTTTCGTTGATAGCTGCAATTCCTCCTCTTTCTCGGGCTGTGAGCCCTCAGGCTTTAACGGCGATATTGGGTCCCACCACACCAATAATTTCTCTCATCATGACGTTCATCTTGGCAGCGAGCTTTGCGTGCCGGTAATTCCTTACTTTCATGCATGACGACATTGACTCTCCTTTTTTCTTCTTCCCTTTTGTTTTATTGAAGGAATTGTGCAAGAGGAGGGTAAAAGAAGCCCATTAATTTGCTAATTATGGTTTCTATTCTTATGTTCAGTATGATGATTTAGCGGAGCTAGAATGGCTGTCGAATTTTGTGGAGGAATCCTTTTCCAGCGAGGACTTGCAAAGGCTTCAGCTTATTTCCGGCATGAAAGCTCGGCCTGACGAATCATCCGAGACTCGACACTTCCAAACTGATGACAATAACAATGGCAATGTCTCCAATATGTGTAACAACAACACAATGTTCAATCCTGAAATGGCAGTCCCAGCTAAGGCTCGGAGCAAACGGTCTCGGGCAGCACCAGGCAATTGGGCCTCACGGCTTCTCGTACTCTCGCCTACGACTTCCTCATCCGAGCCTGAGATTATTCCTGGCTCGACCCAACATCCCAATTCTGGGAAAAAGACAATTAAGGGTGCGGTGGGGCTGAAGAAAAGAGACGGTGGTGTTGAAGGTGGTGATGGTCGCAAGTGCCTGCATTGTGCGACGGATAAGACGCCGCAGTGGCGGACTGGACCCATGGGGCCTAAGACGCTTTGCAATGCGTGTGGTGTAAGGTACAAATCGGGGCGGCTTGTACCTGAGTACCGGCCTGCAGCTAGCCCAACGTTTATGCTTACGAAACACTCAAATTCGCACCGTAAGGTGCTTGAGCTAAGGCGACAGAAGGAGATGGTAAGGGTTCAGCACCAGCACCAGCAATATCTTCATCACCATCAGAATATGGTGTTTGATGTATCCAACGGTGGTGACGATTACTTGATTCACCACCATGTGGGACCCGATTTTAGGCAGATGATCTAGCAGTAAGGGCGAAATCCATTAGTGAATTTCGTTATTTTTTTTTCTTATGTGGTAGGGGCTAATTTTCCCTAACTTTTTTTTTCTTCAATTTCTTTAGTTAATTATATTTTGTTGGAGTTTTTCCTTTTCTTTGCTAAAATTGACAAAACTCTTTGGAAACTCAATTTTTCCATAATTCAAGTAATTTATTTTTTAATTAAACTCGATCGTTCCTTAGATTTTTCCTTTTTATCCATCGTTATAATTCCAATTCATTATAAGAGAATTTCCTGTTATAATTTCTAATTATCCAATTCTTATTCCATCTAAAAAACCCACTTTTCCTCAATCATCCCCTTTTCATTTTTTTTTTAAATTATAAGTCTTGGACTCGAATTTTTCCTTCCATGTGAAAAATTAAAAGAAGAAGAAGAAGAGATTACCACTATAAGGTATTCAATTTAGTCATTAATGTGTTCTTGCTTTGACTTGCTCCTTACAATTGATAATTAATCACCACACTTACACTAAGTCAGGACAGAATAATTAACCTTAAGCCCTTCAAAAGAAGAAGAAGAAAGAGTGAGTATGTAAAAGCAAACAATGAAAGAACGGAGTGTTCGTAAATTCAAATGTTTTTTTTTTGAATTAATTATTCAAGATATGGACTCCCATAAATGGTGCCACATTGCGTGGTGAACGTGAACATCCTTAATTGTTCCCTTAAAGAAAGGTAAATCAGGTTGTTACAATGGCATGTCATATGAAGCAATTGATCGTCTTCTCTCGAACAAATTTTCTGAGATTATGACCTCCTTGACATGGATGTTCTCTTTGTTGGTAATTTGTCGTTTAGGAGCTAGTTAGCTATAGCTACCTCAATTTTTTCAACCCTTTAATGCAAGAAATTCTTGAGCAAGTACATCTTTTGACATCTCCTTCCTCCATGGGGCAAGTGAGCATCCCAAAGACAAGAGAGATGTTGACTCTCGGAAAGGCTCCTCCTCTCTGCTGATCAACCTGGCGTGACATTTCATGTTTCACGATACAAGGGCAACCACCACCGCAACCACCATTAAAGTAACTCGTGCCTAGATGTTTCAACCATGTATGTGCAACTTTATCATATGAACCCGTCGAATAAGGAGTGGAGATGTGGGGCGAGGTAAGGTAAGGTTTGCGATTGAAGCTGAATGGGCTAAAAGAAACTCAAATTTGTGTGCTGTTTAAGAAAACTTGCAAACCATGTGACAACTCCAGTTATCATTTGACCTTTCCACTTTTTATTGACATCTTAACATCTCTCTAGGTGGTAGGTCTCCAGCCTAGCCTTTTTACTTTGAAATTTTAATGTAATCTATTTTTATTTTTGTATTTTTAAAAAATTTTAAATTTTTTTTTATTTTTTTTAAAAATTAATATATATATTTTTTATGTTTTTAGATTATTTTAATGTGTTAATTTCAAAAATAATTTTTAAAAAATAAAAAAATTATCATTTTAATATATTTTTAAATAAAAAATACTTTAAAAAACAACTACAACCATACTTCCAAACAGAACTTAAAGTTACTTTTTTATTATTTTATATATATATATATATATAAAATGAGTCTCTTAAAAAAAAAAAAAAAAAGAGCGAATCAAGAGATATATGCATGTAAGCAAGCATGAATAATGTAGAGTTTGTGTAATCTTGGGATGAAATAAAGTAAAATTCATCAAGTGACTGTATGTGATAGTTGTGAGAATTATCGGTAACTGATTTAAGATAGGACCTCAGTTACGAGGATAAAGAGTTAATTGACGGATCATAATGTTAACTGAGTTAACTATTTTTACTAAAATAATATTTTTTGTTTTAAAAATAAGTTTCTTCATGTTGACATAATTTATAATTCAACAGGGTTTTATCAGTAATTAACTGGGTTTTGTTAAATCAATATCTACGTATAATTTAACTAAAAAAATTAATTTTTTATTTATTTTTGCTTTTTAAAAGTGTTTTTTTAAAAAAATTATATATTTTTTATTTTTTTAAATTAATATTTTTTTTTATGTTTTTAAATTTAATATGCTAATTTTAAAAATAATTTTTAAAAATAAAAAAATATTAATTTAATATATTTATAAATAAAAAATATTTTAAAAAACATCTATAACTATATTTCATCTATTATATCCCATCAATATTATTACTCTCAATATATTGAACATGAATTTCAGTGAAAAATCTAGCTCAGTACAGCCAGTGGATTGGGGATTAGCCAATTCCAGAGAATGTTAGAAAGCAAGGCAGATTCTTTAACAGATTTTTCACACCGTTTTTGGAAACTTGAAATCCAGTTGGCGATTTATTAATATTTTTTTGCATGCGTTTCCGCAACTTAGAACTTCGAGAAATTTAAATCCACCCGCACGCACATTTCAGGACCCATTCATTTAGCAGCGTCATCAAAAACCTCATTTTCTAGCAGTATAACGTTTTGTTTGACTTTTATAATCCTAGCTAGAACAAGCTAGCTTTATTACATCTTCTTTTGAAGGTGAGCCCGCCATGGTTTGCCCCCACATCCAGAGTTTGAACTGTCTCTCTAATTAATGGTTCACTGGACTATCCTGAACGTGCAAGCGACTAACTTGTTTGATATTAGCTGGATCAGATTTGGGTTATGGAGGAAAAAGGGATTCTTATTCCAAGAAGGAAACAAAAATTCAAACTAATAATTTTTTTTCTGAGAATTCCTCGAGTTTTCTGTAACTATGCTTTGGTACAGGATGCTATTCACAAGAACAAATATTGTACATGTGAATGAAGATTGAGTTATTGCAAAGAATAAAGCTACATATGATGCCAAGAAATACAGAGAAAAAAGAGGATATATTAAGGGGTTAGTGAAATTAGTTGATGAGGCTCCAGTATATATCATATGCACGATCCTAGGCAGCACTGATCCATAGAGCTGTTGCTAAGATGATATGTTGTCTTCGATCAGATAACTATTAGTAAAATTAATTGTTTCACTACGCTAGCAACCATTTCCACTTTAGTTTACTTCTTTTAATGAACAATTTGTCTTGTTTTCCAAAGAACGAAATTAAAATTGGGAAAAGACTAATATATTACTGTTTCAAGGGAAGCAATGTTTGCGGTGCTCACATGCTGTAGTCAGTAGTTTATGATGCCTTCACAAATCCAAACACACAGAGACCACTCTGTGCATCCTCACAGCCAGTTTTATTCTAAAAGCTGCTAATTATATGTATAAATTACCATCTTTATTGGATTGCCTTGCAATACAAGGTTATCAGATTGTTGTAAGAGGAAGCCTTGACTGTTAAAGCTTGGAATTTTATTTGATTACATGTATAGAAACTTAACGGATCATATCAAGTACAATTTACATGCGTTTATTACTCTTCAAATCCAGCACTGCTATGCTTGTCTTCCATTTAAGTAAATTGATGGTCCAAGGCTCAACGACAACACATAAAGCTTTGTAATGCTTATATACTTCGCTGCAGGGACAGCCTATTTCATGGTGTTTTAATATGAGATGTTCCCTTACAGAAAGCACGTGCACTTTGCAGAGGGGGGTGCTTCATGGATAATAAATGCATGATTATTTAGCAGGTGGAGCAGGTTTAGTAATTTTTTTAATGAATAAACGCCGTTCATCACAGGTAATCTTGTTGTTTAATAATAAGAATGAAGTTGTATTTTAATCAAGGCTTCTGAGCATTCTCATGTGAGGATGCTGATTCTTATTCCATCCGGGTGAGAGAAAAGAAATGATAATATTGTAAAAAGTCTGTCATAGCAGAGTATTGCTGCAAAATTTCTAATTTACGTTCTTGAATATATTATTTAGTCGCCATTAATGCAACGGTGTTATTAAATTTGAATAAAGAACCAAAAATCCACAAATGGTTCTGATGCGGGATAAAACTTCTCTTAAGATGAGTTTTTTTTCCTCTACATGGTATATCTCAGATATGGGAGACTAAAGTTGTGTTTGGTTAATATTGTTGGACAAAAATGTGTTTGGTTTGAGAAACAAAGGTAGTGTTTGGAATTATAATAGTTTTTATTTTTAGATGTCTTTTAAAAGTATATTTCACATTAAAAAAATATTAAATTAATGTTTTTTTAGTGCTTTTCAATAGTTTTAATGTATTAATATTAAAAATACAAAAATATTTTGATGCATTTACAAATAAAAAGCAAATAATAACACTATTTAAAAACTTATCATTCACTAGGGTAATAATGCGGGAAGAAACCCGTTTAATACCTGAGCTAAGACTCCAATTATTCTCTTAATAGAAGTTGAGAAGCTTGATTTATTAGCTAGCTAGATGTGTTTGATAAGTACTATGTTAGAAAAAAATAAGTTTCAAATGTCTTCGAAGTTACTCAAAGGAATGAAAAGCATCTTCACACTCTTAAATGACAATCAAGAAAGGTTCCACATCAGAACCTTTGAATAGACGGGCTACCATGCATGGGGGTTATTTTCATGTTCTTTGTTAAAGGGTCTGTCTCCTTTGTATAACAATTTCTGACAATGACCTGGCATGCCTTTTAACATGATATAGTATTCCTCAGATGCCCTAACATGTGAATCAACAACTCACCAATTTGTGCAAACATCACGTATCCTTGGTGGTTTTCATCATTTGTGCTCATCAAGTCATAGCAGAATTCATTCGTGAAGGAATAACCATGCTTGAATGAAGATTATTCAGATATGGAGTTTCCTCATATGAGAGGTAGAAACTCTGGAGAGATAAATAGCCCTCACTGTGAATGCGAATGAATTTGGAAATTTAGTTCTATGCTTTGATGAAAAACTTTGGAGAACAATCTCTCATATGGGAAGGTTATGCAGCACGCATAAAAGTATGGTTCTGTAGCATGCATGTGAGAGTGAACAGGAAAGGAAAGAGCAGATACAAAGGACTTCGTGAGGAAGAGAAAGGTCCAGCTAAAGCTCCACATGCAAGTGTCTTAATATCAGGGAGACATGAGCAGCAGGGCCAAGGCTATTTTCAAAGAAATAGGAGACATCAGGACAATATCTCATCAACCTCCCCACTTTCTCACGTGCATTTCACGTTGCTTAATATATTAATAAGGATGGGGGATCTCTGAGAACTTGGTAGGATTGCTAGCGACATACTCACCCAAGTAACTGTATGATTTTCAGACTATTCATGCATGTATGGGCATGGGTTTCCCTTCGCCATGATAGCTAGAACAAGTACAATAACAGGTTGGAAATTGGAAGTCGGAACTCAATGAGGTCACGCAATTTGCCGTCAAATAGAGAGGAGGATATATATATATATATATATATATATATATATAAGAGCGCATGAAACAGATCGCAATTTAAATGGTCAATACTAGAAATGCTCATGAAAAAACGATCAACAATTAGGAAGTGAGCAAATTAAGACACAAGAGTAAATGGCAAGATAATTTTATTCCTTAAATATTAAATATAACAACCGCATAAAATTAGCGCTTCAATCCATGAGAAGATATATGAAATCCAACAAAAATTTCAAAATCTTGCACCTATGACCCTTTCAGATTGAGTGTTTAGACATTGAAAAGGAAATAGCCAGAAGAAGCAATGACTTCAACCCATCAGCTATTATCTTCTTGCAACTCATATCCTTATCGAGGCACACTGAGACCTAGTTCTGAATAAAATGGCAAAGCAAACCTATTAGCATTAGCAAGCACTGGCAAACATATTAATTAAAGAATTGGCGAGTTGAACAACCTCATGGAATTCATTCAACATACAACAATTAACAAAGAAACATTCTATAATGCAGTCATTCATCATAATAAACATGGAAAGAGTGAGGTAGTTGCATTCCATAGGACAGGACAATTCACACCTGTGCAACATTATAATATCCTTCATTGACTGAGACTTTTTAGAAAATGCGAAGAATAGCATACCTAAATAGTAAACATATAATTAACAATGAGCTAAAAGAAATAGCTAATTACCAGACACGTGGGCTGAACAGTTGAACAAATCCTTTTGAGCTAAGAATGCACATGGGTTGGAAATTTTGAATTTCAAGTGTAATATCAAGCTCAAGGCTCAGTGGTGGTGCTGATTATTTTAACAAAAAACACTTAAAATTTAAACCTTCACCGAAATACTTGAAATAGCATATGAAGAGAAAGCTAGATAAAGCTTCAATACGCTGGATTCTCCAAATTAAAAATAAAATGCCAATATTTCTATTTTACAGAAATGTAAAGCTTCTTATAGTGACAACTAGTAATACAATCTTGGAACACTTATAGCACAAAATCTAGGTACCACACCTATGGTTTGTTTTGACCCTAATATAAAGTTACTGGTTCTTTGTGCCTCTTCCACTAATCATGGAGACTCGCAATCATTTCATAGTTTCTAAGGAAAGTTAAACTCCAAAAATAACACAAAAATATTAATCCTATCTAAAATCATTGAGAGAGAAAAATGACAGGAAATTATCTCAGAAAAGAAGCACAATCTGTCAACCTTTTTGGCCTTGACATTCCAAATGGCTATTTACTTTCATGTTTCACCAAGAAATATTTAATCTTTTCACAAGGAAAAAAATGACAGGAAAGTACACTATAGAATGCTTTCAGGCTACACACTTGGGGAATTTTTTTAGGGGATAAAAGAGGAAATATAATTCAAGGGAAGCATAAATAGATACAGCAAGAAGGATATAAGACAAAGAAGAAAGAAAAAGTAGAAAAGGGAATTGGAATTGCTATCTTATTCAGCAACAACAGCAGCAGGGATGCTTTGCTCCACAGGGAGGTTAAAGAAACAACCCTATGACCCTATCCCACAACAAATGCCTCGTACTGTTGGTGAACTTGCTTATATTGTTGTGCCTAATGAAAACCTCTAACACCACAACATCACAAGCATAAAAAATCTACACTGTCCGTGGACTTTACATATACAACACAGAAAGAAAGGGGAGTTACAAGGACATGGAAAAATGATGCTCACAAAATGTATCACGTAGAATTACTACATATGTTGGGAAATTTCTTTGCTATGACAAAAAAAATTTGATCTTCAAATTTTCATGAGATCAGCAAGAGGTAACATTTACTGCATGAAATTAGAAACCTCAATTCAAAAAAAAAACTCCACAGAATGTACTCGGTTGATGAGCTACAAACAACCAATTGTACAGAGTTACCAGTTGACACGCTAGAGAAATAGCATTTATTGAGTTTTTCGCTTTGGAATGGTATGGTTAATAACAAAATCCAGAAGCCAAATAACATTTTAAAAGAAATGAAAATAAGATAAACAAACAAACAAAACCAGGCAACCCTATTCCAAATAGAGACATGAACTAATTGTAGAGTAAAAAAGTTGCTTACAGAAACTAAAACTAAAACATTCGGAGAATATCAAACTCCAGGGTTCGCACTGCAGAGCATACCCTGAGACAACGACCGTGAGCTCCTTGAATCAATGCTGAGGCATGACGTGAGCCTAGCTGAAGAGACAGCCGAGTGAAATGGAAGCAGAGATTGAATAGCACCCAATTGAGGAACTGGCCTGAAATTCAAAACCCAGCTGTCACAATTTAAGAAATTTACAAATTTAAAGAGAGCCCATTTCAGAAAATAACCTAAATTGCAATCCTCAACAGTCAGTTTTAAAATCTTGCTGATTTAAAGAAAATCCATTTGAGAAAAAGACCTAAATTGCAAGGCACAATAGTCAAGATTTGAACTTCTTGAACAAAATTGAAAAGGTGTTTTTAAAGGGATTGCTTACCTTGAAAATGAGAGAGAAGGGCGTGCAGGGAGAAGAGAAGGTGTGGATTTGGGTTGAAGGGTGGGTTTGTTGGTGGTGGATTTGAGAAGAGAGAAAGTTGGTTTGGAGAGAGACCTGTAGCGAGACGCCATTTTTTAGAAGACAAGAAATGTTGTGAGTACTTGGGTTTAGGGTTTTTGGAAATTCAATAGGGATTTCAGTTTTGGGGTTTAAAGTGGGGTTTTAGTTTTCTTTTCAGTCTCTTTGTGTCTGAGGAGCGAGAACCATGTCGTTTCACATATTTAGCATTCACAAGAAAATATTGTGATTTTTCTAAGGAAAATATCGATTTTTTTTTTTATGACCAGGTGTCATTGAGTCACCTTTCACTCTTTTTTTTTTTTTTGCCACAAATCATTTATATCCAAATTAATGCATTTTATAGAAAAAAAAAATTGTGATTTAGAGTAATATGATATTTGCCTTTTATTCTCAAAATTAAAAAACAAAAAATAATTTTATTTTGAATGCAACAACAAACACTAGATCATTACTAGATATTTGACCTACACTTCACTACGGGTCATATTTTTTTTAAAATTAAAAATTTTATACATATATATAGTCAAATAAGTCAAAAACTATGTATACTAATAAATAAATAAAAAACATAAACGGTAACTAAAAGTAAAAATAAAAATAAAAACAGATATAAGTTAAAATATTTAATCTTGCAAGTCAGGATATTTATCCAATTGTGTTTGCTAAATTTGTTTATTAAAATATTTTTTTATTCAAGCTAATGATAATAAAAATAGAAACAAGTTAAAAATTTAGGAAGAAAAACCATATAAGAAAAAAACTATTAATTTAAAAAAAATAAAAAAAAAAGAGAAAAAAAAGCAAGGATTGGGTGTTGTTGAGCTTGACAAGCTAGGTCAGTCTGCTTGATCCATTTTATCAAGGCCCGCATGTTAGAGCCCTTATTTTTTTATCCAATTTTCATCAAGGCACACTTCGCCCATTTTTTTGTTGGGCCAGCCACTAGCTATTATGATAGTCGAAACTCGAAGTTAATGTGTTTTTATCCAAAAATTTATTTCTCAATCTATTTTAATTTAAAATACCTTAAAAATTATGATAAATTTATCCATTATTTTATAAAAATAAAAATAAAAAAACTATTCTAAAACCCAAAATCAACCAAAAATCAAAAACCACATAAGCTTATATATATGTTTTTTCATTAACTTTAAAGATAAAAAACACATAATATAAACTATAAACTTTCTTCGTTAAATAAAACCATTTAATATCTACACCGGTCATTTTAATGATCTAAATTAATGTCAACAATATTTCGGTGATCTAAACTTGCATCTTGAGATGGTGGTGGCAGAACCATTGCCGTAACAACTAGACACTCCTATATGAATATACAGCCTAGAGTGTTAGTAATTGCTCTGCTATCACCTACCCGGATTGGCTCATGTTCATGCATAATATGAATAGATAGCTCCTGAAGCAAGTTTAATTCCCGGTAACTCTGGATTATTAGGTTACTAAGCAATGGGGAAAGACCACTTCTATTATGTAGCCCAAGACAAATGTTATCAGTTGCAATGAGTAGAAGTACAGAGTTGGCCATGAAGTTTACACCTACCATTTATATACATAAAAAAGGAAACAAAAAGATAACAGATCAGCTTTCGATTCCTCAATTTCTCCCAGCAAACAATCGGTCGATCTAGAAACCACCTGCTTCTGGAACAATATATTCAAGTATAAGCATTTTTCCTCCTGTTGAAAAGGGCTGGAAAAAGACATCTCAATAGGCAAACTGCTTGCAGCATGGTCTATTCCACCTTGAACATTTCTGCAGGCAATCACGGAGGAAAAATTCTCTCCTTCGAGAATATGAAATGAGAAAGAATTAGTTGCGAAGGCAAAGGGTCAGTTCAACTCAGAGATTTGACCAGAGAGGCAATCTTTTATTTCCATGACATCAGAGGAGCCGCAGTTTTCCTGTAACTGAATCAACTGATTCTTTTGGCCCTGCTCAGGAATAAAAACATAATTACTGTCATTTTGTTGGGTGTAACCAGCTTTGCCCAAACCAAGTAGGGTCAGCTATTTTGTGACTAGAATGTTTCTTCTTTCTATGTTTTGGTGGATGTTCATAGAACCAAGAAGAAAAAAGTCAAATGATTGAGCAACAACTCAGATTGGGAGTTCTTGATCGCAGGTCTTGTTTTACAATCTAATCTTCAGTAAGAAATTTTGGAAATCCTTTTAGTCAATTGGTTTGAGTATATAGGCAGTCGATCTATGATAACAAATGAAAGGAAAGCAACTTGTTTTAAAATCTTACATAAGACATTTTGGAATTTGAATCTCTTAATTAGTTGAGAATGCAGGCACTAAATCTACGATACCAAGTGACAGAAAGGTAACAGCTAAACAAGTTTAGCAGCAAAAAGAAAATCATACCAGGTCCAACAGCAAGAACAGTCTTCGACCCAGCTGAAACCTGTGCAAAACAAAGGAACTTGGAAATGAAATCAAATCACGCAAGTTAACTTCATCAAAATCAAATCGCAGACTTAAATTTGTTGCAAAATATTAGAGAGACAAGCACTATGCACTGAAGTTGAAACATATTTCCAAGTTTACCACTAGAAACCAAGCTCTTTGTTCCCAAATTACATCAAACAATCATGTGGCTGCAAGATCAAGTTCTTGAATTGTGTCAATTCAAGTATAATTTCTTCAAAGCTTGATAAATAAAGGCTATAATTTACCTAGATCAAGGGAATCAAATGCTTAAGTGTAAGTTTTATTTGCTGCTTCTTCGCTATTATTAATCACAAACCATGTCATGCATAAGTTTACCTGTGTTCTTCCAGCATCAGCAACAACAAAAGTTGGAAGGCCAATGTTCTCAGCTGCTTCTCTTATCTTGTTCCTGATGAGGAGAGAAATGGTGCTCCATGAGTTAGACAACGAAGAGCTTTTTACCATAATAAATGAACGTTTGGCAACTCTGAAACAATTGCATTATTCAAATAAATTCGCCTACGTACATTTCTTGTTGATTCTTGCATGTAACAACTATTTTGGGCTGTCCAGATTGCTCCCATTGTCTCAAGAGAATCCGGTGGCTGCAAAGTATACAGAAACAGCGTGACTTCAAATAATAATGGATAGTCAATAAAAATACATGGTGGGGCATCTATTAACTAGAGTTGATCAGAAAGCAGTTATTTAATGATTATATACTCCTAAAACATATTTTTGGTGACCTTTGGGATTGAAAGGGCATGAAGCCTAATTAATTAACTATTTTAATTGAAGCTCTTCAAGTCCTTTAAACTGTTCATTCAAGCCTTCATTTATCTACTTTTGGTGAAGAAGTGCTTATATGCTCTAGAACAGCATAATAGAATACACATGGAAGAACAAATGAAAAACCTCTCAACTTATTAGAGTTACACAGATCCTCATTATCACAACCTGCATACCTATAAATCAGCTCTGCATACATGCCAGTGGCTGCATCTGCAAGTACACAAACCAGTTCAATCAGATAAATGATAAAGCAATTTGCAGGAAAGAGCAAAGGGAATTCTAAAGCCACAAGTCAAAACTTCATAAACTGAATCTTAATTGAAGTGTCTTACGTGCACATTGAGATGCAATTTTTCCAGCACCCATCTTTAGGTCTTGTCTGACTACAAAAACCTGTCATTAGCAATTCCGCAGTTCATCAAATAACTATTTGACATCCAGAACAAATTACAAAAACTGAATCTATAAACCAGAACTAGTTATATGATCAATTGCATCATCCCACTACATGCAGAAATTGAACCAATAAGATATAAACTAATGTAAGCTAAAGGACGGTGGACACCATTATGGTAGGCAAAAAAGACAAGCATCTGGTTTATCAGCTTGACATTTGGAGGCTTGAAGCTATGGTTCACAACAATATAAATCTATTTTGAAAAAGGTTCAGGCTATCTACATAAAGTAGTCTGTTTTTAACACTATCAATTTTTATATCCCAAATTCTTGACAATGGCTTTAAAGTGACCAAATTAATTGGCAGGAACAAAAAAACATTAAAACGATTTGCAAAGAGCTTGATTGACCAAATTAAATGGCTTTTGACTCCACTACTTCCAGGTCAATAGGCGTGCAACCATTGATGGTGATTGTTGCCGCCAGTACTTTCAAAACCACATTCATATAGCAATGGCGATCAGATTCAGCCAACACTAACTACATTTTCCTAAATATGTTGAAGAAATCAAACTAGAGCCACCTAAATGCCTTCCTTGGCATTGACTTTAAACCAAAACACCATCTGTTGCAGTAGAATTTCATCCATTAATTATTTAAATAAGCTAACAGATACAGTGGAGAAAGCAATAGATACTTGAACACAAACCATTTTAAGCTCTTTGTCACCATCTTCCAGACTTTGCTGCTGGGACTTTCCAGGCAAAAAATTCTTCTTCTTGGTTTGATTTTTTGAAGGGTTTGACAAATCCAAAAACAAGCCAAAAATGAAACCAATGATAAGGCCCGGAATGAAGTTTTCAGGCCTAAAACTCTCTGCTAAACCTCCTTTTTCCTGCTTCTGATTATATACATTTAGCAAATTCAATTAATCAAATCAAAATAAAGAAGAAAAAAATCCTATCATACATCATTGAATTTAGTTAATTGCTCAAAATAAAAAAAAGCTTCCACTTAAGTGAGCATAGCACCATCATTTAGCCAAATTTTGATAAAATTTTGATTTTTTCAAGAAAGCAGAAGGTACCCAGTCGAGAGAAACGAGTATTAGCTCTATAAAACAATAATTGATTACAGATGATAAAGCTAAGAGAACAATTCAGCTTACAAAGAAAACATCTTTAGAAAGTGAAGACATGAACCTTTCAAGCATTTGAAACTAAACCAGCATGAATTTGAAACGAGGAGACATGAAGGAAGGAAACTATGAAGGATAAAGGTTTTCAGGTACCTTGTTTGAAAGCTGAGATGGGTTTTTCGACACACCCCACATAGTTAGCCTACTCTCCTAGCTAGAGATTGAGTGCTGTGCAGAGGCAAATAAAACAGCTGAAGAAGATGAAACAGACCTAAAATAAAGTTGATATAAGACTAAACAACGTCGTTTTAAACCTGTTGCACTCCTGTAGGGCCCACCCAGTACTGAAACGCAGCGTTTGGACCCATACCAATCCTTCTTGTTCTATCCATAGTTTTCAGACCCGATCCGGTCTAAGATCCAGGTTCAGGATTTTGACAGAATTACCAAATTTTAACCTGGTTATTTTTTTTAAAATCAAAATAATGTTGTTTTGGTAAAATAAAAAAATAAAAATTAATAAGTTGCAACCAAATTTTTAATTTGATTTTGTTAAGTCACATTAATTTTATTTTTTTAACTTAATTTGATTTTAAGTTAAAATCCACGATCAAATCAGGCAAGTTTTCAAAACTATTATCTAATTCTCATTTTGTTTTTTCAAAATCAACAGCATGAATTCCCATGCAAAAAGTTCCCACTCATGCACATCGTATATAATTATTAAAGATTAGGTAATTTGAGAGGTATAATTTAATTGTTTATATTTTAATTTTATTTTATAGAAATAATCAGTTTGAATTTTATAAATTTTAAAGTTATTAGAGATTTATATATTTGTTAAATTTAAAATTTATAAAATTAGTTGAGATACACATAAATTGATCTAAATACCTATATTAAAAAGAAAAAACCAGACCAAGTATTAAAAAAATCAATCTAAAATTGATTTGATTTTGACTCGTCAGGTTATCCTCAGCTTCATCCCAATTAATTTGATTTAATTTTTTTAATTAATTAGATTTAAATTTAAAAATTTAAATTGTTTTAAAATAATTTTAAAAATATAACTCCTAAGCTAATATAAAGATAAACATCAATATATATTTTTAAAAAATATTTTCTAAGTTAATATATAACCAGTTTGAATCTTATAAATTTTAGGATTACTAGAGATTTACATAATCGTTAACTTTAGAATCCATAAAATTAATTGAGATACGCATAAATTGATCAGAATATCTACATTAAAAAAAAATCAGGCCAAGTATTAAAAAAAATCAATCTAAAATTGATTTGAATTTGATTTATCATGTTAATCTCAGCTTCATAACAATTAATTTGATTTAATTTTTTTAATTAATTAGAGTTAAATTTGAAATGTTAAATTGTTTTAAAATAATTTTAAAAATATATCTCCTAAGTTAATATAAAGATAAACATTAATATATTCGGAGGTTCATATAACATATTGTACCCTATCAAAACTTATTTTAAGTGAAAAGCGAGTTTGTTTATCAGAATATTCTTACGCAGTGGAAGCATAATATATATATATATATATATATATATATATATATATATATATATATATATATATATATATATATATCACGTGCCTTGAGAGGGCGGGAGAGAGGGTTAAATTGAGAAACACGATATGAGCAAGTCAAAGTTTGGAATTCCTTGGCTTTCACTATTTTCCTTCCTAGGCTCCCGCTATCCCTCACTTGCACTCCAAAACTAGACAAGGAATCTTAGCCACATTTTATTGATTACAATTCCTTTACATTACCCTGAACCCCTAACAAACAGTAACACCTTCCTCCCTTCACATTTTAATTTGCAACCCCGCCAATATCTTCCTTCCCTTAATTTCTCTTATGGAATCTGTTGGCTCTGATAGTTCATCTACATCCTCACCTGACTCCAACTACCGCCACCGCAACCGTCATCATCTACGGCTTAAGCCAAGCCAACCGGTGGCAGACCGCATTGTTCGAGCCATCCGTCACCGTCTTCGTCTTCTCCATCGATCAGAAGCCAACTTTTTTATCTTGGGTGCCACAGGGAATGTCTACACCGTGACCTTAAGTGCTACCCCTACGTGCTCATGCCCTGATCGTACAACACCATGCAAGCATATATTATTTGTTTTGATTCGTGTATTGGGCGTCTCTCTTGATGATGCATGTCTTCGAAGGAGGAATCTTAGGACTTGCCAGCTTAATCACCTGCTTGGGACTCCTACCTTGCCAGAGGCGCTGGCAGGGTTTAGCGTTCGTGAGAGATTCCATCAGTTGTTCTTTCAGACAAGGCATGGCGTTTTGAGACCTCGTGTTGAGGTTGAAGACGGGACAACGTGTCCGATTTGTCTTGAAGAGATGGAGAAGGGAGAGAAGGTGGCGGCTTGTGGAACATGCAGGAATGTTATTCATGCAGAATGCTTGATGAAGTGGAAGAGGAGTAAGGGGAGGAGGGCAGCTAGCTGTGTGATTTGTCGAGCAAGGTGGAGAGACAGAAATGATGAAGAAAGGTATCTGAATTTGGCAGCTTATGTTGGGGAGGATGATATGGCTGAAGATGGTGTAGGTATTTGTGTCGGCTAAATGTCTTCATGGGCATTGATTAGCTTGCTAGGGTTTACCTTCATCGATCCTACATTAAAGGAAGATCATTCCATTTGTAAATACAATCATAGGTTAATGTTGTTGTGACCAATATTGTCTCTATAATTACAATTTAACTTGTTTGAATATTGCAATATAGTATAATTAAGAAATTGACTGCCACCTTTTACCGTCAAGGAGAGGACAACAATACATATGCTAATCCATTAATTTACTCTAATTACATGGAAATCAAGATTACAATAATAGAAAATGTGAAAATCAATCAAAAATATGGTATAGGGGTCCCGTAAGGCGAATCAAAGTGCCCCCAAAACATTTTTAGTCCTCTGAGAGATAATTCAGGAAGTCATTGAAGAAGGCAAAGACAAGATACCTACGGTGACCTTGACTTTTTCTAGATTATGATGATTATTCATTAGTTCTATGTTCCGTTTTATGAGAAATCTTATATTGATAGTTGTAACATCTTGTATTGAATGTGTGCACATTGTAGAGGTAGCTGGTTCTAGATTTTGTTTTCCTTCTGGGGTCTTGACTACTGTTTCGAATCATGAGTACCCTTTGTCTCTTGTTTCCTCAATATATCCTTCGTGGATGCTCTTTTTTATTACTGAAAGAAATCCTTCATGGAACAACACCCGAATAGGTCCCGCAGAATTAGGAGCTAGCACATCTATTAGACGTATTTAATCCTCTTCCAAGTAAAGAGGAAAGAGATGGCAGATGATAAATAGATGATTGAATAAGATAAGAGGAGACAAGGGATAAAAGAAAGACACTCTTTACGTTAAGGCCATGGAAATTGAAAAGCTTTTAGTGGTAGACAAGGGATAGATAATAGGGTTAATAAAGATAATACCAGTTACTAGTTTGAAAGCAATGTCCCAAGAAAGCATTGTCTAAACATTATATATATAGTTTGAAAGCAATGTCCCTAGAAAGCATTGTCTAAACATTATATATATAGCTACTAAATTGAATAGAAGGGATAGATAAAAGGGTTAAACCTACTGATGGGTTGATGTATTTCTCATTGAATAGATCAGTATCCAACAAATTTTGTTTAGAGTTTGATTTTCGAAAGCATTTGGAGGTGTTGACATGATCTTTAAACTGAGATTCTCAAGTGGATTCCCAGCTGAAAGTTTTGGTAAACTTCTCCTACAGATTTTTATCTTGCTAAAATTCTGTCTGTTCAGGTAGGCTTTTCTAGGGTAGATGCTTTGAACAAAATATTGGCGTTGCTTAGGAATTGGTCAAGATTGCTGAGCTCTTAGAGAGACAGACGGACATGCCCTTTATTGCGAAGAGTGCAGAAAAGGTTTTTTTGTGAACAGAGTTGCTGAAACACTGGAGTTTTTCTCATATTATATGGACTAGTAGCTAGTCTTCTGACAGATATTTTTAGAGACAAATAGTGTGTGTGTCACTGTGGCAAAAAGGGTGCCATGGATGAGAGCTTGATGATCTCACTTCCAAAAGAATACATTGCATGGAGGCAATAATGCTTCAAATCATGGCCAGTAACCAGGACATGCATGTCATTAGTGAAAGCCAGTAACCAAAATTTTTGTACTGTATTGGTTGGTCCTTTCCAGCACTAGGACGGTTTCGAAATATATAACATTGGTGGTGCCTTCCACCATATCTCTGCTCGTTGTATCGGCTCCTGTTTCAGTCCTAAAGGCTGAGTTAGGGCGTATCCTTGATGGTTTTAACGGTAGCTAGGTTGGATGAAGGATTCAAAAAAGGCTGGGCTCGAACCTGATTCTCATCTTGCAATCCACGACGTGATCAGAAGCTGTTTGATAGGCGATGGCATGTCATGTTCGACTGGACACATTTATCATATGGCTAGCTGCGGTGCTGACGGAATGACTAGCAAGCTAACATATTTAATCTTGATATTGCCATTACAACTTGACGATGTATGTGGGATATCAATCCCTAAAATGTGCTCTTTGTAACCTAGGGCTTGAGCCCACCTTTCAATAACAGCCATGATCAGTCTTTCAATGTGCTGTGCATTTTTTTTTCCCTTACTTTTTTAAGCTATAAAACATAGATTTCAGATGTGGTTTAGGGTCTAACTCGGAAAGATATCTCGGTTATTTATTAAAATAATATAGTTTTGTATTTTTCTAAAAACCTCATTAGAGTAGATCTGATCAAGTTTAAACAAGATTTGATGAAGTTAAATCAATCACAAATAACCTGGCTAAATTAACTAAGTTTCATCGAATTAGTATTTTTTTTTAGTTTAACTTGAAATCCCCCTCAAATCATGTTCTAAATTGCAACTTCTTGAACTAACCTGATGTGCAAGATTGAATTTAACAACTATACTCTAAAACATTCATTATTACTCTTCATACTAACTGAAAGTGTTTAAGGTAATATAAAATTAAAAAGTTTTTTTTTAAAATCCAAAATGGCTTAATTATTGTTTTAATAACTATATTTGAACTAAAAATACATTAACAAAATTAGAGAAAGAATATTAGAAAGATAAGATCAAATTTGACCAAAGTTAAATACGATTTTGATATTATTATTAACTATAATACTAAAATAGCTAGGGTTTCTATAGTGTTTTACTGTTCATATAAGCTGTAAAACACCTTAATATATTTTTGTAATTAATTCATAACAAATTCAAGTCATAACCGAGTCAATTGAGTTGGGTGTTAGAATAAAAAGATCATGAGTCAAAGAGCCGGGGTGGGCACTCATCTTTTTTAATTGTGATGAATGACATATTGTTTATTATTTTTTAAAAAAATAAAAAGCGAGCGATAGTAAAGAAATAAAATAAAGCAAGGCCAGGCTCTAGACCTAGCCCTTTGTTGCTTTTTTTTTTTGTCACTCTGTAAAAGAATTTATTGTATTTACTTACTCTTCAACTTTAACACGATTCTTAATATTATTATAAATTTTTATTTGAATTTTAGTAATTTTGTTTTAAATTATTATGTATTTGATTTGAAAATAAGAATACTAATAATAGATGGTTTGTGAAATTTTGATTGAAATAAGTTGTTTATTATTAGAATGATTAAATAAATCTGGAATGTAATTTTATCATATTTATAATTTTATTAGCTTTTAATTACATAAAATATGAACATATTATTTCAATAATCTTTTTTTAACTTAACGATCATTTTTTTAAATAGAAACAATACTTCAAATTAAAAATATTGTGTTGGCTAAAATAAATAAGAAATATAATGATAGATAAATTTATCTTTAAGAAAGAGATAATTCAAAACAATTGTATGTTTGGGTTTTTTGACACCAATGCCAAAGAAATTTCATGATACCTGGAAAATTTATTAACTTTTAAAAATTTTACCCCCCTCCCCCTGTCGCATACAACTAGTTTGTCTACTAAAACAATAAATTATGCCCATTAATTTTATTGTTTAATTTTACAAGTTTTTATTTATTTATCTAATAGTAGTTAAGGATTTTTTGGGTATAAAAGTGGATTTTCGTAATATTTTCTTATACACAGAGGGGCTTTTATCAAATTTTCAATCTCTTATGCCATTAATTATATAATTTTATGATACCTCAAAATGATTTTAATTTTTTAATTTATTTTAATAACCTGCAGCTCCACAGGGAGTGAATTACTAGAAGGAAAAATGCTTTGACTTATATATTCATTTTCAACCAGGTCACAAACCTATAAAATTTATCAATTTAGTTATAAATATTTTTAATCAGGCCCTTTTCTTAAATGTTAATTAATTTTTTTTATATCAATTTTTCTTTGATATATACACGCACGCATTAAACGGGAATATTAACAAACAAAAACCGAAACGGGAGTATTGCAAAATGTGGGTATTATGTCAGGACTCAATTGGTAAAATTTATAGGTTTCGTACTCAATTGAGAATGGGTATATAAAAAAATACGGTTAGAGTTGAAAACGCTGCGTTTTCATTTTACACGAGAACCATCAAAACGGTAAATTAACAGTCTCTGAGTCCTGCTTTCCTTCCGAAACCTCTTTAGAACCCTAGACCGTTACTTCTCCATAAAAAGACCCTTCTCCGTCGAAATGCCTGGCGTCGCGGCGGACTCCACCGCTTTCGCCAGCGGTGGCACTTTAGTCCCATTCGTGCCCGACACCGAAATTTCCGTGGTGTACCCGCTTCACCACGGCCTAAAACCTCCAATCTCTCGCGCCTCAATCTCCGCCGATTGACCAGATAACTCTATAAGCAGCCTCTGCAATTTTGATGCAGGATAGTTTGGTCAAACACGCAGCATTATGATAGTGGGTATAACATTCAATCCGATAGTTGGATTGGGCTGCAATTCAGCCAGGAGGTTTTACAAATCTAGTTTTATAGTGTTCGGGGAGGAGCCCTCAAATTTGACCCGGAAACAAAATATTGTGCTTTAATGTGCATGATTATTTAAGCATTCATGCTTGCCAGTCTAATTGCTAGTTGATGATTCTTTGTTGTAATTGGCACTGCTCTGCTGGGAAAATGTCTCTCAAACGAACATTTTCTTGGATAAACTGCAAGAATTGTCCATGGCAAGTGTTCGTCCAGGCTTTGTCACCGCTGACTTGCCAGCTGAAGCACCAAACTCTGTTAGGCTGGCTCTTGCCACAACTCTTGGGCGTGCCATCTTAGAGGAACAATGATGCTTTGTTTTTTACGTTGTTGAAGCTATTACTGCAATCCCTGGTGACCAGGCATTCAAGCCACATTGTCACCATCGTATCGAAGAAATGTTGATGGTGAATTTGGGATTGGCTACATGTTTGTTTAAAGTTCTGCATAGCCAATGTTTCACAAGAGAAACCACTGCTCCTCTGCTTGCTAGAAGTATCACTTAGAGGATTCTGCAGATATCGAATCACATCTTGTTACAATCATGTTTGACGTTGTTGTAGAACTACATCACAAGTCTCTGGTTAGCAGAAAACGAGATGCCTTTGGAAGGATTTAGAAAACATAGACCATGCCTAGATGATAACACATTTTGCTATTGAAATTTTCATATGAGTTGTATCAATGATGGGCTGTTATGGAAAACTCTCAGCTTTTGTTGTATATTGGTGTGTTCAAATAAATGCTAATGAACTTTATGTTTAAACCTATTTTTTCCTGCTACTAATCAAGGATTCAATTCTGCTTTAGTTTTTGTGTTCCTCGTCTCGACATATTGGTGTTCCTTCTCGGTCTGAACAAATGCATGCGGTCACATGCTCAGCATTACCGCACTCCCTTTTTCAAGTGTAAAAACTTGCGCGCGCACAATTGGGACCGTTTTAAGGGACTTCTGAAGCTTACACTGCAGAAAACAAGTGGGGGTCATGAGGGGCAGCCAATAGGAGGATCAAGGAGGCTGGGATGCGCAGTTAGAGGTGACATATAGACGGGTCCCATATAAAGGAAAGAATCAGAGGGGGGGAGCAAACAGAAACAGGGAAACAAATCAAATAATCAAGAGAAGGCTGCCTTTATAATACAAAGCTAATAGAAAAAATAAAAATACAAGCACTACAATCAACATGATGATGCTATACCAGGCCTGCACCATTTAATAAGGAAATACATCTCACTAGCATGGAATTTATCGAAAAAAGAACCTCGGAAAGGTACAAAAAATATGCAGTAGGGGATAGACAGAAATCTGGAGAGCTGTGAATATAATCAAATAAATAATGTCGGATCTTCTACCACTTGAGTCAACAAACAAGCTTGGCAATGGCAAGACTCATGCCCTATCAATTTTCTTCACTCGGGATTGCTGGTCCTGGTAAAGAGCCAGAGGCACTTTCAGTGTACTATACAAGTTTACTGCAACTTCCTAAGACGGCCCAGCTTATCCAAGCATGCCATAGGCAGTATTTTGCTTGGTTCATCTTGGCTGCAGACAAGTAGAACCACAGGACAAGACCGTGCCTTGTTACCGTGTGCAGCACTTCAGAATATTACAGTTTCTTGGGCAGATTGTAAGTCTTCTTAAGATATCTCGATGCTGCTTCATCGTTCCGATAACACAACATACGAAGAAGTGTGTTTGGGTCAGTAGGATTCCACTGTCCTGAAGTTGGAGGTAATGGAAGTTTAGACCTGGCAGAAGAGCCATATGTCTCCAAGGTCACCCGTCTGTAACGCTCAATGAGACTCTCTGTATCTGTTCGGAAAAGGGGAAGGATACTTCTGACTGTAGTTGAAAACTTATCTATCAAATCAGTATGCAGGCCATCCCCGTTGGCCCAAAATAGATCTTTAAGGGATTTGAAATCATCCTCTATTACCTGAGAGTCCTGACACATGAAAGCACGAGAAGGGCCTCCCGCAAGCAGAACAAGCAAAAATCCATCAAAAGAAGCTCTCATTATGTCAGTAACAACACGTGGACGAACTCTTTCATGTATGATGTTTGAAATGATCAGCAAATTCCGCTCAACCTCCTGGATAAAAGGTTCAATCCTAGAAGATGATGGCTCTCCAACATACAAACCATCCCAGAAAACATGACTCAAGTCATGGAAAACGATTTTGTAAGCAACTGCCTCGCTGAGTGCTTGAACTCCTTCTATACAAGCAGCTGGTGTCAATTCAAACTTCTTTGCCAAACCATTTGAAAAGTCTTCTGCATGTGCAGATTCTGAGTTCCTCAAATGGGTTATTATTCTCTTCTCTAAAACATCCAACTCTGATCGGATTCTGTGCAAAGTATTTATACGAACACATAACTGAGGAACCCCAAAAGAATTGTCCCCATTCATTATTGCAACCTGAGAATTCCTCTTTTGAGTATTTGCTGACTTCTCTTTCTTCTTCCATGCAAACTTTGATTCCATAGTACATCTGGTCAATGCTGGCATAGTAGGAACATATGTATTCCGTGATCCTACATATCAGATTGAATGATTTCAGTTGTTAGAAACTCAAAAACATAAAGCCATGGACATTATTTGAGCTTTGCAAACATTTACCGCAGCCAGATTTTGCCTTGGTTGCATAATACTGAAGACATCTGTCAAGGCCAGTCATCAAATCAGGTAGCAACACGGGATGCATTGGTATTGGCAGCTGAAAATATGCATCCAAAGTTTCATCAATAATCCGCAAAACTTCAACAGCAGAGGGAGCATATCCTTCTTGATTTGCCTGCGGGTTCCAGACCTACACATTGCAGCAAGCTGGTTAACTCAGGGTAAGGTAAAATCAAATGAAAATGCATCAAGAAAAGAAAGGACAATCAAGACTGTGACAGTTACTAAGAAATTCAACAGATCAGTGCATATGATAGCATGAATGGATAGGAAAATGCTTGCACAATCTATCTCAAGTTTGCAGACTATCATAAATGTCATAACAGAACCACATCAATGGCCAAACTGTCCAATCATACACTATCTGGTTGCAGTATAGCCAACATTCAACTCTAGCCTCCTCGAGGCATGTCTCCTTCAGCGGTCAGCTATTTTTACAGAACAAGATTGCAATCGCATAATGGATTTAACTTTTAAGAAGTCTTGTAACATTGTGATAGCCAATAGTAACTGAAACATGTCAATGTTGCCATAGTTACCAAATTCAACAGAATAAATCTGACATGTTGTGCAGTGGTGGATGTAATGATAGCAAAATCCAGACAGAAACAGCAGTACAAACAAGTTAAAAATAAAGAGCAAGTACCTCTTGTTGCAAATTCCTGTCGACCCATTCCTTGAGCCTGTCTAGTCTTGCTTTGATCCATGCTTTTACCAGATCAGCAATTGCAGCTTCAGCTTCATAAGGAGGCATTTCACGGATTATTGCCTTCCCACCATCATCGCTGTCCACTGAATCTTCTACAGCAATCTGCACAAGATCTTTCTCCAGCTTATCTGCAGCTCTAAGCACTTGTACGGCATCTGGTGTTAATTCCGCTATACCAGATATGAATTGTTTTATCTCATTTCCATAGCAAGCATGAAGCGTGGCCACAGCAACACCAGCTGAGAAAGGATGCCATCTTTTCAGTATCGGACTAAATACTTGCTTCTCGTTAACCGCCAACTCACCAACATCCTTTGCAAGGATGGCAAGAACAGGAAGAGGATTTGGCTGGTTTTTGGATGCTCTCCGGCTTGAGTCTGCTTTCTCCATTCTCTATTTTATGCCAAATCAAACAGAGTCATCTAACCAGCAAAAAAAAATGATATAAACACACAGTCTCTCTCTCTCTCTCTCTCTCAGAATGTTCATAAAGCAGCCTGCCAAAAGTCAAAAAATTACTAGAAGCTTGGTTTTATTTGTAAGGTCGCACTTAATCTGAGCTTGAACTGAGCTAATCACAGGTAGCACCAGGTTGACCTCTTGACAGCTATCTTAACCCTATTTGAATAACCATTGCTTATAAACATGTAAAACATATAAGAAATATTGCATCCACTCATCTTGAAATAAATAGAAAATCTAAAGCCACCAAAAGAAATTGTTTTTAGATCTGATGGATAGTAAAACTCTGGATTATTTTTTTAAAAAAGGAAGCCTGTATTCCATTCTTTATATTCTTTTGTCACACACCTTGCACTATTGAGCAGATCTTCAAATAAAAGTGATGTAACATGTGCCTCAATCCTTTATAAGAAATAACTATTACAATGTGCTGATGAAGTACACAACACTTTAGCTTGTACTGCATTCTGAATCCCATTCCTATAGGTTCATGAAGCATCGAAATAACAAGTGTTCTCATACTATAAATAAAAGCAAGGACAGTGAGAAGAATTATGGCTCTTGAATCTATCAAATAGGTTGCAAAGACTTACTTGAGCAAAAGCGGTGCGCAGTGAGGATCTGATATATGTGTCAATCCTGGTACGAACCACATCCACTTCACCTTTTCTCTTTCTGCGATACTCATTAGATATATCCTCAACCAAAATCTTGGCTGCCGACACCCCCAGAGAAACAATTCCCTGCATGGTCTCAACATTCCTGCTGTCAAAAGTGTCGTGATATGCGAGAAGCCTTTTCTCAGCCCATCCCAAAATTGAACTCAATGTAGAACTCAAAATCTTGGAGTATTGTGGATCCTTTGTTGTCTTTGCATCTCTCGCAACTTCTGCTAGCTGACCATCAGCTGCATCCAGCAGATCCGTTTCTGCTTGGCCAGTTGCAACGAAGCGGTGAAATAAAACCCATGTGAAGCAAAGATTGTGGAGCATTTGATTCATTCCAAGGATTGTCCAAGTCTTCTTTATGTGTTCCATAAGTTCATCAATTTCATCAATTACAGATGTTTCATCATTAACATCAAAGCAGGCTTGTAAAAGCATTTCATAGAGTCGAAGGTTCAATGGAATCCCATCAGCCCAGTGGCATATCTCTGAGAGTGACCCGTCAGATCTACTAGCTAAGGACATAACAGCACTGCGAAGCACTTGCATAGACTCATTGTTCTTTCCAGTCTCTATAGGCCTATCCATAGCTCCTTGAATAATTTGCCGCAGCCGCTGTGAAGTAGGATTTGACCTATCAAGTGGCACATGAGGATGCAAAAGTAGTCCAGCCTCAAGAACTTTCATGGTTCTCTTCTGCCACACTTCATATTCTTGTTGATCAGTAAAATCCGAAAGCTTGAGCTGCTGCAGTAGCTCCAGCGGAAGAACAACTGACTCAATTCGCCTTCCAACCTGTAACAAGCACATTAACAGGGGTCCAAAACAGCCATGAACGTGAGAGTGGTCAAATGCTACCTCAGCTGAGCAAACTATAAAAGACTCAACAGACAAGTATAAAAGAAAGAGGCGATCAAATGCATAACTATCCAAGAGTCTATAGCAATTAGTAAAATGGTATTTCAGCTTTAACAATAATAAAGATAAAATACACACCATGAGCAAAGGAAACCACGCTTGGATAATAATTCATATCGATCAAAGTATTAAATTCAGAAAAACAACACAAAGATAAGAAAATATCTTTGTTGTTCTACACATATAATCCCATTGTAGCACATTGACAACTGAAACATTCTAGAACTCTTAAGCTCCAAACTTTCAAAAATTAACAGCAGAAATATATAAAGGAAAAGGGGCAAACTTACCTTTCTTTTTAGTTAAAAAAAATCATAACAAAACTACATTATTAATTCTCATTTTTTAACTAACCGTAGTTTTGAGCTTAGAGTTTTTCCCTTTACCATGAAACCAATCATGATCCAAATTATTTATCCAACAAAGCATCAAACTTGACCAAATCAAAACTTAAAAAAAAAAAAAACAACAGGAAAAACCCATCAAAGGAAAATCAAGATTGAACAAAATAAAATAAAGCCAACCTGACCAGCAGCAATCCTCAGTAAAGCCCTTCTTATCCTAGAATCCACAGTCTCACTGACCCGCATTTGAGCCCGCATCAACTCACCAACAGTCAAAGCTCTCCTCACCTTCCCCTGACCCGACCCAGAACTCGAACCCGACCCAGGACTCTTCCTAGAGCCCGAACCAGGAGACTTCAGCCCTAAAGCTTTCTTCATCTTGCTAGCAGCAGCAGAGGTGAGTGAGCGTTGTAAAGCAGGCGAGTTAGGGGAGTGATTCGAGTGGTTCGTGGTTGAGTCAGAATTGGACGGGTTGGGGGTGTAAGTTAAGGGCTTTCCAGAGGAAGTACGGCACACGGCGACGAAGATCTCGTAAGCGGTGGATCGGAGGTCGGGATCGGTGAGTTGGGTAGCGAGTTGACCCAGTGGCGAGTCGAGATCAGCGGTGGTGATAGTAGGTTTAGGGGGCATTATGGATAATTGCTGTGGTTTTAGCGGTGGTTTAAGCGGTGGTGACTCTCTCTTCGAGTGGCCTAATGAGAGGTCTCTAAAGAGAGAAGCCATCTTTCCTTCTTTTTTTTTTTTTTCCTCGAGAGAGAGAGAGAGGGAGACTCTTCATACACAAACTACTACTATTATAGCTTATACAATTCAAAAAAAAAAAAGAGTAAGAAATGGGAAAAGCATTTATTTGTTTGGTTTTTTTTCTTTTTAGTTTTTTTTTTAAAAAAAAAAGTGCTGTTGTGCGACTGATATGGTGCGGTGTTTTACTGTATGCCTTACCTACGTGGGACCATTTGCCTTGCTTAAAAATAATTTATATTTTAAACACTGATATTACACGGCAGCCTGCAGTTTGGCTCAAGACTCGACCGACCCGGTCCTGCTCCAGGTAAAGTTTAAAACAAAATCAATCTTGAAAATTGAAATGACCCGGTCAATCTGTGAGATAACCTGCGACCCTGTTGATCTAATGAAGACCCGGTTTTATAAATAAAATTAAAAATATATTATTTTAAATTGATTTAGTTTTATTCTCGTTAATAACTTATTGCGTAAACAAATACTAAAATCTAACAACTAAATCACTAATACACACAAAAAGAAGAAGAAGAGGGAGTTGACAAGTTGATCAGGGGGAATCCATTTTTGTAATGTTAAAATTCTAAGGTAAATTAAATGATGCTTGGTGTGATTATGATAATATGTAAAAGCATTAATCTCCAACTCCTTCTAGACTAGGGCAGGTATATGAATCAGATTATAATAGTAATGATGGTTAAAAATATTTTTTATTTAAAAATATATTAAAATAATTATTTTTAAAAAAAATTATTTTTGATATCAACATATTAAAATAATATAAAAAAAATATTTTTAAAAAAATAAAAAAACATAATTTACATTACATTTTCAAGCACACTTGAGAGCTTGGCTATCTTGATGCTGGTAAAGGGAGAAGAGAAGAGAAGAGGGTGAGATGTTATTAGCAGGATTGACATGGAAAAGTGCTGGCGTTGGATTGGATGTGTTAAGTTTGGATGATGATGATGATGAGGATGGTGTGAAGGTGACAATTACAGCTCACATCGAGTATATATTATAATTATTTAAAAAAAGAAAAATGAAAGCCATGAGAAAACAAGTGTACGTGGACACATAGTACTATTAAAAAAAAACGAACTTGCTCTTGAAGTTATCTAGTCTTTTTAACATGAGTCGTTTGTCATTGTGCAATTAATGGATGATAATTTCGTTTCTTGACCTTTTATAAGCACCCCTATACTACTCTTAAAAGTAGATTTACTTAAGAGGTTTTACAGGATTAATTTGGTTTTTTATATTTTTAAGGAACGACTTATGAAAGTAAAATATTTAAGTATTTATGTATTAATTAAAAGAAGTTATTAGTGTATGCAACATCGCTCCATGTCCAAACGCCACCTTCTAGAATGATATTGGAAGCAACTCAGTTTAATCTTTCTAGTTGTGCGTATAGGTGATGGTCAGTAAACTTTTTATTCTCCTTCCTCTTTTTTCTTTTTTCTTTTTATTGTTAAAAAATAAATTTATCATTTAATTTATTTTTTTATTCAATATAATTTTTATTTTTTAATTGTTATTTGTGTTTTTTTTATTAATTTACTGTTTTAATATCATCATTTGATTTTATTTAATTTTTATATCAGATTTGATCTTTATTTTTTTAATTGTTATATGTTTTTTATCTCATTTTTAATTTTACCATTCAACATTTGATTTTAAATTATTTTTATTTTTATTTTAAATCTTTATTCTTTTCATAATTATAATTAAATGTGGATTTCTCATGCTAACTCATAAATGTTCAAGTTGTTATTTAATTTTTTTAAAAAAATTATTTATTATTGTTATATTTATTTATTTAAATTAAATAGTCTTATTAAACCCGTTAATAGCTTGAGGTGGCCTCAATAATATTTTTTTTTTATTTCCTCGGAAAAAATTGTATCTGCCCACATCAGAGCGCGGGGGCTACGTGGCATAAGCCGTGTTGCCATGCCATGAAACCTTGTTTAGGAACACGGAGAAGAAAGTGAAAACAAGGCAAGCTGGGATCTCAAGGCATCAGGTTGGCTTTAAAGTGTTTTAATGCTCGATTGGTGGGGACAGCAGGTGGGGAGGATCATCACGCAAGAGGTTTCTCTTTCTTCACTGAAAAAGGTTGGCAGACACTTTAATTAAATAATATAGCTGTAGTCATATTCACTAATTATTTAATTAGCATAATTACAGTGACCCGTAATTGCAGAGGAGGACTCCTGGCAGGGGCTTATTCACACGGTTAATTTGACTGGATCCCCAAACTTCGAAGAAATTATGGATATGGCACTGGCACGGGCCTATAATTAAATGATTTCGGCGGAGAAAATTATAAAAGAAAAGGGTCAAACCTCAGGTTAGTCCCCAATCTATCAATAGATTCTCAATGTAGTCCCAGATCTTAAACCTATAAGACTGGTCCCCAATTCTATTATATTAAGTTAAAATAATAGAGATAATGACACCACCTTTATTTACTTTTTCAACCATAAGTTGCTATGATTTAATTAGTGGTTGTTACTTAATTATTCCCCCAGCTAATATTGAGATTGACCGAGAACAAGTAGTGAACGACAAAATTTATGCACACATGATGACGCGGAAGATGTTTGAAAATGTAACAATGTTTGTTTTTCAATCAAAATAGTATAATTTATTTTAAAAAATTATTTTTAAAATTTTCACATCAAGATAATATAAAAATATATATAAAAAATTAATTTAAATCAAAAAAAAAATATTTTTGAAACCTGAAAAAAAGGGGCTCGTGATCAAAATACTAGTATCAAGTTTTTGATATATTTTTATTACTTTTAAGTGCTTTAGGCTTTCAAGGTTAAAACATGTATTTAATATTATGGTAAATTTTATTGTTGTGATTTGAAAAAGATAGATTTTAAAAAGTTACAAATTATATATTTTTTATAACTAATATTTTAAAAGAAAATTTTCAATGGGATTCATGTAAAATTAAAATTATGGTTGGAATAAAAGGCAATTTCAATTACACATTACCAAACCACTACACCAACCCGTCAAACTGAGCTCATAAAAATTAAGTTTTTCTCAATTTTTTATTGTAGAAAATGATGAATGGTAATTTAAGAAATCTCTGTTATGTTATCTAAGAAGTGATTACCATTACTTTTGTTTCGATATAAATTGATTATTATTGAAATAATTTTATCAAAAAACTAATTCAACATAAAAGTTTAAGTTTTATAGGTGAGGTTCAATATATAATTTAATTATTTCATAACACACCCCTTTAAATGGAAACCCTTTCAACTTAAAACTTACACAAGTTCACACTACCTTCTATTTAATTTTTATCAAATAAATAGAAATGATAAAATTTAA
This sequence comes from Populus tomentosa, assembly GCA_018804465.1. NCBI lineage: Eukaryota > Viridiplantae > Streptophyta > Magnoliopsida > Malpighiales > Salicaceae > Populus > Populus tomentosa. The sequence continues at coordinate 20,567,773 of CM031979.1, forward strand.
ACCCGTAACTGCTTAATCATTAAGGCTCTGATACCAAGTTAAAAAATTAATTCAACCAAAAAACTTAAACTCTTAACTAAATTATAAAATATAATTTATATTATTTTCTAATAATTTTTTTCATAAATATTATCCCACGTTGAATTCTTAAGAACATATCCATATCCATTGGAAGGGGGGATACCTAGGACATGAAACAAGAGCAAAATCGGCCTCATCACAGAGACGAGTCCCGCAAACTTGTTGGACCCATGGCGAGTCAGGTTTCACAGCTTTGCTAGCTCGAGGGGAGGAGAAAGGACGCAACCAGGTTGGAGCCCACGATTGCTGAGAATGTGCTTCCATTACATTAATGCATGCTCTTCTGGATTTCTCGTAGAAATAGTCTCTCTCTTGCTTTAAATGTTCTTATTTCTACTCTGCTTGTCAGAAAATTGTAAATTGAACAGCCTATTTGTCTACTGGATATTCTCGAGGAATTAGCGTTCGGGGCTACATCACAAGCTTACAATAATTAAGCCAAACATGAACTTCGCAATTTTTTATTTCTGAAATGAGGTTGTTCGACACCAAACACGACAAGGCAGTAACTCGATTATTGCTTCTTTTTTTTTTTTTTTTTTAACAACCACTAGATTCTTAATTAGCACCACATCCGAGTAAAATGAACAATGTCGGAAGTTGGGACATAGCAATTAAAAGATCATAACAATATATTTTTTATTTTTTTTATTTTTTTAATCAATAAATAAATGGACGAGTCTTAACTAGATTGCGAGTTAGTTTTTTAAGAAATTTTCACTGAAATTCTCACATCTACTCACCAACTAGAGTTAGACGCAATTACAAGGAATCTTCGCTGCAGATGGCTCTAAACAGTTGGATAAAAAATAGCTAAAGTGCTAAATATATGATTATGATTGGGACCCTTAATCAGCTAAAGTGACAGAGCTGCTTCTCTTACCTGTTGTTGGCAAAGATTATGACCAGCCGATGATATGGTGCCATTGTTCAGACAACGAAAAATAAATAAATTATTCAACAAAAACAGTCTTGTGGTGGTATTTGGCATTTTTAACAAGGAAAATCTTTGTTAATAGTAATAACAATAATATTAATAATTCTATTTTCTGTGAATTATTTCTCCATTGATTTGCTCGTATATCATACGTACTGTCATGGGAATTCTTGTGCTGATTTTTTTCAGTGAATGAAAATGTTTCATACCCCTTGGAACTGAATACATGTTAGAAAAAAAATTCTGTTCTGTGACGATGATGTTGACTTCGGTGTTTTTAAAAGAGAAAAAATGGTGGCCATAGACAACATCACATGCTTTTGATCATGCAATGTGCCAACAACTTAATCTAATAATGCCAATACAAAGTCCAAATTGCTCGTCATTCCTTGATGCTAAATTCATATAGAAAATAATTTTTTTTATGAACTTAGATGTCTGAATCAACTTGTATATATCTCAACTAATCCCACGAATCCTGAAATTAACGATCATGTAAATTTTTAGTGGTTTTAATATTTGTGAGATTTAAACTAAAAATCTTTAGAAAATAATATTTTTTAATATTAAAAATGATTAATTTTCTTTTAAATGGCTTGTTGTTTTTCACCGAGTGTCTAAAATATGAGGAAAACTATATTTTGTGTCCCTAAACTTTGTCCGTGCTCACAAGTGGATCCTTGTATAATAGGTGTTTGCAGGCAAAAAAACTCTACGACAATATCTATTATTAGCTACTAAAATTTAAGGTGTGGTCAAAATTGAATCATCTTAAGAAAAAAAACTCAATTGTGTTCTAATATCTTCATCAAAATATAGGCATCAAGAGGGGTGGTTGGTGGTTGTAGAAATTAGGCTTTCCGCTATGGTACCAAGAAATCCAAGTTATAGATGGAGTTGGTTTGGACAAAATTCCGACCCAATCTAATCTCTAAGCTGATGCTTTAATGCCCCGAAAAGCCATTTAATTACAACCCAGCCTCTCATTTCTATTTTTAAAAAAGTTTTATGGTTTTTTTTGTTAATTTTTTTCTATAAAAATTATTTGTTTTTCTGTTTTTTTCCTCAAAATATCTCAAGCAGGTTTAAAGGAATATTCCTAAATTAGCAGCTAGACGAGACAAAAAAAAAATAAAAATTCAAGATTGAAAAAATAAAATAAAAAAATTACACCTTATGAATCCATGGGTTGCAGCAGATGATTCGGCAATATTTATTTTTATATTTTAAAATTATTTTTTAAAAAAAATTAAAATTTTTTATTTATTTTAAATTAATATATTTTTAATATTTTTAAATCATTTTAATGCATTGATGTAAAAAAAAAAAAATTTTCTAATATATTTCAAAATGAAAAATACTCTGAAAAATAATCGCAACCACAATCTCAAATATGTTGTTTTTTTTATTAAAATATATCTAAGTTTTATCTTATTTATAAATAATTTCTTTTTGGATTTGATTTATTTATAAAATTCATTTTTATTTTTATAGTTATAAATTCTGATGTATCCTAATAGATTAATTTGATGACTTATCAAATTAAAGCTTGATTTTAGTTATTTAAATAAAAAAATTGGTTTTATTGTAATGTTATATTTGGGATCGACCCGAATCAATTTCAAATTCAAAATGCAAACAAAAATTTATAACTATATTTATTTTTGTTCCCTTACAATGTCATGTTTAAATGTTCATGGATATACATACTATGATAACACACATTTTAATTAAAGGCACATCATTATGCATCTTGATAAAGGAAAAAAAATGAATTTTTTTGTGAAAGCATAACTATATTTTTAAAAAATGATTATATTTTCTTTTAAATATTCTCATAAAGAGAAAATATGTACAAGTATATTGTATGCTTCAGCAAGGAACGTACAAAATGTAAGAATATGCAAGTATCCAATATCGACACTCATTTATTAAAAAAAAAGTATATGGGACACGTGTCACGCCATATGTGTGTAGAAAAAGGTTTGGTGGATCTCACTTACTAAGGGTTTATTTATTTTCAACCACTAAAAATCATCGACTGACACAGAGGTCTTCGAGCTAATGCCCACATTTACACCATTGCCCTTCGATCTTGAGCTACGCACGAGAATGACCACTCTATTCTAGTGGGCTAATTTTGCGATATTCTCTTGTATCTAGCTATATATTCTTAAATTTATCATTGGAGGCGTTAATTATTAAGCAGGAGTTGTATGCAGGGACTGAATATGATTACGAATTGAAAGCATGAGGGTTGTCGACCCCAAAATTAAAGATCAGGGATCAATCTGAGTAGTTGTAATAAACTCGAGGGACCTCGCGCAAGAATTGTAGCACAACAGAAGGAGTGTGTACATCAGCACCGGATCAGACAGGCAAGCTTCTAAAATCTCAACTCTCTGTAGTACCCCGAATAGTTTCATTCAATAAAACCATGTCAAAACTAGGCGATGATGAGTTAGCCTTAATTATCAGCTCGGTTATTGATCAGAATGACAGACAATCATTCTCTCTAGTATGCAAGCAGTGGCTTAATGTAGAAGGCCAAACCCGTTTATCAATTCGCGTTTTTGAACCCGAATTACTCCATAAATTCTTGCACAGATTCCCAAATTTGTCAACTTTTGAGTCTTCAAAACGAATCACCAACAACCACCTTGAATTCATAGCCAATACATGTCCTAAACTTGAGTTTCTCAATCTCAAGCAACAATCAGTTGAAAGCCAAAAACTTGATGAGTTTGATGACTTATTAGATTTTGATGATGTTGGTGTTTTAGCTATTGCGAATGGCTGTTGCAAATTGTGTAAAGTGTTGTTTAGAAGGAGAAGGAGGATTGGGAATGTTGGGGTTATTAGTCTTGTCAAGTGTGCACAAAGTTTGAGTGTTTTAGATTTGGGGCGGTGTAGTTTGATAAACGATTCATCACTTGAAGCAATTGGGTGTATGAATTCGATTCGGGCTTTGAATTTAGAAGGTTGTTCTTTAGTTACTGACAAAGGTTTGTCCTTTTTGGCAACCGGGTCTTCTTCAAGGACATTAAAGAGGTTGGTTCTTGCAGAATGTGATAGACTTACTGATTTCGGGATGTCATTGTTGCAGGGAATGTGTTGTTTGGAGGAGTTGAATTTGGCTGAATGTGGGCCAAAAGTGACAGATAATGGAGGTATGGCAGTTGCCTCGATTGCTAGTCTTAAAAGAATGAATCTTTCATGGTTGATCAATGTGTCAGATATTACACTTGTTGCTATAGCTGGGAATTGTAGGAATTTGGTAGCTCTTGATTTAACTGGGTGTGAGATGATTACTGGAGCTGGCATTCGTGCCCTTGGTTATCACGAGTGTTTGGAATCATTAGTGTTGGCTTCCTGTTACAACATTTGTTGGGATGATGTGGATATGGTGTTAAAATGCAAGTCATTGAGGTCTATTGTGCTTGATAAAGGACTGAAGATGTGGATACCAATGAGGATGCAGGAAAACATAAGCAGGTTTTGTCAGCTGCATTGGAGATAACGATGATGGACAAAAAGAGTGCAAAAAATGTTTATGCTGGATACCTGGGATTATACAGGTCAGTGAAATAGTATATTTCATGCTCCTTTTGATTGCTGAACGATTTTCATTATGTTCGGCATTTCCATGTTTGAATGTTAACAAATTTTCCTTGCTTGTTAGTTTCCGTGGACACCAGAGAAGGAAAAAAAAAAGTTTCTGTATTTCCATAGGTAGAAAGATTCTTTAACCTGCAAGAGTGTGTTTATTTCGTTTTCTATGGTAACTTGTGTTTACATTGATGAAATTTATCCCTGCTTCATTAGTTATTAATAGTTGGTTTCCCAAATTTGACGGACGAAATCAAGGTTGAGCTAGAAAGCTGTTCAGGGCATACAGATAGCAGTACTAAGACGTTGATGATCTTCATTACTCTATCTGGGAAGATAAGAATTAATGTCGGTGTGTCAAGTTTTTATCCCATAAGTTTAAGGACCTCTTTATCCTTTACCATCAGAGGCAGACGATCTGTTGTTTTACACTCCGCATAAAAACTGGTGTCCTTCCCAATGCTGCCTTGTCGTGACTGAATTAATGGCTGCTTGTATTCTTTTCAAACAACCAAATTTTTGGGGTACATTGATATGGATTTTGGCTCACCACGCTGCCAAAGGAAGACAAAGCATCAGCCCTGTACGAGGTCATTTTCTATAAAACTAAAACTGTTCTAGATGAGATGGAAAAAAAATCTCAAGGTAGTTCCTGCTGCTCGTGATTCACTTTATTTGCTGTGTGACTTATGGGCATCCCTGCAATGTGATTCTCTTATAATCATTATTACTTTTAAGGCTTGGGATGACTCCATTCAACTCTACAAAGACAAGAAGAATTAGCTGATCTCTATTTAATATGTGAAGTTCATCAACAGAGTAATAGAGCTTCATGCATATGTATTGTGAAGTTTGTTTGTTGAATGCGTGGAGGATTGTCGAAATTATGGATAGATGGGTTATGAACTTTGTGATTGATCTAGATAATGGAATAATGTACACCAGAGACTTCTTGGCTGTCAAATTTACAGTCTGATCACTATCTGGGTATTCTTTTCTTTCAAGCAAACCATGAACAGGTTGACCTTGTATATAACATCCACTTCTTTCATGTGTAGAGCTATACGCGAAGGAGAAGCTAAGCAACAGTTGAACTGAAGCTCCAAGGGCAATGAATACGTAGTTTCTGCACTGAGTTTACAAACTTCTTTGCTAGATAACTTCAGACAGTAAATATGGTCAATACACATCTGTGTTTGTTAATTACTCTTTTCAATTGCTCCAGTGTCGGCTTTTTTGTTCCATAGGAGCAATCCGAGGTAGTCAAGTGTCTCGGATTGAGAGTCAATGATTCTGAAAACCATTCGATTTGGTCTATGATGTAAGTGCAGGAATCAAATCCTGCAATAAAAAGTAACATTTGAAAGCACTTGTTCAAACAGGGAAATTTTGTTGTTTTTTTTTTCTTCTTCTTTTTAGGCTAAAACAAATACCACTTATACAGGTTGTTTCAATATGTTTTTTAACATACAAAATTCACGCTGGCAAATATGAATCAATTGACCTTCAATTAAGTCACAAATGATGAAATCGGCCCAAGAAAAATTGATGACAAAAAAAGAAGAAAATTTTACACAATGAGTACAGAATGAAACGTTTCTTTGTACACAATGCAAAAGTTAACATATTTATGCCACTCATTTTAAAGTTTCTTATAATTCGAGAACAATAAATCTTAGCTAAAATTAATATCAAAACCAATCAGATACCTTTTTAATGCTTACTAAGCTCTATAATTTGGAGCTTTAGAAATTGGAATGCTCAGCTTCGGATCCCCCATCATCAAAATTTAAAAAGAATAAATCTGTAGGTATATTAGACCCAAAAGAATCTGGGCCTCAGAACCTGAGCAGGGGACACAGGTCTAGTCCATTACTTTACTAATGGATGTACAGACAGATAAAGCTCTAAAACAATTCCGGGATTTTCAAGGGACACACGGGCATTGCATCTTTGCAAAGACAAGATTTTGTAGCTGCAACTGCTAAGTAGTATTTCAATAAAGACAAAATCAAATGAGAGGAGTAGGTGCGATTCTCCACAGGTTCTCAAATGGAATCTCTTTAAAATGTCCAATACATTCACTTTCAATTCAAAGTAAGTCCATTTAAACAAACAAATAAGTATATTTCTCATTTATTTCAATCATATTTCATGTTTTAAGTGATTCTAAATAAAGGGTTGTTGTTATTGGTGTGATTCAGGGAGTGTTTTTCTTGGAAGCATGGATGCATTATTATCATCAAACAGTAGCAATTCCTCTAGTTTGTTATTGCTATATGAAGAGAAACACAGGGATAGTAGTGGCTATCAAGTCAATAATGTTAGAAAGATATGGACTTTCCCTCCTGTTTGTATGGGCAGGCGTTCTTGCAAAATTGCTGGCAGAAAGGTCCGTCCCTTTCTCTCCGTGTTGGGTTTTAGAGTGTTTCAATAGCTAGTGCCTTATTAAATTGATTGAATATCACATGTTTGATGAAAAGCCTAAAACAGATTCTAATAGTATTAGTTTGATCTGTAAACTCTCAATCTTTTTCTTTTTAATTGTTACTTTATAGTTTAAACCTCCGAAAATCCAACGGTATGACTATGAATGATATATGCAAGTAAAGTTTTGTTCCTTCATCATTGGATGTGGCAATATCAATTAGGAGGGATCATTAACCGGTGAAAATGCAAAGTTACAAGGGGATTTTTGTTGTATTCTACCTTTAAGTTTATGAATGTGCCTCAAATGCAGGGAGCTCAAGATGCGAAGAAGGCAAAATTGTATTGTAGGATTGGGAAGGAAGTTGTATCTGCGTAAGTTGGTTGCTTCTAAATAGGCTGTGAATAAAACTTTACTTCAGAACATTTTCTGTGGTTTGTGATCATCGGGATTTGACCCAATTCTTATAATTATAGCCACCGCATTTCTTGCTTTCAGGGTGATGAAAAAATAAGTTGTTGTTTTATTTCTGTTTCTTGAAATGGATTGTAATTCTATTGAGTGATGCAGTGTAAAGAAAGGCGGTCCAAATCCAGAATCAAATACAGCTCTGGCTGCTTTAATTGATAAATTCAAGGAGCTTGATGTACCCAAGGAAATTTTGGAGCGCAATATCAAGAGGGCTTCTGAGAAGGGACAAGAGGCTTTCATTGAGAAAATTTATGAGGTTGGTATGATTATCATCAATCCTTTTATCAGGGGCTGCTAAGATTCAATACATTTAGGAGGATTCTTTTAAGCTGGTCCTATTAGTTATTTCAATCTGATTTTCTTCAAATAAACTGCTTCTTCCACATTAGGTATATGGTCTCGGTGGAGTTAGTATTGTAGTGGAGGTCTCGACAGATAAAATAAAAAGATCTGTGGCAGTTATCAGAGAGGTGGTCAAGGACTATGGAGGAAAGATGGCGGATCCAGGATCTGTATTGTTCAAGTTTAGACGTGCCAGGGTTGTGAATATTAAAGTCACAGATGCTGATAGAGATCAGCTCCTTGGCATTGCATTAGATGCTGGTGCTGAGGATGTTATTGAACCTCCAACTTATGGAGATGATTCTGATGAGGATAGGTCAGAAAGGTAATGCTCCCATCCTCCAATTTCATATAAAGATGCTTTTGAATCTGTAGATGCCACGCTTCAATTCTAGTTTCACAAATTCTTGTCCCATCCTCCATGACTTTGATGTTTGATACTTCGTGCTGGAACTTGTTCCTGTAGTGGTTCTTAGTTGACCCTTTTCTGATATAGAGCTGTAAAGATGATTGCTTCAGAGTTAGATTAAATGTTAAAAAATCATACGAGCTTCACAAATCTTTCAATTTCTAGATTATTGATACAAATGTACAAATATTCTATGACGTGTTGATTTCAAAGCCTTTAACAAAAAGAATAAACAAGTTATTAATTCTGTAGATGATCACATGGTGCATCGTAGACAAGTTGTAAGAAGTCCTTGCGTAAGTAAAATGGATTTTTGAGCATCTGATATGTATGATATGATGAAGTAGCCTTTCACACTCATGGTGACATCTAGTTGCACGATGACATCATGTTGGAAGCTTTTATAAAAATTTTGTCATAAACTTGCGTGCAAATCAAGAGAACGCCAATCAAGCTCCTCCTCATGGAGTTTCAAGGGAAACAAAGTTTGCTTCCTCTTGATTCCTAGCACTACCTATGAAATCAGACCATGTAAGGCAAGTTACACATAAGTATTTGCATGGTGATGACTTTGAGCTTATGATGAGCCATCTTTTGCACTTCACAGATGTGTGGCTGGGTGAAAATAAGCTGTAGGCTAACAATGAAAGGAACTGTTAAGACATCATGTAGGAAGCTTTATGAAAAGTTTGGCATAAAATGTATGCAAGCTAAACTAGCACCAGCCAAGGTCTTCCTTATCCAAGATTTCATAAGGGGGCAGTTCTTCTAGATTCCTAGATCTACCAAGGAAAGTCCATCCTCAAATGTATATTGATTAAAATGAACCTCTAATTTTCAGTTTGGAAAGTCTATGAACAAAAAAAGAGAAAAAAGAGAGAAGAAAACAAATGCTTTGCTTGATGCGTGTTCAAAATTCCTGTTCTAGAAGCAGAAAATAAAATGTTATGTGAGGAGAACCCAATAATTATTTATTTCTTTGTAATAGATACAAGATGCATTGCAAAAAGCCACAATTAAGTTAAACCATTCGATGTCTTTTACATTTATCTGGTATACTCAAAATCTGATTGTGATGGTGTTCACCAGGCTAATGAGTTCTTTTAATAAATTATGTTTCTCAGGATATGCAAAGCCCTAATCATTTTCTGTTTTTCCTTTTTGATAGCTACTATAAAGTTGTCAGTCCAGCAGAGAACTATGCAGCAATATTGTCAAAACTACGAGAGGAAAGAATAAGTTTTGAGACTGATAATGGCTCTGAGCTACTTCCCATAACAACTATTGAGGTATGTCCACAGTGCTGAAATGTTTTTTTTTTTTTTTGTCTCTTCACCTCTCTGATTTTCAGTTCTTGGTGTCGTTTCATTAACTTTATGATTCAATGAATTGCCTAATGAGCATTTGATTATTTTTATGGTGTTTTTCACACACAAAGTGCCGAAGATTGCGAAACATGCTAGCAGCATAGCGATGGAATTCCTGTCTTTATTTGTTTTTTAACGGTTTTTGTGCCTGTTCAATGCAAGCCTAATCTTTACTTGCATTTTTTTAATTAAATAAGTGATATTAGTGTTTGAATGGGTTTCAGGTAGATGATGAGGCAGTAGAGTTGAACAAAGCACTCATGTCTAAATTACTTGAACTTGATGATGTCGATGCTGTTTACACGGAACAGAAGTAATGAAATCCCTCACTGGGTTGTTTTCTCAGTTTTTTATTTGAAGTCTTAATAGTGCACGACAGCCTTTATGGATCTGGTCCACTCACATGATACAAGTCTTATTTTGTCCACCAACTCCATGGAAAGGTTGTAGCTGTTGCAGGAGAGTGGCAGGTTTTATACATTGATTTCCATCTTATAGATTATTTGATTACCAAATTGATTAGAACAGTAGCCCCACATTTGTTTCCCCACGCTCAATCTTTCTGCAATAACAATGTAAAGCATATTCTGTGATGTGCAAGCCTGGTTTTGGGAACCCGGCAATAACAGCTGTTTTGTCAACCCCAGTTTCTAGAATCAGGTCCGTTCCTTCTATGCTTGAGCTGAGCAACTTTGCCAGGGCTAAACTATGAAAACTTTGTCATGTCTACAAGTTTCATACATGATGATTTGCTAGTTCCATGTTTTAACTTCCTGACATGAATCCTCTGAACTCAGATATTCCTGTCACTGGATTGTACCAAAACATCCCTTTCTTGAGAGAGAACCATTTCCTTCTCATCCTTTTCCATCTAATTGTTCAATTTCGCTCTATTTAAATGTGATTCTATGCTCTTTTCCTTCCTATTTCGCAGTATGTTTAAAGGGAGCTGTTTTCATTCCTAGATTTCCTTACGGAGAAAGCATTCTCTGATGCATATGTTTGTACAAAAGAACTGCTGGCTATGCTAAGGTAACATTTCAACATGGGATGTAATTTTAATTTTACAGACAAATCAAGATACATGTTATTTATAAAACATGGACAAGCCAACAAGAAATCACACCCGAATACCAACAACAACAACACAACAGCAACAACAAGAGACAAGGAGCACCATATGCAACACAAACCAGCGATATTCGATCATGGGTTAGTTATCTATTAAACCTTACATGCGTATTAACATTCATTCTGCTGGTGCAAATCTTAAGCAGCGTTGAACTGGTGATAAAGATAGCTAAATCACACAACCCCAATTGATTAATGATTTTATTTCTTTGGCACCCAGCATCCATGTAATCCATATGGTAGACCGTAAGGGAACTTTCCTCTTGCAATCTCTTCAAATGTTGATCCATCGAGTAACAGTGCATATCCATCTCCATTTTTCTCACTGATCATGGAGATCACCACACCTGCGATCCATTTACATATAATTAGTATGTACTTCGTAATTAATTAAATGCTTGTTTGGGGTTGTGGTTTAACATGTTTTAAATGAAATTTTGATTTTTTTTTATTTTAAATTAATATTTTTAGATCGTTTTGATGTGCCGATATTAAAAATAAAATAAAAATTATTTTGATATATTTCTGAGCGAAAAATAATTATTACTATACTCTCAAATATTCTAAACACCCCTAAAAAAAAGATAAAAAGATAAAGTCGTGAAGTCATTGGAAAGTTAATTAATTATCAATCGATGATTGTTATGTTAACAAAAATCAACTTCAAAAAGCAAATTCGCAAGTGATAAATAATATTGAAATTAGGGTTATACGAAAAACAATTGCAAGTAGCTTGACTGAAGAAGAGTCAAACTCCTTGTAAAATCAATACATTTCTTAATATGGCATAAAGAAAAAAAGGTTTTCAGTTAGGGTTTTGAATGGTTTGTTTTAGCCAATTATGGAGCTCATATTTCAGATCTCTCTCTCTCTCTCTCTCTCTCTCTCTCTCTCTCGAAAGAGAACGTACATACTCATAGTAACTGAAACGATTGGTAATTAAGAAAAAAAAGAATTAAATAACATTTACTCACCATCATCCTCTTCTGTAGCACCTGGGCGAGCCACAAAAAATGGTTCCGAGGGCACAGCACCCTCTTCATACCAATTCTTTGCCTTCTTCTCGAGCAAGTCAATCTACAATATGACGAAGATCAACGTTAAAACTTTCAACGAAAGTGTCCACTATAACCATTTACAAGAGATTGAAAACCATTTTTTATAATAACCAATTGGTAGAAACTGAAAAGTCGAAGGCAATATATATAAATATTGGGTAAACTGTACGCATGCATATATAGTAATTAATTAATATCAGTGGTCAAGACTTTTACCTTAGTGAGGGTGTTGGGGAAGTTACAAGGGCGTTGTGCTCCACAAGCATAAGCATATCTGTATTTTTTGCCCAAGTATGCAGGGTTAATGCTGCACATGTCCATTCCTTTCCCATGCTCTTCTGGGTCCAATGCTGCCTCCAATTTCCCATGTCGACTCCCGTCCAAAGGAATTATGAACCTCCCGACCCTACGTGTGTGTGTGTGTGTGTGTGTGTGTATATATATATATATATATATATATATATATATATATATTCAAAAACAGCATTTTGATTTTTAAACAATGTTTATAGTTCCTAAACGTCATGCATGAGATGATCTTCCAGATTGAGAGCATTGAAAAAAGGCATAATTGTGGAGCAACATAAGCTTAGTTAGCTATCGCACAAGTGGATGATCCAGAGGAGGACAAACTAAATGAAGATATTGTTGTTTTTGATTTTGACGAACATGCCTTGTGTACAATAATTAAGCATAATAAACATCATTGACAAAGAACTTAATGATAAAAAAGGGAGATTAATTAATTACGTACCTAGCATCTGGTAGGACATCTTCACCCATGAAAGACCGTAGATTTTGTAGACGGAGCTTCTCTAAGATAGTCGTGTCCGCATTATGCTCGCAACAATCGGCAATGACGGCAGTCACCCTCCCATCTTCATCTTTCTCTTCATAAGCATTGATGAAATGGAATGTTACAAATAGAGGCACTTCCACACTTGCCACCTTAAAAAATTCGAAACAAACAAAACCAAATCCACCCATAAGTTAAATTACAATGTAATAATTAGTCCTAATCCTAATAATTAATAATGATGATCGATGATGTAAGAGAGGAAATATCAAGTGGACTTACAATCTTGCCACTAGCTTTACACATAACATGCATAAACCCTTTGGATTCCGGGTGCCACTCAAACTTGTACAATGGTGTGGGCTCAGCTCTTAGCAAATTTTGTGCACAGTATCTCAACGGCATTTCTGGCACTATCACATAGTGTTCAGTAACCGGAAACGAGTGGACCCATCCCGGAGCAGGACCTCCACGACAATCCACCCGTCCGATTACTTTCCTCTCGTTACTTCCAGGCTCCATCCTCACCACCAAGTATCCGGGCCTGAACAAATCAGGCAACAAGGTTAAGAACTCAGTGTCTGTCACTATTGGATGTGCCGAATGTATTAGACCCCCTAGTGAATCGCTATATTCAAATTTCCCTAACGTGTCCAACGTGTTTGGATCAACAACTATTGACCCTTTCTGTGTTTCAGTTAGGCAAACCACACGTCCATCACCGAGCTTGACCACGCCAGTGTTAGCGTTATCGGTCAATGATGCTCCGGAGAAGAGGTTAGCTAGTTCCCCTACGTAGGACAGGAAATTGTCAGGCTTTGGGACCTCAGAAAATTCACGGTAACATAGTTTGTTATTCTTCTTTGCCGCCTTGTAAGCCTCCGATTCGATTTGGCGGTGGGCGGCGATTAATCGACCATTTTCAAAGTGGAGTCTGACTAATGTGGCATAGCCATCGAAAAGGTGCCGGAAGTTGTAGTCCCCTACGTGCCACATGCCCGGACCATTTCTAAGATACGTTCCACTCTGCATGAAATCAAACTCAGGTTATTAACCAACACCAATTAAATCAAAAATCTATTTTTTCTTTCTAAAACAGTACTATTGTATGCTGTAGAATGATGTATTATTCACTTAGTTTATAATATATGAAATATGCGATATATATGGATGCGAACTAGCCAGATCTTACATCTGATTATGGCACTAGGAATATTTCAGATCCATACTATATTAATAAAACAATTATTATGAAACTAATAAAACAAGGAATATGCTTTGTTCTTTCCTCCCAAATCCTGGAATATTTCAGATCCATTAAAACAATTATTATGAAACTAATAAAACAAGGAATATGCTTTGTTCTTTCCTCCCAAATCCTGGACCCCTGACATGATAAAACTATATGCAGCTCTTCAAACTATGCGGGAAAATGAACAAAATAATCACAACCTAACAAAAACATTCAATGTTTTCGTGTCATGTAATTGAAAGTACAAACATGTAAGACATAATAAGAAAGGATAAAAAAAATAAACGGAAATTCTGTTGAATCTTTCTATGTACACTTTCATCAACTTTCAAACTTGCTGCAACTTCAAAACATAACTTAATCCGCATCAGAATCAAGTTCATAAAGATACCTAAACAAACCATTATAGGACTTATTGATGTGTTTTGTTTTCCTTTAAAAAATTCTCAATGCAAGTTTTCTTGTCTTTTTTTATGGCTATTGCCTAAATAGCCATGTTCTTAATAAAATCAAAGATTATATATATATATATATATATATATATATATATATATATATAAAAGATACCTAAACAAATTAGGATGAAAAAAAGAAGTGTAAACCTAGATAATTGTAAGAAAAAAAAACTATAAGAATACCCTTAAATTTATTTATTTTATTAATTTTTGGATGAATACTCTAACCACACATGAATATCGTATATCCCTTAATTCATAAGGCGGTGTATAAATCAAGTAGTTAATCTCTACTAGCGCATGAAAATTAAGTGCAATATTTTACATACCAGCCACAGTGGAATTTCTCCTTGAACAGCAAGCTCTCCTTCGTATCTTTCTTGCCGGACACTTGTCCATGCAACATGATTCCGGTCACCAGCAAGTTCCTTCTCCAGTGATGGAAACACAGTTGGTGCTTGGGTTGCAACTTTCGGGACCATTGAGTCCCGAGGGTCACGTTTTCTTGCAAAAGTACCCTTGCCTAGGGAAAACCCTTCTCTTCTGCTCTCAAATTTATCAGAAACCATTGCATTTGATGGTGAAATAGAGCGACCAATACTAGCGGAAAATGCCAAGGAAGCCATGAAACTAGTTAACCAATATGAAGAGTGTGAATGATTTAATGTGGTAAGATGATTCTTGAGAGAGCTACGTATTTATAGTAAAACACTGGGGGACATAAGAAGTTGGAGAGACATCGAGAATTGATATTGGAATCTTATCAGTGGAATTTCTCCCCACTATAGGACATTGCTTACGTTATTTGTAATTTTAATTAAGAGAAATTAATCTTGTGTGAGTATGCTCCATGTTTAGGAAAAAAAGATGCTCATGGCATGTATGTACAAGCTCGGTGATTGCTTCAACATATGTTCAAATCTTCTCAATTGAAGCGACGCACACTTTGGTATTATGATTTTCTTCTTCTTCTTCTTCTGTTTTTTTTTTTTTTTTCATTTTTTCTTGATATATGGAAAGGTTGAACGACTTTTGAACTGTTCAATAAGTAAAGCCTTTTTTATACTTGAATTTCCATTTCAGGGTTCGAATTTTATAAAATTTCTAAGTGAAAAATTCAATTTTTGATCATTGAATATCTTCTTGGAGAAAAATTAACCATTTCTGTTTTTGATCCACATTGTGAGCAGGATTTTGCTTGGAGTAAACTAATTAGAAATGATTTTTAAATTAAATTACATGGGTCTAATTAAGGATTGATGTATTTTTTAGCATATGCTTCTTGGCATATTTTTGTACCTAACATGTATAGGGACTAAGCTTGTTTTGTTTGTTTGCCGATCCTTTTTGTGGCTCTTTGTTATCCTTTTTCCATGTTTTGCATTATGGCATCATGATGCTTATATATATATGTTAGCCATTTAGAAAATGATTAACAACATGAAAAAAATTGATAATTTTTACAAGAAGATATACGAGAATGAAAAAAAAAAAAACACCTATCATCACAAGAAACATAAGGGATTGCTTTTGCCACATCCTCTCTGTCTGTTGGCACGACCTTCTAATTCTTCTTCCTTCCTTATTTTTTTTCATGAGTTGAATACCTAATTTATCCTTACTTAATCCACCCATAGTTATATATATATATATATATATATATATATATATATATATATTAACGTGGATATTCGGGTTAGCTTGAGCGCTCCTCAACTAATTTCATGGATCCTGAAATTAACGACCATATAAACCTCTAGTAGTTCTGAAAAGACTCAAACTCATGACTATTAGAGAGTAAACCCAAGATCTGACCAATTTAGCTATCCCTCAGGGTTAGTTTATATTATTTCTAAGACATCATTGTGATAGTTAAATAAACCTCCACTGGTCCTCATTTGCATGAACAATAATATGAGAAATGGATATTGTTGCTGTAAAAATATCTATCTTAACCCAATAACTTAAGCTGTTAAATGAGATTTCAATAATAATTTTATATTACTCTTAACACACTTCTCAAGTGAAAGTTCTTTAAACTTGAAACTTGTACAGACTTACCTTACCTTTGTTGACCAATAGGTAGAAGGGCGTTGCAGTTGCTGCAAAACCCAGAGTGCGAGCTTGGGTTGAGCGGACATCAGTGCCAATTTTGGTGGTAGTAACAATTATTCAATCGAGAACTTTGAAGGTTGAAGAGGGGAAATGTTACATATGAATAACACTTGCACTTGGTCTAGTAGATCTTAAGAGACGGGGAAACACATTTGACAGCCTATTTTGTGCGCGAGTTTTGAAAAGGAATTGGGTTCAAATTCTTCAATTGGGACATGATGGCTAACAACAACATTAGGGAGTCTGAAGACGTAGGTGGGGGCCTTAAAAAGAGTTATATTTTCTGTTTAACAACTCACTCATCCTAAAAATGACTTAGTCGGAGGTAAGATCCAGAGGCTGGAAAAGCACTGCACATCATGTGGTGTGGTGCGCCCTTGATGGCCCTTGAAAATCCGAAGGATTTAGTGCCTCCCATGCCCAGTCGTAATCATAATTACATCAGGTCTCCAAAGTGAATAGCCTCTAGTCGTTGGAACGATGTAAGCAAGGGAAGTTGGCAAAATAGATTTGTAACCTCGGGAAAAGGATTGGCTTTGAGGGCTAAGCTCGGGATTCCAGTCTTGAACCCATTGGATGTCAGTGGATTGCTCGAGCTGCTCCCATGAAAAAAATGGGTCATTGCATGCTGGCAAGGGAATGACCCCTTCAGGGACCTTTCCCGTGTATCAAACAGTCGACTTAGAACTAATATAAACAAGGGGAGTCTGATTATTTAATTAAAATAAAGCTTTGCGATGGTCCTTGCTCAATGCTCTGAATGTCAAATAATCATCTCAAATCAATAATTTAAACTGTTAGGTGAGGTCCTACGAATAATTTTATATTACTCTCTAACAGTTGTGTTGTAGTTGCTATGATATTTTATGATTTATTATGTTATATTTGTAGATATTTAAGATAGTTAAATAATTTTAGTTCAATTTTTTTTATGTGCTTTAGAGATATAAAATGACTAATAAATACTATGACATAACTACAAATATTCTAAAAATATTTATATTGAATGATGTATAGTTAAACTCATATGATATATGTATATATATGTTTTTATAAGAGTGATTCTTAAGTTTTCAAAAAAATAAATAAATAAAACTATATGGAATGATAATATATATAGACACATTGTTAAGTACACAAATGATATAAAATAATATTGAACTATAATTATGTAAAGCACTAGCATCTTAATAACTAAAAAAATAATGGAGAAATTTATCATTTAATTAAATAAAAAACAAAACTTGTAATAAGCGACTGTGTTTTTATTAAAACCAGATAAACTCTACTTTGGTTAAAAAACAAAATAATTTTATTTCAAATTAACACATGCTTTGGTTTCAAAGCAAAGCAAAATATATATTAACCAAAATCTGTTTTTTGATATATAAAAAAATGCCCAATTAAAATCAACTATGCTTTATATTTTAAAAGTCAAACAATATTAAAAATTTATTTTGAAATATGATTAACCGTGTGTGTGCGTGAACATGATTGACTGAATTCCCAAACAAACACTACACCATCATTATCGTATCCATTAAAAAAAGCACAACCAATACTTTTTTGAATGTTCAACATCACATAATTAAAAAAATCCAAAAAACTTAATTCCACAATGGTCCAACCATCACCTTTCACCATACTCCATCATCACAAGAGCAACTGCAGCAAGCCCCAACGTAGACCTCAGACTGCAAATCGGCAAGTGAAATCCATATCATGAAAACCAATTACGCCAACCTTTCACTCCAACCCTCACGGCAATAGACAAAAGAGGCTGTTCCAATAGCCTCCCCCGGCCAAAACATAAAATATTTATGTCCATGCCATGTATTTCTTCTGTCCTAGTTATTATACAAAGTCTTGTAGTTAGTGCACTACTGATTCCATATCTTTGAAGCTGTTATATCCATGTGTAGCTGTTCCTTTTTCTCGTCTAGTTTTGCACATAGTTTGGTTGTTTGCAGTGTTGATTTCTTGTTTCTTTCAGCTAGTTGCTGCAATTCTAGCCGTTAGTTTGGCACTGTGTACCAACTTCTTCTAGCTCTGCGTTCCTTCACTCATAAAATTAATTTTTTTCCGGTCTATCAAACAAGAAAAGGTTGCATGTCCAATATATCCACCTTTTATCCTCACATAATATACATAAATTGAAAGACGAAATTACAGTACCGTAGACCTCTAGCTACATATAGCTCAGTTTCATTCTAATTGTCATTGTTTTTACGTAGCATAGGAGACAGTGGCCAGCTGCTAAACCAATTCATAGGTCAATTCTCTCTGGGTTCCATTTAACTGCTATAAGTTCCTTTTATTTTATCCAGGGTGACTTTAGGATGCATTCATTTCCCTGGACACACACCGTGAGCTCAAACGGTGGTCTCAAGGATGGGGATAGGGGATTTTGCACAATAATTATTAGTAATGACATTCCATCAATTTATATGATAAGCACTTACATACATACATATATATATATATATATATATATATATATATATTCACTATTCCTGGAGTGCCATTATAAATTATATAAGTGATATCATCGTCGCCCTTGCACAATGGGCCAGGGAGGAGACTCAACCGTGGGATGCACTCATTGTTTCATAATAATTAGCTGTTTTGTCATGTTTATTTCCAGAATCCAAGTCGAAATAAATGATAACTTCAACTTGCACTATTTTTTTTCTTAATTTTTTTACAACTTAGCCAATGGCTCATTGGCAAAGAAGAGCGATTAATTTGATCTAGCTTATCTTTTAAGCAGATCAAACGTTGTTAATTATTACATCCAGCTGGCCATAAGGTTAAAGATACAATATTAATTTATATTTCGAACAAAATTCTTTGCCGGATTAGAATATTTCTTTCAAAAATTAGTTTGATTGGAAATCTTAAGAGGCAGATTTAGGATATATTCCAATCACATCAGTCACTCTAATCGTGACATCTGGTCACTGTGCTCAACAATATTGGTTCTAATATATATATATATATATATATATATATATATATATATATATAGCACGTCCAATTCACTAAAATTAATTTGAGCTGACAAAGACTTGCTTAGAATGTGTGGGAACCGATAGCGGACACTTCGAGTAATTTGAGAAAGCTGCAAGAAAATTCTGGAAACACCAGAATAATAAGCAGCTTGAGTAATGTAAAAAATTCTGGGTCCAAGCCTACATCAATCTGAAAGACAGCCCAATTCAGCTAAAACAAGGGAAATTGAAAGGACAAAGTGAGAAAACCGGCAAGAAGAATTTAGAAACTAATGTGGTATCCGACCGTCCATGGTGGAGGTGAATCACAAGGTTGAGCAATTTGAATTCCGAAGATACAATGATGCTTTCCGATGAACAATTCAATGAGTTTAATTTGTCCACTCAGGTTTCCTAGTCCATACCTGTTTAGGAAAGTGGGGAGCCCTCCATTTGCAACTTTACTATATACTATTACCTTAATTAGAGGACTTGTTTGACTGTATATAATTAAAATCCGGGTCCATATGTTTGCCACCCATTTTCATTTTACGCGCAAAGTATTAATAATCTATCTTTTCTCAAACGGAAACACAAGTCTCAAATTATTCATATTATGTTTTTAACATTTCAATTGAAACTACTTCTATATCTATTTTTCAATTACAGTAGACTTATTGATTACATTTTTCTTCCATCTTTATTTTTTGCATAACCATAGTTTTTTGCCTTTTAGTTTAGTCCTTTCACAATTATCTTGGTTAATTGATAATTAACTTTATAGTTTCATTAAATTAGGTTAGTATCGAGTCTCATGGTGTTAGACAAACATCCCGGTAATCGGTTGATACTTGATTTGCAAAATTTAGTTTGGGTTTTTTTGTTAGACAAATGATTAGAAATAGAGGGATTTTAATTGAGTTTGGGTTTTAAAAAATTCTTTTATGTTACAAAGAGGATGCATGCACAAGGATCTAGAAAGGAAAGAGAAATAAAAGAAAAAAATTTGATGGCTAGAGATGCTCCAGAGGTTCATAGGATATATATTCTATCTTAATAGAACATCTATTCCACTAAGATTTCTATGACATCAAGAAGAGAGTAATTTTAAGGGTGGAGGAGCTCAAAAGCATTGGATAAATGCGACAACTTCTCTTACATATTGGTGCATTTGTTGCACGAGCTATACCATTCTCTTCCTCTTTTTTATTTAATTTAGTCCCTGAATCTATAATGGTTCTTTAATTGAGTCCTAATTCTCAATCTATCTAAGGGCAAATCCTTTTTTTTTTTTTTTTATCCATGTTTTTCTAATAATTCTTCAATTTAGTCTTAAATTTTGTCAAACCTAATGCTAATAAAGGCCCATCAAGGGAGAGAACATGGAAAGGGAAATGGAAAAGGAGAGCTAGTCAATTAAGTTCGCATATTGTTTTTATGCACATTACTCGGGTCATGAATTTAACGGCTAACTTTGATTGACTAGAATCGATCTAATATATTTTCGACATAATATTTTATAAAAAAATATTACCATAAAATTGTATCAGCTTCAATATTAATTAGATAAGGAACATTGCTTAGAAAGACTATATTTTTTGTATGCATATACTTCTAAGTTTATTTTAGTAGACAATAATTTATTTTTCATTATGTATTCTGAGTATATATATTTTTTGCACTGGGTCAAAAAAATAATTTTACATG
The DNA here is from genome assembly GCA_018804465.1 of Populus tomentosa. Taxonomy (NCBI): domain Eukaryota; kingdom Viridiplantae; phylum Streptophyta; class Magnoliopsida; order Malpighiales; family Salicaceae; genus Populus; species Populus tomentosa. The sequence continues at coordinate 20,588,921 of CM031979.1, forward strand.
CAATGAAGCACGAGATAACTTCCTAGCAAATTTTAAAATAACTAGGAAAATGAATATAATTTATAAAAGAATTGTGGTCAATTAATCTTCATCTATCTATCATGATTGATCATGCGGTCAAATATTTGATTATTTTTAAATATGATTTTTGCATCCAAACTTTTTCTTAAACTTTGTTTTATATATTTGATTCATAAAAAAAAAAAACCTCCCGTCAACATTAAAACTCATCCGCAGTATAATGAAGAAGAATCATTTCAAATTGCACCATAATATGAAGATGTGGGTTCGAGATTGAACCATTCAAGGTTTCATAAATGGGGAGGACAAAAGTTGTGTCATTACAGGATGATTTAAATATTCAACATTAATTAGACAACAAAACTACTAATCACCCACTTGCCCTAAGTGCTTTAATCCAACATTTTGCCTGGTTTAACTTAATTGAAGGACCGGTCGTGTTTCACTGAGAAATCAAGACCCTTGTAATTGCTCAGGTCTCTTCTTGCCTATTGTTGATTCCAACAATTGATCAATCAGTCTGTCCAAGTATGGCAGACACAATTAGGGTTTGCCACAACAAGCAACACTTCCCCTTAATTAATTTGGTGCCCAATTAAACAAAAGTAATTAGTGGAGAGAGGGCCCAAAAACCATGAATATAAAGTGGGCGGTGATGATGCCACTACCGTGTCCTGTCCGCAACTTGTTTAATTTCATAATTGGAAGATTTCTTCATTTCTTTGTCACGTGGTTTGGTGTTATTAATGCTATTTTCTTTTTCAAGTTTGATTGTGAGTATAGATGTAAAACCTGATCAAGGGATTAATTTGTGCTAAGGTTCAGATTATAGATTAGAAAAGTAAAGTTTAGTTATTAAAATAACACTGTCTTGACCAAAAACATTAATGGATTAGGGGTTTAGTTTTCACCGATTCGGGTTTGAGTTAAAATTTAATTTTTTAATTTAATTTTTTAAATATTTTTGGATCATTTTGATGTACTGATATAAAAAATAAATTTTAAAAAATAAAAAAAATATTATTTTAATACATTTTCAAGCAAAAAACACTATAAAAAACAGTTTCTATCATATTTTCAAACACTCCCTTAATCTTTGACCAGAGTGTTTGGAATTGTAATGTAAAGTGCTTTTCCAAATAGTTTTGTTTGAAAATATATTAAAATAAATATTTTTATTTTATTTTTGATATCAACACATCAAAACTATTAGAAAACACTAAAAAAACATTAGTTTAATGTTTTTTCAAGTTAAAAAAAAAATACCCTTCTAAAAAGCATCAAAAAACAGAAATAGAAAATGTGTCAAATACACCTAAAAACCTTATAGAATTACTGGAGCATGAAAGGATCGAACTATATACAATTATTTGTCATAAAATACCAAAAACAAATTAGAATTATTTTACACCAATGTTATTTGTTCAAAAATCATTCCATGTGATAAATAATTACCACAAGAATTGATATCTGTTGTGTATATGCATTGTAGATCTGTTTTTGTCTGCCATAGTTAGGTTGATTTGGTGGCTATGGAAAGGCTAGTATTAATGGGTCTCGGTTTGGTGGTTTCGAGTTTGGGGGTTGTTATGTCTACGATGACAGTGGGTTGATGGTTGATTCTTGTGAAAGGTGTTGGAAGGCTATGATGGGAGAAACCAATTAAAAAATAAAGAGGTTCTGGTTTTGCTTTCGAGTATTGTGTTGTTCTTGGGTTATTGAAGGTGTTGTCATAGTGTGTTGTGGAAGATGTCAATGATATGTTTCAAGAGAAAAGACTTACGGGTGATTCGAAGAAAGATGAAGAAGAAGTTGTTGGTGGTGGTTTGATATCACTAGTTTGGTTGTGGTGGAGCTGGTTGAGGTTGAGAAGGGAAATGATAGAGGTTGGATTGTGGCGGGGTTAACATTGGTGAAAGGTTATGCCCTTTAGAAATCTTTGATCTGCCTCCCTCCATTTTTTTTCAACTAAAGATCAAGAGAAAAAGGGTAAAAGCACACTATAATCTCTGGTTTTCCAACAAGTTGACAAATCACACCCTTAACCAGAATCAATCCCTAATATTTTAATATCTAATTTTTAACCTGTCTCAAAATTAAATTAAAAGCAAATAGTTAAAATTTAGGTTATGACATTACTGATAGTATTTTCATCGGTAAAATTATCACGTCATTTATTACCAATGAAAAATTAAATATTAAATATTTTTTACAGTCTGTTAGTAATTTTGTCGGATATTAACACTAAATTTTCTTGAGAACCCTCCAAAATTTTCTGACAAAATTTTGTTTTATTGGTAATTCCATCAGTGATTTGAATTTTCAATGGTGAAGCCCTGTAATTTTTTTCAACTCTTTGGAACTCTTTAATAGACTAATTCTGTTAGTAATTCTATTGGTATAAAATAGTGGCAAAGTCTTGAAATTGTTTTCTAACTCTCTAGAACTTTTTGAGGGATTTAGTCTGTCGGTAATTCCATCGGTATAAAACGGTGGCAAAGTCCTATAATTTTTTCCAACACTTTAGAACTCTTTGAGGGATTAAGTTCGTTAGTAATTCTATTGGTATTTGACATTTCATTGGTATTTTCATCGATATAAAATAATTTTTTTTTTTACCTTAATACTTTTGTATTCCCTATCTATTTAACTTGCAAAAATAGTAAAATCACAATACAGTTCCACCAATTCTATTTAATAACAAAACAGTAAAATCACAATAATAAACGTTTTAATTGTAATAAAATCAATGTCAATTTCAGTACACATTGATGTTTTACGTATAAAATCAGTTTGAAATCTTTTTAATCAGAATTATCTTCTTCTTCTTTGTCTTTTTATGTCTCATTATCATCATGTTCATCATCATCTTCTTCATTAAATCATAACTCATCGATCTCATTACCTTCATTGATTTTTGTATGTCCACTGATTCTTAATACATCATTTAACTCCTCAACATCAACATCAATAAAAATATTTTTAGTGACATGAAAATCTGATTTTTTTTCTCTAAGTTAGTAGACAAAACAACTCGATATAGATCAACTAACTCATTAAGTTGAAAGACTTCATTTCACATAGTTACTTTATCGTTACCTTCCTAAACAACTTGGACATGAATCCTAGATTTGGTTTTCATAATGAATAACTAATCAACTTTAGAATGATTTTTTCTAAACGAATGAGTGTATGTGTAATAAATTTATTAGCATTGCTTTGCAAAAGCAAAGATATTATCGACATTATAAAGTCTAGCTTTTGTATTAATTTTGACCAATACATGGTGTCGATTTACTTTATTCCTTTATCGGTGTTATCATACCAATAATATTTTAATAAAAAATCTCTATTCTGCTCGCTATGAAATTACAATTCAATCATCTCTTCTAACCTTCAATAATAATCAACTTCAAACTCATTAAAAATTGCTCCCTTAACATAAACTCCATTATTGTAGGTCTTTCTACCTTGACCATACTCTTTAGTATGAAAGATATATCCATTAATGAAATACTTGATATAACACTTAAATTTTTTTTTTCAGGACTCAACCATAGTAAATTCAAACTACCACTAGCATTGCTTTCCATTTGATAAACCTAATACAGGATTACAACCATTAACAATTAAACAAAAAGGTGTAATCAAATTAAGTATCATGAGAGTTAAGAATTATTAAGTATTACTCACATGTGTTTTAAACCACGTGGTAAATAGTTCATCTTGTAATTGAAAATTTTGAGATTTAGTCATATATGAATTTTTTTATAGTAAAAATTGATGATGTTGTCTATAAAGAATTATTTAATCTATCAATTTATATAAGAGTATAAGAGAAAATTGTTTAAAAATAACATGTTAATACTGTACTTATTGAATAAAAGGTTTCAATTCATTGTAGTTAAATAACTCATAATTATGTGCATTTCTTAATTTGATTTTGTCAAGTATCTTCCCTTCATTGTATTTTTTTATAAAGGTTGTACAATATGAGAAAAAATTAAAAGGTTTTTACTCGAAGGCACTTCCCCATCATCATCATGTCTTGAATTGCGGTTGATTCTTATTATCAAGTAAGTATAAAATTGGTTTGAGATAAATGTTGAAATCTCTTCAACAATATAAGCCTTACATATCAAAACTTCAACATGCACTTTGTTTTTAACTTTTTTTTTAAAAGGTTGAACAAGTATCTACATTGAATTAAATAGAGATTGAATAAATGAATGTTTTAAATTAAAAAATAAAGACAATAGAAATTTACTTATGATGTATATGTAATCCCTAATCTCTTGAATGGATATGTCAATTTATATCGGACAAGACCTTCAACTTTTGTCCTGAACGGTAAATATATGGGTAAATGCTCCACTGAGTTGAAAAATAATAGAGAGAATATCATCTTAAATTTACGAATTGTCTAGATGATATTTTTTTTCAAACTTCTTTATGTGTCGGGTATGCAACTTGTTAGAGTATATATCTCTAAAAAAATAATTAATCTCTAGGAGTGTTTCCATATCTCTTTTTGGTAATAAACCCTATAAAAAAATGGAATGAATATTTGCATAAACACATGACAATCATGAATCTTTATTCCATATAATCTGTTATCCTCTAAATTCACCAATCTAGATTTGTTCAAAGCATATTCATCAAGAAAACACAGACTCTTAAGTCATTAGTAGACAAGTAATTGTGCATTCTTATCAAAAACAAAACTGGTTATGGCTTTTATGACCCATGTCTTATCATAAAACAACTTTATATTTTTATGGTGACAAAACCAAGGTATATCCATTCTAGCCTTCATATTGTTCTTTGTCTTTCCTTTCATGTCCATCACCGTATTAAAAATATTTTTAAACATGTTCTTTTCAATATTCATGATATCCAGGTTATGATAGAGGAGATTAGTCTTCTAATAAGAAAGCTCCCGAAATATACTTCAATTTACCCAATTATAGGTCAAACTAAAATAAAAAAAACTTTTGTTTATCGGATTGAAAAACAAACACAATGCCCTTGTATAATGATTCTACCTTATAAAATTCTTTACCTGACAGTGTAACATCCTTTTGAACTCTACCTATAAGGAAGTATTTTATGTTCTTTCAGTACTTTTGATCAATTAGAAATAATCTCCAATGGCAATAAAAAAAAAAAGACTATACCACAATTTGTTAAAGTGAAGACCTTGTTATTTTCCATACAGGATGGACATGCTAATTTTCTATATATACTCCAACCAAAAACCATCTTATATGCAGGAAATCATTGATAGTCCATATCAATGCTTTCTTTATCAGAAAATTTTATTTCCTTGAAACATCATACATCAAAGTCTCGAATGACCACAACTGATTTATCTTATCAATCAACAGTCAAAGACAAACATCTATATTTCTACCCGGACTATTAAGATATGGTATGACTTTAGATAAGAATATAAACTTTAACCTCATACACATCTCAGGTTTTTGTAAACTATGAACATCATCGATCAACAAGAATAAGGTGTATCAAATAACCCTAATAGATTGAATCTGTTTCTATATAATCCAAGACATAGATTAAAAAAAATCTAATATGTTCATAACATGTTATGGTCTAAGAGCAACAAGGTGTATGAGCAAAAGTTATTGAACATTAATTAATTTTAATGGAAAGTACATTGATTTTCTTTATAGAAAAAGTATAGTGATAATTGAAGAAATATAAATATTGAATAAGGAATTTTGAGTGTTACTTGTTTATTTAAAATAAAAAGGAAAGAAAGAAAACTCATGATTAAAAGAGAAAATTGGAAATGAGAAATGGATGGGGGGGTTTATATGTAAAAAGCCCTTTTCGATTGGTTTAACATTTTAATATTGTAATTCCTAATAATTTTTTGTGGTAAGTTCTTTTTTCAGACTCTCATATTTAAAGTCAGATTATTTTTAAGAATATGACCCCACCCTTTTATGTTTTCTTTTAAATTCAATAGTTAAAAATTAAAAATTTACATTTATATAACATCTTATTAATATTTTTCATAAAATACACATAGATCCACTATTGCTCAGTAGAAAATAAAAGTCCGTATAATTAATTGTCCGCCACTCCAAAGATGAATGACTAATTTAACCAACCTTGAGGGGTAACTCAACTGGTTAAATTTTGGGTTTGCTCCTCAATAGTCACTAGTTCGAGTCCTTTCATGACTACTGGAGATTTACATAATCGTTAACTTTAGGGCACGTGAGATTAGTCGAAGTGTACAGAAGCTGACCTAGACATCTATGTTAATAATAATAAAAAAAAAAGGGGCTAATTTAATCCTTTTTTTTTATAATGACATTTTTTTCTTAAATTCAAACACTTAAATAAAGAAGGACTTGAATCCATGATCTTCAAGAAGCTTCCTATCATTGAACCAGAAGTCTAAAATTCATATAGTTTATTATCATTGTAATTCAAACAGCTTAAACATGAACAATTACCCACACAACATGAAAAAGGTTTTTATATTTTGCAACACAACAGACTCTTACCAAGTTGCCTCATCATTTTTTTATGCCAGTCGAGTTCATATCATTATCGTGCCCACAACTATATACACTGCCAGTTAAAATTTGTAAGACATTGCATTCTTTATTAAAAATGTTCTCGTCACATATATATATATATATATATATATATATATATATATATATATATATATATATATATATATATATTCACAGACCTTTTCTGCACAAAGACTGATTTGCTTGAATATAATACTGTGAGTCAAATTCTAGCTTGCAGTAACACTTGGAAAAAAAAAAGTTATTTTCAAGAACAATATTATTTTTTAAAGTAAGTTAACAGGCTGGATCACATTACTGTCATGACAATTGTAATAACAAAAAATAAAAAACATCCATACCCAGTTTGATACTTTGTTTGAGTAATTTAATTAATAACATCTCTCTCTCTCTCTCTCTCTCTCTCTCTCTACATATTACTTGTGGATGTGCAGGTGCAGGTGGGTGCTATATTGAACACCTTATTATCTCTGATATTTGAAATATTGGAAAGAGGTTTAGGTTTTTTATGGAAACTATGGATTTTCTGTATGTTTTCTCCATGGTGGCTGTAATTTCTACGTATTTTCTTATTAATAAAATTTCCATCACATTCATTAAAAAAAATGTGCATACTGCCCACACTCAAATAACTAATATTCTCCTTCAGCATAGTTTCCCAACACTCCCAAACTTTTTATTAAAGTCTCATTTAGAGCTATAATGATCAGAAATAATGGCTTAAATATCTCCCAAATTACAATATAAATATAACTAGAAATAAAGAAATAAATCTACTCAGTAAGTTATCAAATAAAAAGCAATGCCAATCATGATAGTGACAATATTATAACTATATACAAAATAAATCAAAACAAATTATGAAACTCAATTTTAATCTTTCTCATCATATGAAACTTTTTAACACAATAATCAACTATTTTAGCGACTAGAATTTTTTTCAATTATAATTTTTTTTCTCTAAGTCGGAATCCAGCAATCCCTTCTTTCTTCTTCACCCAAAAAATAACTAAAAAAATAAAATAATGTTTGGTATTAAAATGTATTTTTCTTTTAAATTATAATGACACATTACCAAATAATTTAAGAAGATGGAGAGCTAAAATAAACTATTTAAATAACTTATAAACATGCCACCTATTTTACCCGCTTTCATTACTTTAGTTTTTTATTTTTCAATTCAACCATCACCTAAAAAAAATGCAACTTGAATTAAATTTGAATTTAAAATAGCTCAATTATACAAAAGAAAAATTCAAGAATAAAATTTTAAAAAAATTACTATTACAATCAACAACAAACTGTGAGATAATAAATAGTAAAAATAGCTATAATGTTTTCTCGGTATACTTTAGTTTTTGTTAATAATAATAAATAGAAAAGTATACTGTCTTGGCTTTGACACCCTGAATTCACTTGATGTGACTATGCACCCTCCTCCCTTTTTTTATTTTTACACCCTGTGCACTATTTTTTTTTTTTCCTTGTGAAACTTTTAACCTTTTTCGATACAAATAAACATTAATTTGATTGCAGATAACACAGCTAAGACTAAAGGCCCAAGAAGGATCAATCTGTTAATTCTATTTAGCATTCTGGGCTAAATGGGCTAATTTAGTGATATAAACTTGGCATGGGCTTTAATTTTTAGCAGAGCTATCAGAAAACATGTCTTCCTAGAAATTGCATGCCATGGCCCATAATTAACACAGTATAGGTTTTCAATATTGCCTTACATTTTAGGTTGGATTATGGGTTTCATGGGTCTGGCCTCTTTATATATCATAAAAGACCCAGCCCACTCTCTCTTGTTGAACTTGAAGCTGACCTCTTTTGAGTCCTCGATTGCAGCAATTACCCTTCAAGAGAGAGACACATTCCCACTTGATGACAAGCACCAAAGGGCCGGTGACAACCTCTATTGTCCTTCGTCCAGAGCCTTGTGAGTAGTCAAAAGTTTGTGGCTAGGCTAGCTCCATTAGGTTCAGCGGCCTGTTGCAGTCACCGAAGATCTTGTGCGCATGTATTTGCTTGCCTGTGCTACGTTGAGAAGACCCAAACACTAGAAAACATGGTGTGCCATGTTATGATGTGATCCACACCTTCCTAGAGTTTTTGGAAAGACAAGAAAGCATAAATTTAATGAACCCAACATGAGCATCAAGACATTCGAAGGCAACAATTTTTAGGGCTGGAGTGTTTGGAACAGTAGAGGGTCCAGTTCACATGGTCCAAAATCCATGCATGGCCTCGGGAATCCATGGTCTAGGGTCGTTCCTCGATCGTTACTGTCTCTCACATGACTCTAATTTTACATGTCTACCAATCCGACAATATTTTAACGTTTAAGCGTAAAAACTGCTGACATTCAACATGAATGCAATGTTGCCACTAACAGCTTACAAAAATGGAAAGAAAAGCTTTTCAATCTCCCTTATTGGGATATTCTTAGAGAAATCATTGTCATCAGAGAAGGAAGGGGAAATTTGCCCATGTAAAGTTACCACTAGATAACAAAGAAAGGGGTCTCCGAGCATTGCAGCTTTGAGACTTCGAGCAATTCTGGGTCGTTGATTCAACATCCCAGATGAGTGTGTGGATGGATGGATGTTGTTGTGTTTCTTTATTGCTATTCTTTTCCCATTCTGATTTTACCTGCTGGCCAGACGACAAATGAACTCCAATCCGACAAAGGAAGTACTGTCGTTTCTGTCTTTGGAATGGTGCTAGCTAGGGCCCTATAGACTAGGGCTTGCTTGCCATGGGATTTTCTTGTCTTAACGTCTGATAATAATCCTAAATATTTTATCTTCATGTACTGTGTCCGACAGCCAACTCTATAATGAAACACCAGCTGTAGATATTTTTTTTGTCGTTTTATACAACTACGGATAGTGGATTGGTTGGTGGACTTTACGAGTTCATGTAATTTAACCCTCGATCGACATATTTTTTTTTTATAAAACAAAAATTAAAACAGTATTTAAAAAAATAAAAATACTATAATTAATCGATTTATGAATCGAATCATAAATTAACTTCTTAAACCACATTCAGTATTTATGGGTTACCGGGTGCATCTCCATGCATGAATTGTCCATAATGTATGCTATAAAGAGTAAAAATAAAATTCATATCAAACTATAAATATTTTTTTGAAATAATCCATGTATAATCTAAAGTTTTTATAATATAATGTATGCTCCAAGTACAAGTTTTTATGGTAACGTTTAGTTGTTGTGTCGTGAAGTTAAAAATAGTAAAGATGAATAAAATATGTTTTTCTGTTTTTTATATTTTAAAAGTGAAAATTTTTAACTTTTTTAAGAATATATATATTTTTATATAATTAAATATATTTCTATCTCTTATATTCTAAAATAATATCGAGTAAAACAACGAGAAGATGGGCCCGTGCGCAGGGAATCAGCCTTCACGATGATGTGCCCCCGCCATTGACAACAAGTCTCCAGCAACCAATTAAAGGTGTCCGACGTCAACACCATCTTTCTCTCTCCCTTTAACAACAAAAACAAAACAAAACAAAAAATCATTTCTAAGGGCCACCAAATATGTACGGCACCATAGAAATGAGGACACGTCAACATCACCAAAAGCTGAAATTGGTTTGATTTGACTGAATGATCGGACGGCTAATAATTCACTCCTGAGGTCGGCGTGTCGTTTTGGTTGGCCGACATGAGTCACCGAGATATCTCGACCTTTGATCTTGATAGGCCTTAAAATGATGAGATGGACCAACAACATGGCAGCCATGGACGATGCGAAGAGGTGGTGGAGGAGGAGGAGGTCTATTTCAAGGAAGGCTTTTTTCTGTCGTTGTGCTCTCAACAAGTCAAGATGATAGATAGTGATTTGTACCATTTTAGTAGAGGTTCCAAAAAGAATTTTTGATTTTTTCAATGCCGACGAAAACTAAAACCTTTTTGCCAATATTTTTCTTTCTATTTATTTTAACAAATTTTAACAAGATGGTACCTTTTCAGACGTATTTCAAGTGGATTGTCTATATCAGATCGTGAAATTCATGAAAATTATTATCATTAACAATGAACAATACTTTCTCTACTTTAACCTGAAAAACAAAAATCTACTAACCTAACAATTAAGAGATGATCAATCTTTTTATAAGGATATATTAGTCATTAACAAATTAATTAGAAATAAACTTGGCTTTAACTACTATTATGATTAATTAAGTGACTTAATTAGGCTTATAAGCAAGAAAAAAAATATTAACTTGCATCAATGCACCTTTGAGATATTTCATTTTTCCCGGAACAATATAATTACTAAACTGCTTTAGGAAGTAATTAAAATAAAGCTTCCTTTCAATGGGCGTTTTTATCCTTTCATTTGGGTTCATATGTTATAATTAAGTTAGTTTATGAGTAATTTGGTATTTTATACCTAACATATTAATGAAAAGAAAAAGTGGTTGGTTAAAGTATAGTAGTGTCCTAACATTTATATTTCATGTCTAGTTTATATAGTCCTTATTTATTTTATTGTTATTTATTTTATTTTTTATTTTTTTAATTAATTTTTTTTTCAATTTTATTCTTAATCATTAGGTTTTATTTTGATATTTTAATTACATATATCTTGATATTTTTTTTATTCAGAATTTTACTTTATTATTTTTTAGATTTTGAACCAAAAACCCAATTGAAATATTAATACTGCTACGAGCAATCTAAAAACAAATGTTGATTCATTCAAAAGTACTAAAATATGAATGTGTTAGATAATCATTCGGATTATCGGCTCACCGAGTGTGAAGAATAATTGCTTGTAATAGTTCTTTCAACCAATTATATTGCATGCCTAGTTCAGTTTGTAAAATCTTGATGACGTTAAAAGTTTTTATAATTACTAAATTTTCTATATATTGTGTCTTTTAATATCTTTTAAATTTACAATACAAGAACACAAGAGTAGATTAGGCAACCTAGAGACAGAAAAACACAGAGAAACGCACTAAAATCAACAATAATTTAATGTGCTATTGAAATCATTACGCAGGACTTCCTCTCACACACACACACACATATATATATATATATATATATATATATATATATATATATATTAATGTTTATACCTCGAGTTAGCCTTCACGTCAAGTAAGATTAAATTTACCGTTCTTTCATCTTGATCAAAAAAAATTTACCGTTCTTTGGGCCTGGTCAGCATCGGATCACACCTAGTTTTGATTGATTCCAGGTGCTAAACACTTTGAACTCACAATCAGCCCATGTTTACTGTCATAAAAACAAAAAAAAGGGAAGACTTTCCAAGTGAAAATCAAATCCCTAACCTGGTGAAAAAACAGAACAAGTACTCTTCTTATTACTCCGCCCGCAACCTTCGATGGTGTGTTTCACATATTTAAATAAGTTTTTTCCTTAATTGGATATTAAGTAAGCCATCTATACTTACACTCAGACGACACCTTAAATTTCTTTTGTATAGTCATAGGATATTTTTAGCTGGACAAACCAATGTCCTTGGGACAGTCCCAATTCCCTTCAATTTCTTTATGTTGCTGAGAATAACATTGACAAAACTTGAGGCTGTCATAAATTCTAGCTGGTTGAATTGACAGTGCATCACAAAACTCTTTGTTGTTTACCTCTTTCAAGGATGGAGGAGACAATTTTAGTCTTCTCCCACATCATTCTTTCCTTAAACAACAACGGATATTTTGTTCAGGGGAATTAACGACAAGAACTTGGTTACGTGCTCATCAATCCCATGTCGAGACAGACAAAATTTTGTACGTGACATTGATAGGTGGAAACTAGCCTGTTAGGCTATGAATAAAAACTTGCGTAATTTAATCAATCTCTCATCTTCTTCCATCGTTTTCATAACACTTTGCAGAAATAATACTAATAATGGTAGTACTTTGCCTGATTAAGCTCTGAAGCAACACTATTTATTTCACAAGCGCTGGCCGGTAAAAGCCATGAGGGTTCTACGTACTGGTTGAAGAAAAAGAGAACACATTTTATAGTGATTTAACTTCGGAATGCATTAGCTGCCATGGAAGATGATTGGTTGAGGTTCACATCGTAGGGAATCTCTTCTTCAGTTGCGGCATGGTGATGTAAACTTTTATTGTTCATAAAAATCTTAGATAAATCCACTAACCATTATGCGCTGACATCGATTATTTATATATGCACTTCTCATCTGTTAAGTAAGAGTATATATTTTTTAATAGAGACAGAGGTCATAAGTAAAGCTACTGGTTAATTTTTATTTTATTTTATCTTGATGATTAAGATATTATTGGATTAGTTTGGGTATCAAGTACAGTGACTAAGATATTTTCTATATGCTAATAACTCTAAAATCCAAATTTAGAAGATCAACGTATAATTAAAGCAAATCTCCGTAACTATCATACCAGCCCCTTGGATGTAAAGGGATTGGTAAATGATCTTTTCAATCTTTTTTTTATTTTATTTTCCCATAAATTCATCCCCTACAGATTATTTTTTTCTCTCGTAATCTATGCTTTCTGGTTCGGGTCTGTTTTTTCAAAGTGATCCCTTCGTAAACAATGCTACTTTATCCGTTAACTTTGGATATACACAACACTTGTGGCTAAGGTATCTTTATTAATGTTTTTTTAATTTATATTTAATTATTTTAATGTACTGATTTTAAAAATAAAAAATATATATTATTTTGATGCATTTTGGTATGAAAAATATTTTAAAAAATAACTGTAACCACATGCATAAATAGGTAAAGACTTGTTTGTTTCTGCATTTTAAAAATGTTTTTAAAAAAATTTAAATATTTTTTATTTTTTTTATTAAATTTAAATTAATATGTTTTTAGTGTTTTCAAATCATTTTAATGTGATGAAATCAAATCATTTTAATTTTTAAAAAAATAAAAAAATATTTTTAACATGTATTTTGATACAAAAAATTATTTAAAAAACAATTAAAACCATATTCTTAAAAAAGCTAAATTAGCTCGTACTATGCGAGGAGAATGGAATGAGGGGCAAACATTGTTTCTAAACGTGCATTTTCTATAACTAGTATTACTTGCTATATTTAGAGAAGTTATTTCGAATAATGAATTTTATGCCGCCAAGGAAAAAAGGTCAAGCCAACACATTGAAACATATTGGAGATGCTCATTGGGTTCATATGTTTCTATTCTATTTGCAGCTTATTGGAGCTTATTGGATAGGTTTAATCCAACTACTATGGTTATTCAAACAATTATTGTTAATGGGACTACAAAAAAATGTCTATGACAAGTTGCAAAACACCCAATAAATCTTAAAAACTTTATTTCATTATTAATTTGGGAAGTGCTCGTCTACACACAATTAGAAAATATAGCATTGCTGACTAAATGTGCGTTTTCAACATCTTATTGCTCATTAATTAACTAATAAAATCCCTTGCAAGATCTCGGTCGACTTGATGTCCCATATTTGTTTGGCAACTAGTTGATTTTGATCTTCTCTGCACTCCAAACAAAATTGTTTTATGCAACTCCTAGCCCTAAGCGCTTCGATGTGCTAAATGGAGAGTCAAAAGTTTTTTTAAAAAAAAAATATTTAGTTTTTCAATAATTGTTTTACAAGCTACAGATAATTGCTAAAAAAAATAAAAAGATATCATTTTTCTTGCAAAAATGTTATCCATCATATATTTTGCATAAATACTAAAACCTTACAAAACATTATTTATTATAATAATATTTTTTTTACTATTGTTTTTGTATTTTTTATCTCAATTTTTTTTATTTACTTCCTATAAAATTATTTTAATCTCAAAACCCATATTATAAGTTTTTTGTATGAGTTGACTTCAATTTTTTTTTTTAATTAATTTTTTTTTAATTTTATCTTTTAATATTTAATTGATTCAGAATTTTTTTGAGTTATCTTTAGACCCTTCAAGTCAATCGGGTCATATCAGGTTTAATTAGTAAACTCAGACCAGCCTGATGTGTTAACCCGAGATCTATTCGACCCAGTGGCTGAATCGTCCGGGTAAGATGAAAGATTGACAAGAATAAAAAAACAGTCAAACCTAGTTGACCCAACAAAACTCGATAGATAACTTTTTTTCTTCAAATGTGTTTTTTCTCCTAGCTAGAGACCCTTTTATATTTTTTAGTTGGTTATAATCCTTTTCAAAGTTCACTATATAAATACTAGAGGAATGTTTTATTTTTTCAATGTGAGATTTGAAGGTCTTTAGTATATATATTGTATGTTCACAAGAAAAAAAATTATTTTTTCAATGTGAGATTTAAAACCCTTTAGTATATATACTCTATGTTCACTAAAAAAAAAATTATTTTTTTAATATGGGATAAAAAAACCTTTTTGGTTTAAATACTTCAACTCAAAATAATAACATTATATCTTTTTAATGGGTAATAAAAAACCTTTTGAAATAATCTTTTAAACTTCATTATTTATAACATGTATAGCCTATATTTATATGGATTGTTTCTTATTTTTTTTATATGAAATATTAAAACTTTAAATATATATTTTTTAATTTTTTTGGATTTACCTGGGCCAATTCATGTAACTCGGGATCCAACTTTTTGACCAGATCAACCCTCAAATTAGGTTTGATAACTATGATACGAGATTATTAAAAAAAATTATATATCAAATATATTAAAATATAATTAATTCTTCTAAATAATTTTTTACCGTTGAAATGTACTTCAATAAAAAAAAACTATATTTAAGAAATAATATTACCGATTTAAAGAAAACAACAAATTAAGTATAATCAGAACTTAATTACCATGAGGTTACTAAGTCAATCATGATAACTACCATAATTATACGCTAGCCCTCTGACCCCACAAATGGCTCTCTTCGCCCAATTATGGAAAGGCATCAACGTCATCTTTCTTATAATAGCGCGACAAAATTAAGGGCCCCTTGTCCTCCAAGCATACGCCATCACTAATGTCAGCATTATATCATTGTTGTTTCTTAAATGAAAGTTACACGTTGAAATAGCTAGCAAATTTTGGTACCGAACATGGCACTGCATGATCGTTTCATGCATGTTAATCTTGTGTCACTACCACCATCATGGACCATCACATGAACCAAAGGCATGGTGTTTCTTCGGGGAGAAAGCATCATTTGTTAATCAAGAAGTCGCTTTATATATAATTAATCTCAACATATAGTGCATATATACTCTTCCATATATATAATTAGCAAGTTGAAAGTTTCTTAATAAACATTATGATAAGTTTTTTAATAGCTCAAGTCAATTAAGAAGAAGATTATAATTTCTATAAATAATAATTTAATTGACCTGATTCAATTTAAGTAGATGAATTCTTTAATTAGTTAATTTACCTGATAAATAATAAACGAGATATAAATATTATTAAACCTGATTAGAAATTATATTCAAACATAACTCTCTCTCTCTCTCTCTATATATATATATATATATATATATTGGCATTTTATTTTTTTGAATATTAAATAATAGACAAACCATTAACGATGAGGCAGAGAAAACTGAACTTTGATGATGATGCAACATATAAAAGGAGAGGTCAATAACTAAATTTAATCCAGAAGCATAGGCAAACCAAGAGGCAGAGCTTGCAATAGAGGCATCACTGTTAGATATTAGAGAACCAGCAGCATCAGACCTATCATGTTGTTATGAGTTGTTTAAAAGGGGTCGAACCTGTACCTGCCAGTGGCGGAGCCACAATGGGTCAAAAGGGGGCAATTGCCCCCTTAATTTTTTTTTTAAAATATTAATATATTAGTGAGAGTAAAGTATTGCTACAACCTACAGGTAAGGAAAGTTTTTAACTTTTATTATTGTTGACTGACTTGACATATATATATAGTTACAGCTCCCCAACTTTTCCCTTTTTTCCTTTTGTTTCTCCTGTCTAACAAAACAAAGAGGGTTTTTTTTTTAGCTGCCGTTCTTGCCTCTTGTCTCCTGAATGCAAATTTCTCATCAATTAATTTTATTTTATTTTTGCTTTATACTTTAGGTGATTTTTTTTTATTTTTTCTATTTATTTTATTGTCTAATTTTAGTTTTATGCTTTTATAATTAGTTATTAAAAATATTATGGTTTATGATAATTTAGGGGTTTTGTTATAAATATGTTCAAAATAAATATCTAAATCTGCTAATTTAATCAATTAAATGTTTCTTTTCTTATTATAAAGAAATAAATTAATATTCATGCAAAACCATTATTCTTGACATCTCTTGCATTGACAGAATAGTTTATTGAAATTTAATATTTTCACATGATTTGTTTGTAAGTAAAATATCAAATAGAAAGTATGTTTTTCAAGCATTGTTCCTCTTACAAATACACTAGGCATTGTTCCTTAATTAAATGTCTAGAAATGATTAAGTATAATTTAATCAATATACTTATTATATGCATATAGATATGAATTGAAATAGGTTTTGATTTTGATGAATTGATATTTATTTTACTTTTAATTTTATATGAAAGATTTAGAATTATTGTGTAACTCAACTGATTTTTGTTTGACAGTGAATTATTGTGTAGTTGTGTTAATTATTATGTAGACACTAATGATAAAAAAAAATCAGCAGGTTCATATTAAATTAACATGTCACTAGACAAATATTTCAAGCGTAAATCTATTGAGGATGAAGAGTCAATCAAAGCTTCAACTCATGTAACTCAATCAAGTTCAAAGAAAAGTCATATTGAAATCAACCCCGACACTCTTCTTGTTGACCCTGGCTTTAAAAGATCAATTTATGAATACCATGTAAATGATAGGGGTGCAATCCAAAGAGCTTATCTACAAAAAGGTCCTTGTCAACCTTCACACTATGATTTTCCATATATGTTTGAATTGATTTCTAATGCATGTCTATATAATATAGTATTTGTTAATAATTTTCCCTCTCATTTAAAAAATTATAGCTCCACCACTGGTACCTGCAATATGATTATTAGAGAAACATGCATAGGGTGATGTAAGAGTAGAACTGATGGGCTGTTATGAGTTGGCAGAAATGGGAGGCTGAGAGGATGCAAGCGTAGAATTGTGAAAAATTGGTGAAGTGAGGAAATTGGACAAATTAGTTGAATTTTTAGGAGAGGGAAGGGTGGCTGTGCAATTTGTTTAGATTTGTAAAAAAACATCTATTCATGAAAACGGACATGATGAGAAATATAAATTTATTGAGATGCGAGGTCAAGACAACTATAATCAAGATGAGAGGACTTATAGCTTAAAAACACACATAAAAAAAGGAACAAAAATCTAATTTATGATTATAATATGGATGCAGAAACGAAAAATAAAGGCACTGAAACGTACGTAAAAAATCATAATCAGAAGAATGTTGAAAAAGACAATCAAAAGAAAATCTATTATTGATGACATCATGCAATTGATAAGATAAACTGAGGTTTTAAAAGCGTAATTCCAAAACTTTAATGTTGTTTTACACTGTTCGAGAATAATAAAATTATTCTTGATACCTCATTTAACAACTTAAATTTTTAGGTTAAGATAGTTCTTTGATATAGTATCAAAACCTTGTTAATCAAGTAGTTACAAGTTCAAATTTCATCATTCTCGTTCTAATTAATAAAAATTAAGCACAATGTAGTGTAATCATATACAAATTTCAAATCAAAACAACATTCACTTGAAAAAATTTGTTATAAAATAATATAAAAATATTATTAAAACCTCACTTAATAATTTAAACTTTTAAAATAAAATCATTTTTTAATGTAATATAATCATTTATTGATTCTAAATAGGGGTCATCGCTTAATATCATGTACTTAACGAATGTTGATGACAGAATAGACGCTCAATAATTAAACACAGTTGGTTTTGTTTTAAATCAGGGAGTCCCATTCATGCAAGGTGTTCATTTCAAGACCTCTGAAGTCCCATTAAAAAACTAAAGATTGACACAGAAACCCCATCTGTGTCTGAGAGTGGGTATTGGAGCACATCGTGAAAATATCGGGTGTGCTCTTAGACGGAAAAAAATAAATCTGTCTATTGAAAGTTATTCAAAATTAAAATCGAGTGCCAAAATGGGACACATATAATATTATAAAACTTGTCGGGGCCTCTGAAAACCCTAATCGACGAAGACAAGGGCCGTGAACAGATTTGACATGAAATCCAACACAGGGCCACTAATTTATAAGAATAAAATGTTGATGGTTGGAATTCAAATGAAGGCTCGATTGCCCTAGAGCAATAAAACCCAGACCCTGCATCCATAGCCACAATGTCTGTACGAATCCAGACTGGAGAAAGTTTGGCCCAAGAAATGCATTTTTCGTGTAAAATTACTTCGAATTACAAACAAAATCAAGGTTTTCGGTTTTTGTGGGGTGGGGAAGATGGGGATGGTGCATGTCAAGAATCTTGAAATTAGGGCAAGGGCCACCCTACGCCCTAAATTCGTGCCTTGATGTTCATGCACGGCCACCAATGCGTGGATCCCTAATTTTCATGTGTAAGAGAGAGACAGGCAAAAAGCAAGGGCAGGTGATGAGGAAACGTGGCATGGAAAGCTAATGCCGACAATCGCCATCAGAGCGTAGGGTTTTGGGTCCCTTCCCTTTCAGGTCATGACAAACGCCATGGTGCCCTCCCTGTGTTTGGCTGGTGCCTTCCTTTTCTTTTTACTATGTTGTCCTTGTCGTTTTCTTTTTCTATTTCTTGACAAACTATTGTTGTATACATACATTTTTGGAAAAGGGGAGTCAACGATTTGTTTAAGATTGGATTCTGACAAAGTGGAGTCAACGAAACTCAACAAATAATCCGAGCAAGAAAAGAAAATGTGAAGGTCAAGTTTGATGATTAAATTAAATATGGTCATTTTCTTGCCATTAATCTAATTGCACGGCACATGCCAAGTTAATTAGAACCCTATTGCCTATTGTGGTAGGGGCTCAAGATCCACTGGTCGAGGGAGGGGGGCGTGCCGGCCCGAGGGGGACTGCCTATTTCCCTTCCTCCTTCGGAGGAGCACCTAGCAAGTTGTTAATGGTCTTGGCATGGTTGTCATATCCAACTTGAAAATTGATTTTAAAAGGGGTCTTAGTCATCATGACAACTTGTAATTATTTTGGGTGAATTTATAAGCAATCATGTCAACATCTTTATCAAAAAATTTCTTTAATGTAAACCGTAAAAGTTTTAATAAGTCATGATGATTATTTTTAATGTAAAAATTTTATTTCAAGTCCCAAATTTCCTAAATCAATCGGAAATTAATATTTATGATTTTAAGACATTGAATGAGATGGTAACTGAAGTTTTTTTTTTCTTCATAATATTATCGGTATAAATCCAAGGAGTAGTTGGTAAACAAAGAATAATTATAAATGAGTATAAAATTTTAATCTTCGTATATGAATTTTGCTTACACTAATTACAAAAGTAAACTCTTCTGTTATTCCTTATGTAAATTAACTTTAAGGTTGTGTTCTTGTTATAGGTAAAAAATTAGAGTCTTGATGTAAAGAGTCAATTATTAAGAGGTGAAAGTGTTAATTGTATGAATAAATTGTTGAAAATAAAGTATTAAAGATATTAAGTATGTGTGTAATTTTCTTTTTAAAAAATGCATGTCTAACATGTACATTTTTTTTTTTACATGAAGAAAATGGTTAATTCATCATATCGGCTCCTCCATGTGCGACACATTCTTTAATGTCACCAAGGAAATGGTTGATTCTTCATCATTCCCCCTTGTATTAATCTATGTTCATGGTTTTATATTTAACAAGAATTTTGAAACATAATAATTAAATGCTTCATAATTAATTCTTCAGTATTCATTGTCACGTGCCACTTTTTTTTTTTTAAAAAAAATCTCAATCTCCGTTTTTATATTAAAAAATGTCAAAACATTATTGTTTTATATCCCGTCTAGTTTCTCAAAATTAATCATTAAATTAATCATTAAGAAAATGTTTAATTATTGTTTTAATATTAATTCAAGATGTACCTTTTGGACAATTAAAACTCTTTCATAAAAACTCTAAAAGCTAATTCAGAGTCACAAAGTCGCTAGACAATCCTATTTTTTAAATCGTTAATTAATCGTTCCATCTTCTAAATGACTAATTATTTAATTAACTAACAAAATATTTTTTGTTTTACAGTTTCTCATGTCAGGTATGAGTTAATTTACAGGTTATTTGCAACTAATTTTTTTTATTTATAATTAAATTAAATTATAATATTTAATTTGAATTTAATTGATAAATAAATTGAATTCATATATTTTGATGAGATAAAATTCAATTCATTTTATTATTTATATTACTCTTATTACCTTTATTTTATTTATTTGAAGGTTTTTATAAAAATAAATATTTTAAAGAAATTTATTGTAATATTAATTTTTTTTCTATTTAAAATTGTAAATAAGAGATGCTGACTTCTGATTTATTTTTGTAGTATTTTTAAAGATTAAATTTCATTTCTTAACACTTGAAAAAAAATTATATATAAGATTTTATTAAATATCTAAATTAAATTCAATTAAAGGTTACAAATAATATACTATAATATCACAAAAAGTGAACCAAGTAATTTAACTTCAATGAACCAAAGCGTATATAATATATAATGTTAATGTCAAGAAAATTCATGGCTAGCTAACTACATATATTTTTTTTTCTATTCGGATCCAAAAGCTAGATATATTGTCAATGTTTTTTTTTCTCTTCAAGTTAATCTTGTCATACTCTACTTAATCATATGACGTTATATTGTCATATGCTACACGTTAACTGTATTTTTTTTAAGATATAACTAATTTACAGGGCACGCTTCATTGAATCATTTTTTTTTAAAATATAAAAAAAAACATTTAGGTTTATTTGGTATTGTTATTAAATATGATTCAACGAATCAATTTTGAAGCTTCTCAAAATGATTTATTAACTAATCAGAATTTAAAATTAAACCAAGTAAAAGTTATTCTGACGTATTTATTCAACTTAGAATGTTCAAAAGCAATCAGAATAACTAATAAAAAACACAATTTAACTTTAAAAAAAATATTTTTTTTAATAATGTGACTGTAACATATTATATCAACCCGAGCTTTGCAATTTAACCTGTTAAATTCACGATCCGAGTAATGGACTCCACTGAGTTTAAGAACTTTTTTTTAAAAAAAATATATTTAATTTTATGATAAAAAAAATAGAAGTTTGTAAAATCTAATATGAACCAGGTACAAATAAAATGCTAGGATATTTGTTTGATACCACAATAATCTAAAAAAAAAACCAAAATAGTTTATGAAAACAAAATCAAGTATATATTAAAATGATAAAATTAAAAAAATAAATATATATATATAAAAAAAAGAAACGGGGAATTGGAAAAAAAATAGCTACCCTTTTTATACTTATTGCTCATATGAATAGTGAAAAAATGAATGGAAGTCTTTTAGAGTAGTACTTAGTTTATTTTACATGCTAGCTGGTTGGACCAAAACTTTTTGGAACATAAAAAATAATATATATATATATATACACACACGCACGCACCATAAAATTGTTATGAAATTCCATATAACGGCTTAAACTTGATAATTGTTTGCCCAACTCTTTATTTAACTTAAATTTTAAATTAAATTGTGTAGGAATTTTTCTAATATGACTTTATTGGCTAAACTTGACCAAAATAAAAAAAAAATTAAACAAAAAATAAAAAAAATCATGTTAATTCTAATATAAATGTCAAACTCATTATTTGGATTCTATCGGATTGAATTAATTTTTTTATTTTATTATAAAATAAAAAATATAAAAATTAATTTATTATTAATATAATATTGAATGATAAAATTAAATAAAATTTTTATATTAAATTAAATGAAAAATTTGAAAAAAAAAAAAATAAAGGTTTTTTGTTTTCCTTTTTCCAAACTAGCTAGAAAAGTTTTTTCTATACTATCATAGCTAAGGATGTCCAGATCTATCTTACGCTGCTTGAGACACACAAATATCACAATCAATTTTTTTGTGTCAGCCCACCAAGTTAAATAGAGTACCAGACATGTGATACACGTGGTCTTTTTTAGATGGTGCAGGTGACTTACCTTCACCTTTAAAGTTGGCTTTTCTCGATTACTATAAATTCATCTCATATTTTCTCTGCTCAAACTCTTATTTCGTCCCTCAATTTTATTTAATATTAACTTTAGCTCTATTATTATGATCATTAATTAAACTTATTTTTATTTAAATGGATAGAAAATAACAATTTTTATTTCTAGCAATCACATTGGAGAATAAATATTAACTTTAGTTAGAAAATCGCTAAAAAATAGAGACCAAAGTTAAATACACACAAATAATAATGAAAATATCTGATAAGAAAAGGAGGTTGGGTTCTATTTGCTAGTGTTTAAAGATTCTAACAAATTTGGTGCTTGGCATCAGGTGTTTTGTTTTCTATTTCAACTTTAGGTGGGACCAAACCTCAACGTTAGAACATGTCGAAAAGACATCAAATCAAACAGAGTACTCACACAAGAAAACAAACGAATTAGCTATAGGGTCCTCTCTAGAAACAGAACTTGCGATATGACACCGTTTTTTTTTAAATTTTTTTAAAAAATTTATGAATCTTTTTTTAATAAAATTATATTTTTTTATATTTTCAAATTAATTTAATATAATAATATAAAAAATATTTTTTTAAAAAAAAAGTTGCACTACAAGAAACAATGTAATTTATATTTTATTTTTAAAAAATATATAGGTTTCTGTAAATTATTTCCTCATTCATTAATAATTTACTAGATAAATAATTTATTTTATTTTTTTTTATAAACTTTTTTTTAAAATTTCTTTATAAACATCAACCCAAATCCCATCTGTACCTTCCCTAAACAAAATTATTTCCTCTACTAGATAAAAGATTTTGTTTATCTGTTTTTTTTATATAAATTACAAAGATTCTTCTATAATTTGTAAATACTCGAAATAACAACATTTTATCAACTATACTATTCACATGCAATCATAATAAATAGATTATGTGCTTATCAACCTTTGTGTACGTAGCTGTTCGTGCACGGTATTTTTTTAAAATTATTTTCATATAATAACATTAATTTAAGCATTATTTTTATATTTTAAAAATATTTATGATAAAAATTAAATTTTTTTTATTTTTTACTTTAAATTAATATTTTTTAATGTTTTTAAATCATTTTGATACATTTCTAAGTGAAAAATATTTTAAAAAATAACTATAATTACACTCCCAACATGTTATTATTTTATTTCTAGAATAGATATTAAACAAGCCATCCATGTCTAGACTATAGGAAGCATATATCTATTTGTATCAAGGCCTAGGATACCTAAAATAATATAAAGTAGTTATCCCTAATTTAGATTATAGAATGTGAGGGAACTTGTGAGAAAACATTCTTTTGTACGAACAATTGGAAGAACCTGGCTCTCCATGCTGATAACAAATTAAGTACTGTTCTTAGTATTTTTCATTTTAACTGTTTGATTTGGAAACCAGGACGAGAGCCCACTTGTCTTAAAGTCAATTTATTAATGGAATGACGACTTTATTGTAAAGAGATAAGAAAATGAAATATGTACCACATCAACATGCAGTGCGGATTTTGAAATAAATGCCTAGCCCAAATGATAGCAGAGTCGAGGTAAAAAACAAAGGCTATAAGATTGTCAGGTCTTGTCTTTGAAATTGATCACCAATTACTACAAGATAATTTTTGACACAGCTCATTGAATAAGCACGCTTTTGTTGACGATAGAACACATTTTCTCTTATGGAGTCACTTGGTGACCCAGTCACCTTACGAAACCCTGTGTTTTTTTCTTGGTCATCTCATTGTACTTTCAGATACAGATTATTTAGTTGTGATTTTTTATATTAATTTAAAATTTTAAATTATTAGATAAAATTTTAAAATATAATTTATAATATTTTTTAACATATTTTTTAAAATAAAAATTTTTTAGATTTAAAGCTTACACAAGTTTACATTATCTTGTGTTTAATTTTTATTGAATAAATAAGGATGGTAAGATTCGAACTCATAATCGCTTGGTCATCAATGTTTTGGTCATCAAGGTTCTAATATCATATCAAAGAATAGTTCGATCTAAAAACTTGAATTATTAAATAAAATTTCAAAAAATAATTTATATTATTCTTTGAAAGTTTCAACATAACTTAAATTGTTTTTTTCTTGGTCATCTCATTATACTTACATATACAAATTATTTACTTGTGACCTTGTGTATCAAAGTATCGGTATGAAAAATATTTTGAGCTTGAAATTTATACAAGTTTATATTATTTTATTTTTAATTTTTATTGAATAAATATAAAAAGTAAGATTTAAATTCATGATCACTTGATTATTAAAATTCTAATATCATATCAAAGAAACAGTTCATCCAAAAACTTAAATTATTAAATAAAAATTTAAAAAATAATTTATATTATTTTTTATTGGAAGTTTAGCGGCCAATTATTTAGGACCGGAGCTTTCATGTCCAAAATCCAAAAATAGCGAAGCCTTTTGTTTTTTCTTGAATTTTCTGTTGTATGTTTCGCTTTCAATCCCAGACTTTCTAGACATAGCGTCCCACAAAAGCTAATACTAGTAAGGTCTTCGTCTCTTAAGACCTTAACTCATGACCGGGCCCTCTTACTTCTGCAGAATCCAATCGCGTCTTAATTTGGAGCCTTATAATTTTCATTTTGCAATATCTTCTCTATTCAAAACATGACAATTTCATTTCAAGCATGAAAATATAGACCGCCATGAATAAAAAGCTGGCACTGACAACGAAATGAAACCAGATAATCAAACAAGTTGAAAAGGAAGTTCGAATCTAAGCAACATTTTATAAAATATTGGATATAATGAGCAGATCTTTTCATCTTTTCTTATGTAAGAGGAGATTGTTCTGTATAAAATATTTTAAATCTGAAAAAAGTTTTACATGTATAATAGGAGACATAGTAACTTAGGTGCATTAAGTCTTCATTCGGATAGAACCACTTAGCACATGTAGCCACATCTAGCATAGTTAATTCGTCGTCAATATCAGGGCTCACCATGGTTCAATACTACCATCTAATGTGACTCATAAATGGTAACTCTTTGAATTAAGCTAATTTTTCAAGTTATAGAGATTAAATATTTAATATATGTATTATATGTAGTGGTGCATCTAACTACTAGGTTGTGATATGAATGGACATAAATTAGGCTCAATATCATCTCCACATCAAGCTGGATAGAAATGGATTATTTTGGGGGATGAGATTGGATGGTTTTCAGGGAAGAGATTTTTTGGATTCTACAGAGAGGTTTGTAAGAGCAGTAGACACTTTAAACTATAATCACTACCATAATTCCATATAGATACTAAGACTCGTCTTTTCACATGTAAATAGAGGGGTTTGTAAGAGCAGTAGACACACAATAAGAAACATTAAGTTATAAAGAGAAGTGAGATGAAAATTACAAAAGGTTTTGTCGTTGAGTTGAAAAAGTCTCCTCTTCCATTAATGTAATTTTCAATTCTTTTTGTTGTGAGTAAAATTAGTAGCTTTATGGATTTAGGCAAATTACCGAACAACATTAAATTATATATTCTTAATTAGTAGCTTTATGGATTTAGGCAAATTACCGAACAACATTAAATTATAAGCATTATTATATATTCTTAATTATAAGCATTGATCACGACTCCTTATAATTGGTATCGAAGCATTATTAAGAAAAACCTTGTGTTTTGATCTTTTCCCATAATTAAAAATATTTAGAAACATGTTTTGAATACATCATCGTAAAGAGGAGATCAAGATGAATACAACCATGAAAACCACATGCAAAACAAAGATGGGAGTGAGATACACGCTCAATCACACACTACCCAATATTTTATCCACGTGCTCCACGCTCGCCAGCCATGTCATCTTGTCTTCTTCACTTGATAACCTAGCCTATAACCCAATAACCCTACATGATCAGCTTATTGGACACATTATCATCCATGACATCGACAAGCCGGCTAAGAAATCAATACCTACCTTTCACGTTGTTCAACAAGTCAATCATCTATACATTTTCCATATAGACAAACACATCAACCCAAATGGTCTAGTTAGATTCAATGTGTCTACCACATCACCTCTATCTTGGGTGATATTTTATTGCGTTTAGGTGTATGTGCAATTAGTGTTATTTTTTAATTTGAGCCATCAATTGAATTCAGATTGAAAGTTAGTGTAAAAGGAAGCAATGGTTGGAAAAGAAAAGAAGTTTGCTAGGATAAAGAGATTTAATGACATGGATTTTAGGTATTAAAGGATACATATCAAAGACTACCTTTTACAGGAGGAAACTTCATCTTTCTCTATTAGGAAACCTAGAAAAGATAGAGAAGTAATAATGGATCTTTTTGACATATATATTTCAGGCCTAATCAAAATAAACTTAACAAGAAAGGGTTCCCACAACGTCATCAAAGAAAAAAAAAAACTATTACAGATCTAATAGCAGCTCTATCTAGTATATATAAAAATATGTCAGCGAACAATAAGATGTATATGATGAAAAAGTTCGATTTCAAAATAATAGAAGGAATGCCAATCCCACAAATCCTAAATAATTTCAACACCATCACAAATAAGTTATCTTATGTTGAAATTGAGTATAAAGATGAGATACGGGTATCGATTTGCTTCACTCCTAAATAGTTAGGGAGGCCATGAGAATTAATGTAAGGAACTCTACCAGAAAATCCAAGTTAAGATGAGATTTAACAACATTCAAGACTTGATTTTTAAAGTAGAAATTTGAAACAAGGATGTATATGAAATCTCAACTTCTGGTGCCATCTTAAACCTTGAGACAATAGGCAAAAAAATATGATAGAAGCTCAAACATGAGCAACTCAAAACCCAAATTTAGGATTAGAAGGAGGTCAAAGTCAAGAAAGTCAAGTGCCTGTTGGAATTGTGATAAATCTAGTCTTTTTACGAGGAATTGCATAAATCCAAGAAAAGTGCTGCTACTATAAAGGTACAGTAAAAATAAAATTATAGTTGATTATAATATGGTGCACCTAGCTGGTGAAGAACCATCGGATTTATGGGCATTGAAGATGTAAAAATCAAATTACCAAATGGTCTCATATGAAATTTCAAGCAAGTGAGACATGTTTCTAAATTAAAAAGAACTTGATATTTGTGGGATAACTTGATGATAATGGTTATTCAATAAACTTTACAAGAGGCATGTAAAAGGTCTCTAAGAAAGTGCTAGTTTTATCTCGAGAAAAGAAAACCAATACCTTGTAAATGGCTTCAAAACCAAAAGGTACCATTACCACTGCTGAAGTAAAAAATCAAGTAAAATTATTGTATTGCTAATGGTATCTAGATGAAGAACATCATTACAAGGATTAAGAAGTCAACTCCAAGACTTTCCTAAATATATGACAATGGTAAATACTTTGTGGGGACTATTTAAGGTATATCTATATATATCTTAGTTAATATATAGTTTTTTTTTCTAGCATTTTTAACATATTTTATTTCATGTTTCAAATTAATTATGAAATATTTAAAGATTGTGTTATATAATCATTAAGTGGATAAAAAATAAATTGACTCGTGGTACACCTAAGACTACATGTATTGTGATGGATGGTTATGTTGTGTAGTGTTGATTACGTGTAAGAAGTTAGCAAGATAAATATTTAGGTAAGGCCTCATATAGGGAAACCTCTACAAAAATTTTGTTAATATTATATAAACTCATTCATGTTTGTGAACTTATGTATGAAAAGAATAATGTGTATTATGATGCACGATGTGAAATGTCCTAATAATAATGTACAAATTGAAAATGCACGGAAAATTTTACTAGGAAAGGGAAAACAAGAGTGTGGCTAAGAGAGTGTAGAAAAATCACAACGCAATTCGGTAAATATCAAACAAGAAATTGTAATATAAAATTTCCAAAATCTCATGTATATTTAACAAACATTTTTGTATCAGGTTGTGTGATTTATGGCATGACGTAAGAAAAAAGATAGACCAAGTCACGTCAAAAAGGATAACTAAGCGAAGTTTCAAGAGCTTGTGGCATCAAAAGAATTTAGAAGGCAATCATGATTCAGGTCGCAAAAACAAACAAAGAAACACATCAGCTAGAGAAATAAAGTTAGGTCATATTGCTTCAACTTTAGGAACACAATAGTTTGGCTCAAGCTAGTTGATACTGAAATTTGAGTCGAGGGTCTTAGAACACGTCAAGAAGCGAGTAGCTAATTAAAGGAAGAAATAATGACTAGATTAAAAGAAGAAGAATAAAAAGGTAGGTAAAGTTAGGTGAAAATGATGGAATATATGTCTTCACATTATCCTCCTCATTTATGTCCTTTTTGGCTCAAGATTTCTCCTTTCCACCTTCATTTGTATAGCAATGTATTTATTGTTATAAAATTAATATTGTAATCAATATTGAATTAATCAAATCTTGATGTTCAATAAATTAATAGTGTTTGGTTTTATTGTGATTTTTAAGAGAAAATGATAGAATATATTTCTTCATATTATCCTCCTCATTCTGGTCCTTTTGCCTCATGATTCCCCCCTCCTCCACCTTTATCTCCATCTATGTAGGAATGTATTTATTGTTATAAAATTAATACTATAATGAATATTGAATTAATGAAATTTTGATGTTTAATAAATTGATAGTGTTTGGTTTTATTTTGATTTTTTTATTGTCTTTTGAATGAACAACTGCATAACTAAAAAAAAAAAAAAAAAAACAACACTAATTTTCTAATCGAATCATTGATAGATGAAAAAATTCATTGATAATTTCATCAGCAATAAAGGCACTATCTCATTAAAAGTTACAGAATGCTTAAGAAGTTTTAGACTCTCGGATGGATTTAGCGATGACAAGTCAGTCACCAATTTTTTCATCTAATCCACCGGCGATGTACCAACAATATAGCAACGATATATTTGAATGGTTGACAAAATCTTGTCGGTGCATTTTATTTATTTGATGCCAATATTCCTCCGGCCTTTCCATTGATAATTTGAAATACTGACAGATAGTAAATCCCTGACAAAACTTTGACCAGCGATGTGTGTTTATCAGTAACTCTATCAACCATTTACATTGCCGATGAAATTGTTTTTATTTGCATGGAATATTTCGTTGGTGTTTTCTAATTTTCTGGTGATAATTTTTCGTTCTACCTTTTAAAACATGTTGATGGCTGCATTTAAATATATTTTTTATGAAAAATAAATAAGAGGCATTAAATTTCAAGGTGTGAGAGTAACAATTTCAAGTTTTCAATGGTTTTGTCGCAATACGATGGATTACTGGACCAAGAAATAAAGAAAACGTCCATGATCTCTGTCTCATACAATCTCAGAGCATTCATTTTGTTGTGGGTTGCCATTATGCATCTCGTGAAATTAATGATAGCCATGCATATATAACAAGCAGCTATATATATATATAGGAAATTAAATATCTTTTCTATATCTCTAATAATAATAATAAAAAAACTCATGTCTAACTAATTAAAAATCAATTGCGCTAATTTATTTTTTCCACCAAACATCCACACCTAGCTAGCCAGATATCAAAATATCCTATCGCTACATATAAAAATAAAACATTTCAAGAAGAACTAGCCATCAGTTTTCTTCCTAGAGTACAAAGGCATTTCATTCATTCACAGGGACCATGATATTAGAATATCCTTGCATCGATAATTAAGCCGTCGTGGGGACTGATAATTGACTGTGCATGGTTAGGTTATTAAATGGAAGTTTCGAACATTTACATGTATATGTTGCCCCCCAAGTGGACAATGCCAACATAGATATGAATGTAAGTTTCCCCAGCGCATCAAATGAATATGATTCCACAAAGGACTTGATGAGATTTGTGGAATATATGGCATGTGATGGTGAGATGATCATTGATGAGAGAAAGAGAAAGGATGCCATTCTTTTGTTGGGTCACTTTGTCTGGGGAGGTGCCATATCTCTTTAATATCGGTACCACTTAACCGAGTTTTAGTCCACATATATAAAAAAAAAGTCTTTCTTCATTTGATTGGGGGGGGGGGGGGGGGGGGGGGGGGGGGGGGGGGTGGAGGAGGGAGTGGGAGCATACGGTGCCCTCATGCCTTGGATGATCATGTCCATGTCCGATCTTCTATAATGAAACCCTAAGATTGTGATATGTCACTGTCAACTTCTTGTCTGTCGCATAGCAAATTGGTCCGTGGATCATACAGGCCGCACAGCTAGGCATTGAAAGCCATGCTCTGAAGGGATTGGAGAATGGTGTGATTCTTACAAGATCATAAATATGATATGCTTCTTTTTATAATTAAATTAACGGTGCTCAGCCTCTGTGGGTTCACCTTGTACCATCAAATCATATCCCAACCACCACACTAGCTAGTATCCTGCGACCAAATTTGAAGAGGTTATGCTTTTTTATAGTGTGGGTGCTTATTTTTCTCCGCAAGTTATGTTTATGTTTAGGTGCAATTATAATTTTTTAATCGATTGATAGCTAAAAATAGGTGAGTAGATTTGATCAAAATAGTGATAATATTCTTGTTAATTGAGAGAAAAAAATCATTTATTTTTGGCTGTTTTAACTTTGAGTGCTGAAACTTGATCATGTATAGCTGCTTAACCTCCAGGTTTGTTTTTGTTGATTTTGTCTTGTTTAACCCTGGTTGTGAATTTGCTGGTAATTTTTTTTTATTTGTAAGCATCAATCTCATTCATAAATAGTAAAAAGAAGAACAAAAAATCCTTGAGCATATCTTTTTTACTGTATATATTGCAGCTTAATCCAACAATTAATCATTTAAGTCAACCTACTTTTCTAAAAATATCAATTTTATTGTAGTTTGTGCTTATAGTCGAATGCCAATATCTCTAAGATGATTTAGGATCTATTACAAAATAGTAACTCTAATTTAACATATAGAAAAATAAAAACTATTTATTCATGTGAACTACGCTAAATATTGTATTCTTTCTTATTTTCTTTTGTTTGTAATATTCATCATGCAGGTTTCACAAAAAATTGGTATGAGAGTCTTCTAGTGTAGATCTAAGAAGTTCCAATAATATAAATTTTAATCCTAATAAAGGGGAAGCAAGGACGGAGCTAGGAATTTTTTTTGTTCTAGGCTATTAAATAAATATATAAATATTTTTTAAGATTGATTATTAATTTATGTACATGAATTTTTAAAGTTAACAGTAAAGTTTTAATTCAAATACACTAACCAAAATATTAAAAAATAAATTTGAAAGTACATAAAATTAAAGCGAAAGTAAAAATAAACTCACTATTAAAGTTACATCCTTCGATATTTTATGGAATATAATTCATCTATAATCGAATCTGAATCAATATTATAATAACCCCTCAACCGAGATAAAATAACAATCTCATGTCAACTGGAAAATAAAGTAATTAAATTTTTTTTCTCATTCAATTCTTTCTTCCTTCACTTGATTCTTTCCTAGATTAGTGTTTTATAAGTTGAATTTTGTAATTTAATAGGTTATTCTCTCACTTTTCTTATTTTTTCCTTGGATTTTTTTTATGTTTTTCCCTTATTTTTTTCTATTTCTCTCTCGCCTTTTCTTTTTTTTCTTTTCCTATTCTGCTTCTGTCCAATCAGTAACATATAAAAGGAAAGAGGAGCCGATTTGTTTTATTTTTTAATAACTAATAACCATTTTACTCTTAATGAGTCATTTTGTTTTTATTTGACGGTCTTTTTTTTTATTAGCACTACCAAACTCTGTTCATTCTAAAAATTTAACCAAATTTTATTCAATATATTTTAAGATCCCTTGTGAAATTTTAGCTCGATCTGATGGTCGGATTGAAAATTACGTCCAATAACGTAAAATTGGTCAAATTGTGATTTTTCATCAAATTTCTAAATTTCTCTAAAAATTCTGAAATTTTAACCCAAGTTAAAGCATTATATTAGAAGGCTCCACGTAAATTTTTAGAATTTTTTGATAACTTAATTGAGAATTATAAATTTATTTTACATAAAACTAGTCAAAAAATATTGATAAAATCTTGACCTGGGCTAAAGCCCACCCTAGCCTTTGCCATGCCTCCGCCTGTGAGGGGAAGTAAGCGAGAATTTTTAAGCACTTAAGATTTAATATTAGTATTCGTACTTGCCATTTTTTAAGAATTTAATATGTCTGTTAATCACCATATTACATGTTGGAGGGCTATATTAAAACCATGTTGTAAATATAAACAAAACCCGCAAGGTGATACTTTATAGTGGGCATTCTTTATTTGATTTGATATGACAGAAAATTATCAAGTTGGTGAGCAAGACATATTAGCATGGCCCCATTAGACGCATATGGAAAAAAAATGTGACATAAAGATTGAAATAGAATTACTAACCTTCTTGAAATTCATAATTACTTACTTTATTAAAGATTAATTATCTCCTTTAACATTCTCCAAAAAAATAAATATATTATTGATCTCTTCCAAAAGCTTCTTTATCCAACTTGTATAATGATAAGATTGTATAGTAGAATCATATGCTCGGCAGCTAGAATCTTGCTAGCTCCCACACCGATAAAACTATGGATTGAGGCTCGAGATTAAAAGAAATAAAAAAATTTAAGCGCTGACTTGCTTAATGGTTTAGTCTTGAGTGGGCCAATATCAGGGGTCACTAATTATATGATGCAATTGCTGATAAAATGGAAGATATTTCTCATAGAGAAGAATGATTAGGTGATTGATTTGGACACATATAATAAAGTTAATGACAATTACAAGTTTAGCTTGATACGTATTCCGTTCGTGGCTCATGAAGAATTACTGAAACAAACTAACCTTGTTGGCTGCATTGTGGAAACATGTTCAAAATTTTCACATGTTCGGGGTTGATTGCTATAAATTGCAGTTTTATTTTCATTTTTTTTTCTTTTCTTATTAAGATTTTGAGTCAGAAACATATTTCTTTTTCTTTTCGAGTTCTAGGAAATAAACAAAATTAACCAGTATTTTTTTTAAAAAAAACCATTTTGTTCGACTTTACAAAGTTTTTGAGAATCATTTGCCATGTTAGAATATTGCATCACATAGAAGGAATATCTTATTGGTATTTAAACACTAATTTAATAAAAAATAAAATTATTGATGGAATTACGGATAAAACATTGTTGTTGAAAAACATATCATCTATGATTTATATATTATAAAGCATTCTATCAGTACTATAATCACAATAAATTTACAAATAGAAATGGTGCGCCAAACCAAAAAAAAATATCGGCATTCATTCCATTAGTAAACTCATTGGTGATTATGGCATATTACATACAGAATAAGTTGTTGGTAATTTTATCGATGCTCATATGCATCTTACTAACTAAATTAAACCGTCGGAGAATTACGTCTAACAGTGGTAAGTCCTGTTGTTTTTTGTGACTCTTTAAAACTTTTCGATGGACATAGTTAATTGGTAATTCCATCTATAATCCTTAAAACCAAAAAGTTGACGAGGTTGATTACATGTACCAGTTAGTGTTGCCAACAACTTCTCGAGGACATTCACTTTATCTCTCAGGTCGGCAGTCTTAAACCTATGTTAGGCCGTTACAGCACTAAATTGGGTTGTCTAAGTTTGAACATGTTCTCGTAACATTGCCTAGACTGCTGGAGATTGATGGCTCGATCTTGATTGTGAGGAACCAATGGTCAATACACTATGTCTCGTTCGCTTATCCTCAGGTGTACCATTAGAGATATCGTAAACCTAATTTTTATCGGGCCCTTGGATGATTCAGCCTCTAACCAAAAATCCAAATCGAGTTCTGGATGAGTCAAATGATCATTCATGCATATCTCCTGCAATTGAGTGTTATATGTATCCTTAAAAAAAAAAACAATAACTCGAGAAAAACAATTGTTAAAATTCAACTTATCACAAACTTCTAAGCTCAACTATTCATGAGTTGTTACACCCTTTTACTGATGGTTCATGTTTTGTATGTGGGTTTTAACAAAAAGTTCCATCAATCTTAGATCGCTTTCAAGCACCATAGCCTACAAAAGAAAGATATTGTTAGTTAAAAATTTTCATGTAATACAACAATTAAAAAAATTATCCAATAAAACAAATAGAATTGATTCGTTGGTGTGTATGGTAATGGAAACGTGAATCTTTTTGGTTCGATTCTCAACATTGGATTGTGATTGCAGCTTGAAACACTTAGACGTCATGTGTAGGAAATAGGTGTCCCAAATATCCTTTGAGACATACGGAGGTTTGAAATCCCTCCACACGACCACGTCTTTCGAGCCTGGAAGACCTCTTTCTTTTGCATAAATTTTTATGTTTTTTTGCACCTCGTACCAGAAATCACGTATCCTGGTTCATAGAAAAAATTATTGATTAAGATTACAAAAAATAAGATTTAAACATTAAAAAAAATATTGCATTTTGAGTTCAATCTTACCTAATGACGTTGTAATTCTCCCACACTCTCCTAGCAACAACATTGTCAGCCTTCTCCCAGTAATTTTTTTTCTTGCACATAAATTTTATAAAATAATTAGTTTATTAAAATTATAAAATTGACCGAATTAAATAAAAACAGTTTATGTATACACTAACCTTGAACTTTCTAAATCAAGCATCAATCATAGGCTTATATTCAAGATTTTTGGAAACCTGACTCCACTGAAATAAAAACACTTCTATTAATAATTCCATAATTGATGTTATTGTGCGAGCTGCCTCCATATTTGTAAACTTGTAATACTATTTGATTAGTACTTAAAAGTGCATGTTTATCAAGGGTTTATATCATCATTTTGCACTTAAAGTATCAATAACTCCTTAACTAAAGCATGTTTTATAATAACAAGTCTAATATTATAAATTACCCTAATATATGGTAAATGTTCATCTTAAATGCAGGCATATCACATAAATCAAAGGATTGATTGATGAATTCAACTACTGAAATTTTGAAGATAAAGAAGGGTGAAGCTTAGAAAAGAGATGTTGGTGCAGTCCAAACTGGAACACTGTTCGGTAATTGGGTCATATCTCGAGTTCTAGATATCCAAATGATCTGAAATTTTTACAGAGATTTGATAAGACATAGGCCTACAACTTTCATTTGGACATCAAGATCTAAGAAGGCCGTTTTCAAGTCCAAATAATAGCAACAACGGAGAAGTCCGAAGCTGTCCTGCAGCCCAAACACTATTCAGTGTTCAGCCCATATCTTGAGTTCTAGAAGTCCAAATGACCTCATCTTTTTTTTGCTGGAAAGCTAAGAGAATTTCGCAGAACTTTCATTTGGACATCTGGACCCAGTTCTGATGGTAGCATTTTTGTTTTATTTAGACAAGATGATAAGGATTTTCACTAAGTCAAAAGTTGGCCACCCACTCAACAATGAGTCATCAAAGCAATAATTCCGAATTTTGGCCTATAAAAGGAGGCATTTGCCATGTATTTAGGGGCTTGGTTGTTCAGATCAAGTTCATGCTCTTTATTTTCTCTCTTTATATTTTTGTAATTCTTAAGTTTTGCTTTCATTAATTTCTTGTTTATGCTTTTCATTTCCTTTCCTTTCCTTAGTTAACTTGTATTTTATTTATGTTCTTGTTTTGTTTATTTATGTTTCTCTTCTTCTTTATGTTTGGCTAAGTTTATTATGTCAAGGTGAAAAGGTTACACTAATGGTGTAAGAACAAGTATGGTATAAACTCAATATGAACTTTAATGTTTAATATTAACATGTCTTATCTTTTTATCTTACTAATTCTTAATACCTTGCTTGTTAAATGGTTAATCTAAATTTGTGTTGTATAATACTTGGTACAACAAATGCTTGGCACTCTCATAGCCCAACCGTATGGTATTACCTACACCTGGGCTATGAAAGGTACTTGATTTGTTGTTAACATCAATTAACATCATGAATTCCTGATAATATTTAAAAGTTTGGTGTTATGTAAATGAGATAATTAATATGATCATGTTGATAATTTATAATGAGCTATTAATGACAAATCATCCGAATGGAACCTCCTTCGTGTGTGGTTTCCAAATTGAATAATAAGAGTTTATACTATACTTGTTTGAAATACCATTGGTGGATCCTCTAACCTTGACATTTATTTTTATCATTGTTTAATCCTTACATTAATCTTCCATCTCAAAGTTCTCATTAATTTCTTCATCCTCTTCTTTTTATTGTTATTATTATTACTACTACTAATATTATTACTATTATTATTATTATTATTATTATTATTATTATTATTTACATTCTTGTTATATTTTATGTATGTTAAGTATGCTCTGTGTTTGATCAAGGATCCTGACATTGTTGGTCTTGCCTTGTTCATTCGCATCAGAAATCTGTTTATATTATATAATATATCTCTTTGATCTTTCCATAAACTCAGTATATAGGCTGGAAACCTGTGACCCGATCTTTTAGATCATTCTCAGGTATAACAACGCCACGTACTGAGTATTATTATTATTATTAATATTAATATTATTATTACTATTACTATTACTGTTATTGTTATTATTATTGTTGTTATTGTTGCTATTATTGTTATTGTTGTGTTGTTATTTATAATTTATACAATTAACCTCTCTGTGGTTCGACCCCGGTCTTGCCGGGTTATTTATTACTTCGACACTCCTGCACTTGGGAGAAGACATCAATCTTTTGGTCGTGTCAAGTTTTTGGCGCCGTTGCCGGGGAGGTAATTTCTTGTACAAATCATAGTATTTATTTTGTTTTCTCTTTTCACTTTTCTTGTATCTAACTTTGTTTCTTTTTCTTTCTTTTCTTTTTTGTTTCTTTTTCTTTTGTTTTCTTCTTCCTTTTATTCTCTTTCTACACGTGCATGAGTGTTTGGTCACGTACATTAAGTGGTAGACTTTCTAGGGTATCCTCATCATTTTCAGAAAATATGGCCGAAGAAGATAACCAGTCACTTCATAATGAGAATAATGAGAATAATGAGAATAACCGTGTTAGGACACTTAGAGACCACATGAATCCTACAAGAACAAGTGCACCCTCATGCATAGTTTTCCCTCCTAATGCATCCCATTTTAATTTTAAGCCAGGCATTATTCAACTTTTACCTTCTTTTCATGGCTTAGATCTAGAAAATCCATACTTGCATTTGAGAGAATTTGAAGAAGTTTGTAATACCTATAATGACTTAAATTGTAGCATGAACACCATTCGATTAAAGCTTTTTCCTTTTTCATTAAAAGATAAAGCTAAAACATGGCTACAAAATCTTAGGTCAGGATCCATTCGTGCTTGGGATGAAATGCAACAACAATTTTTAAAGAAGTTTTTTCCATCTCACAGAACCAACTCTTTCAAAAGACAAATCACCACTTTCACTCAAAAACCAAGTGAAACATTTTATCAATGTTGGGATAGGTATCGAGACTTGCTTAATACTTGCCCTCATCATGGTTTTGAAACATGGAGATTGGTTTCACAATTTTATGAAGGATTAACACCTAAAGATAGGCAAATGGTTGAATTGATGTGCAATGGAACTTTTGAAGATAAAGACCCTAATGAAGCAATGGAGTACTTAGACTTGCTAGCTGAAAATGCGCAAAATTGGGACACTAAGGGCACTTATGAGGCACCAAGTAAAACCCAACCTCATACATCTAGTGGAGGTATGTATAACCTTAGGGAAGATCATGACCTCCAAGCCAAGTTTACATCTTTAGCTAGAAAAGTCGAGGCACTAGAATTGAAAAAGAGTGGTCAATTAAAATCTGTTCAAGACATTGTGTGTCAAATCTGTGAAACAAATGAACATGCAACTAATAACTGTCCAACTTTGCCTTCTTTCAAGGAATGTCTCCATGAACAAGCCCATGCCTTAAACAGTTTCCAAAGGCCCAATCATAACCCATACTCGCAAACATACAATCCTGGTTGGAGAAATCACCCAAATTTCAGTTGGAAGAGTGATAACAATAATGCACAAACTTCACAGCCACCGTTTCAAGCACACCATAATTTCCAAAATTCTCATGGATATGCACCTCCTTATGCTCCACCTCCTAGAAGAAATCTTGAGGAAACATTGCATGCATTCATTGAAAAGCAAGAGACAATCAACACTCAACTTACTCAAAGCATGACAAATTTTAAAGATGCTCTTGCAAAATTCACATCTGCTCTCAGTTTTCAAGAGAAAGGTAAGTTTCCATCTCAACCACAGCAAAATCCAAAGGGGCAATACAATACAAATGCAAGTAGTTCCGAAAGCCAACACATGGATCAAGTCAAATCAGTCATCACTCTTCGCAGTGGTAAGGTTATTGAAAAACCCACTCTTGAACCTTGTGAGAAAGATGATGAGTCAATCTCTGAGGGTAAGGAAGGGGTTGAATTTGAACATTGTGAAGAAAAGACTGATTCTCCGCCAGCACTTCCTTTTCCTCATGCCATGACCAAACAAAGGAAAGTCAATCACAATTCTGAAATCCTTGAAATTTTCAAACAGGTAAGGATCAATATACCTTTGTTGGATGCTATTAAACAGGTACCTTCCTATGCTAAATTTTTGAAAGATCTATGCACTGTGAAGAGAAAACTGAATGTGAAAAAGAAAGCATTTTTAGCCGAACAAGTAAGTGCTATTATTCAGAACAATAATGCTTTGAAATATAAAGACCCTGGTTGTCCTACAATTTCTTGCTTTATTGGAGAACATAAAATTGAAAGAGCTTTACTTGATCTTGGAGCTAGTGTGAATTTACTTCCATATTCGGTTTTTCAAAGTCTCAATCTAGGTGAGTTAAAACCAACTTCTGTAACTCTTTTACTTGCTGATAGATCTGTAAAAGTGCCTAGAGGAATAGTTGAGGATGTGTTAGTACAAGTTGATAAATTCATTTACCCTGTAGATTTTATTGTCTTGGATACACAACCTATTGAAGCATGTAATTCAATTCCTGTTATTTTAGGACGTCCATTTCTTGCAACTTCTAATGCATTGATTAATTGTAGGAATGGACTGATGAAACTATCATTTGGAAACATGACATTGGAGATGAATATTTTCAACATTTGCAAGCAACCTGGAGATGATAATGATTTACAGGAAGTGGAC
Source organism: Populus tomentosa (assembly GCA_018804465.1). Classification (NCBI taxonomy): domain Eukaryota; kingdom Viridiplantae; phylum Streptophyta; class Magnoliopsida; order Malpighiales; family Salicaceae; genus Populus; species Populus tomentosa. Next base: position 20,628,864 of record CM031979.1, read on the forward strand.
TTTATTGAAAAATTAGTTCATGATCAATTTCAAACCACTTCTAGTGAAACTAAGATTGATGAACCTGATGAGTTGCAAATGGTTTATTTTCAGGACGAAGTAAAGGCATGTAATTGGAGACCACAAATTGAAGAATTACCACCACAATCAATTGAGTCCATACCTTCAAGTGTTCAACCACCAAAACTTGATTTGAAGCCGTTACCAGTCAACCTCAAATACTCATTTTTGGGAGAAAATGAAACTTTTCCAGTAATAATCTCTTCCAAACTTAATGCACATCAAGAAGGTAAGTTACTACAGACTCTGAAAATGCACAAAAATGCATTAGGATGGACCATAGCTGACATAAAAGGAATTAGTCCTTTGATTTGCACACACAGGATTTATTTGGAGGAAAATGCTAAACCATCTAGAGAAATGCAACGAAGACTTAATCCTAATATGAAAGAAGTAGTGAAAAATAAAGTCATTAAACTTCTAGATAATGGAATCATTTATCCTATTTCTGACAGCAAATGGGTAAGTCCTACCCAAGTTGTACCCAAAAAGTCTGGAGTCACTGTGATAACAAATGAGAAAAAGGAGTTAATTCCAACTCGGACTATTACTGGTTGGCGCATGTGCATTGACTATAGGAAACTTAATTTAATGACTAGAAAAGATCATTTTCCTTTACCTTTCATGGATCAAATCCTAGAAAGAGTTGCAGGTCATGAATTTTATTGTTTCCTAGATGGCTATTCAGGTTACAATCAAATTGAAATTGCATTGGAAGACCAAGAGAAGACTACTTTCACTTGTCCATTTGGTACTTTTGCATATCGAAGAATGCCTTTTGGGTTATGTAATGCACCAGCCACGTTTCAAAGATGCATGCTTAGCATATTCAGTGATATGGTTGAACGTTTTCTTGAGATTTTTATGGATGATTTTTCTGTTTTTGGTGATTCATTTGATGGTTGCTTAACTAACTTGGAAAAGGTTTTGAACAGGTGTGAAGAGAAGAATCTTGTACTGAATTGGGAAAAATGTCACTTTATGGTAACAAACGGCATTGTACTTGGTCACATTGTTTCATCGACAGGAATTGAGGTTGACAAATCTAAAATCGAGTTAATTGCCAACTTACCAACACCAAAATCTGTTAAAGATGTTAGATCATTCTTAGGACATGCTGGTTTTTACAGAAGGTTCATCAAAGATTTTAGTGTAATATCTAAACCATTGTGTAACCTTCTATCAAAGGAAACTGTTTTTGAATGGACTGAACAATGTGAAAAAGCCTTTGTTAAACTTAAAAGCTTGCTTACTTCTGCTCCTGTCATTCAACCTCCTGATTGGTCATTACCTTTTGAAATAATGTGTGACGCTAGTGATTATGCCGTGGGTGCTGTCTTGGGACAAAGAAAAGATAAGAAACCTTATGTGATTTCCTATGCAAGTAAAACTTTAAATAGTGCTCAAATGAATTACACTACCACTGAAAAAGAATTACTTGCAGTAGTATTTGCATGTGATAAATTCAGGTCTTATCTTGTTGGCTCACCTGTTGTTGTTTTTAGTGATCATGCAGCATTGAAATATCTTCTCTCTAAGAAAGATTCTAAGGCTAGATTGGTACGGTGGATTTTGTTACTTCAAGAATTTGATATCACAATCAAAGACAAGAAAGGCACCGAAAATGTTGTCGCAGATCATTTGTCAAGATTGACAACCGATTCGAGATCTGACATCACACCAATCGATGACTACTTTCCTGATGAATCTTTATTTTCTGTCTCTATGATGCCTTGGTTTGCTAATATTGTTAATTTTCTTGTTTCAGGACAATTGCCAGCTCATTGGAGTACCCAAGACAAAAGAAAGTTCTTGAACGAAGTGAAGAACTTTTATTGGGATGACCCTTATTTATTCAAATATTGTCCTGATCAAATATTTCGAAGATGCATTCCTGACAATGAGGTAAGTAGTGTCATTAAATTTTGTCATTCTGAGGCATGTGGGGGTCATTTCTCATCAAGAAAGACAACTGCAAAAATCTTACAAAGTGGATTTTACTGGCCCACCATGTTCAAAGACTCACATGCATTCTGCAAGACTTGTGAAAATTGTCAAAAGTTGGGATCTATTTCAAAACGTCACATGATGCCTTTAAATCCTATTCTTGTCATTGAGATCTTTGATTGTTGGGGTATAGATTTTATGGGTCCATTTCCTCCATCATTTGGTTTCTTGTATATATTGGTTGCAGTAGATTATGTTTCAAAATGGATAGAGGCAATTCCAAGTAGAACCAATGATCACAAAACAGTGATAAAATTTTTGAAAGAAAACATTTTAAGTCGATTCGGAATCCCTCGAGCCATGATAAGTGATGGTGGAACACATTTCTGCAACAAGCCATTTGAATCTTTAATGAAGAAATATGGAATCACACACAAAGTTGCCACCCCTTATCACCCTCAGACGAGTGGACAGGTAGAACTTGCTAATAGGGAGATCAAACAAATCTTGGAGAAAACGGTGAACCCTAATCGGAAAGACTGGTCTTTAAGACTTAATGATGCACTTTGGGCTTATCGAACTGCATATAAAACATCATTAGGTATGTCACCTTATAGACTAGTCTATGGAAAACCTTGTCACTTGCCTGTGGAAATTGAACATAAAGCTTATTGGGCTATTAAAGCTTTCAATTCAAACATTGATGATGCTAGTCAGCTGAGAAAATTGCAAATAAATGAGCTTGAGGAAATAAGAAATGATGCATATGACAATTCAAGAATTTATAAAGCAAGAATCAAAGAGTTTCATGACAAGAAAATACTGCGAAAAACGTTCAATGTTGGTCAAAAAGTCTTGCTTTATAATTCTCGACTCCATTTATTTCCTGGAAAACTAAGATCAAGATGGAGTGGTCCTTTTATTGTGAAATATGTGTATCCATATGGGGCCTGTGATATCGAAAATCCAAAGAATGGCAATGTTTTCAAGGTAAATGGGCATCGGTTGAAAGTTTATTTTGACAATTTTTCAGTTGAAAATGACTCTATTGAATTGAGTGATCCTGTATATAAAGATTGATTCTTTTTCTCACATTGTTTTGTGTTTGTTTTGGTATATCTTTTGTTTTGCTAGTTTCTCTCACCCCGGTCAAATGGCGGATAACGGTACTCCGTGACTTTTAAGTCGGTTCTTTCAGTTTCCCATGATAACTGATATCTGTGTATATAATTGTGCAATTCTCTGCTCTTTCTTCTTTCTTTGAATCTCTCCCCCAATTCTCAATTGAAAATGGACACCACTCTTGAAAAATTGAAAAAGTATTTTCCCGCTCTGCCTCAGAATGCGATTACAAAAATTTACCGTGCTAGATGTGCAAGATTGAGGTTGTTAATGAACCATGGAATTCCTGAAGAAATTCGCTGGCTGATTGAAGCAAAGGTCCGATTATCAGGTGAGTCCTCCAATTCTTTCATTTCATACATGCCTGGAACAGGTAAAAGCACTTTTGCAAAGAAACGTCGTGCAAAACGACTGAAAGTCTGTCACCGATGTGCCAGATGGACTTGTAATGCGACATGTCGTTCTTTAGGAATGATATCTGTAAACCGTGAAGATAAAATACAATTCATTAAGGATGGCCTGAGTAAGGGGTCTTTAGATAATCTTCTATTGACTCTTGAGACGCACCCTAGTGGAGATGTGCATCGTGCAATTTATGATTTATGGCCCCAATTCCATAAAGAACATGCTCGACTTAGTCTTGGGAATCTGACTAAAAAAGACCCTGTTTGCCAGTTTTTAAGAAAACTGGATGGGAAGCCTATCCCCGACCCATAGAGGGCGTTTAAGCCGTTCTTGGACGTAAAACCAAGGGAAGATGTGAGCCATAATCACAACTACCTGTACATATATATGCTTTTTTCAAAATAAATAATTAATAAAGAGAGAGAGAGAGAGTGTGTGTGTGTGTCTGTATGTGTGTGCGACTACAGCTGGCCTACATATAGGTGGTATGATTGCATTTTCAATTTCTCATCTATAAATTCTTCTCTTCCTTCCTTTTATTTCTACTCAACCCATACATTCATCAAATACAGACGTGTGTAGAAATGGCAGGTTCCTCAAGTAATCACATAAACAAAATTTGTGTTTTTGGTGGATCCAGTCCCGGGAAAGAAAAAGAGTTTTTAGAATCAGCAAATCATCTTGGTCAGGTACTAGCTGAGCGAAAGATTCATTTAGTGTATGGAGGAGGTAGCCTTGGGTTAATGGGGGGAGTGTCAATAGCTGCATCTGTAGGAGGTAGTCAAGTTTTGGGGATTGTCCCCAAAGCTTTAGCACAAGGGGACATCATTGGAAAAACAATTGGAGAGGAATTACAAGTCCCCACAATGTCTGATCGACTGAATGCAATGTTTAACCAAGCTGATGCCTTCATTGCCTTACCAGGTGGTCTGGGCACATTGGAAGAGATCTTTCATATTTCCTCTTGGGCCCAACTGCACATTCACCATAAACCCATAGGTTTGTTAAATGTTAATGGTTTTTATGATAAGTTGTTGTCTTTTCTTGATCATGCTGTGGAACAGGAGTTTCTAACATCTTCAGCACGACAAATCATAATCTCTGCTGCTACTGCTGAACAATTGATTGACCAACTACAATCTTTCATCCCTGTAATTAATCCCTCCATGAGTCGCATAAATTGGTCAACTCAGGAAAGCCGTAAAAAGCTTAGATTGGATTTGAGCCTTTGTTTGTAAAAACTTTGTGTCTTTTGGTTTTATTATTGTGTTTTGTTGTTTCTTCTATTTGTTTAAGTGTGTTTCAGGTTTGTCAGTGTTCGTTATTTCAGGTGATGTCTTCTATACTCTATCTTTCTACCTTAAAACATTGAGGACAATGTCTCATTTTGGTTGGGGGGAAAGGGTAGTAGTAAAAAAAAAAAAAAAAAAAAAATTGTGTTTTCTATTTCATAAACTATTTGCAAAACTGTTGTTGCTAGGATGGCAGAGTAAAAGGAGTTCTTTTGTTAAAGTGACTCTTGAGACGCATCTTAGTAAACATTCTTAACAGGGTCTATCATAATACTTCTTGAAATATCTAAGTCTACAAACTCTCATATTGTTAACACTTGATTCTGCTCATATGCTCATTTAACAAGTATTCTTGAATCTTCATTTTCACACACACACGCTTTAACATATGATTGTGGGTTGCACATTGGATTATTACATTATTTATGTTCTTTTGTTAAAGGTAATAACTAAGGGAAAGGGATAGTATATAATTTGCATAAAAAAAAAAACAAAAAGAAAAAAAAAGAAAAAAAAAATTGTGATAATAATGATGAATAAAAATGTAGATAAGTTTGGTTTCGTAGCCTCCCTAACCTAAGCAATTAAGCCCGAAGGGGTGTTTTAACACTTAATACCCTAAAGTCAATTGACTTGGGAGTTATTGGCCCAAAGCTTGTTACATGGGTTAAGGAGAAAAGCTTAAGGGAATCAAACATTGCACTATCTACGTATCAGTATCTGCAACCCGAGTTGCTAAGCTCGTAGAGGTGTTTCAACACCTAATGCCCTAAGACCAACTGGTCTGGGAGTCATTAGCCTAAAGCTCGTTACATGGGTTAAAGATGCATTGTGTTTTAAGTTGTATGTGTAAATAGAAAAAAAAAAAGAAAAAAAAAAGAGAAGAAAAATGATCCCAACCCAAGGAAGTTAACCTTAAACATTAGAACATCATATTGTTTTCTTCCAACAATAGCCCCATCATATATGTTTTCATACATTGAGCACATAAAAAGAAGATTTATTAATATCTTGTTTAAGAAATATGAAGCAGAAATGAGAGTTTGTTTATCTGGATAGATTAATGGAAGTTGAATGATGAATGCCTTGCTTTGTGGAACTTGCAAATTGTTTTTCTATTTTAACGCTTTGATTACTAGGGACTAGTAATAAGCTGGTTGGGGGGTGTGATTAGTACTTAAAAGTGCATGTTTATCAAGGGTTTATATCATCATTTTGCACTTAAAGTATCAATAACTCCTTAACTAAAGCATGTTTTATAATAACAAGTCTAATATTATAAATTACCCTAATATATGGTAAATGTTCATCTTAAATGCAGGCATATCACATAAATCAAAGGATTGATTGATGAATTCAACTACTGAAATTTTGAAGATAAAGAAGGGTGAAGCTTAGAAAAGAGATGTTGGTGCAGTCCAAACTGGAACACTGTTCGGTAATTGGGTCATATCTCGAGTTCTAGATATCCAAATGATCTGAAATTTTTACAGAGATTTGATAAGACATAGGCCTACAACTTTCATTTGGACATCAAGATCTAAGAAGGCCGTTTTCAAGTCCAAATAATAGCAACAACGGAGAAGTCCGAAGCTGTCCTGCAGCCCAAACACTATTCAGTGTTCAGCCCATATCTTGAGTTCTAGAAGTCCAAATGACCTCATCTTTTTTTTGCTGGAAAGCTAAGAGAATTTCGCAGAACTTTCATTTGGACATCTGGACCCAGTTCTGATGGTAGCATTTTTGTTTTATTTAGACAAGATGATAAGGATTTTCACTAAGTCAAAAGTTGGCCACCCACTCAACAATGAGTCATCAAAGCAATAATTCCGAATTTTGGCCTATAAAAGGAGGCATTTGCCATGTATTTAGGGGCTTGGTTGTTCAGATCAAGTTCATGCTCTTTATTTTCTCTCTTTATATTTTTGTAATTCTTAAGTTTTGCTTTCATTAATTTCTTGTTTATGCTTTTCATTTCCTTTCCTTTCCTTAGTTAACTTGTATTTTATTTATGTTCTTGTTTTGTTTATTTATGTTTCTCTTCTTCTTTATGTTTGGCTAAGTTTATTATGTCAAGGTGAAAAGGTTACACTAATGGTGTAAGAACAAGTATGGTATAAACTCAATATGAACTTTAATGTTTAATATTAACATGTCTTATCTTTTTATCTTACTAATTCTTAATACCTTGCTTGTTAAATGGTTAATCTAAATTTGTGTTGTATAATACTTGGTACAACAAATGCTTGGCACTCTCATAGCCCAACCGTATGGTATTACCTACACCTGGGCTATGAAAGGTACTTGATTTGTTGTTAACATCAATTAACATCATGAATTCCTGATAATATTTAAAAGTTTGGTGTTATGTAAATGAGATAATTAATATGATCATGTTGATAATTTATAATGAGCTATTAATGACAAATCATCCGAATGGAACCTCCTTCGTGTGTGGTTTCCAAATTGAATAATAAGAGTTTATACTATACTTGTTTGAAATACCATTGGTGGATCCTCTAACCTTGACATTTATTTTTATCATTGTTTAATCCTTACATTAATCTTCCATCTCAAAGTTCTCATTAATTTCTTCATCCTCTTCTTTTTATTGTTATTATTATTACTACTACTAATATTATTACTATTATTATTATTATTATTATTATTATTATTATTATTTACATTCTTGTTATATTTTATGTATGTTAAGTATGCTCTGTGTTTGATCAAGGATCCTGACATTGTTGGTCTTGCCTTGTTCATTCGCATCAGAAATCTGTTTATATTATATAATATATCTCTTTGATCTTTCCATAAACTCAGTATATAGGCTGGAAACCTGTGACCCGATCTTTTAGATCATTCTCAGGTATAACAACGCCACGTACTGAGTATTATTATTATTATTAATATTAATATTATTATTACTATTACTATTACTGTTATTGTTATTATTATTGTTGTTATTGTTGCTATTATTGTTATTGTTGTGTTGTTATTTATAATTTATACAATTAACCTCTCTGTGGTTCGACCCCGGTCTTGCCGGGTTATTTATTACTTCGACACTCCTGCACTTGGGAGAAGACATCAATCTTTTGGTCGTGTCACTATTCATTCATCAAAACTAATTATTAGAAAAAAAATCCATTGTTATTTCAATTTTTATCATGTAGGGAAGGAAAACAAACTTACATGTTATGGTTGGGGTTCCACTAAGCAATGTACATCCTAGAGTATACATTATTTTTGAAAGCGGCATCCCCTTTGCGAGTCACCCTCGCACTCGAGTCTAGAACTTAAATTCCTTTTGGAGATTAAAATATAGAATATATACTATAACATCATTACAACCCCTAATTTTTTGGGTTTTTATTATTCACTCAATTTAGTTTTTTTATATTTTATTTTTTAATTTAATCCCTAAATGAATTAAGAGAACCCTTGAATTTAGATGTTTATTCTAATTTAATCCCGAGCTCATAAAATTGAGCATTTTTGGTCAATTTTGTCATAAATCTCATTTTACTCTTTAATTCCATCTGTAACCAAATCAACTGAACCTTTAGATTTGGCCATTTATTACATTTTCATCCTTGGTATCTTCAAATATGTCCCCAAACTCTAAAACTACACAACAATTAACAAAAAAACCACACAATACTGGAGTAAGAAATGAAAACAGAGAGGAGCGACTTACCTGGAGAGAGAGAGGGAGAGAGATTATTAGGGGGATAAAGAAAGATAGTAGAAGGGGGGAGAAACAAAAGAAAAGGAAGGATTTGAAAAAGTAAGGGAAGGATTTGAGAGAGTGAGTGAGAGGAGAGAGAGTAGAGAGAAGAATAAATTTAGGGAAAGTTAGGGATTCTTATATATATATGGGTTTAATTTCACTGACAGAATTTTTTATTAGTAATAATAACATGTCATTTTTTACTGCTAAAATTATTTACAGAACTTTGAATATTTAAAATATTTTATAGTCTGTCAACAATTCTATTTGTAATTAACAAAAAAAAAATTTAAGAACCTTAAAAAAGTCTCCAAAACTGCCTAAAATTTTTCACCAAAATTTCATTCCATCAGTAATGATGTTAGTGATTTGAAGTCTTCAGTGGAAAAATCATTTAATTTTTTTCCAACTCTTAGAAACTATTCAAGGGACTTAGTCCATCGTTAATTCCATCAGCGAGTTCCAATAGTAAAGTCATGTATTCACACTCTCTAGAACTTTTTTAAGTGACTTATTTTGTCATTAAGTTCATCTGTTATTATCAGTGGTGAAACCCTATAATTTTTTTTCAACTCTTTGAAACTTTTCGAGGGACTTAATTCATCGATATTTTGGTTGCTATTTTACATTCCATTGGTAATTATTTAAGTTTAACATGGTTTTTTTCCTAGTGTTTTTGTATTCCCTATTTATCCATCCTACATTTCATAATCTATTTAGGGGTTATTCCCCAAATTTACCTTTTTTTCTTTCCAAAATAAAACAAATAAAATAATAATACCATGAAGAGTAACATTTTAGCAAAAGTAAGAAATAAATTAAGCTAATGGAAGGAGTTTAATTGTGCCTTATTTCCCCCAAAACTAAAGACAGCACATAGATTCAAGGTTAAGTTACATGATTATTGGACAAATCTACATAACAATTAAGTCTAAAGACATAATTAGATTTTTAGGAGGTCAGTTTAATTTAATAACAGGTCAAATTAAGAATTTAATTATGTTTAATAATTAATTTGGGTCCAATTAAAGGATTTAATTAGGTGCAATGACTTAATTATACTTTAAATGAGTCAAATTAATTTTATTAGGGGTATAATTGGTAAAATATTAAGTTTGGAAGCCCAATTTGAATTTAATTGAGAAGATTATAATTTTATGAGACCGAATTTAATTTTTATCAAATCAAGTGGTTCAAATCAGGGGTAAAATTTTAAAAAAAATCAAAGTTTTAGGGTCAATTAAAGGCAAGATTGAAGAGCAGTCAATGACCATTTTGCAAAAGCGCTGAACTCTTAGGATCCAATTGATTGAAATCATGAGTGAAATTGAAGAGAATTGAAAGTTTAATGGTCAATTGAGGTTCTATTTACATAAATACAAGACCAAAACTAATGTGAAAAAGACGCTGAAATCCAAAGCTGAAAATGAAGTTCTACAGGGGCAAAATTACATAAAAATAAAAATTTATGATCAATTAGGGGTGCAATTGAAAGAAATTAGAAAATTAAGGACCAAATTAAACTTTGGCCAAAACCCTAAATTAAAACCCTAAAAAGCCCAAAACGACATCATTTTAAATAGTAAAAAAAATATTAGATGACACGTTGTCTGATGATTGTTCACTTTCTTTTTCATTTAAGCAAAAAAAATGACTCAAGTGACCTCATTTCCAAGGTGTATAATGCTTTATCTCTCCATCAAATTTAACATTACTTGCACGCAAACAGTGACCTGATATCTGACTACATCCTAGTGTGATCCTTTCTGGTTGATTGACACCACAACAACTGTGGCATCTCTCCAAATTCGCCAGCTCGATCGGCCTTCAACTGATAAAATTTGATAGTTTATAATGGCCACTTTGAGCCAAGGTTAGGATTCTTCCAGGTCTAATCAATGGCTAACATTAAAGACTATTAAAGATAAAACATTCATCTTCCACCCCCTAGAAATAGGGGTGGATTTCATACCATTGAGAGGGGGGAATTAGATGCCAAAATGTCAAAACAAAATTAGTCATTTCCCTGGTTTTAATGTTTCTTCTCCCCATTATCTTTGTTTCCTCTTTTTTCATTGCGCCTCTACCGCCACCAACCAATTTTCGGTCCTCCTTGCACCATTAGGAATGCTGCCAGCAACTTTTCTCCTCTTGTAAAGCGAGTTTTCCCTTCGTTTTCTCCTCTCAACCCCCCCACCCTCAACCACTACATTCTTTATGTAGTGGCAAGATAATTACCCCATGGTCTTTGGGTTAGTGACCATAAAGGCCTGGGTTGGATCCAATATAGTAAAAATGGGTTTATTGGGCCGCTAGTGAGCCCAACACAGCTAGTTCTGTCTGGACCTATTTCAACCCAATTTATATTTAATGATTATAATATATTATATATTATGTAATTAAAAAAACAAAAATCCAAAAAAGTTTAAGGGTTATTTCAAAATATTTATGATTTTTCTTACGTGTTTTTCCAATAATGTTTCATAATATGAAGCTGTAAACTTACAGATTTGGTATTAAAAAGACCTGGTTTTCTTAAAAAACTTTAAAAAACAAAAAAATTCAAAAAAATATTTTTCTTTTTGCATACATTCAGATCCTAAAATTTTTCCAAGCATGTTTCCAAAAAAAAAAAAATTCATTTTTCTCATGTTTTAAAAATGCAAAAAAAAAAAAGAGAGAGAAGATATAGTAACTAGTTTATGATTATCTATTAGGATTTGACCAAAATATCAAAAACTCTTCACTAATCATTTTGTTTATTTTATATTAGAGTTTAGATGTAGACTTTAATATTTGAGGGTGTAAAAGTACCTAGTAGAGTATACCCTCATATATTAAAGTTACAAAATACAAAATAAATAGGATGCTAAAATTTAGACTTTAGAATGGTTAAGATTTGACCCAATAAGGTAGACTCTCTCATAAAAAAAAAATCTGTCTTGGACTATAGAAAAGACTAACAAATAGAAACTTGACCTATAAATACAATCAAACAACAATGTAGCCTATCTCAGGTAGGGTGTACTAGGGGTGATGTGGCTTCCCCTTACATAACCAGTCCCTTACTTGAACTCTCGTGGACCATAGGTTTTCTAGCAACCCTAATACTAGATGATGACTCTTAAATCTTATAATCATAATTTTATGATTAAATTCAAAACTCTTTCATTTTTCAAATACCTCTCAGGAGGCATTAACGCATCATTCGACATCGCCCTGTGACTATACAAATACAATACAATCACAACACAAGAACACAATTTATGTTTAATAACATAATAATTAAATCACAACAATAAACATCTCAATTGTGTTAGCAAATAGTTAATTGTAAAGAAAGAACCAAAAAGATTACATTAAAGTCAATTTTATTACAAATTGATGTTTTACATTTAAAATCAGTTTGAAATCTTTTTATTTAAAATTTTTTTCTTTTTATTCTTTAGTTTCATCACCGTATCCATCAAAATCTTTTTCCATTGAATTGAAACTCGTTGATATCATCTTTATCGATTTCTGTATGTCCACTGATTCTCAATATATAATTTTACTCATTAGTGTCAACATCAATAAAAATACTCTCAACTACATGAAAAATTGAATTTTCTTCTAAGTTGGTAAATAAAGCAACTCGATATGCTTTAACTAACTCATCAAGTTGAAAGATATCGTCTTTCACAATTACTTTATCATTACCATTCTGAACAACTTGGACACGATCTCTTAGTTTGGTTTTCATTATGGATAACCAATCAACCTTAAAACTATCATTTCTAAAGGAAGAAGTGTATGTGTAATAAACTTATTGGCAATTATTGGAAAAAAAAAAAAAACAAAGATATCGTCAACATTGTGAAGTCTAGCATTTGTATTAATTTTGATCAAACCATGGTGGAGACTTTCTCTAATTTCTCTAACGGTAATATCATACCATTAGCATTTGAATAAAAAAAACTCTATTATGCTCGTTATGATATTGAAATTTAATCACATTTTCTAACTTCACATAATAATCAACTACAAACTCATTAGAAATTGATCCCTTAATACAAACTTCATTGTTATAGGTCTCTCTATTCTAACCATACTTTTTAGTATGAAAGATATGTCTATTGATAAAATACCCGTTATAGAACTTGACATTTCTTTCAGGATCAAAACATAGTAAATGCAAACAACCACTAGCATTCTCTCATATTTGATAAACATGATACATGATTGCAACCATTAATTATTAAAGGGAAAGGTATCATAGAAATTAGGTTAAACCCTAAATTCCTTAAAGGAATCGTCATTTTATCGTATCTCGGTAGACTTCATGGTGAGGACTCCTTTGAAATCGAGGGGGGAAATGTGTTGTGAAAAATTGAGAGTCGTCACCTAGTGATTAAAAAAATATAGAATTTCTAAAAGTTAACACTGATTTTAGAGATTAATTATGTGTAAAGGAATAATAATACTACCCCTAAAATAGAAGACTCAACAGTTTGGTTATTCATAAAAATCAAATCTTGACATCGATTTCTTTTATAAAGAGACTTATTGTTTTGAAGAAAATTTGTCACTGGTCTCCTAGTAAACAAAACGTGTCCTTTTTATATTTAAAATTGACATTTTATAAAGAGGAGATGCGTTAATAAAATCATTTCTAAAATCAGTGGGTCTTAACCCATTTATTTTGATTGGTTTTGAAAACAATCTTGAAGATGGCTACTATTATTGAATGGATTGCTACTATTATTGAATGGACTTTGAGGGAATCATGCTCGTCATATTAAATATTAAGTAAAAAACCTTTACATCAATAAATTAAATAATTTTTATATATACAGTTTTTATTATTATTATTTTATGAAGATACAATTATTACTAACACCACAAATATAAGTCAACAGAGATTATTGACATGTACATCATTAAACACATAAATAACAAAAATATTCATCATTCGTTTTTGTGGTTTGAAATTGACTAGGGGTAAAAATTAGAAAAAGTGGCTGGAAAGTTGACTGAACCACGTGTCGAGAATGTGTAATCATGCGCGGGATAATTGGGTTGCTGGATTGGGGAGCGCGTGTTCTCATGCGACAATATTAACACCTGCAAAACAATAGCAAACGTGATTGAAGAAAAAAAAAAAAAACTGCTCTAACCCCTTTATTCCTCCTTCGCTAAGACTTTCCAGCCAACGATTTGGGTATGAGCGGGGGCTTGTCCAGAAACGAAACCCACGACGGTTGAGGGATGTTGTGTTGGGTCTGTTTTTTGGGTTTTGTTGATGTTGAATCGGGAGGATAGATCGGGGAAGATGTGAGGGCTGCTGGTTCGGCTCACTGTATAAGACTACTGGTTCATCGGTTGGAGGAGATGGGTGATGGTTGATTTTTTTTACAGTGTCGCACTAATTTGGGTTGTTGGAGGAGGCAATAAGGGTGGTTGTTGAAGATGGTGGCTCAAAGCTGCTGTGAGAGGTGGAGACACTGTAATTGGGAGATGGTGGCAGATTCGAACTAATAAAGGAGACTGGATTGAGGAGCTGAAAACATGCTTTGGTTTTATTGTTGAGACTGCTTGATTGCAAGATCTGAAATTAATTGCTGGATAGCTTGATTTGAATGGATTCTAGACTAAATTGAATTAATTTGGATGAAATCAATGTACTGGATTGGGCTGAATTGAGTTAATTGAAAATAATTGGAATGGAATTAATTGGACTGATTGATTGAAAAAAAAACAAAAAAACAACTAGGACTAAAATGAAGTTATGTAAATAGTCAATTGGTCATTGGAATATTTCTCCCTTCCTTGACTTTTGAATTTTTCCAATTTAATTCAAGTAGGGCTTTAAATTTTGAATTATCTTTCAATTTAAGCCCTTAAATTATTCTTTTCAATTTATTTTCTTTTCATTTTAGTCCTTGTTTTCCAAATTCTTACAATTTAATCTGTATTTGTCCTAAATCCCATTTTCCTTTTCAATTGCATCAATTTAAACCTTTATATTTAACCACTTGTTGTTTGTTAATTCATTCTTAGTTTCTAAAATTATTCAATTTTAACTAATTCTGCAATTTAACTAATCTAACTATGCTAAATTATTGGCATGATTTCAACCACAGCAATATTTGTTGTATTTTTTTTTTTGTTATTTTTAAATGATTTTTATGATTTATTTAAATTTTATTTTTTTGTCACATAAAATTTAAATAAAAAATGAAAAAAAATTAAAATTAACTAAATTTATTAAATTGACATATTTTTTAGATTTGTTTTCTAATTTTTAAAACATGGACAAAAATAAGGGTGAAAAATTGGACTACAACATTTGTATGGTCTATGTGATCATTTGTCTCAAAAACAAAAATATGGATCATTTTCCATGTTTCTATGATCACTTATCTCCAAAAAAAGATAAGAGATCACATTTGTCTCCATAAAAAGATGAGAGATCTTTTTTCAATTAAGCGTGTTTGAAAGTGTAGTTGTGATTGTTTTTTTTTAAAAAAAATATGCCAATAATATATATATATATTTGTGATCAACACATCAAAATGATTAAAAAACATCAAAAACATATTAATTTAAAGTAAAAATAAATTTAATAATTTTTAAAAACGCTTTTCAAACACAGTGTCAAACGCCCTTGTGATTTCTCATGGACCATTTTCTTCTAAAATGCATTCCTAAAATGCATACATAACCAGGAGCTACCATGGACAGGTCAGTATAGCACCATTTTTTCACCAATGATAGTCTTTTTACCATGAAGAAATTCCAGGGCTTGGGTGTATAAATACACTCGATCATCAAGCATGAAAGCCATAACACATTCAGAGAGTTTCTAGAAAGAAAAGTCAGCTAAATACTATAAAAGTTAGATGAAACCATTGAAAGACAAGTCAAATCAAGCTAGTCTATACAATTTCTAGCCCAGATACAAACTCTTTATTTTCTCATTTTATTTTTTTTC
This sequence comes from Populus tomentosa, assembly GCA_018804465.1. Classification (NCBI taxonomy): domain Eukaryota; kingdom Viridiplantae; phylum Streptophyta; class Magnoliopsida; order Malpighiales; family Salicaceae; genus Populus; species Populus tomentosa. Next base: position 20,644,399 of record CM031979.1, read on the forward strand.
TCTTTTTATATATTTATTCTTTTTATATAAATATTGATTTAAGTATTGAAGAGTTTCAGGACTAATCAAAACCTATTAACTTAGCAATGAAAATTCTAATTTATACATAAAGTTTTTCCACCACATCATCAAATGTGATAATGTAAAAAACATAAATAAAATGGTATATATAAGTGAAAAAAACACGTAAGTTTTCCCACACACATCATCAAGCGTGTGTGTGTGGATGTTGTTGGCATGTGTGCTCAGTTTGAGTAGCCTAATTCAAAAAATATACATAAATTTAGTAGGTTTCTATGGTTCGTAAATTATGAATCAAAACATGACAAAAAAATGCGAAAGGAGAGCTTAGATGGGGCCTTCAATTGCTTTAGAAAGAGCCCTCAAGTTTAAGGCTCCCCATCTATGATGGGGTCATGCAGATTTGATTTCTCGTACAAATAGATCTCTTCTGCGGGCATGGAGAGAAAACGCGTTTCAATAAAGAGGTGGGAAGTGGGCATGGAGATCTTGGTGTCTGATACGGTGTGGGATCACTGAGAGTGCTAGGAGCCAGCCACGTCTGGGATGCCGTGAAAGACTCATCACCTGAAAGAGTCTATCTTTCTGATCAATTACTTGGAGAGCAGAAAATGAAGGCAGTAGATGAACAGGACACCAATAGGCAATGGAGGGCTTTCTCAAGTTGCCATGATGAGATATGAACAAAAAAAATATATATATAGTTTGCACATCCGAGGAAATTATTAGGACTAAAAATAGTGTTCCACTTATTTGTAGATCCTCCCTCGTTTGGGGCTTTGGTAAGTTGATGAAAGTGCTTTTTGTTTGTAAAGTTTAAGCATTTCTTTTGACGAGTAAATTACTTGTAATATATAAACACTGTTAATATTTGCATGTTTTACTGTTTATATTTTTTAGATTTTCCTATAAATTTAAGAAGAAAAAACGTGAGAGGATGACATGGTATTCTTTCATGTTTTAATGTGGATGATACTAGTTATTGATTTTTTTTTGTTGTTAACGTGTATAGTTTTTTATTTATTTGATTACATGTATATATAATTTTTTAAATTTTTATTTACTTTTTTTAAATACATAAATATATTAAAAAATTAATATATAAATTTTTTTATTGAAAAAAAAAAATCTAATCCACAGTACAGCACAGAAAAACATATAGCTTAATACATACTTCATGTAAAGGGCAAAAAAATTAGGTGCTTGATGTAGCTTTGGTAGACTTTAGGTGTCCTGAAACAGGAACAATTAATCTATGTGCTGGTCCAACCATGTGGGGGCAGTGATGAACTTAAGGAAAACTCCTACTCCTTGCGAGTTTTTTTTACAGATGATCGATCATGTGCTTGTGTTCCATGAAAATGAAATGGTTCTGCATAAGAGAAACAACCTGCACTTTCAAATTATTTGAAATATTTTTTATATATATGATCATATAATTATAATAGCAGTTAGAATTTAAAATATTTTTCACTTAAAAATATATCAAAATATTATTATTTTTAATTAAATTTTACTTTTAATACCGATATGTTAAAATTATTTCAAAAACACTCAAAAACATTATTTTTTTATGAAATAGTTAAAAAACCATTTTTACACCACAAAAATAAAAGGTGAATTAGTGTTTGAGTCTCTTTCTTTTATATATATATATATATATATATATATATATATATATATATATATATATATAAATGATGAATTATTTAACCATGTGCATTGTATAGCACAAACACATATGCATTCTCTTTGGGCATAAAGAGTGTTGTTATTAATTTTTTGGTTCCCACACAAAAAATAAAAAAATACATATAAAAAACATATATATTCGGAAGGAATCCAAAAAATAATAGAGATGAGAAAATGATGCTAGAATACCTATAAAATGACAAAAAATTGGTTCATGAGGTTCAAAAATATAAAAATTAAAATTTGACAGTATATTTTTAACTAGTGAGAGCCCTGTTGATAAGAAAATTTCAATTCGATGAAGAAAAGTTCAAAATCAAATGTTTATGGACTCAATTAAATTTTATCTAAGATTTAATTGAATTTATGGAGGGTTTGATTGAAAAAAAAAATGATTTTTAAATCAATTTAGGCTTTTATTGAAAGAAATTAAAGTTCTAGGATCCAATTATAATTTTGAAGAGTTGATTTGGTCAAAACAGAGGTTTAATTGCATAGTTATTGAGGTTTGATGGCCAATTAGGGACTTGATTAAAACAATTCGAAACCAAGGACCAAACAGAAAATGTGCTAAAATCAAGGGATCCAATTACAATTTATTCGGGGGCTTGATTACAAAATTGTGAAAACATCCAAGGACCAAATCAAAAATATCCATTTGAAATTGAAAACGACGTCGTTTCTTTGAAACTATTCATTGTCTTTTTCAAATAAATGGCTGGGAATAAAAACAGGGGAAGCGTTAGCAGCAGAGACAGCGGAGCTGCAGTCAAGGGGAGGAATATCTTGCGGTTGATATCCCTCGCCACCATGATGCATGCCGGCCGTTACCAAGAACGCCTTTACCCTCTTGTTATAAAAGCCAGAGGAGGAACCGAACAGGAGAAGGGACGAGACGGAGAGGCAAAAAGAAAAAACAAGAAAAATACAAAGGAGATAAAGGAGAACTGGGCAACATGGGGAGACGGTAATAGAAGAACAAAAGAGCAGAAGCAAGAGAAACCCAACAGCAATTAGCGTCTATCTCTACTATCCCTTGACCTGCAGAACTAGAGGCAAAGAAATAAAAAAAAACAAACAAAAAAAAAAGAAACAGAAGCAAAGGAAGAAATACAGAGAGAAAGTCCAGAAGAACAAAAAAAACGCAAGAAACTAATACCAGAATTGTCATCATCTTCAGTTTTCTACAAATTAAGTACGTTCGTTTTCGTTAATTATTTATCTGCAAATGAGCATATACACTGTGAGAAGGTAATACCTTCGCCCTGTTCTTGCATACGTGAAACAAATTCACTCGTGTTTAGTCCCTTAACCAGTCGGGTCACTGGCTTGGCCAGTGACACGGCTGGGCTTGTGGTCCAGCCTAGCCACATAGATCGAGTTGGGTCCAACAAAAAAAAAAAAGTTAATTTTTTTAAAAAATTATTTTTAAAAAATCTGTGATTTTATTATTGAATTTTGTTTTGTATTGGTTTATATTTTTATACCGTAATGATACAAATCAAGTATTAAAATATCTAGTTTTTGTCAAAACATTAAAAAATTATTTTAAAAAAATATTTTTGTTTTCAAACATACGGTCAAGTATCTCAAATATATATATATATATATATATGTATATATATATCATAATTTCATTTAACAAAAATTAAAAAAATAGGTATTACCATGCATTTTGGCTTCAATAACCAGTTTATTAAAACCATGAGAACTAGGCCAATATTTCAAAAATTTTAAAAAAAATATTTTGTTTTCTTTTATTATCTAGGGTTACGACCTTATATGTAGGACATATTCTGATTATTAAATTATTTTATTGGTGTTAAAACTGTTAGGTTTCACTCGATAATATAAGGATCTATTTACCGAAGAGAACTTTTCTTAAACTGTAGACAAACCAACAACTAGAAAACACAACAAGACCTTAGATTTTATCAAATAATAAAACAGTGCAGCTTAACTTAGATAGGACGTATTTGTGGTGATAATACATTTTCTTTACGTAACTAATCCTCGTACCCGATCTCTAAAACCAGTTAGGGTTTCTAGTGATCAAAATATTAGGTGATGACTCTTATTCCTGCTTTTCACATATAAAAGACAATAATTCGTTATCTCCCTGCATGTTTGCCTGATAGATATCGAGATGAGAGTGGATGTTTTCGTCATGACTCCACACACGGTCAATAAAGAGAACTAAAGAAGGCTCTTTTTATTTATTTTTAAAGAAAAAGAGAAGGATAAAAAATCAGAATTTCTACACATACATTATAATAAATAGAAATTGAAAATGATTTCTGTCACGATCGGAGAATCTTTATCTCCCGAAAAATGTCATGAGCAAGAAAGGGCAGCAATCATCAACTGCTATATGTGTGGTGGACAGTTATAACATCCTTGTAATTATAATGCTCCTTTGGTATATATTTTATTATCTATACTCTTTCAGAGTTTAAAAATTCAATATTTTTTCTGTCTTTCACTCAATTTGGTTAGTTCTTTTCAATTATTATCTTGGTGTAGTGGATTAGGAATATTCTAAGGGTTGAGCTAAACTTATTATTCAAAGGAAAAATCATGTATTAGGAAGAATTAATCATTGTTAATTAATTTACTCAATTTTGTCAGTTCTTTTTTAATTATATCTTGCTTGTAGTGGATCAGGAATGTTCTAGAAACTGTTCTGGCTATACTTAAAAAATAATATCATTGTTAAGTATTCCACTATATCCCTACTGTTCCTACTACAGTCATATATATTTTCTGCCCTACCAAACAAATCCACGTAAAAGCTGGCCAAGCATGAAATGCTTACAATGATGAATATTTAATTTCATAAATTCTTCTCCATCATTTGTCTCTTTCAACACCTATAAACGACAAAATATAGACTTCTAGATACTCGTATGTGTGTATTCGGACAAAAAGAAATCGTATATACATGCACTCACTAACATACATGCGGCTTATTTTTGTATTTAAAAAGTATTTTTAATTATTTTTTATAATTAATTTAAATTATTTTGATGTGTAAATTTTTTAAAAATAAAAATAAATATTATTTTAATATATTTTCAATCAAGAAATATTTTAAAAAATATATTATAGAATAATAGAATACCAAATAATGCATGTTTGGTACACATGATAATCTTTCAACGCCGCATGTTTTTACACGCTTGATAAAAGAATATCAAATAGTTACGTAGATGGTCCAAGGCATCTGTTGTACTCGATACTATTTTTGAAGAGTCAAAATATTAATAGTGTATTTTGAATAGTATAAATATAAATTTGTCTTTATTTGTGCATAAAAAAAAGCTATTTGAAGAGATAATTGTAATGGAGAGAGAAAAGAAAATGCTTTATTTTCTTCACTTAATTCGTTTATTTTCTTATTGGTCCCACCCTGTTTGTTTGTTTTTTTTTTTTATATAGGAAACGTAGAAATGGCTTTTACAGAAGAAAAGAGGCATTTTAGCTATTCTTTTACCATCACCGTTAGACAATTTTTTTTTTCTTTGGCTCTGCTTTTACCTTATGCATTAGAGATGCCGTCATAATTGGAGTTAGGGTTTTTAGACTAGATTTTTAGGGTAAGCTGACAACTAGTCCAGTTCAGTCCTGCTACTATTAAACCTGACACTTTTGTCCATAATATGGTTGTCTGAATAACCTTAATTGTGGTTTAATGTAAAATTTTACAGATTTTGGTAGGCATCGATTCAATTTTAGATTTTGAATGTTTTGAGCTGCATCTCTTTCGCTTAATTTTCAAGTTTCAAGGCATGGCCAGGAGACGAGAACTTCCCCTCTGTAAGCATTCCTTCCATCTCTTCACAAACATCTAATTCACTTGAATTTTAAAGATTATGACTTCAATTATTTCTTGGGGGCTTGTTTTTGAAGATTGAAAAGGAAGAAAAACAAGAAGAAATATGTTAGCATATGAAAGAAAATTTTGGTTTTCCTCTCAATAAGAGATGATAGGATATATAATCCTTTCCCGCATCGAATTGTGATAGCATATAATTCTTAGATTCTTAAGATGTTATATATATATGTGTGCGTGTGTGTGTGTGTGTGTTAGAATATGAAAAAAAAAAATCACTCAAATAGGCTCAACTTTTATATTCAAGGTGTCTTGTAAAAATTGTTGTATATTTATGCTCTTTTAGATATTATAATAGAATTTTATATTTTCCAATAAAAAAAATAAATCATCAATCAAATAATAGTGTTTTTGAAAGACAAGGTGTTTACTTTTCATAATATTTTATTATGCTGATATTAAAAATAAAAAAATATATTATTTTTAAATATTTTTAAATTAAAAAACACTAAATTAAATAATCAGGTCAGTGGGAATTCAAAATTTTTTTTCCTAGTTGGGCCTTAATTTGTTAGGTCGAATTAACGTGTCATCTTTAAATCACACATCTCAATCAGACCATTAAGTCAATGCAAGAAAAATCAATGCGGCTTCTGAGTTCCCTTGCTTGGAACTCAAAACGATTTTTTGAGTACAAAATATTATTTTTGACAATCAATAAATATTATTTATATCTTAAAATATTATTTTTTAAAATATATAAATAATTTTTTTAAAAAATGGCTTTTGAGTTTTTTAAAATATATAAATAATATTTATTTTTTAAATCGTCATATTAAAACGATTTAAAAGTAAAAAATTAATTTTAAAAAAATAAGAAAACAATCCAGTGCTATACAGTCAGCAAACAGTTACTTAATTCATCACACACCTGATCATCGGATGTGATTCTCAAATCCCCCATCATTCTGTAGCAAAGTCACCAGGTATTATGCTCTTGTTGGGTCATGTTTATTAAAATTATCAGAAAATTTGCATAATGGACCTAAAAATACTCACAACAAAGAACAAACAAATAAAAGTTGCGAAATTTGCATTGAAAGATGCCAGGTTTTGCAACCAGGCGAAGACAGTACAGTAAAAATCATACAAGGTTACCACAAACATCCCGCTCTACACTACTTTTCTCCCTGGCATGCTTCGTGGCGTTATGCTTCAATTTATAAAAACATGAATCTGCTAGGCGTGTTTCATTAATTTTATCAAAATCAAACATGAATCTGCACTCAAAAGTTTCTTGGCATCTACCTCAATAAACCATGCAAAGTGGTGGCCTCTTATGGGAATGGGAGAGGGACTGAACTGGCCTAGTGCCCTATGTGGGGGTCATGATGATCATGCCATCGAACCATCAGATATCAAGCACGTTTGTGGGAGGTCAACCATGAAATCGAGACACGGACCCCGCAGGCGCAGGGATATTATCATAGGCTCGGGGCCTCGGGGGTTTTGTTTGACACGCCTATTATATATATGAACGCCTCCTCCTGTGTTCTTTTAAGGCCACAAGGACTCAATAAGCTTCTGCATGCTTTCCATTTATGCAATAACAACACGAGAACACAGCTCAAGGAAAGGAACGTTTTCGGCCTCGACGCATTCAGCCTGCAGGCGGTGCCGTACACCGGAAAACTAATAAGAATCCCCGATGCCGTCTTGCATTAACTCTCAGTAATTTAAATGTCTTCAATCCTGAGTTTTCAAGTATTGAATGTTTTCTTGCTGGGTCTCTTGCTTTCACAATTAAAGGTGCCTTTCTTTACCGGGAGAAGTTTCAGAGATTAATTTGTCTCATGCCCACCAAAAGTTAAGGAAGAAAAATATCAAGCACTATAGAAGCCACAGAAGTGATAGCCACCATTCTAAATTCTCTCTTGCTAAAAGAGAGCGTAAATACAGACAGAATTTGGCAACAGTTCTTCTACGAGGATATAGCTGGGAGATTATATAAATATGAATAGGGTGGAAGCTGTGTGGGGGGGCGGGCTAGATACCAGATATAGATACTGTTACCCTAATTGGCAAATTGCCACTCTCTATTTTCTTGCCATTTTTTCACCATTTAGCATCTGCCAAAACCAATCTCCTAGCATTCAAAACAAGAAGAATTAGAGAAAATATCCTCCGGAGTGGGAGGGCCCACCCTTTTTGAAATATTTGTTGTTGACACTTTTGGCACCATATTTTTACCATATTTTAAAGCCAACAAAGTCAAATCACAGGTTCAACTTTTTATCAGAATTTCCATGGATTTATCATCTGAGGGACAGCATAAAGGACAAGGTTTTTCATTTACCAATTCTTGAAAGCTTCTGCTTGCTTGAGAATTGAGATGAAACCAGCAGTCGTCGTTGTATTTTCACCAGCTAAAAGCAAAGGATATTTATGCACACATTTTCCCTCTTTCCAAAAACTGTACAGTTAGATTCAAAGTCATATATACATACCCACAAGAAGAGGAACAAAAAGAAGAGAAAACACAAAAGAAGAGAAATTCCAACCCTCAAAGAAAAACAAGGGCCAAAAAATCTTGATCGGATAAAAAAACAAGAATATAATAAAACAAAGAGAAATGAAGGGAGAGAGGGAGGACGGACTCGCACACCCAGATACATACACAGACATTCATATGGAATAAAGAAAGAAAGGGAAAAAAGAAAAACACTAATAATTCCATAAAACAGTACTCTCATTGGGCAGTGTAAAATCATCACAAGCATACCCACCACCACCGCTGAGACAGATATTCTCCACGCTTTGCATCCATGGTGGAGGATACATCCACCCATAAACAGAGTCAGAGTAAACAAAATCATTGTTCATCTCATCATAACTCGTCTCAAGATTTGGCAACTCAACAATCTCGCTCAACTCTTCATCTTGAGACGACAAGTCCATCAAAGAGACAAGAGATGTCAAAGAAGATGTACAAGAGGACGACGAGGACGCTGTCGTGGTGGTTGTTGTTTCGGATTTTTGGTCAAAGTTGTCCATTTGGGCAGCTTTAGCAGCGGCTGCTTGAACGTCACGAGGAGCAAGTGAAGCTGGACGAGGTAAAGAGTTAGCGAGTTCAGGGAAATTAAGAATAGCCGAGTTTCCTTTTATGCTTAAAGCAGCGGCATCGTGCGCACGCGCCGCCTTTTCTGGGGTGGGAAAAGTACCTAACCAAATGCGAGATTTTTTCCGAGGCTCTCGGATTTCAGACACCCATTTGCCCCAGTTTCTCATCCGAACTCCACGATAGACTGGATGCTTGCTAGAGTCTCTTATTCTTGATATTTTCTTACAAGGAGAGAAATCTTGGTCTTGTTGGTGTTTCTTTGATGGGTTAGAGTTAGAGGATGGTGAAGATGGAGAGGGAGGTGAGAATGCTTTTGTTGAGCTGCTTTCTGTCTCCAGATTTTGTTGCTGAAGATCACTCATTTTTTTATATATATATATAAAAAAAAAAAAGTGGGGTGAATGGTCCTTTTTCGAGGGTAATTGCGTGCCAAAATGAGAGAATGATGGATGTACTTAAGGTTTAAGTATTTATCGAGCAAAACAGAGAGGTGAGCTGAGGAGAAACGAAAGAGTGCTGGTGTTTTGAGACAAAACAGAGCACAACAGAGGTGGTGTTGCTGCTATAGGCAGAGTGGGATAGTGGAAGGATGGGGCAATATGGGGGTGGAGTTAGAGACGAGAGCTGGTGCTTAGCTGTTTCAGGGAACAAAGAGAGATTAAAAATTGAGATTTAAACGAGAGGAGAAAGGGGAAGAGAGAGGAGCTATGGAGGGGTGTTGGACATGAAACCAGGGGAAGCTGGGCTATGTATACGCTTGAACAAGGGCATTGCCTTTTATCACATCATTTCCCAATGACTCATACCAACACTTATAAGCATTGAAAGAGGGAGGGGGCGAGGTGAAGGGGTGGACCAATAAGAGAAAAGGGACACCCTACGGTACAATGGGGTCCCTCTCTACAGTACCACGCCACCCATCTGATCAATTTTTCCTCCTCTTTTTTAACCAGTTTCCCCTATTCATTTGTCCCTTATCTCCCATTACCGAACCCATGAGAATATGCGTCACCGTTTTGCCCTTTTCTGTGGGATTAGAGGTTTCCCTCCCGATTGGTTGGTAGGGATATAATAATCTTATATTACGAGGCTGCAATCTGGGGTTATACAGTCCTACTTTGTGTCTTAATCCATTGCATAATAATATAATATAATATAATATTATGGAGATCTTTTGTAGTCGACGTGGTTTTGTTTGATATTTTGAGGCACCAAACCAAGGGGTTTCACTGTCCACCCGGCTTAAATCTTAAGGCCCATATTTACCCGGTCCCAACATGATCTCACCTCTTTGCACCCAAATAAGCTAAGGCCTAAGCCTAGCTACCATCTAGCACCACCTCTCTTCTTCTTCTATTTTCTTCTTCTTCTTTTTTTCTTTTTCTTTTTTTTTCTTTTATCGAAGAGTAATTTGGTTTCACTTTAAAAAAAAAAAAAATCAAGCCCGAGCATTGAATCGTTACTTCTTCTCTACTAAATAAAACATTTGAGAACTGATATGGATGAACAGTGAAGCTTTTCTGTAGCTTTTTTTTTTCTTTTACAATTTCCCTTCCTCGTTTTTTTCCATTTCCCATTTCCCATTTTCTTTATTTTGATTTTATCCCTTTTTTTCTCCATTAATTCTTAAAAGATTTTACCAATCATTTAGGTTGCATTCGAATCGGCCACATTAACTAAATCATGTCGAAACGACTTTCTTAAACGGTTTAATTTTAAACTTGGATTAAATAAAGATTCAATTCAATAAGATTTTTTTTTATCAATTTTTTTTTTAATTTTATTTTTCAATAATCATATCATGACAAGGTTTAATTAATTAAAGTAATGTTCCCTAATAATAAAGTTATAAAAATACTTCAAAATCCCCCCTCCCAAAAAAAAAATTAAGAAGAAAGAAAGAAAAAAAAGGAAGAAAAGAAGAAGAAGAAAAAGAGAAAAGCTTCCTTGAATTGCCGGGGTCCAGTGTGAGTGATTTTGGATCGGAGGTGCATTGATCTCCAACACTCAGCAGCCACCAAACTAGAAACGAGTCCCCAACTCACCTGGGTCCCAGCTCTGTTACCATTTGTGGGGTCTATGGGCACACAATGGTAACTCGCCACGTGGTGTGTTTATGTTAAGAAGGCAGCTTAATATTAATAAATGAACTTTACCCCGCGTGTTAAAAAATGGCTCCTCCTTGCAGGGCCATTCCTTCGATATATATGGCTATATATTCAAGTTTCAATTCGTGTGATCAGCATGATACTTCATGGTCGCTTCATCATGCTTGCGCCTTCTAAGAGTCTTATCTTGATTGTAAATTACCGAATGGAAATTTTATTTAAAAATAGCTTAATTTTGTCTTTTTATTCTGGGAATTGTTTTTAATATCTTCCTACACACATCAATAAATTACCGGTTATTATGATGTGCCGGTTACGTAAATAAATTGCATATGATGACTCTTTAACTTTAAATCTTTAGCCAATTACCTTTCTCCATTGAATAAATCACATACTCTATCTTGTATCTTTTAGGTATTAATCATGAGAAGAATAGTATATGTAGTTCCAAAAATCAAAAAATAAATTGATTATATTTCCCTTACGGATTGGATCAAAAATGTTTTTGAACTTAACAAAAAAAAATATCAAAGTTATTTGAATTCTCGATTCATATTCTTTATTAATTTAAATTTAAAATTAAATAGTGTAAATATTGTTCTGATATAATTTTTATATATACAATCTGGCTGATCGGTAATAAAAGTATAAGATTGAAGTGACAGAAAAAATGAAAAAAAGTTACAACTTGTTTTTTTTATGAAAGAAAATCATAACTGGCCCTTCTTCAAGATTTATCAATAAAGAAAGGACAACTTAAGTGCTTCATAAACGGGTTTGGAATGCTTTTTAATGTAAAAAAATGTACGTCTTAATCTTATTAAATAAGAGGTTAGTACAACGAATGTTTTACAGTTTATAATAAATTAAATCTCACAGTTGTATTCTAGTTTTACTTGACTTTTTTCTTTTTCCCTCTATAAATTGAACCTAATTTCGTTGATTTTATCCTAAAAAGGCCAAGATGTTCAAATGCATCACGAAAGAGGGTGAGAGAGATAAGATTTTATAAGATACGTTAGATGCATAGAAAAAAAACGATTGGCCACCTCATAGAGAATACCCTAGTAAAATCCTAGCCCTTCGTTGAACATAAACGACTACGATTAAACTGATGAGAAGACTGCACCATGGAGCCCTAACTTGAGGAAAGCCCAATCTGCCCAACGAAACCCTAGTAGCTCTATTCGCAAGGCAATCGATGCACACGTCATTCTCATCGACGCTACGATGCTGTGCCCCCAGATAGCAGCACGCACAAGAAAAAGAAAAAAGAAAAAAGAAAAAAGAAAAACCTAGGCTCAACTATCAACAGGGAATCAGACATCATGCTCCTCCTTTTTTTTTCTAAGAATTAATAATACTTTTTTTCCCCTCATCTGTTTGCAAACAACGTTTGCTATATTTTCTATAAATGAACAAATTGTCACTTCTGATGTCGCCACCGCACTTGCAGAAGAGGCTAAAAAGCAGTACACTCTCGAAGCTGTTGATATTTTCAGTGAACAGTGACTGATTTGGAACTTTAAGTCCACAGCCACACAATTTTACTTGGCCAGTATCTTTTTGCCCTTATTCTTAAGACATTATTTGTCTTAAATCTTGAAAAGTCTAACACGAAAGCCCGACAACATTGTTTTGACCTCATCATATTATCGTGCTGGCATCCTCCTTGACATATACTTGGAATTACACGCCCGTATTCTCTCTCGAGAAACAAGTGCAATTGGCCCTCACGGTTTAAAGTTTATCGCTTGGCTTGGAATGAAAAATAAAAAAAGAAAAAGATTCTAATGTTTTACAGAGAACGTATTAAATTATAAATACAGGCATACTATACTAGGAACAACTTCAAATGCCTGTAAGAGACTTTAAAAAATGAATAGAGACTTGTCCTGTGATTGTTTGTGAAATAGTAATCTTTATTTAGCACTCAATATAGTTCTTCTTTTAGAAAAAAATTAAAGGGTTTCAATGTCTACCTTTGATTTCATAAAATAAAATTTTATTTTATTAATTTATAAAAATTAGAGCATTGAAGAAAAGATATTGAGTCCCTTGCATTAAGGGTTGATTTGAATGGTTAAAGGAGTTTTTTCCGGCTACTCGATTATTTTTTTCTCTAATTTGATTACTTCGTATTTATTTTATTTAAAATTTAATTTTATAGTTTATTTTGAATATGTAAATATAAGATTCTCTCAATATTAATATTAAAGAGAATTTTCAATGCTCAGTTTAATAAAATAAAATAAAATTTTGTTAAACAATTAAGAGTTAAAAAACGAAACTTGATACTGAAATAAATATAATAGACTAGTGTAAACGGATATGATAACTTGATTGGTATACATGGGTCCGTATGCCACGAACAAGCTACACATGAGGTTGATTGATGTGGGTGAACATTATTTTGAGTTGGATTCGTTGCGATGTGAGTTTTTCAATCATATTATTTATTTTTGTATTTTAAAAATATTTTTTTAAAAAATTAAATTTTATTTTATTTTTTACTAACTTTAAATTAATTTTTTTAGTATTTTTAAATCATTTTGATATACTAATGTCAAAAATAATTTTTTAAAAATAAAAAAAATCATTAACATGTATTTTGACATGAAAAATTATTTAAAAAGCAACCACAATAACATCACCAAACAAAAACGCTTAACAACCCATTTTTCTTTCTTAGATCTTCTCAGGATCCATGTTGTTGTGCAAAAAATAAAAAAGTAGTTCTCCTTATTTTTTTTTATATTTGATTTTATTATTTTGATTAATATTTTATTATTTTGAATTCTTTTTTGAGTGTTTTTTTTTTTTTAAAAAAACTCACCCCTCCATATTTTATCTAGTTTAATTTTTATATTAAATGTGATTTCTTATCTTTCCATTACCTCTTTGTTTTGTTTTAATTCAACACCTTGAAATTAAATATTTAACTTGTCGATTGATGTTTATCTTCCATGAAATAATATAATCATTATCTCAAGACACAGGTAATGTATACGAAAGATGAGTAGAGGTTGATTGAGAGCAGACAGCAGCATCTCGTTCTTAATGAATTAATATTGTTTTTTTGCCTGATCTGTTACCAAAACAACTTTTGCTAAGTTTTCCATAAATGAACAAACAGTCACTTCTGATGGCTCCCGCAGGCTAACCAATGAACTCTCGAAGCTGTTGATATTTTAAGTGCATGATGACTGATCTTCCAACTTTAAGTCCACAGCCACACATTTTTACGTGGCCACTATCCTTTTGCCCTTATTCTTAAGACATTATTTGTCTCAAATCTTAGATTAAAGCCCGACAACATCGTTTTGACCCCATCATCTTATCGCCCTGCCATCCTTCACATACCTCTAATCAGTAATTACACCCTCTCTCGCCTAAAAAAAAAATAATATTGATGTGATTATTTTTTAAAAAAATTTTATTTTAAAATATATTAAAATAATATATATATATATTATTTTTTTAAAATCAACACATCAAAATAATATAAAATATATAAAAAATTAAGTTTTTATACAAAAAATTAAAATTTTTAAGAAAGGTGATTTACACCTCATTTCTAAATTAGCCCATTCCAGCTTCTTGGACCCTTCGATATATTTTATGGGTGGTTGGTTTTTCATCGGACATTTAATTGACCATACCAAATTGATATTTCTCACGTATAGAGACAGATTCTTTGGACCGTCATGTTAGTATTCTACCCGCCGTTAAATAAATATTCGTGTGGATTTATGAGTTTTTTTTCCGGATAATTACCCTATTCGATAAATAATATAACCCGTCTTAACCTAATCAGAAATACATATTTATATTAGCAGAATTTATAAATTTTTTTAATATATATAGGGCTGTAAGGCAGGGATCGTTGAAAGGGTGCGTCGTCATCTATGGATAAGGTAAATTGAATCATCGATATGTCTGTACTTTTTTTGTTTTTTATTGCCATGTATTGCACAGTAGAACATAGGAAAGTACCTCCTTTGGCACTGAACTAATTATTTATTTGCCCAGTGGGGTAATTTTTAAAATTTATTTTTCTTTAGTTTTTTATAATAAAAATAAATCTTTATACAGAAGATTGCGATTTAAATCGTTAAGAAAAAAAATATTTTATTACAGAAATTATTCTTTTCTTATACATGTATTTTTTAGTCAATTATTTTTTTATTGGTAACATGCGTTTTGAATTAAAAGTAAAGACAATTAAAATATTTTTTTGTCAAAATTTTAATAATTTAAAATAATTAGAAAAATAAACAACTCTTTGATCTAGACTATAATTTCTTATTCTAACCATTTTTTATTATTATTATAAGCATAGTTTTACAAAAAAAAAAATTATCATGATACGAAAGACAAGACTTAATAAAAAAATAAAAATTACATGTTAATATTCTGTATGCAATTAAAAAAAAATAATTACTATGAGAAAACTATGCAAAAATCTTATAATAAAAAATAGCAAAATATAAATTTTATTTTCATTGAATACTCATTATCACAATTGTTTTTTTTATAAAAAACTTAGACTTATATATAATAATTAAAAAATGATTGATAATATTACTAAAAAATTAATTATTATTCCGAGAAAACTATGAAGATCTTTTTATTATTATTGATAATTGTATTTTTGTGGAACTTTCATACGTACTCATTTATCCACAAGTGTAGTTTAGTCAAACTTTCACACGTGTGACTAAAATTTATAGAGCCTTATGAACTATTGCCA
Organism: Populus tomentosa; assembly: GCA_018804465.1. Classification (NCBI taxonomy): domain Eukaryota; kingdom Viridiplantae; phylum Streptophyta; class Magnoliopsida; order Malpighiales; family Salicaceae; genus Populus; species Populus tomentosa. The sequence continues at coordinate 20,659,926 of CM031979.1, forward strand.
TTTTGAACATGCCTAACTAATCATGTTTGAGCCGTGCAAAAAGTAAATAGATACACAAGATTTAGGTAGTTTTAAGGAACGTTATCCAAACACTGTTTGATAAAAAATTAAATATTTTTTGTTTAATTTTATTATTATTATTATTATTATGATGTGCTAATATAAAAAATAAAATTTAATAAGTAATAATAAAAATATTATTTTAATATATTTTTAAATAAAAAACAAAAAAATTACCTTGACCTTGCCTCTTCTAGTAACCAAGAGGGAAGTATATCTCTCAGCTATTAAATCAACTTTTAAAAAACTAATTACATTCTATTTTACTTTATACGTTACCTGTTTCTTAAAATTAGTTTCTCAATTTTTTTAACCTAAAAAAATTATAAGAGAAAAGATATTTTCTTTGCATGAAATGTCATTTTATTAGTTTATGTATAACTTGGTTAATTTTATAGATTTTAAAATTAATAATTATATAAATTTTTAATAATTTTAAAATTTATAAAACTCAAACCAAAATTTTTTAATAAAATAAATATAAAATTTAAATAATTGAGTTATATCTCCTATTGTATTCTTTAAATCGATGACACTAGTGGCGCCTATTTTTCAATTTTTATTTTTGTTTTATCGAGCACGAGTTACAAAAACTTCCTGTTAAATTAATTGATAGGAAGAGACACTGGTCCATAGGAGAGAAACTGTGGTGAGCCATCTGGACCACCCCATTTCATGCCACGTGGAAGCTGGTGCTAGAAGGTGGAAAAAACCTGGAAAAATATGACAGAAAGGCCACCGGGGTTTATCCACAACCCTGAAAAGATGCATAGGGTCATCAGTTTTACCTTTTCCTTGTCATGCTAGCTATGACAATTTTATTTTTTTTATATTCTTCTTAAAAAAATTTAAATTATTATTATTTTTATTGTTCTGATTTATTAATATTAAAAACATAAAAAATATTATTTTAAAATATTTTAAAATAAAACACTGTATGCATCACAATCTCAAATACACTTAATAAAATTAAGGTTTTTTTTGTTTAATATTGCGAGGTAAAAAATGAGTTTTTAATTGTTTTAATATGTTGATATAAAAAATAAATTTTAAAATATTATTTTAATAAGAGGTCGGCGAAATTTACTGTGCTGCGAGTGACATTGATGAGTACTACAAGCACTGCTTAAGCACTCACTCACTCAGAAAAGCGTGTTATGGAACTATTAACAAACTTGGTTGGTTCCTCCAAGAAGATAACAGATCGACAGCTTGACAAAATTACCAGAGGGTTTAACGAGTGATGTTTTTTAATGAAAAACATCAAAGGTCTTGTAAGTACCCTACCTCTTCTTTCATGCAAGAGGGTTTAACGAGTGATGTTATTTTAAAAATATTAAAACCATAAAACAAAGACAGCTGAGCAGCATTGATTTAATGTTTTTTTTTTTTTTTTTAACGAGAAACAGTTTAAACCACTTAAACAAACACGCGATGGATTATAAAAGAGGTCATTGATCGTGGGAATCTATGTTCATTGGAAATATCAAGTGGAAGGTGCTGGCTGATGAGGCAGGTGGAGCACATACAGAAAGTTTGCCAAGAATAGCAAAAGCCCGTTCGTTTGTTTGCTCGTTCGCTGGGCCAAGGCTAAGTACTGATGATTCTGAACAAGTTAAAGAAGGAGACTGCAAAAAGACTTTTATCAAGGCATTAGTACTTGTGTATCAGGAAATTAAGTAGTTAGCGATGAAAGAAGAAAAGGAAAGAGAAACTCTCTTCTGGTTTGTATCTTGAAGTTTTCTCCTACCCCTCCTCCCAATTCTGGAAGACCTCGTGAAGGTATGTAACTTTGCCCTGCATCTTGAATGCTGCTAATGAGCTGACATGAAATTCTCGTCTTGTGAAAGTAAGGATACAGCCAGGTATGATTGGTTACTGCAATCAGAAACTTACGCCACTCTCTCATGCACTTAAAACCTTTTTTTTACCCGAAGCAATGCAGTGGAAAGTTTGAGCACAGTACTGCGGAAAACGGACCCTTCTTTCACCGAAGCCCCACAAGATATTTCCATGGCAGGTATCAGATGATCAAACAGTCAAACCCGCCTGTTTTCACTGTCTTTATTGACCGGTGACACAATACATTAATTTGATCCAAAATTTAGTGTGGCCTTGTATGGCTGGACAGTCTGAATCATGCGGATTCACCGCTTGTTTGTCACACACGTATTGCCCATACATGGACATTACAACTTAGTTCAACACATTAAATGTCATGCAGAGTGGGGCCTCATAAGTTCAAAATCATATATTCCTACTCGATCAATGATCTTCAGACATCATACAGCTGGTAGTTATCTTGTGTTTCATGCACATGCAACTGATTATGTGCAAACAATACTCCTGTAGGTATTGAAGTTTCAATATTTATACACAAATACCAGAGAGTAGTGGACACTACTGTGCCAGTAGACATTAATATGTTCATGCATTTCCCTATACAATTACGTGCTTGTATGCCTTGTGTGCAGACAAATCTCACTGTAAAAGTTCTGATATGAAGCATATGACTGCTCTGCTATGCGTGACAGTATTGCATTCATAAATTCATGGTTTCTAGCTAAGGGTCGGGTGTCCATAACATTTTTCAGAATAGATGACAAGTTTCTTCTAGTCTTTCTATCAACTTGCCATTAATGTCCGTGTAAGCTAAAGGCTTGTAATCAATCACTCATTGTCAGATGCATTCAGGAGGGAACTTTCCCCATCTCATCACATATATTTAGCAGGAAAAAAAAAGTCATCTGGCTTTAATGCGTACTTAACAAGAAAAGAAAGGTGTCTGAATGCTTTCATTTAAGCCTAAATTTATTAGCAAAAATATGGGCAGCGATAAGATAAGTTGAAGAAACGATGAACACCTTGTTGCATGATATTTGCAAGAGATTTATTCTTTCTTAATCTTGAGCAATTCCATGAGAAGTTCATGATTTATTTTTTGTCTTTCGTTTCCCTTTTAGGATGTCGGTAAAGCATACAGGTATCTAAGAAATAATTATGATGTGTGTGGGTTATACATGTATATGTTTGTCAGAAAGTAGAGGTTTACATGGTTGAGGAAAAGGTGAGGGTAGGCCATTAAAAAATCTTAGCCATATACTAAACTGTCAATAGAGATGATATAGATTGAATAAGTAGTAAAGAAAGATTTGGTTTTTTTTCATAGTCCTATGGAGAACATATACAGTTTCAAGCAAAGTGGAATGGATGGAGATTAATCATTTAACCTAGCCGCTAAATATTTTGGATTCCAGTTTAAAGGAGTTCAGTTGGTAGAAACCATGTTAATTTTCAAGCACTGAATTGGATTTGCATCTGTCATGACTACCACATTGTTATAAAAAGAGACAATTAAATGGAAGTCACACCAAATTTTAAGCATGATCGATTAGATCTTCCCTCTTCCGATTCCTGAACGCGTAGTGTCAAAGGAAGTTACTAGCATCGCCAAGTTAAAGTGGAGAAATAAGGGAAATTTATCTACATTTATTGTTTCCAAAAGTTAGAAAATACAAGACTGTCTCAATGTATCGGTTATCAAGTTGTCTAGAACATTTGCCGCTATGCAGTTTAAAGAAAACAGATTTAAATGACATGTTTCGAGAAACATGTTACACGTACCAATGGAGCATTTATTTCTTACCCTTTACTTATTTTGTGACTTAAAATGAAGTCATCATCGTCACTGTCAATGCTGATTTTCCTCTTGGCTTTAAGGTCACCATTCTTTGATATCTGTTGCTGCTTTTGAGAACTCTTAGGTTTACTAGTGGATGGATTGGTAGATTTAATGGGAGTTCCCAAACGTTGCATTTTTTGCTTTCTTTGTTTCCTCTCATGTGCCTTTTTGGCCCTCTCTGGGGATAGTAAGCCATGTTCCATCATCCTGCAAATTGAATTGACATGCCTCTCAAACGAATTGCTGCTGAATTTACTGATTGTTAGTGAAAACGGAAATGAATTTCACACGGTCGACATGAGATATCTAACACAAGATATCCAGCCAAGGTGGAAAAGAAGATCTTTTTAGCACAACTGTATTCTGTGAATGTATGTGTAAGATGCTTTGTTACCATGTAACATGTCCAAAACGTCTTTAAAAGGCATTAACATCTTTTCTTGATCATATTTTTCCTCGAATGAATGAAGCCCAAGAAATCATCTAAAAGGAAAGCAAAAATACCCATGGAAGTAAGACATGCCAAGGTCTATATGAGATAGGTTAACATTCAGTCGTTCGTCACGGTTTGAGAAACAAGTTATCCCTTTTATAGTAATTGAAACAATATCCTCGGTGAAAAAAGGCGAAGGAAGTTTAGTTACTAGACTACTTAATAAATTAAGGAAAGAAAGTTCAAATGTTTTACAGACCATGCACCGTAGTTCAAGTAATAAAAGAAGCAGGCAAAGATAAGACACCTTTTACCATTCAGGTCATCAATTTTCTCCTACACTTCGCTGTTTATTTTTTACCTGAAGTTGAGACTAACAAGCTGATGGGTGCAAAACTTACACCAAGGTATTGCAATTCAGTATAGCAATGGAAGCATATAAGGTATCTAAACACTCAATTGTACATGCTCAAGATCACTGGTCTATATAGTAGGGATGCTAAGTTTATTAAATGTTGACATAGAGATGCTTAGTTTGAAAAGCATCACTAGGCTCTCATTTGCTGGGATTCAAGTTGGGGATACAAAGAACATGCATTATTGCACCGGTGTGCACTGGATCAGGCTCCATTGCAATCGGGTTTGCTAAAGGATTCAAAGTCTGCTGAGAAAATGAGTCAGATATGGATATGATATCTAGCTCAACTCTAAGTTTAACATGTTCTGAGTCTTCTGACGGGTATGGCTATGGATAGCAAGGAGTTCAGAGCATCTAAAGTGTGCAATGGCAACTGAAAATGAACACAGAGCCACGCCTAATCCCTAGAACCGAGCATGGAAATCCCAATGAAACAGAGTAAGCAATGCAACAATAAATCACAATGAGCACTAGGACCAACCCCAGGTCTCACTCCCGTTCAGGAAATCACTAAGGTAGGGGCTGGAACATCTTTTTTAGAAAATCATTTATGATCAAGTAGTTGATGAGGGAAAGCTCACCAAAATTCTGCCATTTCACTGGTTGGAATCTGTTTAGACAACGACTCGTAGAATATCCTAAGTGGTTCTCTCTGTCAAAAGAAAAGGGCAGTAAACATAAGAATGAATGATGCTTTCGACACAGAACTCATTATCCAAAACAACAGCAGAAAATGAAGACTTCAAAGCCAGACCTCTTCAGGAGGATCACATCTCTGACCAGGCAAGGAGAATACTTTCTTCTGCCTCACTCTAGTAGTTGTGGTTGTCGTTGTGGTTCTTGACGAACTCGATGGTGATTTTGATTTTACCTTCAGATGTAAAACAAAACATACATTAAACCTCATGATACCCCAATATAAAACACCAAAACCAAACCCATCAAGAACCCAGAAAAAGTACTACCCCAAAAACTAATCAATTCCCTGCAGATTAACAAAATTAATACAGAAAACACAATATCCACATAAACCAATTCATTTCAAACTATACACAATCAACTAACCAAATCAAGCACTAAATCCATATAATTGAATTGACTGGAAACAGTCTTAAGAACCTCAAAACAACCAAATCACCTATTCCACTATATAAACCAATCAAAACCAGGATGCAAAAGATCACCTCAATAACAAAAATAGCCACTTCAGGATCAAAACATTGGGAAAAAATGAAAAAAGTTAAGCATAATTTGAGAGATGGAGTACCTTACCTCAGTTTTAATAGTTACAGCTGAGACAGATTTGTTCTTTGAATCAACAACAGGTTGTTTCTGTTTGCTTGAGATCTCAATTCTCTTAACTTTCATTGAAGATTCAATCTTTCCCTTGGAACCATCAAAATTACTACTTCTTGGCTTCATTTTCACCGCACTTTGCTTGCTTTCAGTTGCCATATCTATCTATCTATCAGTCACCACTTCTTCTTCTTCTTTATCCCTTTTTTATCTTTGATTTTGATCTTATCAATCAAGAAACCTTGAAACTAAGAATTATATAAAATCAAAGGCGAAATTAGGCAGATAAAGGAGAAAGTGTCGAAGTTTGCCGTCTATTGCCGTTTCATGATAGTGTTCGTAGTTTTTCTTGAGGTTGTTCTGTAAGAGAAAGTACGTTACGACGAATTTATGTATTTATCCCTATTGGTGATGACGTGGATAAGATTAAGTGATAGTTATGAAGGCTAAAATGGTCGTTCAAAAAAGCTACCGTTTATCAGTAAAGTTAAGGTACGGGTGATGTCACTGTAAAAGTGAACGATTGCTGGAGGATTTTATCAAAACGGTGTTACAGTATGGAGGAGGAAGATGTGATCTACGGTTATTAGATGGGGAGCTCACGGATTTATTGTGTAAGTGCTTACCTTACATTTCTGTTGAATTTTCGGTAAGAATCTTGTTTATACTAATTTTCACGTCATTTCAGTTAAAAACACATGACTTTCTTTTAACCGTTGATTCTCTTGTGAAAAAAAGGGAATTACAAATTCTAGCTTTTGTATATATATATAAACCAGTCTAGGTCGGTTTAAAAAAATAAATGAAAACTAATTCTTTTAGATTTAATTGACTTGAGAAGTCAACTTCTAACCTGTATAAAACTTTATTTGATATTTTTTTTAAAAAATAATGTTTTAATTTAAAAAAATTTAAACAATACTGTTTTGAATTAATTCAAATTAACTTAGTTATTTGAGTTTAATAAATATATCCTTAATCTGTATGAGAATTTTCAATGACTTTCAAATTCAAATTCCTTATAATAACATAAGAAAAAAAATTAATTTGCTTGCAAACCAATCACTAAGAATAAAGTTAATTAATAATAAAGTAATTAAATATATTACTTACTGTTTGTTTTCATTGTTTGAGAGTTAATAATCACTTTTTTAGAATGTTAAATTAATTAGATGATTTATCTAAAATAAGATGGTGAAAACATTTAGTTTTGTGAAATTTGAGAATATTGTCGACGTTAAAAAAAAAAAACCTTTTGGATGTCCAGCACCAGCTTGAAATAAATAATTAGTTGTGTAATAAAATTGAAAAAAAAAAAAAAAAACGAAGAACACGTTCAGCTCACAACTAGGAAGTTTCGAAGAAGTGACAATGGTAAGGGTGCGGCGTGCAGCAGTCCAGGTCCAACTTGGTTCGCTGGTGATATTTTAAGGTTTCTTTTAAACAACTGAGATCTCCATCATATCTTGAATTAATAAAAAAAAAAAGTTTTAAATTTTAAAAAATATAATTTGACTCGTGATTTTAAATTTATTTTTTAAAAATTATTAATTCAAGTTTTATAAATTTTAAATTTTAAATTCATCGATTTAAATTTCATACACTTAGAGACTTACCTGAGAGGTCACCAGTTTAAATTCTAATACCAAGTGAAAACTGCCTGAAACTGTACGAGCTGATGCTGAGAAAACTGCAGTTTTGTGTATGTGGAAGGAGATGACAACATATAAAGCACAGAGGCAGCGGGGTATGGCTGCATAAGGCGATAGATTTTAGGCTCCGACAACCAGATGCTTGAAGCACCTCAAGCTAGACTAAAAAGAGAAACCATTCCAGGTTATTTAATTACCATGCAAGACTTAAGCAGGTCTTATTCGAAAAATTCTATTGTACCAAACTGAGTGGAGAATCATATGAAATAAATCATACTTCTCAGGCTTAGAATGCCAAAGAAAATGCTGCTGTACCTTCTTCACTCTCTTATGCATCTCTATATACTTCTCTTCTGATATTGAAACGAGTATATTCTTCAAATTTGGGATATCTTTCTCCAAGACAATCACAGCAAACGATTCCCAATCTAAAACCTCGAAAAATGGAGGCACGAAGTTGTCAGATATTATTACTGGAACACACTCGTAGAATATAGCCTCCACGATTCGTGGGCTGTTCACTTCGTGACCTCTCGGACAAACACAGAACTTGCTGCTCTTCATGTGTTGAATGTAGTTTGTATTACCCTTGACATGAGGCATAGGACCATATATTTTCATATCAGGATCTTTGTTGCCCCAGTAATCCAAAAGAACTGGCCTGACATAGCCATGCATGTTACCTGCAAAGAAAGCAAGGATAGGTCTTTGGGAGGGAGGGTTGCCTTCCAAATTTTTGAGAGGATTCTGAGATGATCGCACGTATGTTTCTGGAAGGGACACATCTTTCCCAATGCTGAAGCCTACTTCAATATCAGCATTACAGAGGGCTCTGATGCAATTGAGCAAAGGCCCCCTAGTTTCAGCAGGTGCCTGAAAAGATGGCATTTTATTACACTTTACGCTTTCAATAACACAGGCAGAGCGCTAAAAAAAAAGATGTAATTGGGTGTTTCATTCACCACTTATCATGGGATGAAACCATTTCATTTCATTCTTGGTATCATCACTTTAGGTTATTGTTAATGTTTCTCGATAGAAAAGAGCTGGTTTGCCAAAATAAACCATAAAATCAAGAATTCAGACAATTCTCTTTGGAGTAAGGAAAAATTGCCAAGAAATTTAATGAACTCTGCATTACATATGTAACATAAAAAACTTAGGGAGAACCCAAAAAGAAGATGACATAAAATTAGGCAGAAAAGTATACCCAATCATGGCACGCGGCAACAAAATGATCTGCGCCACCAGTTCTGTTCCAGAAATGATATTTTGCTGCTATCATGCCTGCATAATTTTTCATGTATTTGATAAGGTTTGTACGGCTGTGTGAGTGTCGTACGTAAAGTGTTAACTCAAGAAGTCGTGAGCTGAAAGGAAGGTAAAACAAATGAGCTTTTCCAGGGTCTTTAGTAACAAAATTTTCATTAGCTTCCATATGCTTCATAAACCATCCTTCTGACGCATATATTCCATCAAGTATTGGCTGATGGAAGATGGGTTTTTCACCATCCTGGTAGACATAAACTCTGAGCATCTTCTCCATTAGTTCATAACTCCTGCCAGTGAAAAGTGACATCATAATTCCTCAAATACTATGAGAAACACTAACTAATGTGGTTTGAACATAAAAACGCCACTGCAAACGTGTAGTCCCAGAAAGTAGTTGAAATAGTTTCTTCATATAAGCAAACTTCTAATAAAGAAACACATTTCTAGATAATGCTGAATGATTTCCATGGGATTACAAGGACACAACAGCTTTTCTACCATCTATCGGTAAAGATGCCACCATAGCTCTCAAGTCATAAAACTGCCACTACCTTGAGAGGATCTCCAAATCATTATATACTATGTTCATGATTATCCATCTCCCCCAGTGCCCCAGTTTATGCTTTTCTACACTAGCATGGCATGGAATTCAAAATGTATGATGTTCATTTCTGGTAAAAACAATCACAGAAATGGAGGGATGAAAATTCTGTCAACATATAATATATCTACGAAAAGTATACCTCCTAAACATGGAAACATTGCGATATATAGGTGCATAAAGTCTAGTTTCATTCTTTATTAAGGGTGCATTCTCAATCTGTGATTTTGCAAATAGAATTTCCTGGTCAACTCCTGAAGGCCACAGTGGTCTCTGAAATCAAAATGGTGAAGGAGTATTAATAAAAAAATCTGGTATAGAGCTTAGTCTCTTGATCAAAATTTGGATTGGACATTATTACATACCACTGAAGAGGATGAAGCATGACTCTGTCGAAGCAATTCATTCATCTGATGTATTGAGATTACTCTAGATGGTGGTTTCTTGGATGTTTTCCTCTTCGTTGCTGTAACTTTGGATGAGAAAGAACCACTTGTAGACATGGAATAATTATTTGGCAATAATCCAGAATTCTCATCTCTTTTAAGTGCTCCTGCTGCATCTTTTCTCATTGAAGAGGTGTTTGAACTCTGAAAAATCATTGGACTTGAATTTTCATCAGTTGAAAATGTTTTATTAGAGAATGTATTCACCATTGGTGGTGCAGATGAAGGGTATCCAGGGTCAGCATCCGAGCTTCTGTTTCTTCCTGATATTGGAGCAATGTCTTTATCAACATTTATATAGGAAGCATCAGGTGCCACAGCCTTCTTTTCTTCAGAGCCATTAATTGTATTTAATGTGGAATTCTTGTCTTGGTTTGCAAGATCATCTGAAGTGGTTTCATTTGAAACTAACCCAAAATTGTCAATTGAGCCTCTTTTCCTTTCCGATTCATTACTATTGTTTGGACTTCCTTCCTTTTCTTCTGATTTGCTAACTTCGGCTGTTTCTTTCTTGTCATCTAAGGCTTCATCACTATCTGTTGTCTCATGAAGTATACCTGTTTTAGTTGTGCTTAAAACATTTGAAAGTGTCATGTTACCTAGCGCTTCCGAACCTGTTGATGAATTTCTGGACATGAAGCTTCTAGTGTTGACGGCAGAGAAAAGAGAGACTAAAACTCTACTAGATGGAAATTCAAGATATTGAACCACTATAACTATAGCAACTGTTGCTCCCACTAGAAAAAGCAATCTCCTTGCTTTCGCAAGGCACAAAAGCTGATATCCTTGATCCATGGACCTTAAAGGACTTCTGATCCAAACAAAAGGGTCACCAAAATAAGTTCTGTCAGCACCGCAGAAGTTCCAAAAATCTAGCTGTAGTACGAAAATTGTAAACACTATATCAAATGCCAATTCAGTCAGAAAATAAATGCCAATCTTAGATCCAAAGCAAAAACGTCTTGGCATTGATATTGAAAAATATGATATGATGAGCTAGAACCTAAATTTATAATTTGAAATTAAGCTAAAAGATTTTCCACAGACAAGACTCCAAGTCCTCTTATCTGCATAACACCACAGAATCGCCATTTATCCTAAGCACTACTTCGTCTTTTTTTTTTTTTTTTTAGTTTTTCTTTCTACTACATTTATTTGAATTCAATATTCAAATAAATCGCCATAGCCCCCCAGAAAACCTAGCACGCCAAAGTTCGAATACATTATTCTAATAAGATGCAAATTACTGATCCCTAGATAATTTTTCCCTTTCAAAAGCTCAAAATGAAATAATTCAAAAAAGAAGAAGACAGAACACTATAACTAGATCTTCAGAAATATATGCAATATTCCCAGAACTTTATTAATTATATCTGGTGGAATCACGCCATCAGCCATCACCAAGACATGGCAAGCAAACTGAATCTAGCATTGCACTTGAGATAAAACTACTTGCATATCTTCCATCAATACTGTCAACTACATGTAGTTTACAGCAGTGAAACAAACTAGAGTAAATGAGAAAGACAAATATAAATCATGTAACTAGCAACCAAACCAAAACAGGACATCATCAACAGATGAAAAGTAATAGAAAATAAATACATCAGAAGAAGAAGAAATTCAACAAAGAGGGAGGAAAAAAAAATGAAGTGCCACCGACAATATCCAAAAGGTGAAATGAAAAGGCATTGTCTAGTTCCAACAGATCATGTTAAAGAAATTAGCCTACATATTAAATCCATACACAAAAGGGAATATGCAGATTTGAAGATATCAGACGTACATGAGCAAGAAGAAGGACGAGATCACTGGAAACTGACTCGGTCAGTCAATGGTGATGGTGATTTTGAGTCATTTAAGGCACAAGTTGTGGCTTTTGAGTTAGTGGGAAAGAATGACATAGGCATTTGCTAGGTGGGGCCATCAGCGTTTTCGCTTAGATTCTGTTTCTCAAGAAACGCATAGAAAATCAAGACATACATCTTAACAGGAAGAACGAGGTTCTTGGAATACCACGACCAAAGTTTTAAGGATGGAGATGATCTTTTATCTTTTATTTTTTAATATTTATGAGCTACGAATAATACTTGAGAGAGTTAAAGGAAAGGCTTTTGGAGTTTTGCTAGAATTCTGGTATGGATTAATCATACATTAATCAACCTTGGATTTAATAAACTAACCATGGTATAGATTAATCATACATTAATCAACCTTGGATTTAATGAACTAACTATATAGAACACGCATATAACATTTATATTGATTAATTCAATATTTAAAGTTCTAAATTCCAAATTTACTCATGGAAGATAATATAAACAAGCTTTTTTTGAGAACGAATTTTTTTGAAAGTTATCAAAGATGACTGGTGTGATCAAGATATTAAATCCAACAATTGGTTTGATAAAATCCAAAACATAAAAAATTATGGAGATAGGTAGAAGTTATCATAAACGTGTGATCCCACCCATTACTATTTGACTAAATAATTTTACGATCTTCGCTTTGCATAACACTAACACATCTTTATCACCATCAACACCACTCTCTTCTCACCATCATTTGCTTGTTTTATTTCAAAAGTAGAAAGCACATTGAGCAAAAGGAATTCGGATTGTGGAATTATCAGATGTCAATGGAAGATCAGATACATATTCAAGTGAGTGAATTTGAAGAACCCTTTACAAAAAAGGAAAGGTGAGGTATATACAGCAAAAAAACTTTATTTTGCCAAAATATATCCATAGAAAAAATCAAATTTAATAACAATGAAAATCAAAATGCATCTATTTCCACCTGTCCTGGCAAACCAGTTTCACTTTCTCCACAAGGGTTTTTTTTTCAGACTACTTCCAATGAGAAGAACATCTATATCTGCCTTCTTTTTTTATGTGTTATATTGGCTGCATCTGGAAAACTCTGTTGTACCAGATTGAGTGGAGTATCATATGAAACACATCATACTTCACAGGTCTAGCATGCCAAAGAAAATGCTGTTGTACCCTTTTGACCCTCGTCTGCATTCTTCGATACTTCTTCGCCGGGATTGAAAGGAGTATTTTCTTCAAGTTCGGAATGTCCTTCTCCAAGACAAAAACAGCAAAGGATTCCCAGTTCAAAACCTCCAAAAATGGAGGCACAAAATTGTCAGATATAATCACTGGAACACACTCATAGAAAATGGCCTCTACAACTCGTGGACTATTGACTTCGTAACCTTTTGCACAGATACAGTACTTGCTGCTCTTCATGTACCGAGCGTAGTTCATTTTGCCTCTGCCCTTTACCTTAGGCAACCTACCAAATATTTTCATGTCAGGATCTTTATTTTCCCAGTGCTGTAACAGAATTGTCCGTAGATAGCCATGCAAGCTACCTGCAAAGAAAGCCAAGATTGATCTCTTGGAAGCAGGCTTGCCTCCAAGATCTCTTAGAGGATTCTCTGGGGTGAGCACGTATGTCTCAGGAAGAGAAGCATCTTTTCCAAAAACGAAATCTTCTTTAGCATCAGAATTGCAAAGGGCCCTGATGCAATTGGCCATATGTTGTCTTGTTTCAGACGGTGCCTGAGAAAAACGACAACAATGTTGATGTAATTAGGATTTAATAAAAACTGAAAATCATTTTAGTTTTCTACACATATTTTCAACTAGCAAATCCAGTATTTGAGATATAAATAAACTATAACATCACAAACATCAGAAGTAATGAGAAAAAAAAAATCCAAGAAAATTTCACTGGTCATCACTCGATAATGCGGAAGAGAAACATGTGCAATAACTAAACTTTCACATAAGAAAATATAATAAACAAAACAAATTACCAGACATAACACAGAAGTTGATGAATTGCTCCAAATGTTGGAATACTCCAAAAGTCCCAAAATTCATTCAAATGTAAAATTGTAAATCTAAAGGAATCAAGAAGAGCATACCCAGTCATGGCAAGCAGCAAGAAAATGATCTGCACCTTGAGTTCTGTTCCAAAAAGGATATTTTTCCGAGATCATATCCAAGTATTTCTTCAGATATTCTATGAGGTTCTTATGACTGTGTGAATTAGGAACGTACAATCTTATCTCCAAGTATCGAGAACTGAAAGGTAAGTAAAACAGGTGGGCTTTTTTGGAGTCTTTTGTAACAAATTTTTTGTTACCCTCTAGCAATTTCATAAACCATCCCTCAGAAGCATATATCCCATTGAGCAGGGGCTGATGGAATATAGGCCTTTCTCCTTCCTTGTAAATATACACTTTCAGGATGTCCTCCATTAATTCATAGCTCCTGCAGTCAGATATTGCAAACTTTTACTATATAATTCTCTTCTCTTGAATGCTTTTGCTTCAGCTACACTTAATTCTATTATCATGCATAAGCAGCTAGCCTACTCTTGCATGCATCTTTAAGCAATTGAACAAATTGCATGTGAACTTGTGTTTAAAGCTGAAGGGAAAGTTTCAAATTTTAATAAGCTTACTTTTTGAACATGGAGACATTCCAATATAGTGGAGCATAGAGCACCGGATCATTCTCTACAATAGGTGCATTCTGAATCTGTGATTTTGCATTTAGCAGTTCCTGGTCAACTACTGAAGGCCATCGTGGTCTCTACAAACAAATTGGTACAAAGAACAGAAAAGTTTATGCAGCTGCCTCATAAAAGTTAATCCGTGACACAATTCAGAGCAGAAGTTTATACATACTCTTGAATTGGGAGAAGACCATCTTTGAAGCTGCAAATTTTTCATCTCAGAAATTGAAACCACTTCCAGGGATGGTGTCTGAGGTTCTTTCTTCACCTCTGGAAAAGAAGTCACAGAAGGGTTATTGTGCAATAGAGTAAGATCTTTCTTCTGGTCCCCTGTTTTCCCATCGTTCTCTAAACTGGGTGCTGCATCTTTATCCACCTTAGATGTATTAGACTCAACAGGAACAATATGAGCTATAGTGCTAGGCTCTGCATTCATTTGGAGTGTTATATTAGGTGGCGAATCCACTGGCAGCAATTCTGGCGCAATGGGTGCAATTCTAGCATCCGAGGCTCCTATATTTTCTGATATGGAGGTGACGTCTTCTCGAGAAAGGCTTCTTTCAGTCTGTTGTGGAGCAGATCCATTACCCAAACTGTTGACAGGTTCCAGCGTGGAATCTTCATTTCGATCTACCAACTGTTCAGGTTTAGACTCCTTTCCATGGTTGTCTATTCCAGAGGACTTGTTCAAGCCACTGATTCCTTCTGATACAACACCATTATGTACATATGAGGTGGAGTTCGTATTGGTATCTACCAACTGCTCTGGTGAAGACTCCTTTCCACGGCTATCTATTAGAGAAGACTCATTCAAGCCTCTGCTTCTTTCTGGCACAACGTCATTATTTACATTTGCAGGGGTTTCTGTTCCATGACCATTGTCAATCTCTTGAGCTCTGTCAGGGGAGATAGCAGTGGTATTCAAACCATTTGATTGAGCTGTGTTACTAACCATCTCTGGTGTTGATGAGGCAGCATGAGTTAGCAAGTTACTATTTCCTGCTCCTAGATCTTTCTGAGCAGAAGACAAAGATGATATAATATTGCCATAAGGCAATTCAAAATGTTGGAATGTTAAAACCACAGCTACTGCCAGTCCTATAAACCAAAGCAATTTCCAGATTTCGATTGTAAAGGGATATCGAAATTCATTGCCCATCGGAAAACTACTCTATTGAAATTCAGCTGCCTTTCCATACAAATATTATCCCTGCACCCTGCATATCATTTCCAATCCTTCACTTCAATAAAGATAAAGTACATTTTACAAACATAGATAAACTTAAATCCTAGACACTAACTCCTCAAATACCGCTAGTACTCAAATCTATTGCGATAAATGTGATTGAAATGCAGCTGGATTGTTAGCATAAATTGAAGATAGTTCTACTACGATAATGCACAAAGAAATAAGCTGAAGCAACAAGCAAATCACACAGGTTTTTCAACAATGAGCACAGACTCAAAAATTAAATTAAAACATTAACTAAGAATTAATAAGCTGGACAATCTATATTTAATGTAACCAATTTCCACAAGAAACAACAGAATTAAAAAGGCTAAACGCATTTTACAAAAGACAAAGCCTGTAGAGACAAGAACAAAATACCAAGTAATAAAATACTCAAAGAGAAGGAAATCCCAATTCCTGGCAAAAAGAGAAAGAAAAAACAAAATCCCCCAGTAAAGCACACACTAATGATTAATACTTCTCTTCCCTACCAAACAAGCATGATCCAACACTCTTTGACTTCACACAAATCCCAGAAAGAAAGAAAATTTCCCTAGGAAACATCATAATCGCCAAAGCAAAACAAAACCAACATGCAATATATACACGAAAAAGGAAAATCAATTTAATCACCAATGACTGCACGTTTCTCTTTCTTTCTTTCCTTCCTAACAAGAAGAAGTCAACACAACATTCACACAAACCCCATATCAAAATTCTACCATGATAGTCAAAACAAATCAAAACCAGCATTCAAAATCACAATAACTCCTAAAATTTACCAGAAACATAGGCAGAGACTTGGTTGCTTCTTCAGCAATACATGCTAGCTCTCTGCTTACAAAGGGAAAAAAAAAGCAGCGGAAGAAAGGAGAAGTCTTTTCTTTGTTTTCTGTCCCAATCAATCTAACAAGTTATTTTTGTTGGAGGGTAAATAATGCCAGTTGTTAAAACAATAATTCAGATTCTAAGTTTCTTTCT
This sequence comes from Populus tomentosa, assembly GCA_018804465.1. Taxonomy (NCBI): domain Eukaryota; kingdom Viridiplantae; phylum Streptophyta; class Magnoliopsida; order Malpighiales; family Salicaceae; genus Populus; species Populus tomentosa. Next base: position 20,676,531 of record CM031979.1, read on the forward strand.
TGTCCTTTCTTATATTCCTTTCTTAAGTATTATTTTGTTTTCCCAGCCACCAACCAGTACTGTTTCTTACTATTATTTAAACAATAATTATGGCTTGATGATTGAAACTGGATAAGTAATAAAATAAGAATGGTGTGGCGATGAATAGCAGAGTGAAAGTATTTTTACCTGGTTTTTCTTCTGTTGTTTTCCTTCTCTTTCTCTGGGCTGCTACCACAGGGCTGGCTTTGTTTGTTCTTGGCAGGTTTTTGCATGAGTCCACGCGCGTTTCAGCGGATAGGATTTCGAGCAAGGCTAACTGAGAATTTTAGTTTGTCGATGATGATTGATGACTTTGTTTCGTATCATGTTCAGTTTCCTTTTTGTCTGATTGTTTATTTTTTTATTAAAAAAAAGACGAAAACCCTTTATAATTTTTTTTTTAAAAAACCGAATAAAATTACTTTAAAAAATTTGGACGGCTACTAAAAGTTTTGTTTATAGAATTAAAAGATAGTTCTTTGCTTCTTCATTTTTTTAATGAACAAGGAATTGCAAGTTTAAAATATTAATCTATTTGATCCAGATAAGAGTAGTTATTCAAAATTTGGATATGAGATTTTTATTTATTGTGATATGAATATGATTTATTTTAAACCCTTACGATTTTAAAATGAAACATTCATCTTTAACGCAAGGTTAAACTTCGAGTCTCTTTTTTTTGTTGAGAGGGTGAGACTTTTAAATCTGAGTTGTATATATGAGTTATTTTATAAATATTTTTCCAATTAATATTTTATTTTTTAATATAATTTTAGCATTCAGATATAATAAAACAAACATGTGTTAATAAATCTTCTACTTCTGATTAAGTTGATGTATTGTTAATATATAGACTAATCATGAGGTAGATCAAGTATTTTTATATATAAAATAAGATAGTGGTCTCAAAACACCAATAGTAAATAAGAACAAAAACAAAATATATTAATCTTAAATGATTGGTTTGATTTTAGAATATATATGATTATTCATGAATGAAACATGTCATTTAAAAGAAAAAAATTGACAACTAATTGGTGGGCTTTACTTGAAAAAAAAATTTAAAGAAAATTGCTCAGTTAATTTTAAATAAAAATGATATTCGAAAGAAATTTTGCTATTTGGTTGATGAGCTTCAATTAAAAATAAAATTTGATATTTTTTTATTGGATAGATGAGCTTCATTAAAAAAAAATATAGCATCAAATTAATATACCTAACTTGAAATAAAAATGTTATCCAAAAACAATATTGTGATCGGTTGATGAGCTTTGCTTTGAAAAGGTTTTTTTAAAAGAAAATTTACAAAATAAATTTGTTAATTATTTTAAAAAATAATTATCATCGCATAGATGGGCTTCATTTGAAAATGTTTTCTTGAAAGAAAATCTACAATTGGATTGATGATCTTCTTAAAAAAAAATATTACCATTAGACTAGTGAGATTTTTCAAAATGTTATTTAAAAAAAAATCATCTGATTGATAGGTTTCCTTAAAAATACTTTTTTGAAAGGAAATATGTCATTGGGATGTTGATTTTCTTGCAAGAAAATTGCTATCAGACTAATGAGTTTTACCAAAATATTATTTTAAAGAAAATATCATCGAACTAATGATTTTTATTTTGAAATAAATATATTATCTAGAAGAAAAATGTCGTTGGACTGACGAAGTTAACCTGTTGGTCGAAAGAAATTTGGCATAAGATTGATGATGAGCTGGCTTGCCTGAGCCCTAATGAGAAAGTTGCTCCCACGTCTCTTTCCAGAGAGTGAATCCAAAGACACATACAGTGTTTTGCATATAACCAGCAGAAGCAGTGTCTTCGTGGCCAGCCATGCTAAACACGTGCCAGATGTGCCTCCTAATTTGGCGTCAAGCGATGGTCTTTAGCGGCAGGAGCCTCACCTAATAATTCAGTAATGCCTCTCTTTTTTCTGGGACTTTAGGGAGCACGGGGGCCGGTTTCTAATCATGCCCTTTTACTCTTTATATATGTAAGTGGTTCGTCATGTAAGCTTGTACCTAGGATTGAGTTCGTTTTTGAATTTTAAAATATTTTTATAAAAGTTATTTATTTTTTATATTGTTCTTACTAAACTATAAAACTTGGCAAGTTCAGCCCTTTTCGTATAGAACAACAAGGGAAGGTGCTCATGCACTCGTTGTTTACTTGGTAGGTTCGTTTCTCTCCATTATCGCCTTGAAAAGAAAAGAAAATGATTGAATGGGCTGTAGAATTTTGATTCAGAACTTATGGCCGATTGTGCTTGTAAATTTAAAAACATTGTTAATTCTTTTTATTTCTTAAATTTTTTGTTCCAAAAACATTTTCAAATCTTTTATTTATGAAGGGTTTAATCGGTAGCGATCCAACAATTTAATTTTGCAAACAAAGTAAGAGACCAAACTCTGAGTCGATAGGTTATGAAATTAATTTTTTATTTTTTTATAACAATTAAGATATTTTCGAATTAAGTTTACTATACATAGATCAAAATCTTTTCTATATATATCATTCATAATTAAAAAATATATATTTCCCATTCCTCTCTTGATATCAGTCAATATAGACGTACACAACTCAAAGGTGTGTGAACGGTCACTGTTGACAATTCAATATCAAATCTTTAATACAGAAAAAACAATGATCCTGTATCTTAAAAAGAAATGAAAAAAAAAAAAAATCAAAATCTTCAAAAAGAAACTCGGGACGTCTACTTGTCCACTGGACCTGTCTTCAAACCCCAATTAAGATCCACCATCATACCAATCTAGCCGAAAACTTAAACCAAAACCCAAATTGTTAAACCCTAATTCCCCAATTCTGCATCATTGTTTGCAATCTTCAAATTAAAATCCTGTTTTCTCATTTATACACTCGCTTACTGTTAAAAAGTTTCAATCTTTTTATTTTATTTTTTCAATATTCTGTAGTAAAAAAAGGGGACTTTGTGATTGGTTTTTTTTGTGAGAGTGAATTAAATTATGGAGATTGACAGAGATGATGGTCGTTCACCAAGCCAATTGAGACCTCTCTCTTGCTCTAGCAATGTACTTCACCGTGCCCATGGCTCTGCTAGTTGGTCTCAAGGTACCTCCTTTCTTTAAAATGTTTTTGGGTTTTGTTTTATTTTCTATTCTTGTTTATTCATTTTACGAGATTTTTTTTTTGGGTGTTGTATTTTTATTGTCCAATTTGGACAAATGGGTTGTTGGTTTTTCTCTTAAATTTTGCTTTTGGAGTGGAGAATTGTGAAGTGGGTATTGAGTATATTTACTGTTTTTTTTTGTTTGATTTTATTTAGGAGATACAAAGGTTTTAACTGCTGTTTATGGACCTAAAGCTGGAACAAAGAAGTATGAGAACCCTGAGAAGGCTTGTGTTGAAGTTATTTGGAAGCCTAAAACAGGACAAATTGGTTAGTTTTTTTGCCTTTTCCCCCCCCCCCTTGGGGGGTGGGGGTTAAAATTTGTCATGGGATATTGAATGTTGTGTCCTGACATGACATGTACATGGGATTTATTCTTGAATAGAGTAAAATAGGAATAATTTTGGAAGGAAATTTTGATTTTAGTAACTTATACCTTATGAAACAGAGTGAATTCAATTGAATTCTGAAACATTATTGCTTTATTTTTTTAATTGGCAAAGCATTTCAATTGCGGCTTGCTTTGCTACGTCGTTTGCATTTAATCATTATTGTTTCAATTGTATTTTTTAGGCTAAACTATGGCTCATTTGGTTTTTTTTTTTTTAGTACTGCTGCCTAAAATTACCAATTATATAGGAAAACTGGAAAGGGAATATGAGATGATATTGAAGAGGACTTTGCAAAGTATCTGCATTTTGACTCTTAACCCAAACACCACAACATCAATTGTAGTTCAGGTCGGTGGGTTGGTGCATGGGTTAAACATTTTATATATGGCAAGAGCTTAGTGATTATGTTTTAGTTATTTTTATGTTGTTAATGCTGCATAGTTGTGTGATCTTAACAATGAAAACGTTTAATAAATGAAGATTATATGCAAACATATTTCATCTGGCATTTATCTAGATTTTATGCCTAGATAATAATTTTGAGTGAATGTGTGCGTGCCTGCATGTGTGCGTGTCTTCTGATGTTATACAAATCAGTTTCATACATCACAATAATGGAGTACTTATCTTTCTTGTGCAGGTTGTGAATGATGATGGTGCTGTATCCTATTTACTTTTGCTTTCTATACGATGTAGGGCTAGAACAGGGGATGGTCTCACTCAAATAAAGGGGGAGAGTGCTCATCCCATATAGAAAATTTCAATAAGATAAAACGAGGTTGATTGTGTTTCTTTCATTAAATGATCATATGAAAAGAAAAAAGGTTCTTCATTGGCTAGAATCCTTCTACTATTACATCTTGTCCTTTGCATGTGAAGTGAGTTTATTTTACAATGTGCATCCTGTTGATCAGTTCTCATGGCTCATAAATCCAATATATTTGCAATTTGTAGACTCCATGAAGGCACTTTCAGATGATGAATTCATTCCTTTTTGGGATATAGGAAAACAATTTTGTAGATTCTTTTAACAACTATGAAATCATTCCTTTATGGGATATAGGAAAACAATTTGTAGACTCTTTTAACAACTATGCAATATGCATTTGTTGGATCTAAGCAGGTGCTCTCCCTATCCTTGGTTTGAACAATTTGATATGATTGCTTTTTTCTTGACTGAAATCCGTGTAGCTTCTAGTCTGTGCCATAAATGCAGCATGTGCTGCCCTTTTAGATGCTAGAATTCCTATAAAGCATCTTTTTTTAGTGTTTACTAAACATTTGGGTGACTGATGCCATAGTGCCTTCTGTGATTAGGATTATTTTAATAAAATCCGAAAGGTTATTTTTAATTTATTTTTAAATAAAAAAATCTTACTCTAAGATACCAGTCAAACTGCTAATTTCGTGCTGTCCGCCTATAATTCTGTGATTAGGATTGTTGTTGCTATCAAAAAGAAAAGAAAAAACAATCCAAAATAGAGGTCTGATGCTTCAGAGTGGAAAACTGATAATTGGTTGTGGCTTTGGAGGTGTGAGGGCTAGAGAGAGTTAGACAAGAAGTGCAAGCAAAGCATGGCCATTTTGTTCTCGGGATTTGAAAATAATTATACATAGAAAGATCTTTTTGTTCAACATTAATAGAGAGTTTAGTCAGCACCCACCTTAAGAAAGGTGAGGATAATAGCGTGAGTTTAGTAGTATTTATTTTTTAAAATAATTTTTATTTAAAAATATATTAAAATAACATTTTTATTTTTTAAATTTATTTTTGATATTAATATATTAAAACAAAAAATCATAAAAATATACGTATGAGAAATTTGAATCCTTGATACCATGCAACCAAGAAAGTTAATTGAACGACTTGTTAATTAGGTGTTAAATAATGTAGGCAGCAGGGGTGTTCATTCTCCAGTTCCGTTCAATGCAGCAAAAAATTCTAACCGATCCATAATTTTAAATTTTTAAAAAATTTAACTTAGATCAAATTATAAAAAACTAGTTCAAACTAAACTGGTTTGGATGGGTTTATTTTTGAAAAACCAGAAACCCATTGTCTGCACAATTGGTGGCAAAAACTTCACCGGTTCTCCGCAACTCCTTGAGACCATAAGGCTAAAAAAACCATGGAATTCATGAATCAATAAAGAAAACGCAATCAACCCAGTTCGACTTTCAGCATAAATGGTGGGGATCTTAGGATCAAAAGGTTGAATAATTCTTTTCACGAGTTGCTTTCTCAATTGGATTAGCAATGACATTGCCAACAGGAGGGCTTGAGGGAGCTGGTGGCAGTGCCATAAAATTTGCATCCATGCTTCTCATGTTTATCCCTTCATCCATCTTTTGCTTTGAATATGAGGCCATTCTCTTCAAATCAATATCCTGTTCACCTTATGCCTTTGCAAATGAAGGGGAAAATGATTTAGTGTTCACATAGGTTTGTATTTATACTTTTCTTTTTTCTATTGAATAAGTTTGAACTGGTTTGGTCCGTTGAATTAGTTTTAACTTTTTAAAATTAAAATCAAACTGGACTGATTAATTTTTCTAATTTTTAAATTGGTTTCTTTAGGTTATCTCTGTTTGTTTAATTTTTTCAATTATCTTTTAAATTTATTTTTTGTTTAATCGATTGGCTAGATATTTTAAACACTCCTGCTACTTGATCAATGTTTCCTTAAATCTTAATACTCAAATTATTCTTGAGGATTTTATTGATTAAATTAGGGTTACCAAAAAATAGTTTTATTTATTTAATTCATTTTTTAATATAAATAAAAATTTCAATAAAATTCTATTTATAGAAAAGATGTATTAATTAACAATCAACTTTAGGATTTCGAAGGACTCTTGGGGAGTAAGTTTGAACTTCTTTTTTTTATTATTAAAATTTGATTTTTTTTGTTTTAAATTAAATATTTTAGTATTTTGGATTGTTTTGATGTACTGATATAAAAAATAAATTTTTAAAAATAAAAAATATTATTTATATATATATATACATTTTTTTTAATAAAAATTACTTTTAAAAAAATCATTATTACAAATTCCTAGTATTAGAAGCACTATAAATTCCTATTATCAATAAAAGAAGATAAAATATATATGCACCATAAATTCCGGTCCGACTCCTGCATTAATTGTTTGTTGTGCTGCCATCTGGACTTCTATTTTTTCGTCCACATCAAGAATTCCTCACTTGTGAGTTTCTTGGCAATAATGTCTTTGATTGGCCAACTTTTGGTCCAATTATTTTATTACCCAAAATAATTGATTTGGTCAATTAAGGTTGCCTATTGATACGGTAGAAATTTCAGTCATCCAAGTTGAAAACAGAGGAACATCTTACAACACACCAATTGACTAAACCCACTTACTTGGTAATGGACATTGAAAATCATCGTTTATGGGCAAAGGTCCCTTCGGAAAAGCAACCATGGCATGATAAACGTTTTGAGAAAAATTAAAACCTTAACCCCTCTTTATCATCAGCCTCGAGATCCGGGTCTAGTCAAATAGGGGAAAATGCACGGCGAGTTCCTCAATTTTAAGCAAATTAAAGACCAATGAGACATTTATTTTTTTTGTTTCCTAACCAGAATTACTAGTATATCTCGTATCAAGCTCTTATGTTGAATAATTGATTAATTATTTGGTCCTAATATTTCATCTATTTTTTCTAGTTAAAGTGGTTAATAGTTTATACTTGATACCGCAAAATATTTTATTTGATGGAGGTTGGGATTCTCCGATATTTAAATAAGTATTTTTTTTTTTAAAAAAAAATATAATAATATTATAGAGAGAGATGCTCTGAAAATATATATGTAGTAAAGAATGAATATTGTAAATCTTTGTTATAAAGGTCTCATGATATATTTATAGCAGACAAGTATTGTCTTTTTGTAAAAAGAAAGGTCTAAAGTATAATTTTATTTTGATAATATTTAATGAGAAATAAATATTTTTTATATTTATATTAATGTTTGATGGAAATATAATGAATTCTCGAAAGATTTTTATACATCTAAAAGGTGTAGGGAGATTAAAGTCCAAAATATTAAATATAGCAGAGTCTATAGAAGCTGAGCTCTTCCCTTAAACTAGATCCAAGAAAAATAGGTTATTTTCTTAGTGAGCCAAAAGGATGCTTTCATCCTTTGGATAAACCCAATAAAAGAGGATCATGTTTTTGTACATGCTTAATGGAGAAAACATTATTCTCCTTGGCATGTACAAGGAAGAATGTTCATTTCCTTGGCTGAGCTCAACGAAGCTTAACAGAGGATGGTTTTTAGGGTGTTTTAGACCTATTAAATTTAAGTTAACTAATTTCTATATTAATTATATTATGTAGTCATTTTTATGCATATATTTTTTTTATTTTGAATTTTCAACTATGATCGGTAATAATTTATCTTTAATTACACACACACACACAATAACTACAGTATAATTGAGGACCTTCCTTGGCACTCCATCTCCCTCTTAATATTTTTGACCCGTTGAATACACGAACACACATGGTAGTGACAGCACGTGGGCTCCAGATAAACCTTGATGTGCCCAAGTTGATGTTAACAATATCTACAATTAAGCCTCATAAACATAGATTTGAAACCTAACCCGACACGGCGGATTGACTCAACTAATCCAGAGTTGAAATTGGACTGGATTGAAAAAAAAATAAAAAAAGAAAAAACTTGATGTGACTTGATGGATTGACCTGATGACCCGCCTAAAACCCGTTGACTTTTATTTTTTATTTTTTGTTTTTTTACTAAAACAAAGTTCTTTTGATTTTATTTTAAAAAAATTTGATATATCCAGCCAACCCGATGATCTGGTCAAGACCCATAACCCGGACTTTAAACCGGGCCGGCTACCAGATCAGATCTTAAAACTATGCTCTGAACGCTTATAAAACCTACATATGAGGGAAGACGAAATAAGGATGACGAATACATCAACAATGGCTTTTCATGTGAATTGCTCTGTACAAAGGAGGCCTTCTCTCTTCCAAAACATTGATCGTTTTAAGACTAGCTTGTCTTCATCTTGCAAGGTAAGTAATTCTAGTTTCTCTTCGTCACTCTTACAAGATCAGTGTAAGAACATACTAATTGGTTCTATGATCATATTTACTCTATATATCAAGCATGTTTTGTTCGTTAGAACTTGATTCAAGATAAATGATATTGTGGATGTCTTGAGCATGCAGCCATTATTGAAAGAGTTGAAGCAACTTTCCATGCAACTTGAAGTTTCCCAAAGTATAGAAAATGCTTCTGTCAAGCTTTTGGATGCCTTCGTCGATTCGATGTTCCAGTTTGCTGACCAGCCCATTCTTCCTTCTCAGGTAATCAAACCATGAAACCTTGACTAACTACTCAACTCTCCAGTTGTATATATTAAGCACCGTGGTCTGGACCGGTCAACTCAGTAACCCACTTAGATTTAGCCTAGGTCGGTCAGAAAAAAAAACTTTTTAAATAACATCATTTTAAATTTATTTCTTTTTAACAAGCTTTGCTGACCTGGGTTGATTCATCCAACTCGTGGGCAAGGTGTTATACGGGCCAGGTGTTATAACTTTGGTATTAGGGTTCGCTGAATTATTTGCTAATCGGCTGTTGGTAAGTTTTTGCAGAGTAACCTTGCACCAGTTGATGAATTGAATGAACCTTTTGTTATAACCAGCATAGAAGGCAAAATCCCAGATGATTTTCCAGAAGGAGTCTACATAAGAAATGGTCTCTTCTTGAACTCAATACTTTACTTTTTGTCCTCTTAAACCTGTGGATATGCGTAAAAAGGCTTTTGTTTGAGCTTCAAATCCACGTGATAAATTACGTTGTTGAAGATACAAATCGGAAATTACTACGCATTTAATGTGTTTAGTACATTTGCAAGCAAGTCCTGAAGTCTACGGGATGTTTTACAGAGTTAACTAGGTTTGCTCGTGTAGTTCTATATTATTTTTTCAGTGAAATATTTATTTAGATATCCTTCCTGTGTTAAAAAAAAAAGAGAGAAGAGAAATTCAATAATTTGGATTATAATTTCATCTAACTAAATATCAATGAAGATTAAAATAAATAATATACTATTAACTTGGATTAAAAATTAAAATTTAAAACAATAAATTTTTTATAAAAGAGTTAAAGAAAAAAAGTAAGAAATCATAAAAATAAAGATTAAATTAAAATTACCAATACATGATAAAAAGAACTTGAACATGTAAAATTTTTCAATTTGTTTTTTTTTTTTAAATCATAAATATAAATTGAAAAACTCAATTGTGCACGCATTCAATTAAATAAAGCACGAACCATTGTATAAATAAATGAAAACATAATTGAAAAAAAACAAGAGATTAATATAGATTAAGATATTTAATATCGTAACATAGATCATTTACCTAGACTTTTTCTAACCTTTTGACACAAAAATAGACCAAAAAAAAAAATCTTTTCTAAGAATGACTTTTTCTCTCTAAGCCGAAATCCGGTGACCCCGTCTCTCTTGTCCACCAAAAAAAACTAAAAAAAAAAAAATTAAAATTTGGTACAAAATATATTTGTTAAAAAACTATAGAGACCGATCACTTAATAGCTAAAAAAATTGGGAAATGAAAATAAACTTTTAAAACAAATTTCAAAGTCACCAACTATGTTACTTGTGCTTTTCACTTCAATCCTCTATCTTTCAAATCAACACTCCATACCAAAAAAAACATGCAATTGGATGTTTATTTAGGCTCAAAAAGACTCATTCGTGGAAAGAAAAAGTTTGAGTATCAAATTTTTTTTTAAAAAAATAAACTACTATAATCCATTGAGAAAATAAATAGTAAAAATAGCTACAATAAATTCCCTACATATTTTAATTTTTATTAATAATAATAATGTTGAAAATCACAACTTGATGAAACTATGTCAAATTTATTTTGTCTCTTCTTTAAATTGGAGTGTTGGGAGTCAAGTCAGTTGTGATTATTCGAAACTTTTCTTCACTTATAAGCACGATCAACTGCCATTGATGACCGCTAACTTGGTCAAATCAAATATAATTTCAGGACCAAATCCACTATTTGGTGGTCTAAAATCTACGACCTCCATGTTTGGGAAGACAGGTCACATATGGATAGAAGGAGAAGGAATGCTTCATGCTTTATACTTTGATAAAAAAAGTGACATTGGAAGCTGGACGGTCCTTTACAACAGTAGACATGTTGAAACCGAAACCTTCAAAGTGGAGAGAAAGAGAAACAAGCCATCTTTTCTTCCAGCCATAGAGGGCAGTTCTCCAGCCATTTTGATGGCTTGCTTGTTAAATATGGTGGGCATGCTAACCTAAGCTTAACTTTCACGAAATTAAATGAGTGTTTGTTTTAATTTTTTTTTCAAATTATTTTTGTCTAGAGAACATTAAATTGATTTATTTTTAAGTGTTTTTGAATTATTTTGAAATATATATATATATATATATATATTATTTTGATGTATTTTTAATTGAACATCATCTTGTGATTATCATTCACTTGACAATTTCTCTTAAAATATCTACCACATGCATAGATGAGGCCAATATCTGTAGCAATTGCTCTATTAGGACAAAATTTCGCAAGTTTATTTGGTTAATTTCAACAAGATTTATCTCATGTACACACTCATAATTGATAATTGGCTGCTTCAAGTTTCGTAACTCTAATCCGATGGAATTTGATGGAATTGCTTAACAAGTTTGGCAAAATAAGTCATAATTATTTAGGTAAAACATTCAATATTTTTATATTAGTTTATTCATTTAGGGTGGTCCAATCCTTACATAATTCCTGTGGATCCTACAAATTCAATTACTTGTTTGTGATAATCTTGATAATTAAACGCACATAGTTTACTTTACAGTTTGATATACAAAGGACAGAGAACAAATCCTTTGCTACATGAAAATATAAAAACCAAAGTTTAAAATCAATAATGTTGACATATAGACTAAGACCTAAAAATCTAAGTTTTACATCTAGGTTTTGGATGTGATCTCTTAATTCCCTAAAAATCTCCTTGTGCACGCATCTGTTAGCAACCTACATTAAATAAGAATAAGACTGAGTTATTTATTTAGAAAAAGAAAAAGAAATATATTTTTTAAAAAAAAACTGAGAGAAGAAATTTAAAGAAGCAAAGAGGCAAATAAGAGATAGAAAAACAAAATGAAGGAAACTACTATAATGATTGCTGTAAACAGTCCTTTTGAACTCTCCAAGGATAGTAATTAAGTTGAATACAAAATGTGAGTCTATTAGATTTAGATTGACTGAGGATTAAAAAATATCTGAGTTTTTTTTTTTTAATAGATGGATTATTTTGCTCATACCTAATATAAGATGGATTTAGGGTAAATCTCAAATGATGAGTCAAGTAAGCTAACCAAAATTAATTTATTTTTTAAATTTTATAAAAATTAAATTAAATGAATTTTTTTTAACTGACTAAGTCATGAATTAATCTGGGTTTTTACTGAAACTTAGTATGATCTAAATCTTGAATCATCTATGTCACAAATCAACTCACCAAATGGGAGTTGGGTTTTAAAACAATTGTTTTGGTTATATAAAATCATAGCTTGTTATATTTTGGATCAAGATGATACCTTGTGTTTAGGCTTGTAAAAAAAAGAGGTGAAGAACAATAAAAAAGGAAGTAAAGAATTACTAAAAAACAAAAAGAGGGGGGAGTGGGGAGATGGTGTAGAATTTTTTTATAATAGTGGAGTGGAGAACATTTAATTATGATGGTTATTTTTTTTTATTATTATTTTCCTTTCCTCTAACTTGGTGATGAAATCTTTTAGGTATTTTTAAATAAGGTTAACTCATACATACTTGTTATCTGAGAATTAATTAATTTCAGCTGTGATTTGGAAAAGTGAACAAAGACCTTAGCAACACCAATGTTTTTGAGCATTCGGGGAAGTTCTACTCAATTGCTGAAAATCACCTTCCCCAAGAGATTGACATCTTTTCCCTTCAGAATTTAGGCGATTGGGATATCAATGGAACCTGGCATCGACCTTTCACCGCCCACCCAAAGGTTTTCTTGTTCAATACCTTGTACAGAAGTCCAATATATGCATGCATGTCCAACATGGAATAGAAAACACAGCTCAACTTGATTTCCTTTTTATGAAATTTCTTGTTTGTTGCAGACAGCACCAGGTACTGGCGAGTTGGTTGTATTTGGGGTGGATGCGATAAAACCTTACATGGAAGTGGGAGTCGTTTCTGGTAGCTATTCATTTTCCCTGCTTTTGACGCCTTCAACAAAAGTATTTCCAATAATTTTTCATTACTTATTCGACAATTGAGCTTGCAAACCCGATTTTCAGCTGATGGAAGGAGACTAGTTCACAAGGTTGATCTCAAGTTGAACAGGTGCCCCCTTAGTCATGACATGGGGGTTACGGAGAGGTCAGTGAAATACATCACCATCAACGATTTGTCATTACTGGAAAAAAAAAAAAAAAAACCTTTGAATATACTAAAATCTAACCCTTCATATTTTTTATTTATTTATTTTTGCAGGTATAATGTGATCATGGATTTTCCACTAACAATAGACTTACAGAGACTCATCAAAGGCGGCCCGTGAGTATAGATATATTGAGAGCTTTTAAGCGTCAATTAATTAGCTCTGATCTAAATGTTACTGCTCCAGTGAGAAGCACTTACTAATCTGGTTTAAGGTGCTAATTCATAGATTAATAAAGTTTGATAACGAAGATTATGCAAGAATTAGGATTATGCCCCGGTATGGTGATGTGGACTCGGTTCGTTGGTTTGAGGTGGAGCCAAACTGCACATTTCACATTCTTAATTGTTTTGAGGAAGGAGTTGAGGTAAAGTAATAATTATATGAACATAGTTTGTTAACTAAAGTTATAATCTTAACGCGTTCTGATGAAACTAGCTCATCTTTTTTTGTTCGACTTGAAGCAGGTTGTAGTGAGGGGATGCAGGTCCCTTGAATCAATTATATCAAAATCTTACGGTATGGATTTGGAAGAATCTGAGTGGGTTTCAGGAAGACTAAGGAGTAAAGAACATGTTGAGCAGAATACTACACCTTCGTCGAACGATGAATTATTGTTCAGTCGATCTTATGAATGGAGATTAAACATGGAGACCGGAGAGGTTAAAGAGAGAAACCTCACTGGAACTGAACTTTGTATGGAGTTTCCTATGATCAATCCAAGTCTCAATGGCTTAAAAAATAAATTTGGCTACACCCAGATAGTCCATGAACCGGCAAGTAGTTCATCAGGTCAGTTATAAATTCCGAAATTCATTAATCTCATCTCTTGAAATCTTATTAAAACCCTGACCATTTCATAGCAAGTAAGATTTCAATCTGGTTGTTTTAGGCATGCCAAAATTTGGAGGTCTAGCCAAGTTGTACTTCGATGAAACTTCGAGTAAGGTAATTAAAATGCTGGATAGCTGGTCCGATTTTATTATCTCATTATTGTTTCTTTACTTTCACTCGTAAATTTATGCTAATCCAGGAAGGGGAGCAATCGGAAGGGCATATAAAGGTGGAATACCATGAATTGGAGGGAAACACCTTCTGCACTGGATCTGCCTTCGTCCCTAAAGAAGGTGGTGTAGAAGAAGATGATGGCTGGATCATCACTTTTGTTCATGATGAAGACACTAATACATCCAAAGTAAGCTAATTTTATAGCTGGAAAGCAATAGCGTAGAACTGTTTTTGCAATTCTAAAGCTTGGTCCCTAATCATTAAAAATTCTTTTTCTTTTTTCTTCCTCCTAAACCAGGTTTACATAATTGACACAAAGAACTTCACAAGTGATCAGCCTGTTGCCAAAATTACATTGCCATGCAGAGTCCCATATGGATTTCATGGAGCATTTATGCCAATTCCATCGCACAATTAACTGTACAACACAAGCTCCACATTAATTAACTTTGTGTGGAGAAATTAGCCGACTTGACCAGAACCTTGGATGCAATTAAGTTTAAAGGATTTTAGAGTAGTTCAGAAAGTAATCGAGCAAGCTGAAAACTACGGAAGTGAGTTAATACTATTAATTAATTAGTTAGGGTTAATTATTTTAGACTACTGTAGAATAAAATGAATGCTAAATTGCAAAGGCTTCACATGTCTGGTGGAAGGAGCCTAGATATTTATACACACACACACTATGGAGTTTAAATAATTCCTTTTTTTAAAAAAAGAAAAAAGACATCAACTATTTCTTCAGAATATCCATTTAATACTTTTATGATGACCTGTAATTTCTATATTTAAAATAACAAAACAGAGATAATTATAAATGGAAATATATTCCCATCAATTATTTCATACCCCACTCCATCCATAAATTCTTCAAGATATCTTTTTGAATGTTAATTCTTATAAACAAACTAAAGATCCAATACCAGATTTTTTAGATTTACTAAAAAAAATTTCTATTGGTATTTATGCTTACAATTCATCAATAAAAAACTTATTAACGTGATCATAAATGAAAATAATTCATCGAAAAAACTCTCATTGATAATTTATAAAAAATAATATTATATTAACCCAAACTACTTCAAATGAAAGTAAATAGTCTAAACTATTCATTTTCAAATGATATCCAACCAAGGCTCAAGATATTATCGATCAATAAATTAATGTCATTTAAGTTCAACAATTATTAGGAAATAATTAAGTTCGAACTGGAGCTATGAGTGCTATAAATGGTCTAATTAGATGAATGAAAGTGGTAATACTTAGCGAAAAAAACATCTTCAATCCAACAAGTGCTCTCCAAACCAAGCTAGATAGTCTGTTATTAGGCTCACCAGCCAACCGGAAAGTGAATATAAGATTTATCTATTTTATGATTATTAAATAGAATCCTTTAGAGTTTATTGTTTTTTTATAAAATTGGAGAGGAAGGCGCGTGACTTCATAATCTCCTAGATGATATTTTATAATAGTTAAAACTAGTGCTAGTAATTTGTCCTCATTGTGACAATCAGTTTACAATTGTAACGACACATAATAGTATGTATCATTGTAAGTTAAAACATATACATCGTGAACATAATATTATTAAAAACTTACTTTTAAATAAAATTATTTTTATTAATTATATATATAAAATCAAAGAAAAATATAATAGATCCGCTAACTAAACATTTATCGAGATATTGTGTATAGTTCATCGAGAGAAATTGAATTAAAACCTTCAAAAATAAAATAATATAATACTAATTGACTAAAAATCCTAATATCTAGATTTAAATAAAAATTAAATCATAATATTTTAAAAATTTTGCACTCTAAAGTCAAAACCAAAGCATACAAGGAGTGATATCCTGCATTTTAAAGTCAAAACCATAGCATATATATATGCAAAATTATAATCTATACTTTTTAACAAGTTTAATGTCGCATGTCACCGACGCAGCGTCGTTGATGATTTTTCATTGTCTTGCTTAATTAATTCTTTAAAAGTCATCATCTAATATTTAATTAAGGGTTATTAGAAAACCCAGATATACCGATCATTGCCAGATATTCAAAGGTAAAAGATTGGTTATGGTTAGGAAAAGTATTAGCATCTTTATTTGAGATAAATTGCTTTATAATTTGATGCGATTTGAAAACTTGAAATATTAGTTAAATTCTAAAATTTTAATAAATCAGTTATTAAATCTCAAAATATATATAGAAACATGCTCTTATATTTTCATGAAAAATACAATATGATTTTATTTACCCTTAGAATATTTGCCCATATTTAAGTTAAACACTTAATTCTTTTTATCTTTTTGATTTTTTTTATAATTCAATAACATAAATAAAAATACAAACAACCACACATCTCTTTGTATTATGATTTTCTCATCCACCATATTTTACATGTTAAAAAAAATAACAAAAAAATCAAATACAATTTAAAATTTACAAATTAAACCCTAAAAATCTACAAGAATTGCAGGGAAGGCTTCTGCAACTGCAGGAACAGTGGCTGGAAGGTTTCTGGGCATTTGAGCAGTGGCGGCGCGTCTCCTCCACGCGTCGCCGCCCACGCACCGTCACAAGAAAGTCCATCAAACAGGGGGGTCTGGAATGGTTTCCTCCTCTCCTCTCTTCCTTGCCCGTGGTAGCTTTCATCGTGACCTGCAATAAGAAAAGAGAAACACAAGCAGTCTGTTTTAAGTTTTTTTCGTAAATCGGTTTGCTTCTTTCCATTTTGATTTGCTGATCTGGAGTCGGGTTTTGTTGCATGCGCCGCCAACAGACCAGACGTGTGGATGGCTGGATCTGTAACTTCCCCCCTCCCACTTCATTTCTACACCGCTAGTGTCGGCCACCGCTGCCATGGTTGGGAGATCGGCGCCCCTTAAAATCTTGATTTTCTACTCTTTCTTTACTGTCCTTCGGCCTCCCTCCTTATTTATTCGTCTTCTCTGTGATGGCAACACATGAGAAAGGAGAGGGAGGGGACTGGCATTGGGAGAAATGGGGGGATGACTAAAAATGGCAGAGGGAGGGATCGTTGATGCGGTCAACGGGTTCGGGTCTTGGCGAGCTGGTGTGGATTTGGCCAGAACAAGAAATGGGAGGCAGCTAGTTTAGGTGGGATTGTTTGGGTGGCTGGGTTCTGTAGGGGAAGAAGAGGAAACGAAATGGCCAAGGGGAAAGGTGCTGAAAATAGCAGAGGGCCGCCGGCTGGCTTTTGTTGTCTGGGAGTTGGGTTTCTTTGTAGGGGCGGCTCCCGAAAGGAAGAAATCCTAAGGTTCTGTTTTTTTTTTTTTCCACTCTCTTTTCACCAAAATCCCCCTCTAAAATTTTCTCCCCCGAGTTAATTTTTTTCTCCCCCCTTCTTTTTTTTCACTGTAGCTTGATATTTAGGCTCCATTTATTTGCAGAAAAGTGGTTTTTTTTTTAAAAGTGAATTCCGGAAAAAGTGAATTCCTGGAAAGTGAATTCCGGAAAAGTATTTTTCGATGTTTGGTAGTGTTATGGAAAATGAACTGGAAAACACACGTGTTTGGTTGTGTTATGAAAATGAACTGGAAAATAATTTATTAATGAATTAATTTTTTTTTCAAGTTTATCTAATATATATAAAATATTTAATCACTTACAATAAAAAAAATAAAATCTAAAAAGTATAATGATGAATTTTTTTTATTATTTAGGTTTTTTTTTTGGTATAAAGATTTTTTTAAAAGATAAATACATACAAAAATATTTTTATGGGTTTTTTGGATAAATATTTTTTTTGTATGGGTAAAGGCAATTATCTCTTTAATATCCCTTTAATATATATCAAATAAACATCAAGATATAAATATAAATATCTAACATCAAACATAGTCATGCATAAATATTAAGTTTCGATGTCATATACATACATATTAGTTCAAATTACAAACATAAACATGCTAGACCGAATTAAACAAGTAAATATACTCGTTAAATAACAAACATAGTCTGAACCCAAATTTTAAACATAGTCAAACCATCTTAGCAAGCAGGCCTGTAACAGTGTTGGTTCACAAAATTTTGAACCCAAATTTTCCTCAAATTAGCATTTTTTGCCATAAATGCTTTTGCCAACATTTCATTTTGGACCAAATGATCAAATGCATCCCCAAGAGTGATCTCATCAAAGCCTTTAATTTTCATCACTTCCGTATACAGCGCATTAACATCAAGTTGATTTTTGCTGAGGCTTTGAATTGCAAATGCTACATCTCCAATCTGTTTAGACAACTTTTCAATACCATCATCTTCATACATGCGATTTCTCTTCCTATGTTGCCTCTTTTGTGTACTAGAGGAAGATGTTTCTTTTCCCTTATAACTTTCTTCATATTCACCTTCATTTTCAATTGAAATTGATTGCTCTTCAGTGTTCTCTTCCAAGTTGACATCAGCATATGATTTCGCATAATTTCCGATTGCCATGTCTTTTCCAACAACAATTGTCATTGCATCGTACATATCAAGTTTTTTGTTGAGAAACTTGTCATGATTGGGATTTGCCTGTTCATAAAGTTTAGAATATGCAATTTTTTAATTCATTGTATAACATTTTAGAAACAAAAGTAAATATAAAAATTACAAAGAGTATAATATTTATCATACATTTACTTCTTCATCATATACATCTTTCGAAACTGTAATCATCTTCAAACAATCATCCCAGCCAAAGCCACTTTTATTTTTAAGTTTGGTTATTATTCCCCATTCTTTTTTCACAGTCTTGAGATGATTGTCCACATGCTTAGGCTCGCATTGGACGTTGAACTTTTGACTGATTTCTGTAGCCACCTTAACAAAAGATTTTGCTTTAAAGGTGGAAGAAGGTTTGCTTGCTTTAAGTGCCTCCTCAGCTAATATCTCAAGCAACATGTGAGACATAGGCTTAGACCATGTGAAGTGCTTGCCCTTGCATTTTTCATTCTGCGTGGAACTCATTTCTACAAAAAAGAAATTACAAATTTATACAAAATAAAATCATACAATATTTAGATTTAATAAATTTCATATAAAAACTACAATTAATAATTAAAAGAGAAATTATAATAAAGTCAACATCTACTCCAAATACATAACAAATATAATACAAACTCAAGCAATACATAATAAAAACAAACACATAAGTAACACTCAATTAATTGTTTCTTTGAGTGTTATAGTCATTCCACATGGTTGATGCAATCATTTCTCTTTTTGTTATCCACTCCCTATTCTCTTTCCTTTCCTCCCGTTGACTTAAGTTGATTGTTCGTCTAATTGGTTCACTATCCGAACATATTTCTTGCATAATAAAGTCATAAGGATCAACCCCCATTATATGATTATGAATAATACAACATGCAAGCACAACATCTACTTGTGTTTCATAGGACCAAAAAGATTTTCCATCAATTGATCTAAAACGACTCTTCAAAATACCAAACCCTCGCTCAATATCGGTTCTCAATGAAGAGTGTCGAAGATTAAATAGCTCCTTTTTATTTTCTAGTGCACATTCTGTAAACTCATTCAAGTGATATCAAACTCCACGAAAAGGAGAAATGATTCCTTTTCGAATATCGTAACCAGCATCACCAAGATAATATTTCCCTACAAATTAAAAAAAATAAAACCTATTACTATCTTTATCTGATAAGACATTTTATATGTTTATTGCATATAATACATACTTTATTATATACCTTCTGGAATTTTTAGACCATTAGATCTTGATAATGCATCACCTAAAACCCGTGAATCATGGGCACTTCCTTCCCAGCCAGCTAAAACATATATAAACTTCAAATCAAAAGTTATAGCTGCTAAAACATTTTGTGTTGTTCCTTCTTTTCATCCTCGAAACTTTCCTTGAATCTCAACAGGAACATTTGCAGGCAAGGTTGTCAAAATCGCATTTTGACTCGTAAAATCGTACGATTTTACGAGTCAAAACATGCATTACGAGTTGAATCGGACTACAAAATCAAAAATGAGTAAAATCGGGTTGAAATCGGGTAAAATCGCAAAAATCGGATGAAATCGCGTAAAATCGCGATATCAGGACCGATTGTACGATTTCAATATAATTGCTGCACTGAAAGTCCCCCCCCCAATGTCCACTTGTCAGACGCCTATTGGAATTTCCTTTTCCCATTCACGTGACTCTTCAGTCTTCGGTCTTCGGCTCTTCGCTAAGCGTCTTCAGTCTTCGGTCTTCGCTTCTGTATTTGTTAATTCCCATCCCATTCACGTCTGCTTCGCCGCTTCGGTCTTCGCTTCGGCCTTGAAGTTCAAAACGCAAGTGATTGTCTTCGCTTCGGTCTACTTCGCTTCGGTCTGCTTCGCTTCGGCCGGGTTCAGAACAATTAACAAATACAGGTACCATTGCTGCACAGTGCTGACAAATTAAGCAGTGCACTGCGTTTTGATTTGTCAAGAAAGCTTAATTGCTGCACTTCTTAAGTTTTTTTGTAGTCTTTTCTTTTGTCTCTTCCGTCCAGGAAAGAGAATTGAATTCGAGGGTGTAATAGAAATAAAATTAATGAAAGGCTTGGGATCAGACCAGTCGATCAAGGTGTTAGTTGATCAAGGTGTTACCTCCGAGCTTTAAACCTTGGTTTTATTGAATTTTTTTTGCTTGTTGTGTTTTTGGTGTTCAGTTCCGAGGGGCTACCACTGCCTGTGACGTTAAGCCTTGCCTTTTCCATGAAGAAGATGATGAATGGTAAAGCACTTGTCCGTCATCTGGCAGCATGTGAGACTATGGGGTCAGCCACAAACATTTTTTTAAACCTTGGTTTTATTAAAATTAGGCAGGTTTCGCCAATTAGTTAATGTTAATAAGGATTCAACATGGGTGTTCTTTTGATCTGCCTCTGGTTCTATCATTGTTTGATTATAAGTTAAAGACAGTGATTATTTGTGATTCATACAGTACTTAGAAGAGAACAAGCAGCTGATTATGGCTATACTGGAGAATCAGAACAAGGGAAACGTTTCTGAATGTGCTTCGTGAGTTACAAACTAACTGCAATGTCATTTATCTTGTTTGTTTCCTTTCTAGCACAAAAATGGTGTGATCTGCCTAATGTATAACAAAACGGTAATTATAATCATAAAATGTTTGGATTGATTAGGGCTGATTTGAGTTGATTCTTGAATTGTTGAACACTAACTTGCGTATTTTTTTTAATGTATTTCAAAATTCCTTACGATTTTATGATTTTACGTTCCGTTTTTACGATCCGATTTTGTGAAAGGCTTTCCGTTTCGTTCTAAAATATCGATTTTAACAACCTTGTTTGCAGGAACATGGGTACCATCAATTGCTCCCACACAATCCTATATAAACATGAAAAAATAATTTATAACCTTTTCTTCTGAATGTAATTAATTAATTCATAAAAATATTGGTATTGTTTTCATACCTTAAAATAAGGATAGAATCTTCTATTATTCATTATCTCAGCTGGAACTGTATCCTCTGGATCTTTAATAAGGTGTTTGTATAACTTTAGAATTGTTTTTAAAACAATTCTAAAATAACGATGGATAGTTTCAACAGACCTATAGTATACACCACTAATAACCCGAAATCTTTGGTTTTGGCCTATAATTTGTAAGAACACAATTACTTGCTCCCTAATAGACACATTTTGAGTTGATCGTAATAGGTTACGACTTGTGAGAACATCACACAATCTATATAATACAACAGATTTCATACGAATTTATTCAACGCAATGTCGATCACCTCGATTCAAAATGCTGTCAATATAGAATTCTCGTTGAGCAATTGCATTTGTACGTGGTTCTCTTGGTATATAAATTCTATTTCTTTCTTCCTCAATAATAACTACCCCTGTAGCTATCACAGTTACAGCTGCTCCCATGCATGCTGCATTAATTATCTTACTATCCATAACATGAAAGTGTAGTTTTCTGATAATAAAACCTAAAAATATAGGGAAATAAATATTAAAAGAAGCATATAAAATACTTACACAATCAATACAATAAATTATTCTCAAAGAAGCTGACAATATACAATTCATAAATTCACAATGATCAATAAGATCAATCATTTTAATTCTTAAAAATAATGTCATCATCGAATAATTAAATAAATATAAGTTTTGAAAATCACCTCGTATGCGGTAACACAACACACGATCGAGTTCAGAGCTAGGTTCAATTTTATTCAATTTTGATTTGTTAGTTATAACCATAGAGATTATTGAGTTAAACACATAATTTATAACTAAAATTATAAATATAGTATAATTAGTTCTCACAAATTCCCTCATTCCCCTCTAATTCCCCAGTTCATTCGGTTTCTCAAATTCCCATTCATTCGGTTTCTCTCATTCCATTCTCATTCCGATTTCTCATAAATTCCCCTCATTCCACTGTAATTTAGCATTCAATGTAAATTGAATTTCGAAAACAACCTGATTGTATTATTATTATTATTTTAAAAAAAAACATTTCCTTTTTAGAATGATATTCAAGAGTAAGACCTACCACCCTGCAAGAAGAAAATGGAAAATCTCAAGGTTCTCTCTCATTTATTGTCCCCTGGTGCATAGCTTATTCTACATTCAACACTCAAACGTTACATAATTCTGAAAGAAATATAAGCTTACCATTTTCAATTGCTATTACTGTCAAAATATTCAATTGTAGTTATTAATTCCAATTCTTTTAGCATAGACAATCTCTCTATTTAATTATTTAGACCTTCAAAACTCAAACAATTGCCATAATTTTTTTTTTTAATTTCTTGCATCATTTTCTCTTATATATATATATATATATATATATATATATATATATATATATATAACAATTAATTACTGTATTTTCAAAATTTAATACTCATTCCAAGCACTTTTGGATATTGTTTGTATAGGGTTCTGATTTCTCACTAATTTACAGAATGGTTTGCTAATGGTTAGCTCTCTATTCTTTGTGTTCATCCTG
Source organism: Populus tomentosa (assembly GCA_018804465.1). Taxonomy (NCBI): domain Eukaryota; kingdom Viridiplantae; phylum Streptophyta; class Magnoliopsida; order Malpighiales; family Salicaceae; genus Populus; species Populus tomentosa. The sequence continues at coordinate 20,699,638 of CM031979.1, forward strand.
TATAATGACAAAAAGACAGTATTGTCACCTGACTTCTTAATTGTTTCATTATCTGAGTAATCAAAGAATTCAAATTCATGAAAAGTTTTCATTTCAACATGACATGAAAAGCAATATAGTATTCAATTGAAAAAAACATCTAACCTCTGCACAGGGATCACTACAGCCCAATCTTGGCTGACGGAGGAGCAAGTTTTCCTCCAAACAAATCTCTTTTAAGCCTACACAACATAACAAAGGTTAGAACATAATATTGATAGCCAGCAAGCATCAAGATACATACTTTCATTCACAGCAAGTGCTAAGTTCTCCTTCGGTTTCCCCTCCCTCACTTCCCCTCTCCTTCGGTTTCCCCTCCCTTATTTCCCCTTTCATTCCCACTATCATTTCCCCTCCCTCATTTCCCCTTTCATTTCCCCTCTCCTTCGGTTTCCCCTCCCTCATTTCCCCTTTCATTCCCACTGTCATTCGGTTTCCCCTCTTGCATTTCCCCTCATTCCCCTCATTCAGTTTCTCAATTCCCCTGTCATTCCCCTGGGTTTCCCCTCATCCGGTTTCCCCTCCTGCATACCCAGTTCTCTCACGGCTGTTCTCTCTCAGCTCTCTTTCTCTTCTCCTCAAGGATCTGCTCCTCAGTCCCAGTTCTCATCCCCCCCCCCCGCAATTTCCCCTCCTATTTGTTCTCTTTGTTCGGGAAACAAGGCAGGACTGGTTGGGGCCGAATGTTCTTTGAAAAATTATGTTTTTAATGGCTTGTTTGCTTGTGATAAATTTGGTTGGGTTTTTTTGTGAGATTGTTTGAATGTAACGAGGACATGCAAAATCAAACTGGGTATGGGAAAAAAATTGAGAGGCAGCTTCCCCAACAATGATGGATTGTTTGCGCAGCAAATACAAATACAGAGAAATTGTTTTCTTCAGAACAGACAACAAATAAACAATATCAAGGTTTTTTTTGTTATAATTCTTACAGATCTAAAAAATACGAAGAAGATAAAAAAACATAAAGAGAAATAATAGAGATATTTGAGGGAAAAAATACCTGAAATGCAAGTGTGATTATCCGGATCTTCTTTGCTTTTCAACTGTTTTCGGACACAGAGAAGGGGAGGGGAAGATGTGTTTTATCAGAAGATGTGTTTTATCAATAAAGGAAAGTGTTTTCCTTTTGACAAGGAAAGGAAAACACTTTCCTCCAGGTGAAAAGCAATTTACTCATTGACCGGAATTAACTTTCCTTTGACTAACTTTCCAGATGGTTGCCAAACAAGAAAAAATGAGGAAACTGAATTCCTGGAATTCAGTTTTCTTAAAACAAACAAGGCCTTATAGAAGAAGTGTTTCTAGGTTTCCAATCTGATTCCTCAACTTTTCCTTTTCATTTCTTTTCTTTTTTTATTTTTGTAAATTTTTATTTTTTTAATTTTTTAAAACAAGCCATATAAACATCAACTCAACAAGAAAAACCCGTGATTATAAAATTAACATGTTAAAAATTAAATACATTTAAAATTTTAAATTTTTATGAGATAAGGTTAAAAATGCTAAAAATAATGCAAATATATAAAAATATATTTTTTTGGGGTTTTTATTGTTTTTTTTTTTTGGTTTTTATTGTTTTTATTTTTAAATTCATTAAAAACATGGATCAAAAATTAGATAGCAACATTTAATATAAACCAAATCTTTTTGATTTTGACATTTTATTTTTTTAAAAAAGATAATATATTTAATATATAAATTTTTTTAACATATATGATAGTTCTTAAAATTTATAGATTTTTTTATTGAATCAAATATTTCAACATAAAAATTATAATTTTACACGTAGCTATGCACATGCGTAGAAAATGTCTTTCATACAATCCTTGTACATAATGAAACTAATAACTATCCTATGCATGTAGGACAAGTGTACAATTCTTATACATAATTATGGATATGTGGTTATAGACACGTAGTATCGTGCACTCTAATGGAAACTAAAGCATACAAGGAAAAACCATATCATGTGAATTTTATGGATATTTGTAGTCATGGATACATAGTGTGCGTGTCTACATACGCCGCACTCTAAAGCATACAAGGCAAGAAATCTCATGGAATACAATCATTTAAGTGAGAGAAATAAAATAGTTATTAGTTAAGGTTTTTTTTCATATTTATTTTTGACTAAATTATATTTATTCCATTTGAATTTGAATTCAGTGGTTTAGCTTCAATAAACATGATACAAGAAAAAAAACGAGGATATAAATCCATATGATGTAACATTAATAGAAAGGATATATATATAGAGAGAGAGAGAGACACACGCACACACTGAATCAAACACAGAGGAAATCTAGTTGAGAGAGAGAGAGAAAGATGTTGTTGGCATCAAAAATGGCTTTTCCAGTGAATTGCTCTACAGAGAGTCGGCCTTCTCTCTCGGAAAACATAGATCGTTTTACGACTAGGTTCTCTTCTAGTTACAAGGTAATCACTCCTAGTCTCTCTCTGTCATTCTACAGGCATGTGAATCAAGTGTTAATTTCATCCTTATTTTTTTTCGTGAATCTGTATATACGATTAAGAAAGATTAATAACACACAAACTATTTGCTTCTTTCATATGTACGATTCCTTTCATGTTTTCTTTGATAAAACTGGATTTAACGTATATACAATCGTGTGTTTGTTTCGAGCAGCCACTACTCAAAGAGTTGCAGCAACTTCCTGCGCAACGTGAGGTTTTCAAAAACATCAAGAATGCTTCTGCCAAACTCTTGGATGCATTTGTCGATTCAACGTTTAAGTTTGCTGACCAGCGCGTTCTTCCTTCTCAGGTAATATTTAAACCATCAAACCTTTATTGTAACTACTCAACTCTCCAGTACGTGGCATCAAGGATTGATGAACGATTTTCTAATCGGCTGTTTGTGAGTTCTTGCAGAGTAACTTTCTGCCAGTTGATGAACTGAACGAACCTTCTGTTATCACCAGTATTGAAGGAAAAATCCCAGATGATTTTCCTGAAGGAGTCTTCATAAGAAATGGTCTCTTCTTGAACTCAATACTTCAAATTTTGTCCCCATGCTTGTTGATAACTGAAAATAAAACTATTTTTCAAATACTAAAGATTGAAGGAGATGGAATGCTTCATGAACTCAATACTTTAAATTTCAGGTCCAAATCCTCTATTTGGAGGTCTAAAATCTACGACATCCATATTTGGAAAGACGGGGCACATTTGGATTGAAGGAGAAGGAATGCTTCATGCTTTATACTTCGATAAAGACAGTGATGGAGGGAGCAGGACTGTCCTCTACAAAAATAAACATGTTGAAACTGAAACATTCAAGGTTGAAAAACGAAGAAACAAGCCATCATTCATTCCAGCTATAGATGGCAGTCCGCCAGCCATTTTCTTAGCATCCATGTTTAATATGGTGAGCATACTAATCCTAAACCTTTTCCCTTTTCTTAGAAGTATTATTCTTAAACATTTTTTTAAGGTATCATGATTCACATGTCAAGTGTTCTTTTTTTAAAAAAAAAAATTAAAAAAATCCTCCGACAAGTATCTACCACAGGCATATATGCACACAAGTCCAAGATAGCAATCAAAATCAATCCCGTGAGATAATAGAAAATTATGTGTAAGTTTTTCCAAGGAAATGTGCATACCTTTTTTACTTCTAGCAAAATTGAACTAATAAACTTAGGAGTTAAGTTTTTTATTAGAATGTTCTATAGGAAAATTTAATAACCATTATAAGAAGTAGACAATTAATTGATCGAATCTCTGTTTATTAAAAAGAAAAAAAAATCTACTCTTCTCTAAAAAATCTTTAAAACTTTGGTAAAATCCAGATATCTTCTTGTAAAGAAATTTGTGCAAGCCTCGAATTTCATTTAGCAGGACACTAGTTAAAATGGACTAGTCCAGTTTTCCAAAAACACTAGAAACCAAACAGAAACTCCTCCCTCAATCACAATAGCTCCGGTATATATCAACAGATTCGTACTTGTACATGAAAAGGGTGCGTAAGGATATTAATTTTTGATTGTTTGTTTCCAAAAAGCATAGCGTGTTGAAAGATTTCATAAAATTATCTGGAAATCTACGCGCATGGTTTATACTCATTCAAAACTTGACCCTAGGAATTTGTATGAACACGTGGTATCTTTTATTAAAATAACTTTATTAATATTGAGAATTAATTTCAGCTGCGATTTGGAAAGGTCAACAAAGACTTTAGCAACACCAATGTTTTCGAGCATTCAGGGAAGTTCTACTCAATTTCTGAAAATCACCTTCCTCAAGAGATTGATATCTTTTCCCTTCAGAATCTAGGCGATTGGGATATCAACGGAACCTGGCATCGACCTTTCACCGCCCACCCAAAGGTTTTCTTGTTCAATACCTTGTACAGAAGTCCAACATATGCATGCATGTTCAACATGGAATAGAAAACACAGCTCAACTTGATTTCCTTTTATGAAATTTCTTGTTTGTTGCAGACAGCACCAGGTACTGGAGAGTTGGTTGTATTTGGGGTGGATGCAATAAAACCTTACTTGGAAGTGGGAGTTGTTTCTGGTATGTATTCATTTTCCCTTCATCTGACGCATGAAGAAAAAAATTATAAAAACTGGGAACAATTTTTTAGTTACTTATGTTACAATTGACCTCGCAAACTCAATTTTCAGCTGATGGAAAGAGACTAGTTCACAGGGCTGATCTCAAGCTCGATAGGTGCACCCTTCTTCACGACATAGGGGTCACAGAGAGGCAAGGGATATCACTATCGAAATTAAGAGTTTTGGAAATTAGCTAAATAAAGAAAAAAGTATACTACTGAATATAAGAAGAATTATCCTTTATTATTTATTTATTTCGCAGGTATAATGTGATCTTTGATTTGCCTCTAACAATAGACATACTGAGACTCATCAAAGGAGGCCCGTGAGTACTGACATTCTAATCAGAAATTTGAAGTGCCAATTAATTAGCTCTCATCTAAATATTATTACACCAATGAGAAGTACTTAATTTCTAATTTGTTTACTATGCATGTATATATATAGATTATTGATGTATGAGAAAGAAAAGTATGCAAGAATTGGGGTAATGCCCCGGTATGGCGATGCGGAATCAACCCGTTGGTTTGAGGTCGAACCAAATTGCACTTTTCACATTCTCAATTGTTTCGAGGAAGGAGACGAGGTAAGTAATTATTTGAACATAATTTTTTCGCTCAATTTAATTAAGAAATTACTTGTAGTACTAAACTATAACCACAGTGCCCTGCAAAGGGACTAAAATATTTTATTTTTTGGAGCAGGTTGTAGTGTGGGGATGCAGGTCCCTTGACTCAATCATATCAGAATCTTATGGTATGGATTTGGACAAATCTGAGTGGATTTCAGGAAGACTCAGGAGCAGAGGACCTGTTCAGCAATATACAACATTTTCGTCGAACGATGAATTATTGTTCAGCCGATTCTATGAATGGAGATTAAACATGAAGACCGGAGAGGTTACGGAGAGAAACCTCACGGGAACTAAATTCTCTTTGGAGTTTCCTATGGTCAATCCAAGTTTCAGTGGCTTCAAGAATAAATTTGGCTACACCCAGATGGTCCATAAACCGGCAAGTATTTCATCAGGTCAGTTATAAATTCCGAAATTCATTAATCTCATCTCTTGAAATCTTATTATAATCCTGACCATTTCATAGCAAGTAAGATTTCAATCTGGTTGTTTTAGGCATGCCGAAATTTGGAGGTCTAGCCAAGTTGTACTTCGATGAAAAGGTAATTAAAATGCTGGATAGCTGGTCCGATTTTATTATCTCATTATTGTTTCTTTACTTTCACTCGTAAATTTATGCTAATCCAGGAAGGGGAGCAATCGGAAGGGCATATAAAGGTGGAATACCATGAATTCGAGGGAAACACCTTCTGCACTGGATCTGCCTTCGTCCCTAAAGAAGGTGGTGTAGAAGAAGATGATGGTTGGATCATCACTTTTGTTCATGATGAAGACACTAATACATCCAAAGTAAGCTAATTTTATAGCTGGAAAGCAATAGCGTAGAACTGTTTTTGCAATTCTAAAGCTTGGTCCCTAATCATTAAAAATTCTTTTTCTTTTTTCTTCCTCCTAAACCAGGTTTACATAATTGACACAAAGAACTTCACAAGTGATCAGCCTGTTGCCAAAATTACATTGCCATGCAGAGTCCCATATGGATTTCATGGAGCATTTATGCCGGTCCCAATCCACAAGTAATTGGACTCATCATTTATGTCACAGATACATTTATGCAAACTGTAAAATAAAAAACAGTACTAAAAAATAGAATCACAACTCAGGGACAAAAACTGAGAAATGTTTTGATATGGGATATTTGCAAGTGATTGGTAAGAGCATTGTCAACCTATCCCCTCTTATTTAATCAGATATATATATATATATATATATATATATATATATATATATATATATATATGAAGTTATTGTATACTATCAGAAAATTAACAAATATCCAACAGAATTGTAGTGGGAAAATAAAAAATATAGAACAGTCCAATAATATAATAACATGTAACTTTTATTAACTGAATTAACTTAATGGTTAAGTACGTTCTTAAATATGCAGAAGAAATAAATCCCTCGATGCATACCGACAAAATTATGAATAATATTATAGTGAGATTCAAAAAAGAAAAATTATATGGTGACGTGATATTTTTACTGATAGAATAATCGATAAAGTTATTGATGAAATAATTATATCGGTCATTTCATTGGTTATATTTAATTTATGACTTAACGATCTATCATCCTGCCCCCTCCTTCATTTCTCTTTCTTCCTTGTGTATTTTTTTCTGCAACAATTAATCACCTTCCCCCCCTAATCTCAACATAATTCAACTACCCACAATAAATTCGGTCACCACAACATTCTGTTTGTCAACATCAGTGTTCTGAATAAAATTTTATTAAGGATTCTCTACCTTAAATAAACAAATCTACCATTTTTTTTTATTTGAACACAATTTTAAAATGTTGTCATAACCCAATTTTTTTAAAAAACAATAAATAACAAAAAAATAAATGAATGAATGAATGAAAAATAATTTGAAAATTGGGTTAAGACAATACAAATTGAAAGTTTGAGGACTAATAAGGATTAAATTACAAATTTGGGTGTCAATTTGGTCAAAAGTTGAAAGAATTAATAAGTTTGGAGACTTAATTAAACTTGAAATTAGTTTAATTAATGAAATCACGGGCTTATTTGAAGAAATACCAAAGTTTGAAACTGATTTGGATTGAAATTACAAGAAATTATATCCCAAGGACCAAAATAAATAGTTGGTGATACCATAGGCATTACATAGAAATATAAAATTATTCTTGATATTTTACTTAATAGTTTAAGTTTTTTAGTTGAAATGATTATTTGACATGATTTTAGAGTTTTACTAATTAAATAATCAACGAGTTTAAATCTCACTATTTTATTTTATTATGCAAGTTTTAAATCTAAAAAACTTATAAAATTATTTTTCATACTCCATGTAAGTTTTTAGATTTAGATACTTATTTTACACATGGTAAATGCCTTCATATTTTTTATTTTTTTAACAAAAAATAACAAATCAAAATAATAAAAAATAAAAGAATAAAAAATAATTTAAAAATTGAATCAAGACAATATAAATTGAAAATTTAAGAACTAATAAGGATGAAACTATCAATTTGAAAGTCAAATTTGGTAGAAATTAAAATAATTGATAAGTTTGGAAACTTAATTATACTTTGGATTAGTTTAATTAATGAAATTATGAGCTTAATTGAAAAATTGATAAGTTTAGGAACTTAATTGAACTTAAAATTAGTTTAATTAATGAAATCAAGAGCTTAATTGAAGAAATACCAAATTTTGGGGTTGATTCAGGAAAATATTGCGAGAAATTAACGTCCAAGGATTAAGGTGAAATGGCGGGAGTACTATAGGGAGTTTAATTGATTTTTTCAGGGGTGATTTTGAAAGAAATAAAAGTTGAAGGGTTAATTAAAGACTGAATTGCATAATTCAGAATGCAAGGACTTGTTTGTAAATGGAACTAAAATCTAGGGGTCCAATTGCAATTGATCTAGGGGAAAAATTAAAAAAAAAAAATTCCATGAATAAGGGTCCAATTGCTAAATTTCAGGACTTCAGGGGGGCAAATTGAAAATAGCCATTTTAGTGGAAAAACGGCGCCGTTTCAAAGAAGACTTCATCTTCTTCAGCAGACGAGACTAGAACACGGACGTACAGAGGAGAACAGAGGGAACAAACACAAGGGAGAAGAACCAGAGAACATAAACAGAGCACACACAGGGACGAGGAGAGAATACCAGAGGACAACGAAGATACACACAGAACAGAAAAGGAAGAAGAAGAAGAAGCACGGGACAGAATACAGAAGAATTAACAATCGAAGACAGAAAATACAGAGAGAGAGAGAGCCAGACGCAGAGAGAGACAGAGAGAAAACGGAAACAAGGACCAACAAAGATTGCACGGATAGAAAACAAAAGAAAAGAAAGAATCAGAGGGAAAGAAAACGAAAGGAGGAACAGAGGGATCCAAAGCAAGCCACCGTCCTCGTCTTCGCCTCCCTGCACCAGGTAAGTTCTTCATTTCCCCCGTTTTACAACTTCAATTCACGAGACGCACTGCAATTTCTTTTTTTTTAGTTTAATGTGGGTATCCGGGCCAGCTTGTGCATAACTCGACTAATCCCACGGGCCCTGAAATTAACGATCATATAAGCCTTCAGTGGCCATCATATGAGCAACCCAGGGCTCGAACCTGAAACCATAGAAGAAGCAAACCTTTTGGTTCCAAGCTCTTACCACTGAGCTACCACCTAGATGGTTGACGCAATCGGTGAATTGACGCACTGCAATTTCAATTCACCGGTTAGTGTATATGCACGTGTGAGTGGATTGACGCTTACTGCTCCAAGCCAGTCAGGTCACTAGATTGGGCAAGTAATCAGGTTGGACGAGCTGGGTCTAGTCCTATCCAACCTGTACATACTAATCTAACCCAGCTGAAAAAATAAAAGAAAAAAACAGAGAATAAGCCCAATTCTCTTTATTTTATTTTTTTTATTTTAATAGGTGGCCAAATAAGCTTCTTTTTATATCAAAAAATTTCAAATAAATTCATGGACCTTTTTGAATTTATTTGTGAGTCTCACTTTTTTCACACAATTTTATTGTATATTTAATTTGTAAAATTTTACTGTAAAATGTGAATATGGTATGCGATACATACCTGTTTTTTAATAAAAAAACAACAAAAAAATATGTATGATTTGCTTTAAATTCAAATTTTAATGGTTTATTCACTGGTACTAGAGTCAGGAATACTATGCTTTTTTGTGTTACATAATATTTACCAACATTAGAGTTGGAAGTATTTGTATTCGAATATTTATTGGTGTCAGAGTCAGAAATATTACAAGCAGATTATCGATAACATAATTTAACAAATTCTTAGTAATTTAAGACAAAACCAGTACTACAGCCTACCTCAAATAAGACGTTTAAAAAGTGATAATATATTCTCTTTTGCGTAACCCAGTTCGATTTCCTAGTAATCATAATATTAAGTATGACTTTTTAAATAAGATTTTTTCTATTTAAAAATAAGATATCAAAAATTAATTTTTTAAAAAATTAATTTTTAATGATTTAAAAATAAGATATCAAAAATTAATTTTTAAAAAAATTAATTTTTAATGATTGTCATGATATTAGGTATAATATTAATAATAAAATAGATAATATTATATTGTTGGTATTGACACTCCACATAATTCTAGTCAGGATCCGCCACTGTAAGAAGCTATATGCATGTTAATAAACATTAACTATATTCCTGAAGGCTTAAAAAGATCTGAGTTTTAGCGAGTATATATATATATTATAATGTTATTAAGATTTAAATCCTAAGAGTATATATTTTCTGAAAACTAAAGTATATTCCATTGGTATTGTAACTACGAATGCATCCAAGAAAATAAAGAAAACATTCTGATGGACTGACGGAAACGTCAGGAGGCATTTTAAAAGGCCTAAGATGCTCATAATGAGCACACTATTACTGCCCCAGTTACACCAGTCTAATCCAGATAACGACGTTATTGGCGTTTTTTTTTTTTTTTGTAAGTTCAAATTAATCATTGAAGAAAAAAACTTCTCACTAACCCACTTCCGCCACCTCTGCCACTTCCACCGCCTCCCCCTAAACAATTTAAAGTTAGCAATTAACAGTTAATACCAAGCAGAAGCATTATTACCAGTACGGGGAATTTTCTTGTTGGATTTACAGCCTTTGCAGGTGTTGCTTGCAACCTTCTTTCAGAGTTACTAGCTATTGCTAAAGGGCTGAAGCTAGTTTGGGATCAAGGATATCGTAAATTAATCTGTCACTCAGACTCAAAGGATACTCTTAGATTGTTATCTGCTAATCAAGTGGGTTTCCATAAGTATAGGACCCTTATTTTAGAAATTACAGAATTACTGAGTAGAGATTGGACTGTCAGAATTGAACATACATTTAAAGAGGCTAATTTTTATACTGATTTTATGGCAAAGCTTGCAACTACCTGTGACAATGGTTTGATAATCTGGGATGAGCCTCCTCAAGGATTGCAACAGCTTCTTCTAGCAGATATCATGGGAATTAGCTTCGCTAGAATTGTTTAGTCTTTTCTTTTATTTGTTTCCACTATAACAAACAAAAAAAAAAAAGCAAAAGCATTATTAATGCTAAGAGGAAGATCAATGAAGTATAACTTTAGTGTGAGTCAAAGAAAATAAAAGTTCACATTAAGAAGTAAAAAACATGTGAAATCTCTCATCTATGACATAAAAAAAACATTACAAAAGGGACTGTTAATATAAAGAATATATAAAACAACCTTAACCTGTCAAAACTTCAAAGATGTGTTGCAAATATTTCAATTGGTAGCCCTAAAATTAATTGTTATTTTTATTTTAATTTTTAATTTTGAATTTATGCATTTTGATCTTTAATTGACCAGCAAACTTTTAATTTCTTTAATTTGATCCTTGGTCAGTTTCAGTCCTTACATTCACATGCTTTTTTCAATTTGATTCTGAATTTTAGATTTTTTCAATCAAGTCCTTAATTGCTAGTAAAACTTCAGTTTTTATGCGATTAAGCCTCTAATATGAGCAAATTAACTTTAAAAAATTACAATTTTGTTCCCCCTAAATATTAATTTTTTCAAATTAAAGCCTAAATTGACTTCAAAAATCAATTTTTATTATAATTAAGCCCTCAATAAATTCAATTAATACTTGAAGAATTCTAATTGAGTCCTTAAACATCCAATTTTGAATTTTCCACCTTAAATTGAATTTTTCTTTGCCAATAAAGCTTTTATCAGTCGAAAATATACTATCAAATTTTTCAATCTTGTATATTTTCATCTTTATCAACCAATCTTCATCAATTTCTTGGATATTTTGGTATATTCTTCTTATTTATATATTTATATGAATTCAGTACTTAAAATCTTCTAACTGTGAAAACTCACATGTATGTTTAATTCATTAATATTATTTATTGTGAAATTTTTATAAGGCAGTTTTTTTAGATGTGTTTTTGTTGTGGTAGTGGATTTATTATGAGCAGATAATTGTTAGCTTGTGGATCATAACAAACAAAACAAAATAAAAAATTTGCAATTTTCAATGAAATTACAGACGAAAAGGCAATTTCATTACCATTTTTATAAGCAAATCCACCGTGATGTTTGCAGCCATTCCAGAGTTCTAGAATTGGTGGTAAGACTTACATAATGTGTAGGAACTTGAAGACAGAATTGCCGATGGAATATTCTATTAGACCATTAAACAGTGACAAAATTTCTAAAAAAAATGGGTTGTAAAAGCTGACTTTTAGGCGCGAGTATTTTGTTGACGAGTTCGTCAATATTTAAAATTGCAATCCTTGCCGATTTGCTCTGAGAGGAAATATAATTAATGATTGTCAACAGTTAAAAAGAAATTCTAGCGGAAAGGGACAACGAGTTTTTATACTTTAAGCACATTGGACTCCTAAAATCAAGGACAACCAACCAATCACATAGAACTTCCTCACAGTGACGTACAATAAATTAATGATTCTGCTACTATCCCTCCTTCTGGCATAATAGGTATGAAATCAATTTCTCATCAATCTTTGTTCATTGATTCAGCCGTTTCTAATCATATGACGGGGGTATCTCAAGTACTCTTAGCAAATACTCAGCCACTGAAATCCCTTCATTCATAGTTTTAAACCTGATTTGATAATCGAGCTGATATAATAATTGAATTACAGATCATATGGATCAACCAAATAAAAAATATATCCATCCATTCATCTACCACTTTTTACCTGTCTTTCTAATCTGTATTATATGATATTGAAGATGCATTTTTCCTTATCAATCAGGCATCTACAGTCACATTAATTCTATTACTTGGTTTTCATTGATTAAACCTATTTAGATCTTATCATCTATTGATTATAATAATAGATGATTAGATTCTTTTAATATATTGTTAACAAGAACATAAATAAGACAATAAACAGAGCTTAGATTCAATCAAAACACAGGCAAGAAACATAAAAGAATTGACATATAAACTAAACAGAAATAAAGCAAGGAACAAGAATCTATTTTACATAAACAAAAAGCTAGTGAATTAAACAACCTATTTTACATCTATATATGAAAAGAAATGAAACCAGTGAAGAACAAAAATCTAAAAGAGAAGAAAACCGAAGCGAAACAAAAAATTATTTTATATCAAACCAGTGCTTTCATAAACAAAAAGCTAAATAAAAACAAGTAACAACAGTTTCATCTGACCTTGATTTACAGATCTTAACTGAAGAGAGCCAAATCAAGAAAAGAACTCAAACACCTTGCAAAAACAAATTCAGAGTTTGTCGAGGGTCTCTTCTTATTATTCTAACCAAAAGAGAGATGGGGACTTACCTGGTATGGCTTGCGTGTAGTTTAAATTCCTCTACAACTGATATGGCTATGAACTTTGAAGATGAAGATTAGGTTTTCTAATTCTTTGAATTGTGATTCTGTGTATCTTCATATTGCAATGCAAACGATTTGGTTAATTGATAGTAAAAAGCTAAAAACAATGTCGTTTTACTTTTATATATATATATATATATATATATATATAAACAGCCAGGTCTCAGCTTGGTTTACCCGAGTCGACCGAGTTTTGATGGGCCAAATTCTTAGCTGGTTTTTCATCAACTCGACCCTATTCTAGCCCTTGGTCTACCCACCGCACCGGGTCAGGTTTTAAAATTATGCCTTCAATCAATTTATGCAGTCAATAGTGAAGAAATACCTCTTACTGGCATTGGCACTACACCTTTCAAGAACTCTAATTTTTATGATACTCTTTATGTTCTTAAATTACATGTCAATCTAATCTCAGTTGGTTAACTTGTTGAATATAATTTTTTATTTGCTTTTGGTCCTTTCGGTGTTATCCAGGATCTACAAGCTTGAAAAGTGGTGGGCACAAAACAAGGACGGCTATTCATATTGACATCAGACGCAATAAACAAAAAGCTCCCATCAAATTGCTTCTTATCTCGATCAACATCAGATATTTTTTTTAGCAAGTAAATTTGTGGCACCTTTTTTTATCTTCAACTTGGCCATTCGCACGCTCAATGTTTGGAATGCTTGCTTTATTCAGATATATTTCTCCTAAAATGAATGTGAGAGCTATTTTCTTTAATACTACTTGTCAAAGTCGTTCTCTTTCAAAATGGGCTAAATTACCTTTTTCCTCTGGTGCTATGAAGATTGATGCTCCTCTTGATTTGATACATGGTGACGTTTAGAAACCCACTCCCATTCCCTGGAGCTGGATATGTACAAGTATTTTATTATCTTCCATTCCCTGGAGCTGGATATGTACAAGTATTTTATTATCTTCTTTGATCATCACACACGCTTTGCTTTGGTATATTTCATGTGAGCTGAATCTGAAGTGACATCTATTGCTATATTTATTTTTAAATGATCGAAAATCAGTTTAATATGAGCATAACAAATTTGCTCTTAATTAGGAGGAGAATATTCCAACACTTAAAAATTGTTGCATTTTTAAAAGAAAATGAAATAATTCACCAATACTCTTGCTCACGCACTCCTCAACAAAATCAATACAATCCAGACAATAAAAATTAAAGGTTTTGAATATTCAAGCAAGGATCGACACAATTAAATGAAAATCTAGTCTAAATAGACTATAAGAATAGTCTAACATATAATTTATAAACCAATAAAATAAATCTAAATTTAAATGAGGTTTGATAACGCTAGATTAAATTAGTATATTAAAACAAAAATAATAAGAGATCTTATAATTAAATCAAGCTTAAATTTTTTTTAGGTGATTTTATAAGTAGTTTTCCTATAACATATTACTCAGTCGCTTATCAAATAGCTGGATCTTCAGAAATTAGGCTGAGAAGTTGACTTTTGGGCCAATTTTGTTATTTTCATAGGATTTTTTGAATTTATTATTTATATTTTGAATTATGTTTTAATTTCTTTATGCTTTCGGCTTTGGGTTGTATTCAAAATACACCTTTACTTGATCAAAAGTCTCCATTCTTTTGCTTATATAAATTAGAGGATTTTCTTGGTTCTTTCAAATTGTCATTATATACAGAAACTTGGACAGTATAGAGTGTGGATATTATCTCTATGAATCGATTACTTCTGATCATAATTCTTACCCTCTTCTTCCATGTCAAAGCCCAAATCACTTCCCATTCGGATTCAGCTCCCCTCAAATTATCAGTCCATCAAAGCCTTCCACTAATCCTCGGGATCCTCTCGCCTATGCTGTTTATAACATTTCTCGTACTTGCCTACGCAAAATACTGCGGGAGAAACCAAAATAATTTCTTAGGCCGTTATCTCCATCACCAAAATTTTCATGGACTTAGTCGATCAAATTCTAGGTTTTCTGGGATTGGCGAAGAAGTGATCAATTCCATGCCCTTTTTCAGGTTTTCTTCACTTAAGGGCTCAAAAGAAGGCCTAGAATGTGCAGTTTGCATATCAAAATTTGAAGATTCTGATGTCCTCAGACTGTTGCCAAAGTGCAAGCATGCATTTCACGAGAACTGCATCGACCAATGGCTAAAAAGTCACTGTAGCTGTCCTCTTTGCAGATACAAGGTAGATCCTCAAGATGTCAAGAGCTTCACTTACTCAAGAAGTTGGAGGCACTTGCAAAATCCTTCAAATCTAGCAGAGGATCCTAATCTCGAGATCTTTGTCGAAAGAGAGCATGATCGTCAAGTTTCATCATGTTTTAACCCAGGAAGCAGCTTTCAAATTAGCAATGACAACAGCAAAAAGGAAGAGTTTCTGGTTCAAGCAGCTGGTAACGCTGATGATAACAGGAAACTCTCTCATAAATTCATGCACAAGATCATTATTTCAGATGTTCTTGTCAAGAGTCGATGGAGCGATGCTAATTCTTCAGATTTTTTGTCCCTGAACACTGAGATGCTTGGAGTCATGTCAAGCAACAGATTTTCTCCTATGAAATCAAGTAGTGCAAGATTCCACAGTGGCTTGTCCAGGGTTGAAAATTCAGAGAAGGTTAAGGATGATACAGAAAGAAAGAGATTGTTCGAGCCCCAGTCTGCTACTGTTGACAGAAGTAATTCTGTTCCAAGCTCAAGCTTAAATCCGTCAAAAATGCTTAATCCTGTGGGTAAAAGGTCAGAGTCTGAGATCACAATTTTTTCAAGGTTCAGACAGCTAAGTGCAAGGAACAAAATGAAAGAATCTGCATCCCTCGGGAATGGAGGAAAAGATGAGAGGATCAGGATGCTTTGGCTGCCAATAGCACGGCGAACAATACAATGGTTTTCCGTTCGAGAAAGAAACTTACGACAATTTGAGTACGAAAGACAAGCATCAAATGTGTGATTTTCATCTTAGCAGCTTAATTTGTAAATTTTCACGTGTTTCTAATAGCTTTCATGTTATATGATGACCTGAAACCTTGGTGATGACATTGTTACATTTAGCTGTTTGCTAATTATGTTAAATCAATAAATTTAAAAGTTTCGTTCATGCTAATCATCATTGATGTGAAACAGCGCAAAAGTTCTAAATTTCATATTCCTGCAATCCTTAATAGCATTAATCTATTCTTGAAATCTCACATATATTTTTTGAAAGTCAACAAGCAGTATTTTTTTTATAGAATAAAGATTAATATATAAATTTAATTATAACTTATTATTTTCATGAATTATTATCTAAACCTCTAGTTGAAGCAATAATACATGCAAATATTTCTTCTTTTTAGCCAAAAACAAGAATAATACGACAAAAGACACGAAAGCATTGTTATAAGAAATTTCTATTAAGAAGTACTTATAAATTATTAATTATTATTATTTCTCTAGTTGAAAACTCATTTTCTTATAGAATGTTAAATATAATAAAATAAAATGGATCAATGCATATATATAATGCAACAAAATAATGCGGCATTAAAATCTTTTTTTTTTCAAGGTTTATATATCAGTTTGTATGTAGCAGAATAAATTAAAATTTTTCTAAGAGTAAAAAATGACTTGTATTCAGTTATATTTCCACCATACTCTTCATTTAAAAAAAAAATGAGTGGTACACATGTAATAAAAATTAATAATTTATTAAAGTCTAATTAGGAAAAAATAACTAATATTTCCATTAATTGTGGAAAAACTTAAATAATTACTTATTTAATAAGGTTCAATATTTAGGAAAAGTAATTGATATTTTCATTGATCGTGGCTAAAAATCGAAACAACAGTGAAGAAAATTGCAAAAATTGTAGGGTCCAGTTCTAACAAGGATTTTAAAATATCCGGCAGGAAAAAAAAAGTTTAACCAGTTTTTTTTTTTCATCTATATCATCTAAGTATATCTCTATGCAGCCCTGGAAATTTGTCATGATCCTTCTATTTAAGGATTTTCAACGGTTAGTTATTAGCTATTCTTGCAGTCCTATAAAGTCAACTAATTGTACTTTGTTTTTATTTTTTTGCCGACCCAGAATAGATCAATTAATTTGAAGGTTTAATTCAAATAAAAAAAATTAACTTAAAAAAAACTCAACACCAACCAATGGACAGGTTTTATAACCAAGTTTAGGTGCATGGATTTGCTTCTAATTTGTATTCATTGTTGGCTAACAATTGGGATGATATTTTAAAATTTAATATGTTTAACAATAAAGTTTTTAAGTATTTAAATAGAGAATTATCACATGTTTATATTAATATTTTCTTTTTAAAGGTTCGGAAGATCCAATACTTGCAAAATAATTTTTTTATGATATTTAGTAATTTTTTAATGATAAAATCAGTAATTTTTAATTAAAAAAATATAATAAATAAAATAATAAGTTTTAATAAGAGTGTTAAGATTATTAATATTGATGAGTCTACTATATTGCCAGACTTATATATTCTTTGACTTAATGAATAGCTGATTTCAAAAAGATTAAATTTAATATCTTACTAAATCCTTATATATTTAAAAATAATGCATATGTAAGTTTAAGGATGTTAAGCCTGAAAGCAATGTCAAGTCCATATCATAGTTTTACAATCCGGCCCGGTGGTCGGCCCGGTCTAAGGCCCAGGTTCCGGGTTTTGACTGGGTCGGCCGGGTCAATTTTATTTTTTTGAAAAAATTAAAACGACGTCGTTTTAGCAAAAAAAAATAAAAAAAATAAAAGTCAACGAGTTTGAGACCGGGTCTTGACCGGGTCTTGCCGGGTTAATCAAGTCGTCAGGTCAACCCGCCAGGTCGGCTGGATCACACAGGGTTTTTTCTTCTTTTATTTTTTCTTTAACCCGGCCCAGTTCCGGCCTCGGGTCGGCCGGGTCCCGGGTCGACCCGCCGGGCCGGGCCGGGTTTCAAAACTATAGTCCATATCACCTGTGTTTGATATATTATCAAGCTTAGGTATAAAGATTTATTATTTTGCTTTTAATTCTTTTAATTTTGTGTTTTTAAAAAAACATGTTAAAAATATATCGACACATCAAATAGGTTAATAATTCAAGTTATAAATATGTTAAATAAGTATATGAACAATAAAGAACCATATAATAAACTGAGGTCGTAATCGCAAACGTCATGATCAATCTGTTTTTTATTTATTTTGTTTCCATTTTTTGCCTTCCATGGTTTGCTGGGCTTCATTAATCTTTAGATCTTCGCTCACTTGTCTAACATGGGCTTACTTTGAAGCCCTAACTCTGGCCTTTGTGTTTGAATCATTTATAATTTTATTACAAGCTCTCCCACCATCATCAATGAGCTCAGCTGCTTTGTAGCTACACTCTAATGGATCATTTCCATGGATATCAAAGCAGCTAAAGGCTGGAATTCAGTTTTCCCAATCCCAAATCTATCACTTTACTCACCACCACCACCGAGCCCTCCTCCTTTTGTTTTCTGCTCGTACAATTCCCATGCAAACAACCACAACCACCGCCTTAAATTGCCCTTCGTTTTCTCTCTATTTATCACATTAGCTGCTGCTGTACGGACATTAAACAATGGTGTTAATAGAATTATCTGGAAATGGAACCTGTGATCGTGGACGATTTGCGTAGGTTGTTTTTTATAAGCCAATAACTAATTAACTGTATTAATAAGGGAAACTCCAGAGAGCTAAGGATGCCAACTATCTAAGAGCAGGCTGATTATTTATTTCTATGTTTTAAAAATATTTTTAAAAAAAATTAAAATTTTTTTTATTTTTTTATTAACTTTAAATTAATATGTTTTTAGTATTTTTAAATAATTTTAATGTGATATTAAAAATTATTTTTAAAAAATTAAAAAAATCATTAATATATATTTTAATATAAAAAATTATTTAAAATACAACTACAATCACACACTACACTGCATCTTAATCTAAGAATTAGGCAGACATGCAGCCAAAAGTGCCAAGACAAACAGCAAGCCGAAGAATTACAAAGGTTAAGGCAGGCAAAACTACAGCAAGACTACGCGAGGAATGCCACAATTAACTTCATGGATTTGCTTATATTGAATATACGCGGTTGAAATCAAAGGATAATATAATTTATTATAAGTTAAAACCCTTAAAAATAAGAATGTTATAGCTAAAAAACAATTAAATAGTTAATTTTTATTCATCAAAATTTATTTATAAAATATTAAAAACTAGAAAATCTTAATAATACTGAATAGAAGGTAAAATAAAATAAGAAAAACTATTTCTTTTAAATAGGAAAACTAAAACAAATATATTATACTACTGAATAAAAAAAATTATTTCAAATGACTAAAATATATATGTATCTCAATCAAATTTCCAAATTATAATCGTACTATATATATCCATCCCCTACCTAATAGTTTCACGGAAATAAATGCCAAAATTATGTGCAGATAAATGTGTAACCAATGTAAAGGACCACTATTTAATGATCTCAACAGTCTTATTTACGCACATGACCATTTACACATGACAATTCCTGTTACATAAGTATAATTTAAAAAATTGCAGTTGTTAATAATACTCAAAACGGTATCGGATATACAATTTAAGGCAAACATGTTGGCAGCATTCAAATTACAGCGGAAACAGGTTGTTGGATTGATTAAAGGGAGTGAACTCCTGTCCTCCACGTTATTGATTTAGAACTTAATTTATAGATGTCAGTGCTCCCAGTAACTGCTGATAATTGTCTATGGATGGTTCCATATAAAGAGAAAGAGAGGGAACAAACTTGCTGTCCAACCCACTTCACTATCTTCATAAACACACAAGCTCATGTCCTTGAATCTTTAGCTAGAACTCCCTGCCTCCAAGTCTGATAACCAATTGCATCCCTCCTGGAAACACTCTTTGCCATGGATTTCTATGGCAGGAAATCTCTGTTTAGCTTCATAACTGAAGAGAGAAATGCACCACAAGAACTGAATGACCAAGAGCTTCAATTTAGCCCTCCAAGGCCTGTCAAGAATGCGCCTATTCAATTTAATGGAAGGGTGATTGCACCTATTCAAACTTCAGCTAACATGGTGGCCTATCAAGAAATGAATGACCAGGAGCTTCAGTTTAGCCCTCCAAGGCCTTCTACCACTCATTCCAGCAAGCTTACGACCCTATTGCCACCTTCTAGCCCAGAATCACCATGGACGCTCTCTCCTCATCGTACCCCATCACCTTCTCTTCTCTACCATTGCATAGCCTCGCTTCATCGACATGAAGGTAATATATACTCTATTGCTGTCTCGAAAGGAATAGTCTTCACCGGCTCTGAAAGCAACCGTATTCGTGCATGGAAGCAGCCGGATTGCATGGAAAGAGGTTGTCTCAAGGCGAGATCTGGTGAGATAAGAGCCATTTTAGCTTATGGTAATATTCTTTTCTCTGCACATAAAGACCTTAAAATTCGAGTTTGGAACTTCGCAGTTTCAGATAATTTTAGAGCCAAAAAGGTCCTTACATTACCTAAAAGAAGCTCATTTCTTATGTTTCCCAGACCTAACACACAACAACACAAGGATTGTGTTTCTTGCCTGGCTTATTATCATGCAGAAGGACTTTTATACACTGGATCATATGACAAAACAGTTAAAGTTTGGAGGGTTTCTGACAAAAAATGTGTAGATTCCTTTGTGGCTCATGAAGATAGTGTCAACGCTTTATTGGTGAACCAGGATGATGGGTGTGTTTTCACTTGCTCTGTTGACGGGTCAGTTAAACTATGGAGGAGAGTATATAGAGAGAATTCTCATACTCTAACCATGACACTGAAATTCCAACAATCACCTGTCAATGCCTTGGCCTTAAGCTCATATTTCAACAATTGCTTTCTTTACTCAGGGTCATCGGATGGTACCATAAATTTCTGGGAGAAGGAGAAATTTTCTGGAAGGTTTAACCATGGTGGATTCTTACAAGGCCATCGTTTTGCAGTTCTTTGCCTAGTAGCTATAGAGAAGCTGCTATTTAGTGGCTCAGAGGACACAACCATTAGGGTTTGGAGGAGAGAAGAAGGAAGTTATCTTCATGAATGTCTAGCTGTATTAGATGGGCATAGAGGACCAGTGAGGTGCCTGGCTGCTTGTTTGGAGATGGAAAAGGTTGTGATGGGGTTTCTGGTATACAGTGCAAGCTTGGACCAAACTTTCAAGGTATGGAGGGTCAAGGTTTTGCCTGAAGAGAAAAGGTACTTGGATTATAGAGAAGTCAGTGATTCAAGGTCAAGGGTAATGGAATATGAGATGAGTCCTGTTCTGTCTCCTTCATGGGTAAAGAAGAAACTTAAAGGAGACTATTTTCAATAGATCATTCATGATCATCGTCAAATTAAAGACTGAAAATTATGTTTCAATGTAGAATCTGTATACCTCGCTGCTATTGGAAGTATATATATCGTATTCTGAATATAGTATTATATATGCTCTTGCCATTTCTGTGACAAATCGCTTTAATTCCTACAGACGGACCACTGCTTTCTGCACATGTCAATGGCATCTATCTTTCTTTTCGATGGAAGACGAGAATCTTTATAAAGTTGACAACAGTGCATGGATGGAAAACCAGAGAAATTAAAAATGAAGTAAGAAGCCTTGTAGTTAATGGCGCCTCTTAATCCAAGCATAACACCCTCCATGTTTCGTAACATATCTATACCTCTACCGGTGTAGCTGAACCTCTTATGGCAGGAATTGATCCAAGTTGATGCTTTATGAAAGAAAAGACAAAGAACAGGATGATTTTTTCAAATAAAAATCTGCTCCTAACCTGTCAGAAGAATCGTTGCCATACTCTTTTCTAAATTTACCATAAACCAAGCCTTGAAATAAATCATGTAATGATTGAGGAACACGCCATAAAAAAATCCCCCATATCTAGGGATTGGGTTCTATAATGAGTTGACTCGGTGTAAGTAGTTAGGTTGGTTTAGCCATTCTTTAAAGAGTTAATTTTGTCATTTATTTTCAGAACAAATTTAAAAATTATTGAATTTTGGCATACATCAAAACATATTTTCCCCTGTGATCTAGGACTGTAATCTTAATTCTTGAAAAAATCTAATTTTTTTCACTATATAAAAATTGATAAAAATCAATGAAAATGCTAATAAAAAATATTTTATGGTGGTGCGGGTTAATTTCCATCAACAATTTCAATTTTTAAAAAAATTTATTTCGCCGGTCATTTCTACTGCCAGCAAAATAAAAAAATAAAATAAAAAAGCCAACAAGCTACTTTTTAATAACGGTAAGTACTGTATTTTTTTTTGTATTTTAAAGGTATTTTAAAAAAAAATTATTTTTTTAACTTTAAATTAATATTTTTAGGTGTTTTTTAATTATTTTAATATACTTTTATCAAAAATAATTTTTAAAAAATAATAAAAAAATATTTTAATATATTTATAAATAAAAAAATAAAAAATAATTATAACTACATTTCTAAACACTACAATCAGTGTATATATATATGAAAAAATAAAATGCAGTATTGTCATAATCGTGGTAGGTTCAAGACACGTGAAAACTTGGAATATATAGACGTAGATGTCTTGCTTCGGTGTGTTTTAATTATATCCCTTGCTCCAACAGAACACACCAACTAAAAACTAGTTTTTGGGGTCCTGTAGATGTCTGCAAATTGTGAGCCATCAAATTCACCTGCTTTATACAGTTTGTGACAGCTCGCCCATCTATATTTAATGCTTGCATTATCATTAATTTCTTTATCACCATGAGTCCTCTAATATATATTTATACTGAGTCGTTGATGTGCTGTTTTCTCTGTAACCACAACAGTTTTTGGGCATGCATTTAATTTCTCTTTTTCCAGGGGGGGGGCTGGTGTTGTTAAATATGAGAGATACTACTAAATTCAACAAAGACAAATATATAAACAATATATGTTTTCTCTCTCTCTTTTATATATATATACACACTAGCCATTTAACCTTTGCTTCTTCATGAGTTATAATTTTTTTTAAAAAAAATATCAAGTATACAGGTTGCTTTAAAATGTTTTTTAAAATGAAAAATTCTAAGTGTAAATTGAAAAGTCTATGTAATCATTTAATTAAATAAATTGATAACCATATATGAAAAAAATTGCTAATAATAAATAAATTGATAAGCAGGTTTCTTTAAAGTGTTCTTTTACAGTGTAAATAAAAAATCTATGCAATCATCTACTTAAAATAAATTGATAATCATTTATGTAAATAAAAAAATTTGCCAACAATAACCAAGAAACAAACTGAAAAAATAAGACATTCACTCTATTGTGTTTACTAAACTTATTTATTTAAATAAATAAAAGACAAATCCACACAAAAAAAAAATGCATGACTTAAACGATAAATAAAAATAAAAATAAAACTAACTCAATAAACCCATATAATAAAAAATATCATGCAAGGCCAAAAACATTAGCAAAATATAAGGAATTGACATCTTGAGCGAACTCAGCATCCAACTCAAGTTAACAAATCAAACACATGATCTAGGACATGAAATTGGGATGACCTCATAAATAAAACATCAAAATAAAAATCAGCAAAAAAAATATTTGAAAAAAATGATTAAAAAGAAAACAAAGTCAACTCGGACTAATTATCTTTCAGATCTATGACTCGAGTCATGAGATCAGAGTAACCCTATTAAAAGAAAACCCAAAACAAATAACAATTGAAAGAATCAAGACTAAATTCGACATAAAAATAAATGAAATTAAATGTTTAGGGATGGAATTGAAAAAAACAAACTAATTAAGAAAATGATTAAAAAATATCAATTAAAATAATTAGTACCAAATTCAACAAAAAAAATTAAATAAAAATAAATGCTTAAGGATGGAATTGAAAAACAAAACAAAGCAAATAAGAAAATGATTTAAAACCAAAGAAATAAAAATTAATCAAATGAGGACCAAATTCAATAAAACAAAATTAAAAAAAAATCAAACCACCAAGGATGAAATTGAAAAAAAAAATTGATTAGAAATAATCAATGTAAATAAAATAATTGCAATTAAAAGAAGAAGTACTAAATCAAAAGAAAAAAGATATTGAAGGGCTAGTGTAATTCACTAAAAAGACATCGAGACCAATCCACTAATGCGGTGGAATCACAATTCAAACTGTCAAAGTCATCGACACATATTGCTTGAAGGTGGCGAATCGGGGGACGCGTGTTAGGTACACATCAATAGCTCTTTCTCTCTTTTTTACTTGGTAAAAAAAATGCCCCTAGTAGCAAACAATAATAACAAAAAAAAACCATTATGAAATTAAAATTAAACCATTGGAGTCAAGTTTAAAAATTTGAATGGCAAAGGTAATGGAGTAATCACATTGTGTATTAATTTGTAGAAAAAAAAAATTTGTCTTAGGACTAAACAACAATAATATTATAAAAAAAAACATTATAAAATTATAATCAAACCCCTGAAGCTAAGGCTATAACACTTTAATGGTAAAGGTAATGGAGTAATTCAATTGTTCATTAAAAAATCAAAATTACTATAAGGCTCCTAGATCAAAGGTTCTTATTGTTAATTTTTTAAGGGCAATACAACAACTGCACTGTTATAAAAAAATAAAAAGACATTGTTGTCTCCAAACAAATAAAAAAATAACACATTAATAGTGTGCAAAGATCATTTTATCTCTCAAGCAAAGCTTTAATTATAAATAAAATGGTGAATTGTAAAATAATAATTTCACTGTAATCCAAGACACATTTTACTATAGATTGAGTTATAAGGAACACACACAATTTAGTTTTTAAGTTTACACACACATATTCATTGCAATAGTCCACACTAATAATGCACATATTATGTATGTATGTATATTAGTGTGACCATTTCACTTTAATAGTAGACATATATTAGTGTGGATTATTACAATGAATACTATTTCACCTTTTAATGAACAAAAAAAAGTCTTTGTTATGGGGGTGCTTGGATCTTCTTTACTAGATCGTTGGTTATTAAAAAATTGTTTGGATGGATCTAAGTTTTTTTTATATTTTTTATATATAGAGTAAAAATATATTTTTATCCCTATGTCAACAAAATTTAGAGTTATTGTTTAAAAGCTTGTTTGACTTTTCATAATTTTTTTTTAAAAAATATTTTTTTAATCCCAAAATAAATAAAAATATCGGTTGTTGTATAAATGTCTTTTATAAGTTTTTCACTTTTTGAAATATAGTTAAAATTCATATTTGACCTTAAAAAATGACAACAAAATAGGGTTTGTATTTTGAGGTTTTTTGATACTTTCACAAGATTTTTTCGGTAATCATCAGGGTTAAGAATCCTTAACTTTTTTTATATATATATATATATATAAATATATATATTCAGTCCTGTGTGCAGTATATATTTCTTTTGTCAACTTCTTTTTCAAAATTAAAATTTAATTTTGAAATAAACTTTTAAAAATTAAAATTTAATAAGAACATGAATAAAAATTTTATTCACATCATCTATTTTATCTATTCATGCAATATAAATAGAATTAATTATTTAAATAAAGTATCATTTTAGATAAAAGAATTTAGTAATAGTAATATGATAAAAAAAAATACATTTAAAATTTCATGATATTAATATATTAATTAAAACTTGAAAAAAGAAATTATCGGTTTATTTAATGAAATTGCTAGCTTGCTTCGAGATAGGAGGAGGAAAAATATTAAGAATTAATGCCATGACAAACTCAAGCACTTAGGATTATTGATTAATTAATTCACAAAATTGACAAAAACTAAACAAAGGGACTAAGATGCATCAAGTAAATTAGCATCACAGTAGCATCACAGGGCGCGTAGTCCACATATAGAAACTTAAAACATTGATAAAAGAGAGGGGACACCATATCCATGATCACTTGGTAATTTGAGATTTAGAAAGGCTCTTCTTCGCTGGGAAGAGGACGATGAGATCTTGTGATGAAGAAGTTCTCATAGATAAACCCAGCGAGTCCACCACCAATAAGGGGTCCAACCCAGTAGACCCAGTGGTCTGTCCAGTCCCAGCTAACCAAAGCAGGTCCAAATGATCGTGCTGGGTTCATTGATGCTCCGGAGAATGCCCCACCAGCCAAGATGTTGGCTCCTACTACAAAGCCAGTCAGCATTGGACCTAGCCCGTCAATGGATCCCTTCTTGGGGTCGACAATGGTGGCATAGACTGTGAACAGCAAGGAGAAAGTCAGTACGATCTCCCATACTACTCCTTGAAGGTAGTCCATCCCTCTTGCAAGTGTATGCACTGGAGTAGCCTGCAAAAAAAAAAAAAAAAAAAAAACAAATAGAAACCCACCAGTGGTTAATTAATTATTAGATAAAAAAGTAGCAAAAAATATATATATAAAATATGGGGTAGGGGACAACAATCTCCGGCCTATACTAGTGCAATGATTGAAAAACACGCCACAACAATTAATTTTTAAAACATGTTGGGACTTAAGAATCAAAAGGAACTAAGTTCATTGTATAGCTCAACTTTCCTTGAAAAAGTTCTGAAATCAGCATTGATTTTTATATATATATATCCAAAGTTTTTCAATTTTTCCAGTTTTTGTATAGATTATGAGGGTGTTTGGGAGTGTGGTAGCGGTTGCTTTTCAAATAGCTTTTCATGCCGAAAAGCATGCCAATAATGTTTTTTTATTTTTTAAAAATTATTTTTTACATCAGCACATCAAAACGATCCAAAAAGTACAAACCGTACTCAATTTTAGTAAAAAAAAAATAAAAAATTTTTGAATTTTTTCAAAAAGCTGGTTTGGCCGCAATGCCAAACAGGCTCTATATCACTATACTAAATTAAATTCGTACCAAACTTAATTGCACGGGGCAAGGCTTCAATTATAGATTTGGAGGGGTGACTTTTAAAAAAAAAAAATTAAACAAAAAGAATAGCATTGTTTTGATCAAATAAATTTTTTTTAAAAAATCAGCAATTTAAGGTTTGGATTTGGACATAATAATATTCATGTTTTAATCAAGTAAATCAAATTTTTTTATCTTTTACTTTTTTTAACTTGAATCAATCTAGATTTCAAATTGCTCAAGTCTCAAGTGAGTTGTTAAGTCAGACCAGTTTAACAGCTATATATGATTATATGCACAAGTTCTAAAACATACATGTGTTATCCCTAAGGTCTATGGCTCAAGCCAATTGCCTTACCAATCCTCCGGTGAGATACTTGAGGAGGAGACAAGCAGCTGTAGATGCCAACAATTGGTCAATCCAGTAGAGGATGGATCGGACAACAGTGATATGACCACCAAAAAGAAGGCCAATAGTCACCGCTGGGTTGAGATGACCACCGGAAATGTGGCCAGCAGATATCATCACGGCCACCACAAGTGCATGTGCCACAGCCACAACAAACAAGCCCAGTAGAGCATCTCCTGTTAGCTTATCTGTTCACAGAAAGCACACAGCATAAAATCCTTCATTAAACTCTTTTCTGATGTTTAAAATCAACTATCAACGAAGATTAAGAAAGAAATTATAATACGAGAGTTGGGGCATAAATTTAAGTGAAAGTACCGGCAGCCATGGCAGATCCAACACCAGCAAAAACAAAGAGGAAGGTGGTAACGAACTCGACTACAAGGGCTTTGAGGCAGTCAGGCTGAGCAGCCTCATGACGAGATCCCAACGCAATTTTTGCCATCTTCACCCACTCTACCTGGTGATTGCGGATGCCTTAACAAACCTTAATGGGATTGGGAGCTAATTATGATATGTGTAATTAAGTTTGGAGTTGCAATATTTATAGGCATCATTCATGTGATGCCCTCACTAGCAACTAGCACTGATGGCACGTTATCATGCAATAGGATTATTTTGTAGCCAAATTACTTGGATACCCATTACCCGTTGACTTAGTTTTTTTTATTTGTCATGTCTGAAATTGTTAGGAGTTCTTCTCTGGCAATATAATTCTCTGATGAATCCCACATAAAATATCAGTACAAAAAAGGAAAACTTTATTTGCCGTTCAATTTCTACGTTACACTTTTGGTATGTAAAAACTTGAATTCATCCATTTTCGTGCATGAATTACGAAAATTAACGTAGGCAGGGGGGTTAAAAAGGGTAAAATGATGCCTTTTTATTATGGCCCAAGTATGAATGCTGGTGATGATAAGAAAGGGAATCGCATGGATAAGAATTGAAAGGTCGATTTGCATAACGAGTGCTAGACTTTCTGAAATTGTTAGACTTTCTCACAAATCTTGGGTAATCGTGTTAGTGGAAACCGAATGTCTTTAACTTTTTCTTGGTTTGTTTTTTTAACGATGAGATTTGATCAACTTATCATTATCATTTTAGAATAGAAATTCATACTTTGGAGTATAGTGCAAGCGTTAAAACAAACTCTAAAGATAGCAGGCTAGAAAAATAGGATAGGATAGGATAGTTATACAAAATTTATTCACAATTTTATTATTGAAAAGTTTACAACTCCTTAATAAATCTAAAATTCAACCTATATATTAAACTAAAAAACCTAAAAATAAAATAAAAATAACAAAAATCCTAAACAAATTAGGAAAAATAAAATTATGAAGTATAATATTTAATTTCATAAACTAAATAGAAAAAAATAAAAAGGAAAAAGGAAAAATAAATTTTTCTTAAATACATAAAAAAATCATCATCTAGTTTAAATTATTTTTATCTCGATCTTATGGATATCCAATCAATACTCTACAACCCCTTTTCTTTCTTCATTTCATATGTCTAACTGTTTTTTATATCAACTTCAATTTATTCATATTAAATTTTGCATAAAAAAACATTAAATGACAAGTGATTTCTCTTCCACTAGTTTATAAAATAATGAATTTAAAACCTCACATTTCCTTCATCAACATGTGTTGCATCTATATAACCCTTAAACAAACATATCTTAGTAATAAAAGTAAACTTATAATCAAAAGGAACAATACAACCTAAATTAATAAAATAAAAATTTGTTTAGTACTTTCTATATTTTTTTTTACACACAATCTCTAATTTATCAGTAAAGACACAGTTAATGACATCATTATTGCCATTAATATCATTATTTTTTCTATCATTGTCAACATAATCATCATTAAAATAAACGTTATAGATCGACGGAGAATATCAACTTATATATCTCATCATAAATATAATCATCAAAATTTTCATGATATTTATTTTAATTAAGAAGTTGTTCATCTACTAATATTTTTGAAACGAGCTCTTGAAACTAGTTATGAATCTATTTATAATTATTCTCCTTATGATCATTTAAATTTTTTTATTTTCAATGTTATTAATTGATAGGATTGTTTCTATATATTTATTATCTTTTATCAGTGGGTTAGTTTTATAATATGTGTGGGAATTAATCTTCATTGAATAATCAACCTGGTATCGTCAATTGAACCTAGATATCGATCCACGCATGTTCTTGACGATCATAAGGAATGACATCATTATTGCCATCGATTAAAAGACCGTCTTCTATATATATGTGTGGGAATCTTGGAGAAGTTTGGATGTAATTGAATGATCTCCAAAGCAACAAATGCAATTATATTTTGAGTTTATTATCTTCACAAGTTTTCCAGCTTCATAGAAACAATCGATCATCAAAATGAGTTGAGAGTTGAAAAGGATAGATAATAAGACATGAAGATTAATTTTGGCCTTCATTTTCATACGAGGTCAAGCCCACTTTCAGCACATAATTATATCGATATGGACCCTACCAAGTTATAATTGTTCTAAAGCATGATGCATCATTACTGATCCACCACCAAACTCAAAAAGCAAAACTGATCCTAATCCTTAAGAATGATTCAGATTCAGAGGTTCAAAGTATTAGGTCAACATCCACATGAACCAAAACACGTCATGTATGCAACATCCACGATGGTTTTTCCTTTTGGAATCCTTAATGCCCTTCTTTTTTTCGATCGCTGCTTCTGTAATTTAAAGAAAAGTAGGGTTTGTGTTCAATCATACACCAAGCTTTCCATGGAGTAAGGGAAATTAAACAGTATGACAAACCCCCACCACCACAAAAGCTGAGTTGCTGGTTCGATGTTGACATAGAAAAATGTCATATTCAAATAATGAGCATGAGTACATTGTGTCGTCTTCTTCATTCTTTTCAATCAATTCGATTCTATGTCTTATTGTCCTCTTTGACATTTTAATAGTGAAGCTCATTTTGTCACCCATGTGATCCCACTCTATATCTACACCACTCTTGCGCTCTTCATAAGTTTTTGAAGAGGAACTAGCTCTGGTACTTGATCGTTAATATACATAAAAGATCATTAATAAATATGTTTAATTAGACATTCTTTCATTAATAAGATTGATAGGCAAGATACGTGCTAATCTTTCTTAAAAAAATATTTTATATATGATAGTCATTTACAGGAAGGAAATGAATTTTCGTAAGAGGGGTGTCGAAGGAAATAAACTGCTAGAATGAATTTTAAAATTAATGAGAAAACTAGGAAAGATTATATATATATATATATATATATATGTATAAAATATATAAGTTTTGAATGGTTAAAATGCTTAATTATTACGAAAAACTAAAATATTCAAGAGTCAAATTAATTAAAAACATTCAATACTTTGAGTGTGACCTGGCTCCCAGAATAAAATATGGTTCCACCCCTCATCATTCATGTCATTCTTCCATCACAAATTCATAAAAAAAATGCAGGATAGCACTAAAAATAAAATAAAATAATGGAAATTTGGGGTAGCTTTGCAATACTTAGAGCTCATAATTAAGATTCCATCTCTCATGTCCATGCTTTCAGTATCCTTAATTTGTGAGCCAGAATTCTCTCCGAGTGACAAAGCCACTTCATCGGCACATGGAGGAAGGCTTGAAACAATGTCTCATACAATGTTGACATCAAAACAAGATAGAGGCAACACAAGGACGGTTCACATTCGAGTGAGAAATTAAAATAATAAAAAAGCCAACGTTTTTTTCAAAATAAAATAACAATTAGAGATGGAACGGAGGATGCATTATTGCGATTCCCAGCTAGGGCGAGCACCATGTTGCATTATTAATTATTTAAAGAGGTGACTGATTCATCTCTTTGTCGTTGAGCCCATCATGATTCCAGTGTATGGTATAATTATGATAATTTTTTTTTTTATTCAAGAAAATTTTATTTCTCAAAAAGAATGCTTTATAAATTTAAATAAATAAATAAAATCTCGGCTATCTCAGACTCTTACAAGAAATATATGTCCTGACTTGAACAGGAGATCTGCTGTGCAGATTTCAAGCCTTATCACCACGCCACATCCTTTAAACTGCATTTATGACTATACTTGCTACTAAAATACAAATTTTACTAAGGTACTCTATTTGGTGGCAAAAACACCCAAGAATGAAAGCTATACAGTGCATGGATGAGAAATTGACCCAATGACAGTGCATAGCATATTGTCATGCTGATCCTGGCCACGATCCAAGCAGTTTTCTCTTGCCAAATTGAGGCGAGGATGATCTCTCCAAAGCAGAATTTGAAGTCAAAAGATACCCAATAATTCATAGATGGAATTACTAATGACTGATTCTTCAATTTCTTTTTTTAATTATAAAGTCCCATGTTTGAAGCTTGATTAAATATTAAGGTGGGGTTTCTTAATTTGGTCAATGCTAAATCGATTTTTTTTTAATTGCTAATGGGAATCTAAAATTGATTGGCAAAATCTTATTAAAGGTGTGTTTGACATTATATTTTGAAAGAGTTTTTGTAAAAAAATTTTAAAAAATATTTTTTTATTTACTTCAAATTAATATTTTTTTTATATTTTTAAATTATTTTAATGTACTGACATTACAAATAATTTTTTTAAAATTATTATTTTAATATATTTTAAAATAAAAAATATATTTTAAAAAACCCATAACCACCCTTTGAAACCCTTTCTATTTGCCAACTAAGCAAACTTCATCATGTTAGCGACAATGAGACCAAAAGGATAATAATAAAAAAAAACTCCCATCATATGCCACGCTTGATGCAAAAATTATAACACCATTTAATTGTCTTTATACAATTGGTTAAGCATAGCAAATGAAGCTAGGGTTTAATTGTGTCGAATCGGCTAGCGATAACATGTTCGTTTTGAATATATATATATATATATCATGGACATGCTGAAAATGATATTTCCTATCTATATAATATATATTAAACCTATCTTGTTCTGGTGAGTTAATTTGAAACCAATTAATTTAAGTCCGGCTCAGGTTAAGTTTCAAAAAAAATATAAAGAGAATTGACCTTCTTGTTAAAAACCTAAAATAAGTATGTCAGTGATTACTGACGTTTAACTACTTTTACCTTATATTTTATTTTCCCGTTAGGCTTACTTTGAAAATTACTCTCCCAATCATAGCCCACCCCACCCCACCCCACCAATAGGAGATCATAATTGCTCCACGAATTGCTTAAATTTTATTGTCTACCCAGCCTTCCATTGCAAAGAAAGAAGAAAGAAAAAAAAAAAAAAGTAGAATTAGGCCCATGAATATATCCATGTAGACAGATAATCCCAGTATTTAGAATATGGGCCACATGCAAACAGCCCGGATGCCAATGGCAAAACGTGCAAGAGGACAACATTTAACAGAAAAGTCAGCAACAGTTGAACCAAGCAAGCAGGCAGAGGCAGGAGAGGAAGACGGCAGACCAAACTATAAAGAGACAGAGAAGGAACTGAAAAATGTTAAAGAACAGTAACAGTGCCATCATTATCTTCTTCTTTTCTCTTATCTCAATGTCTCAACACAGAATAAACCTTCTCTTCTCTTCTCCTACATTCCTTGAAACTTTCTCCCCCATCCAATGCCAATAACAAGAGTAATAGTAACAAAACAGTCACTGGCAATTACAATCCGTCAAGAAGACTAGCTCTCTTTCAGCTTGGAACTGGTAAGCAACAACCCTTGCCTTCCCTTTATCTCTTACTACTAAATTTAGTAATTAGCGATGCTTAAACTGACATTAAGTAATTTGGGTTTTTCTACAGATATCCCACTATCACAGTTCTTAAGTGGAGACTTAGCACCAGCAAGAAGTAGTGAGGTTGCTGAGCAAGATGTACTAGAGTGGGTTGAGAATGACAAGAGAAGAGCGCATGCTTCATGGTGCCTATAATGTTGTGGACTTGGACAAGGCTATAAAGTATGTCTCTTTAGCTCCTTTGAATATCGCAAAGTTTGTTCCTGTGTTAATGTAGCAATGTGAGGTTTGATATAATAACTGTGGCTAATTGGATGTTTGGGATATTCGGATTTTATACTGAGTTTCGGGGAATGAAGTTGTTTAAGGAAAAGTGATGTACCTGAGGACAGATATAGTAATGCTTTTCTTGGATATGGACCTGAAGACTCTACTCTTGAACTTATAGTGAGTAATTATCTTTCTTTCATTAATTGGATCTGTACTGTAGTATTGTTTTATGCATATTCCTGCATCCACCATTGATGTTCTACTCTTGGAAAGAGGCCTGACTCCTGAGACCCTATGCCAAGTGATGCTTCGAGTGATCTTGATCGCTCCATAGACTTTTATAAGAAGGTTAGAAGTAATCAATGCTGTAAGAAGAGTGCAGAGGCAGTCAAGCTGTGTGGAGGAAAATTAAATTGTCCGTGAGCCTGGCCCTATAACAGTTATCAACACCAAGATTACTGCATGCTTGGATCCTGAAGGTTGGAGATCGGTATGATTTTTAATTTTTTATGTTTGTCTTTCCTAAGAAGCAAACTTTAAAGACACACATATATATAAAAAAAAGCTTACTTCCAAGCTGTGCTATATCACTTTGTTGAAACTCAAGTGTTAGGTCTTTGGTGCAACTTCTCATGCTAAAGAAGAAAAAAGCAAGAAGCAAGCTGGTGAAGAGAGGGGGAACAGTGGGATATGTAAACATGGGCTTTAAGAGTTACAAAAATGGAGGCACGCATGCTGTGATACAAGAAAAGGGGCTCTCAATAAAGATAGTGCATCTTTGTCCCCCTTGCTTTTCATCTCCACTCTTCTGTGCTTTGATACGTTAAGAGCTAAAGACTCGATTTTTCTTGAGCGGCGGGATTCATGATTACTTGTGTTCTCCTTTGTCTCCATCATCACTATCACTGTATAGAGAGAAATGGGGCCTTGCTAAGCAATTGGAAGAAGGAAAATGCAGCAAGCATCATTTGTGAATAGCACAACTTTCTTATCTAATTGTCTGTACATCATGAAACGCTCCAGCATCATGTAAAACATGCATACCTAAGACTTGAAGATAACAATCTTAACTCATTGTGCAAGTTTAATTGCATAGAAATTGGAGTATAGGAGGAAATTTAATTATCTTTTGTTTGACTTATAGTTCACAGAGATAGTAGGAAGAAAAAAAAGATAATCTACCAGCCTCTCCAAAGGTTCCTCCACCAGAGCATCCAATTACATCACCACCACCGTCCAATTCTTTGGCTACTCCACACAAATTTCTCAGTCAAGAACCCTTGAGCATGCTCCGCAGTTTTGCAGATCTAAGGAGGGGGAATACGAGAACCTACTGCTACATCCAGTTATTTTTCCAAAGCCAGCACCAAAGTGTTCACTGTCAAAAGACCACCTCCCTCTTCTCCTCTTTGTGAAGAGGCCACAAGCTCAGAAAAAGTTCTCATGGACCGCCCATCCGAAGATCCACCACGGGATCCCATTGCTAAGTCATGGCTGCAAGTGGAGAGCACAAATGATGATGACCTTCCTTCGGACAAAGAATAGTTATTTTGTCCAAGGAAAAGGAGTATCAACATGCAAAAATATACTATTTTATCTGGAAAAATTCGAAGTGTGTTATTCTACTGAATTTTAAAAATAACTATGCTAATTTGCAATTTATCCAAGAAAAAGGAGGAGGAAAAGTCCTTGAGAATGCTTTGAGAGTAATGTAGGGCACTTTTTTATGCTTTTCTATTTTAATCCATCGTATTTATTTTTTCCAATTTTTGCCTAGAGTTGTACTGTCTGACTCCCTTTTTGACTCCAAAAGAACAAAAAATTTGGCACTACTTTCTTCTCGAAACCAGTAAGAGAAGAGGAAAATACCGACCAACCAGCGGTATCTCTGCATTTGCTTTTTCGTCATTTGCTTTAAGTCCATCATGTCGAAGCCCCTTAAAGGTCCCACACTCCATTACCATGTAAATATTCTGATCAACCCTCCCTCCTAGCTGCTTGATAAGGAGTTTTTTGTTTTTTTTTTTTCTGTTGAAATTATTTTTATAATTTTTGTTTTATTATTTAAAATTATTTTTTTATTTTTAATCATCTTAATAATATATTAATATAAAAAATAAATTTAAAAAATATAATAAATTTTCAAATAAAAAACATTCCATACCAAAGTCTTACTCTTCAACCCTCTCTAATTCAGTAGCTCCCAGATTTTCAAGATTGATAATCAAATGAGCAATCCTCAAAGGCTACAGTGCGGGTAGGCAATGATAACAACCTATATAATATTTGTGATCGTGCACGAACACACATTTGGATAGCATAGCATATTTTGGGGATATGGCTTCATATATAATTATATTTAAAAAATTGTGTTCAATTTCATTTATCTATCTTAAAAAAAATTTTGCATTCATCTATATTTTAAAAATTATTTTCCCTCCAATTTACCCTCTTAGATTTTTCACAATAAAACTAATGAAAATACATAAACGATTTGTACATGACTAAATTTAAGTTTTATATATCCAAAATACCCCTTGTTAAAAGAGAATAAGAAAAAAAAAAGAGATATAGGGTTAGTAAATTAAGATTCAATAAATTAAAATTTAATAATCAGCTTTCCTAAATTGCACATGCAAATTATTTCAGTGACAAGTTTTGAAAAAGAATTCTAACATCTCCTTTAAATTCTTTTTAATGGGTATTTTGATCGCATGATATTATTTTGTTATTTTTATGATAAAAATCTAAAAAAATGATATAATAAAGCACAAGAAATTTTTTAAAATAGATTAGATGCGATTAAATACATAAAAAAAAATATTAAAAAAATTCTTGAAATCTAAGAATATATAGAGCCATTTTCCCAAATATATTTTAAAGCAACCTCGAAATTGTCCAACAATGTTGATGGTTTAAACCCACATTATACGTTTTAATATGAAGGTGAAGGGAGAAAAAAGATGATAGTGCAAACCTCAAATTAGTAACTTTCATGTAGTCACCAAACTAAAACTTTTGTCAATTGGATCTTCAAACATATTAGGCTCTTCAATTGGGTCTCCTTTTATATGAACAAAAGGTCAAATTTTCCTCTAAATCGCATCATTTTATTGCATAATACATGCATTCAGACAATAATAATAACAGACATGATAATAATAACAAACATGGATAGTGGACCTTAAGGAACAGCTAAAGAAAGGCCTTTTGTCATGATTTACATATATAACAGCACGTAAGAAATGGTTACGGTGGCGAATCTAGAAGGTGACAGATCAGTGGCTGTGGCTGTGGCACTAAAGGTACTATGATGGGGGGCCGTGAGGTAGCATGTTGATGGCAGTGCAAGTGATTGGTGCTATTGCAAGGAATGCAGTGGTGTGGGTCTAAAGAAAATGCATGCATTAGTAGCGGTACCAGGAAACCATACATGGCTTATGCGATGGGAAAATCTCACCAGACATTAATCTGCCGATAAAAGAACACAATCTGTTGGTGTGCATACTTAACCCAATGGATGAAAGCTTCGCCGAATACAAAACCTTAACAAATGTGAAATGTTACCTTTTCAACTCATAACCGTCTAAAAAGTGCAACTCAACTATGCATAGCTAAGAGAAAAATCTAGCTGTGTAGCGCCGCACCATGTGGGAGCCTGGAGACCTAAAATGATCTACAGGCTCCATGCAATAATTGCAACAATGATTGAGCATAACCTATAAAGATAGAATTGCAAGTTTTTCACCCATGATGGGGATTATTGGTGAAGCATGTCAAATAATAAGCAAATTATCAATATCCTATAACCTAGAATAAATCGGTCATTTCTGCTTATAAAAGCATGTTGCCGCTCAGGATATTCTATACGCAATAGGTGACTTGCCTTCAGCTAAATTCAGCTAAAAATTGAAGACTCTGGTTATTATCACTCCAGAGCTTTATTTAAATGCAAGCATACTACCTGCAAGTCTATCAGCAGCCTCCTCGGCTGGTAGTAGTAGCTTAACTCTCTCTAGGTAGTGCATGTCTGCATAGCCTTATTCTTCAACCCTGAGTCAGTGTCATAGAATATCATATTTCTGTAGAAGTTGACTCATAATGAAACATACATCACAAGTAGAATTTAAATGTTGCAACATGGTATGGACCCATAAAAGAAGAGCTGTTACTAATTTTAAAAATATTGCATTATGAGTAGCACTTCTTTTCCATAATCCCTGTGGAATTTCTCTCGTATCCATCTTGTAGTCCACTTGTCGTATTCTTTGTCACAGCCTTCGATGACAGTTTGAAATATCTACTTTTC
This sequence comes from Populus tomentosa, assembly GCA_018804465.1. Lineage (NCBI taxonomy): Eukaryota > Viridiplantae > Streptophyta > Magnoliopsida > Malpighiales > Salicaceae > Populus > Populus tomentosa. The sequence goes on from CM031979.1 coordinate 20,737,405, forward strand.
CCAAGACCTAGACACACAACTGATTCTTATTATTTGACAACAATAATACTTTGGAAACATAAATTATCTGACACAGACGAGTGAAAGAGCATATTCTTTCTTTCCCTGGCAAATTAGAATGGCAACAAGAAGAATTATAATCTAGATTGGTTCAGAATTAAGAGTCAAAGATGTTAATTACCTCAATGTCTAGGATTCAAAGCTTTCCAGAATCCACACACCAATTCAAAGATCTAACAAACCATCTTCATTTGCATCCATACTTCCAATGGCTCTTTCCACTCAATAAACGAATTTCATACAAAACTTAACTATAGCAATCTGAAAATGGAAATATATAAAGATAAGCATGAAAGATGTTTCCCAAAACTTCATTACAAGATAAAAAAAAATAATGGCAACTGAGAAAGTTCCACAAGAACAGGCAAGATGACACAGTACCTGAAACACTAGATTTTGGTACTTCTTTCAGATTATGAAGAATGCAGGTACCTAGATTCAAATTGATCCAGGTAAAAAACCAAGGTTTGGATTGAAAAATAAAGCACTAATAATGGAAGTACTTTATTATGAATGAAATAAGTACATGTCAAAACACCAATACATGATCCAAGGATAGAGGATCAAACAAAACAATCTACATATCCTCAATTGAACAACAAACAAAAAACAGACTTAAATCATTTTTCCATCTTAAACAACAATAAAACCAAGCTTTGATGGGCCCAGCACCATCCAATGTGTCTACTTGTAGTCACCTTGTGAATAATACATTTAAGTAACTTGACATTCTTGATGCAAAGAGATCGAGCCATCCAAACTTCAAGTCAGAGACATTGCTATCCTGGATTCTGTCCCCCAAATTACAGCTGTAAATATAAAGGAAAGATCAGTAGTTGAAGAGATGGTACATTGTTTCATAGAAATTATTGCCATGAAAATATTCATGAATAAAACAGTAGAACACAATCACGATGCATTAAATACAGAATAATCTCTGAAAGTGAAGTTGCCATACCAATTACTTTGCTGAAGAAATTCTCATCAACCTGCTTGAAGCACCAGCTCTGTTCCCAAGCCCACGGCCAATGTTCACAGCATCAGGTGATCCATCTAGTTTCATAAAATCCCTTCTGGATGCACTGGGCGGAACAAAAGAAGTTGATGGCATTGATGCATTGTTCATATTCTACAGAAACAAAATCTCAAATAGTTGTAATTCCACCAAATTTACAGCACATTGATTATAGTGACAGTAACTAGTAAGAAAAAAACTGTCACCAAATACATAGAATAAGTTGCATCAAAGTACAAAGTCAGCTATGCATTCTAGCTACATAACAGGCATAAGAAGAGAACATAGAGAAGAAAATACTATGGATCACAAGAATAGATGACTCACATGTTTGTCAAGTGGATTATCAGCAGTTAAATTCCGAGAAAATGATGACCCCAACTGCATATTAGTATCTGGACGAGCAACCTTATTCGATCCTCTGTGATCAGCAACCTCAGCAGAATAAGAGGCACCATTGACTCCTGAAAGTGAAAAGAATGAACATATAAAAATGATGTTTTCTGTAAATACCATATAAAAATAGATGAATTTCTAGAATCCAATAGAGCAAACTCTTTCATATCCTAAGCAGATAAGTTTCATGGCATCCCTCTCCATAATCCCCTGTCCAATACAAAACTTTGTCCCTAATTCACTCAGGAGCATCTTCAGTTGAGAATCCAATAAGAAAAAGGCCTAATGGAATGACTCCACATTAAAAAAAGGACTAAAAAACATAAAAACAGTTTTCTAGATTCATTATGGATTGAGTAAAAGTTCAACATGAACAAAGAAAAAAGGATTAAAAGTGTTCTACTTAGGTGTTAGAATGGTTAACTATAAATTTCTCAGAATCTAATTGAGTTCATTGTATTATTGTTCAGTATTTACTAAGCCATTGCAGTACAGCAGATGAACTTTTAAATTCAAAAATCACATGTTAACGTTGCCATTAAATGAGAACGGCATGATTGTTAAAATAAACTACAATGAACCTATCAAGGAGAAGCTCACCTTGAGATTTCAAACCCTCATTTCTACTTTTATATTTTTATGCTTAAGCTTATGCCTACAACCAATTCCCATGCAAGTGAATTACGCATTAATGTGCTCCTTTAAAAAGGACTGGTTTGATTTTATTAAGGTGTCTAACATCCCACCAACATCCTCCCGACAACTCCTGCAAAAAGCCAAACCCCTCTTTCTCACCGCAAAAAACAGGAAGCCACAAGATTCAAATATGATGGAAAATTAAACAAGAACAGAATGGCAATCCTTGAGATTTAACCTTTATCCTTATTGAGATCCATTGCCATTGCTCGACTGCTTGCCACTCTAGAATTTGGCTGCAGGTCCTGAAAAATCACACATAAAAGAATAAATCAAAGAAGATTAATAAGCCACTCCAGAAGCAGAGTGGATTAGTTTACAGAATGATTTGGTGGTAATTTTGGACCAATTCAAAAAAATGAAATAGAAAAATAACCACAAAAAAGAATATGAATTACAATCTTAAGAATAAAAGTCTTTGCATGACTCATTATAAATATTTTAAAAAGAGAAGATTCGAATAACTAACATGTGATTGAGGTTGTGGCTTTGGCCTCTGTGTCTGCTTGTACTTCAGGATGGTCCAGTCAAAAACAAAATCAAACTCAAATCCTGCCAGAAATGGAAAAAAAAAGTAGATGAAGCCATAGAATATAATTGTCAACTCCGATGGCCCACATGGATGTGACATTAAAACAAAATGGACTACTCAAGTAATGGACCAACAATTGTTCAGTTATCAGTTTCCAGGATTTGCAGTCCTCAATGACCAACAAACATAACTTCCCTATCACCCCCCCTCCAAACCAACATTAAAAAGAATTCCTCACAATTTAATTAAACAATTACCTTCCCGAGTAAACAAGTCACGAAAGAGGCGCTTCAGAAATCCATAATCAGGCCGTTGGTCAAAAGTTAATGAATGGCAATAATGGAAGTAAGAAGCAAACTCCACAGGATGCGACTTGCATAGCACCTCCAGAGAAAAGAAAATGTGATGTCAACAGACTATTAAAGATTGAAGGTAGATATTCAAACTATTACAAGGAACCAAAACAGTATCAGAATTCAATTTTCAAAACCACAAGTCTCGAAGCTCTTTTTCTTCTTTCCCATGACAAATGAGCTATCCAAGCATTTAGTAGGTTTCCCAGACTTTTTAAGAAGATAAATCTCTATATATGTTAAGGGAGAAGGAGCTATGTTGGGATATCTTGATTCAAGGGAAATGCAAGGAGGTTGGCTTCTTTCAAATAGATAACATGGATTATGGAGTCTTAATTTTTTAGAGAAGTTGGTAATTCCATGAATTTCAGGTTGCTAATATATTTTTTGGGTTTCAGATGAGCATGCATGTGATATATGACAAGAAATAGGATTTAATGAAAACATTTGAGAAAAAGGTCTCCTTCTGAGGGGCCAGTCTTATTATCATAGGGGAAAAAGCAAATACTTCTCCCTCTAAATCCAGGATACAAATTCCAAGTTGATTAATTGCAGTTGACCACATACCTCAATTGGAGTTGATAACTTCTTCTCGCATATTTTATCATACTTTTGCTTCTTTGTTGCCGCTTTCAGGCCCTGCCATGGAAGGCTAAACACAGAAACCAATTATCATAAAATCAAAGACCAACTAATCATATCCTGTTAAAACAACACAGCCTCCAAAAATGATCACATAATAGCATACCTTCCTCTCAAAAAGTATAAAAGAACATAGCCAATAGACTCCAAATCATCCCGACGGCTTTGCTCTGGGTAGAAAATAAAAGATGAGTATGGAACAAACGGTTCATTTGATATGTCAAACACGCTAGCAAAACATCTCTGACTTACCAATTCCTAGATGAGTATTGCAACTTGCATACCGAGCAGTTCCTGTTAAGTTTTTGTTCTCTCTTTTTGAGGGGGAAAAGGGAGAAGAAAAAGGAGCCTCAGTCAGTCATGGTAGACAAATGAAGATTCAGGGGAGGGGGGTTTACATGTTATGCAAAAACAAAGGCAATGAGAAAAGGAACATCTAGATGCATGCACATCGTCAACAAAGGCAAATATCTTGATGCTAAACAAAATAAAAGACACCTCCGGAATAACAACAAGCCAGTAACATCATCTTAAAATGAAGATAAGAGGCCTAACTCGACTAAGCAAAACCAAGCCTTTTCCAACTAAATTTGATGAATAGGTAATATAAACTTTATGAATGAGAAACGCAATGTCCTGACTACCACTTTTGAATGTTATCTAGCAAATACTACACTTGTAACCGTTAAACCAGACAACAGAAGCTAAGTCCATAGCTAAACTACAAAGTTTCAAAAATCATAAATAATTCAACCCTCTTTCTCACATGAAAACTGCATTACCATTTTCATTCTCACATTGACACTTAAGAGAAGAGATGTCCAAAACCCACTAGAAATCAAATATGATCTTGGTTATAAGAATAACTACCTGTAAGTGATATGTTGGTGTGTTGTCGGATCCCTATATCTTTTCGCAAGTCCAAAATCAATGACATAGACCTAGCACGCATAACAAAATTAAGGGAAATTTATTACATAACAAAAAAACCCAATAATCATCCACATATAAGCAGTGCACTTAACGCAAAATGCACAAAAAAAAGAGAGCAAACAATTACCTGACTAGCTTTCCTTCCAAGACCCATGAGGAAATTATCCGGTTTAATATCCCTATGCAAAAACCCCTTCACATGCATGTATTCAATCCTCGCAATCTCCATTAAGAAAAACCAAACAACCAACAATCAAAACTCACCATCCAAACCCGAGAAATGCATTCAAATACTATAAAACTGAATCTTATCATTGATCATTACCATCTGATCAGCCAACATTAAGACTGTTTTAAGCGAAAACTTCCTCCCACAGTACACAAACAAGTCCTCGAGACTCGGTCCTAACAAATCAATTACTAACACATTATCTTCTCCATCAACTCCACACCATTTTATATTCGCAATACCACCTGAACAACACAATTTCCACAAATTAAATTACCTAAAATAAATAAAATAAAATAAAATCAACAGTCAAGATTTCCTCATACAAAATTCCTGAAAAATACTTACTTCCTCCGCCAAGAATCTTATACAGTTTGGCTTCGTAGAGTAATTGCGGATGCTTCGTACTCCTATTTTCCTACAAATTAATTACAATTAAAGCTTAATAATAAAAAAAAATATCAAGATAAAAAATCAAAATAAAATAAAATCGAGACTTACAATTTTGACAGCGACGATCTCACCAGAGTGAATGTGAGTAGCTGATAAAAAAAACGAAAATCAATCAATCGTAGGGTAGATAGTTAGGGTAAATAATTGGAGAGATTAAAGAAAAAGTAGTACCGAGAAAGATTTCACCGAAGGATCCGCTTCCGATTTTGCGACCTAATTTATACTTCTCTCCTATAATTCTCTCCATTCTCAAGCATCAAACGCAGAATCTTATTTGCTGGAGAGAGCTGATAAGACACGAGAGGAGAGGAGGCGACAAAGCTAACAGAAAACGACAGAAAATGAGAGAGAGGGTCGCGATGAGGAAGATGAAGAGGAAGGTTGAGGAGGAAGAGGTGATTGGTGAACGTTGTTTTATTTTTGTTTTTTGTTTTTATTGTTATTTTCGAAAACGTGGAAAATGAAATTGGATAAGAATGACAAAATGACATGTCGGTTGTTGTGTAACTGACAACTCGACCAACCCTACGACTTAAGATAATTTTCAGGACTGAAATGGTTTCTAGTAGATTGCCCTTGCATTTTTGGGATCGGCTTCAATAACATAAATGTTAATTTATTTATCATTATGATTAGCATGTTGAGTTTTAATTTGTGTTTGTTACTGTAATGAATTTTTTTAAAAAAAAAAATTAAAATAATATTATTTTATAATTTTTTATATCAACACATCAAAACTATACATGAACTTCTAATAAAATTAATTTAATATCTTTTTTATATAAAAAATAATTTTAAAAATAAATTGTAATACAAAAATAAACACTTGCTTAAAACATTAAATTATACATATATTTTTATGAATTAAATGTTAGGTTTTCAATTACTTTTATATCATTAATATTTGTTGTGTTAAATTTCTCTTCAAGAGATTTTGCTAAATTTTCTTTTCATATACTTAAATATATCAATAAAACAACTAATACACGTGTTTTTATATCATTGAACATTGAAATATTGTGTGAATATGATAATAAATTATTGGTTTTATCATCCCAAATTGAAAAACAAAAGAGTACCATAGATAAGCCAATTATTTAGAACCTTTTAAGTTTTTTCTAAGTTAAGAAGTGAAATTTAGATTGAAAACATATTGAACAAAGAGAAAAGGTTGAAGAACTCTTAATACATATTAAGATTAATAATACCATACATTAAGATTAATAATACTATATAGTACCATTTGGGAATATAGAGGAAACCGTGTTTTTTAAAAATTTAATTTTTTTTATTTTTGTTAAAAATTAATTTTTTATGTGTTTTAAATCATTTTGATACATTGATCTCAAAAATAATTTTTTAAAATAAAAAAAATATTATTTTAATACATTTCGATACGAGAAATATTTTGAAAAACAATCGTAATCACCTCAATATTATGATCGATATCAAAATTGACACTAGGAATCAAAGAATTATTATCTCAAAATCAATGTTATTATCTAATTATTATCATTTTTATTTTTATGTGTGTTTTGTTTATAGTAGTTTTATAATTGTACTACTTATTTGGATTTTTTTGTTTGCGCACAATTTTTGGTTATTAACATGTTTTTTTTTTATTAATTATATATATTTGTGTGCTTTTTCTCTATGATACTAAATTAATCTCTTTAACCACGTATCTAAATATAAATATAAAAGATAAATGTTAAAAACACCATACCAAGTTTAAAAAGAAAAAGCATGAGAAAAAGCTTTAATGAAAAACTGTGAATTACAGTTTCTTAACACATGTTTTATAATTTTTTTTATTTTTTTAATGTAGGTGTTCGGGTTAATTTGAGTGCACTTCAACTAATACCATGAGTCATAAAATTAATGACCATGTAAGCTTTCAGCGGCCATTACATTAATAACTACAAGCCTTGAATTTGAGACCATATGAAAAGCAAACTCTTTGATCTTAAATTTTTATTATTGTATCATCTATTAAATGATTATTGTAAAATGTTTTTTTACTTAGATCAATTGAAAGCTAATATTATAAACTTTGATTTAAAATGTCGTCAATATATTAAGCATTTTCAGGCAAAGGGTCACCCAGGGAAATCTCCATTGATGGGGTGGCAGGGTAAGTTATGGACTATTTATTGATTTTTGATGCTCTGGCTTTCTGGTGTTCTTAAATAACGCAGAATTTATCAAAGATATAATACCTGTTTTCTGTATGAATTATTCAGTAATTGCAAGGATCATTTTTCTCCAAAAAAAAGTTGAAAATTTAGGTTTAAATTCTCGACGAACCTTCAACCAAAACAAGCAATCAAATACATACATTAAAACGTTCAATGGCACATTGTGTATTGTCTGCATCAAAGTTTAACAATGGAAGATCCTTGTGTAAAAGTACTAGCTCGTCCCCACATAATTTTTTTGTAAGGTGCAAATAAATTAGTGATTTGTTATTCCAATGGCTAAACAACGGACCGTAAAATATTGAACAAAGTTTTTTTTAAAAATAAATAAAAAAGGAATCCATGAACTTACAATTCTATTTCAAAAAGAGATTGAAATAAAAAATATTGTTTTAATTTCAGAAATATAGAATTGTAAGAGAATAAAGGAAGGTGGGTTTTGGCATTCCTGTGGTGCTTGTGATATTCTTGTCAACTCTTTCATGCTTCTTGGCTTCTCCCATATTTTACGTCAAGTCAGAGGCTAAGGCAAGCTGGCTAGAGTTTTGGTGGCCTCCTTTAGAAATAGAAGTATCAAATCATCATCCCAAGCAACAGACGAGAGGTGTCATCGTAGGAAATTATCAAAACTTGTCGTGCCAACTGAAGAATTAACGTATCATTTTTGCTCGTAAACGGGGTCTTGAAACTTTCGTCTTATATTCAAGATTTACTGCAACAGAAAGCTATTTTGCCTACTCCTAATTCCAAAATCAACAAAGGATTTTAAGAGGACTCCTCAAAGGTCTTTGTTCTGTCTTATGTTTCTAAATAAAGCTTGCGTTATTCAAAACCCTGAAGAAAAGTACTTGACCCCAGATGGAAGAGCTTCAGATCCATGGAAACCTTGTACAGCAGATGAAGTAGGGGAACTTAAAGCACTAATCATGGTAATCCCAATATGTTCAACAGGAGTCTTGATGTCTCCAAATGCACTTCAACACTCTTTTATATAGTAATTAGGAAATTCTGGAAATGAAACACACCTAAATATATTTACATGGTTTGGCAACTTGTTTATTTCACGAAGCTACGTACTAATTTATATTAATCAATTAAAGAAATAATACAAATAAAAAAAAAAAACTCTTCTCAACTCAACTCTACTCACTCTAGTGCTCTCACGTTTTTTTTTTATTGCGTTCTTCACTAAGTATATACACACACTAAGCTGGGAGTATGAGGGACATGATTTATGACATTATTTTTTGTTTTAAATTAAACCTCTATTATATGTCAAGTGAGAGATTAGATATTCTCACTTGAATATGATGGAAATAGAACATTGTTTATCTCCATTTACTAACATACTCAGGCATCAACTATGGACCGATCGACACATTACATTTCAGTCATATAATATTTTCTTCCATATTATGGATCTTGCGCTCAGTCATCCCTCTAGCATCAAAAATGAGGAGAAAGCCAACTCGTCTCAGCTTAAAATTAACAAAGAAGAGGAATTGGCATTCCATCGTCTTCTACTGCCATGGCAGCATTGGAAATTATAGTGTTTAGCAAAAAACCGCAATCAAGGAAGGATTTTCAGACGACCCTAATGCCGTGCTACACATGTCAGCAATGTGGTTGTTGCTAAATTTTGTCATAACTGAGTTCTCTGAGGCTTCTGTGGTATTGTTCAGAACGAGTTCTTCTATACTGAGTTGCCTGAAAGCATGTCTGGTGTAGCCTCCAATCTGTTTGAGATGGGACTTTCTGCCGCAAAAGTGGTAGCGAGCTAGCTTAATAGTAACTATTGTCCGCAACTCCATGCATCAAGGGAGAAGATCAGGAAAGTTGGCTTGCGCGCAAGCTACATCAACAAGGGGCATTATAAAAACAAATTCATTGGCTCCTTGCTGGTTTGAGTTTTTGGTTAACTTCATATATTATCTCGGTTGTAGCGAGGCTTATGGTCCTTGTAAGTGAGAGGATGGAAGCAATGATGCAGATGAAGGGGAAGTCTTGACAGGCGAGGATTGGTAGTTAAAAGTGAGGGAATTGTGTTAAATGTTATCGTGACTTTTAGCTGGATCTTCATATTTGTCCATGAGAACACCAACAATTTGAAAGAAACTCAAAGGTCTTGAATAGACAGCTTGGATTATTGATAATCATAATCACCAATACTTTTTTTCATTATTGCTTGCTCTTCTTTCCCATTTAAATATTTATTAGATTTTATTTTATTCTTTTAATTATTATTTATTTTATTTTAATTAATTTATAAAATTCTTTTTCTTTTTCTTCAATTTCATTCTTTTTTTTCTTTTTCTTTTTTTTTAATTTTGGATAATGTCAGGTTAGAAGAGGGCTGCGCTAGAAGGCAAAAGTTGGAGTTGCTGAGAAGAAGTGGGGTCTCGCCAGGTAGATTCCTCGCTGTAATGTGTTGCAGCAGTTTCAGGATGAGCCATCCACTGCATATTAATGTTGTGAATTCTATTTTGATAAGTATTTTATTTTTTTAATTAAAATAAAATATTTTAATTTTGAAATGTTTTGATATATCATTTTGAGATTGTAATATATATATATATATATATATATATATATATATTTAATAAATATAATTCAAATTCAAGATAAATTAATTATAAATTATACAATACAAAAACAATGCCAAAAAAATATAATTTTAAAATTTAAAATATTTCTAAATAGTCAAAATTAAATAAATCTTTAACTTAAAGTAATTCAACTTAAATAAAATATCAAAATATTATAAAAGTAAAATATTTTAACAAAAATATTTTAAATATAAAGTTATGTCAATATTATCAAGGCTAATGGAATCTAAAGCATCCCTTATTTTGCTTAAATTCCTACAAAGTATAAACATAATAAAAAAAAAACATGAATATAAACCATATATATTAGTGATAAATCTAATTTTAAAAAAATAATATCATGGCTAATGAAAATAGTAATAATAATTTTTAATATTATTATTAATATTATTGTTATTGAAAATAGTAATGAAAAAGAGCTTTTTATAATTGGGTGGTTTAATTAATTAAATTGAACAAGGTTCAATTTGATTCAATGATTTTTTAAGAGTGGAATGGAACATGTGGAATGAAACCAGAACATTCCGAGCGGAATTTAGCCGAAAAATCCGGAACAGACCGAGATTTAAAATGAGATGAAATTTGTTCTGTTTTTTGAATTGGTATGGAATGTTTCGGCCATTCCAAACGAAACAAAACGGAATTGACAACCTTGCTACATACGTGTTGGGAATTTAAGGTTAAATTTGTAAGAGTTTACATTTTGGTCTAAAGATTAAAAAAAAAAGTTTAATTAGACCATTCAAACCAAGGGTTATGTAGGAGAAAATAATTATTTTTGCACTCCATAAATTATGTATTATATTTCTTTATTATTTTATTTTCTATATTTTTTTTCTATATCAGCATTCCCACACCTAGAATTCTAATTCTGTCCCCCTTTATTGACTCGATTTATTTGTTTAGCATATTAGTTTATATAACCGAGTGTTATAGTACTCTTATATATATTCACATATTTTTTTATTCAATAATAAATAATATTTTCAACCCAATTTATGTATAAACTGGGTCAAAGTCTTGATCTTCATCTAACATTAACAATCCTGGATTCAAAGACACAAGTATCATATATATATATATATATATATATATATATATATATATATATATATATCCTTTTAATTATTAAAACCATGAGAATAATGTGTATGGTATTGTAGTGCAATATATTTTCTAAAAGATTTTTTTCATTTAAAAATATTTTTTTAAAAAATTAATTTTTTTAATCTTAACATCATTTCATCAAAATATAAAAAAAAATTAAAAAAAAATATTAATTTAATATTTTTTAAAAAATAAATATATTTTTAAAGTACATCAAAATACATTTTCAAATGTAAAATAAAATGTAATTTCTTCAAAGTTAGAGGGATGCAATTTCTCATAATTTTCTAATAAGTATTTGGTCAAATTAGAATATGAAATTCAAATCTATGTTTAGTTTGCCTAATAAATCCCGGATCCATCCTCTAACCTTATAAGAATCATAGTAAATGCTTGGTTTTCATTTTTTAAAAAATAATATCCCAAAACACTGCTAAGAATAAACACGTTGCACAAACGTGTGGATATACGACGAAAAAAAGAATCCAGGGACTCAAAAGAAATTAAAAAAAAAACCCCAGGCCAACGACTGGAATATTTGCGATATAGAGGTCATCGTTCAAAAGCCAAAAGAGAGCAAACAAAGTCTGCAGCCACCACAAGCGGACAAGCCACCAATTTGTACCAAAAGACCAAACCCTTGTCTTTATTCCTATCTCCCACCTGTGTCCAAATCTTGATCCTTGACAATTGCTAATTCATTAAAATAATAATAAATAAATAAATAAATAAATAAATAAATAAAGAAGCATTTCTACGGGGGGCTGTCTATCTTTCATTTAATTCTTGATCAAGATTTCTTTCCTCGCTTGCAATTGTTTAATTTCTTAATGATGTCATTGCTTAGCACCAAAACTTTCGGGATTATTGTATTATATTTTACAAATCACTATCATACGTGACTGCAAAAATTGGGGCAATAAATACAATTGAGTAGTTGTTGGAAGAAATTTTCAACGTATATTTTTGTTAGGGCTGTTTTTTAAAATATTTTTTATATTAAAATATATTAATATAATTTTTTTATTTTTTAAAAATTATTTTTAAAATTAATATATCAAAATAATTTAAAATATATAAAAAATTAATTTTAAAAAAATATAAATACAACTATTTTTTCAAACGCTAACCGAGTAATTACACATGAATCAGCCTTTCAAATAAAATATAAATCCCGGGATTAGGACGCCTAAAAGAATATCTATTACATTTTCCATTATGAAGGGGACGTTTTTCTTTTCTATCATCATAATTATTAAATCTAATCTAGTTTACTAAAAAAATCTTAATAATAATGAATATAAAAAAATAAATTACAAAAAATATTACCTAAAAAACTAAAAAAAATCATGAATAAAAAAAATTAAAAAAAATGTCTACTTTTCAAAAAAAAAAAAAAACCCTACTGCTTCACCTTCCTCGTTATCATCTTCAAAAGTCCACTGCATGCTATACCCCTCTTTTTACCCTTTTAAGTAAAGTTGCAGTTTGTGTAGGAACTCCTTTTTAAGTGTAGAATTTGATTCAGTTGCATCTATTTTTGCTTAATTTGTTTGGACACTTCATGTACAAGAATTTAATTATTTCTTTGGAAAACCACAAATTTTCTGTGCAACTGACAAATCAGACTAAGATGATATGATTTATGGAACTTGTTGGGAATCCAGTGCTTCTGTGGAACTTATTCCAAACATTGTGGTTTATACATAGTGTTTGTGTGTGATTCTTTCCACCTTACAATATACTATATGGTATTATAATACTGTTAGAGAAGAGGGAAAATGGAAAACTCAATAGTAGAGGAGAAGATGGTTCTCATCCCCAAGGACAAGGACCCCAGAAAGGGTGGCCTAAGGACCATTCCCTTCATCATAGGTAATCTCCAGAGTCTACTGTTAAAATTTCTTTCTTGTTCATAATTTGTTCTTTGTTTCGGTTGAATCATGTTGGCTTCTTTGCTTTCCTGTTCTGTGAATTCATAGTTAATGAGGCATTTGAGCGGGTGGCTAGCTATGGGCTGATGCCAAATATGATATTCTACTTGATGAAAAACTATCGCATGGAGGCTGCGAGTGGGTCAACCATTCTCTTCTTGTGGTCTGCTATGTCTAATGGATTGTCCATTTTCGGAGCCTTCCTCTCCGATTCATTCATGGGCCGGTATCTGGTCATCTCTTTGGGATCATTCTGCAGCCTTCTTGTAAGTCCATCCATTTCCTGCTATCAAATTCACTGATTCTTTGTTTGCCTTGTTTCCAAGTTTCTAGGGAAAATAGGGGTTTCGAGTCTTGATCTCTTGGTCTGCTCTGTTCATGCAGGGGATGATTCTTCTTTGGTTAACTGCCATGATCCCACAACTAACCCCTCCACCTTGTGACCGATTTACTAATGTCTGCAGCTCAGCTACTGCAGGCCAACTAGCTACTTTATTCTCCTCTTTCGGCCTTATATCAATCGGAGCCGGTTGCATTAGACCTTGCTCTATTGCCTTTGGTGCAGACCAACTAGACAATAAAGAGAACCCCAATAATGAGAGTGTCTTACAGAGTTTCTTTAATTGGTATTATGCTGCGACAGGATTATCAACAATTATAGCATTTACTGCTATTGTCTACGTTCAAGATAACCTCGGTTGGAAAGTTGGATTTGCTATTCCTGCAATTCTCATGTTCTTTTCTGCTCTGATGTTTTTGGTGGGTTCTTCCCAGTACGTAAAAGTGAGGGCCTCCTCGAGCTTATTTACTGGGTTTGTTCAGGTTTTAGTTGCAGCATTCAGGAACAGAAAGCTCAGTCTCTCTCACAGTAGCATTGAACAGTATTACCACAGTGATGATTCTGAGTTCCAGATCCCCACGGTTAATTTAAGGTACAACAGTATTGCTATTAGCACAGTGATGAATCTAAGTTTTTCTCGGGATTCTTGATAATCCAAATCAATTCTGTTTTAAGTAGCATTAGATGACAAGTTGATTAACCGTGCAGGTGTTTAAACCGTGCTTGTATCATAACAGACCCTGATAGGGATGTAAATCCGGATGGGTCAGCTTCAAATCCATGGCGTCTATGTACAGTTGATCAGGTAGAGTCACTGAAAGCTCTGCTTAGAGTCATCCCCATTTGGTCTACAGGCATCATGATGCAAATCAACTTAAATCAAAACTCATTTGCCACCCTCCAAGCAAATACCATGGACAGGCAAATCTTTAATTTTGAACTCCCAGCAGGATCTCTCAATGTGTTTCTGGTTCTCACTCTCACAATCTGGCTAACCTTCTATGACCGAATTCTGCTACCATTGTTAGCAAAATTCACTGGCAAGCAACGCGGCGGGCCTAGTCCTAAAGTTAGGATTGGAATTGGTTTGCTAATCCCAATTGCAGCAAGGGCAATGTCAGCAGTCGTAGAAACCATAAGAAGGAGAACTGCCATTGAGGAAGGACTAGAAGACCAACCAGATGGTGTGGTGAACATGTCAGTAGTCTGGCTTTTGCCACCAATTATCCTACTTGGATTGGCTGAAGCTTTTAATTCAATTGGACAGATAGAATTCTACTATTCTCAGTTCCCTAAAAGCATGTCTAGCATTGCGGTGGCTATTTTCACTTTCGGAACTGCCATGGCTGACATGATAGGGAGTGGTTTGGTGGATGTTGTGGATAGAGTTACATCCAGAGGAGGGCAAGAGAGCTGGTTGTCTAGTAATCTTAACAAGGGTCGGTTAGATGATTATTACTGGCTTATTACTGTCTTGAGTATAATCAATTTTGTGTATTTTCTTGTTTGCTGTCGGGCTTATGGACCCACTAAGGACGAAAAGAAGGAGCGCCTGCTGGAGTAGAAGCAAACCAATTTGATTATTACAAGGTTATTGTCAAAAAATACTAGATTGATTAGACTAGTCATCATCGATTGTTTAGTTTGTCTACCATACTAATAAAATTAGATGTCTTATAAGTTTGGAAATTATATGTTTCATGCAATCTAAGACTAGGAATATAGAAAGATAATAACTCTAAATATAATCATAATCCTCACAAAAATATTTTTTTTTTACCGCGACATAATTTATATTTATTTTTGCTTGATAAAATTTATTTGAATTTTTTATACAATTTATCCAAGCAAACTAAATAATTACAAAAATAATCACGCTATATCATATAAAATAAACTTGATTAATTTTTTATTTAATTTAGATAAACTAATAAACTAATAATTCAAAGAAATATATATTCATCAACACAAATAATCAAAAGGAAATCATTTCAACATTTAGAGATTATATTCAAAGCCACGTATATATATTTGCTTCTTAGATGGCAATGATATCCATAGCATTTGGCCAGACTGATCCTCAGGTTCATGCAAACAGTCCCATCCACACTGTGCCATATTTCCTTTTCTATTTCAAGTAGTGAGAAAGGAATTCCTTTGGTGGAACGAAAGCATGAGCCAACTGACTATAAACCGGGGGGCTTGAAGAATGGAACAGAACTGTAAACTGCATCCAGATCAATGGGAACTCGAAGAGCACGTCTAAGGAGCTCTGGAGCAGATGTCTTGCCTTTCCAATTGGTAAACCATGGTCCTCCTCCAACTTCCACTGCTGCCATGTCACTCGTAACTTTCAAAATTACCTAATACAACGAAGGTTAAAAGAATAAGAACATCTTATCCCAAAATGTGAGCAAAAATGGGACAACCTTCTGTAAACTATCAATGGTGAATACGGGTGAATGTTCGCGTCAGGTCATGTTTGTACAACTAAGATTTAGAGTTTTTGATCTCATGTCTCATAGCCAGTTGATTATTGATGCCACAGAAAAATGATTGCTGAGGTTAGAATCATGTAGCATGAACTGGAAAACCGAAAGCTACTACACACAATTTGATAAACAGACAGATATATTGGTATGATTAATAACATGTACCTTTCCCCTAGTTCCGTCCTGTCTCCGCTCCCACATTTGCAATTTCAGAACACCAGAACATGCATCTATACAAGCTGGAGCTAGACCAGCTTCCACTGTTGGAGCAAGTATAGGTGTTCCCAAATCCTTTGCTCTTGCCTCCAATTCAACCTGACAAGAAGCAACATCTTACACCTCTAATAACTGTGCCGCCCTATACATCCAGTGTAATATATGGATTTGCTAGTGCTTTCGTGAATCCTGATTTTAAATTTCACTCATTCAAGCAGAAAACAATACCAGAATTTACAGGGATTATATTGAGAGGTTTTATAGTATGAGACTATTATCACTAGCAGTCTAGCACAAGGAAAGAAGAGATTGTTTTAACAGTTTACCAAGTGTTTCTCGTTCTCTGCAGACATGTGCCAGTAACCCCATGGAGAAATTTCCCAATTCACAACACCGTTCCAGGGCACAAATTCATAGAAAATACCATCAGAATGTACTCCAATCTGCACCAGTAAACATCATGATGTGTGCTTATGATCCCAGCTTGTTAAAATTATGAGCACTGTTGGCTCTTCTGATATTTCAGGATACCGAATGGCATTCTAAAGAAATCAAAATGAAAAAATACTAATTAATATTAGTATTTTGGTATTTCATTCTTTCTAAACCTGTTGGAATATTTTCCCTGGGAGAATTAAAGACAGATTCAAAAAATTTACGAGGAAAAAAAAATTAACTGGAATGGGAAAGTGAAGAAATTGTTATAGAGGTACCAGTGCAGCATTTTCATGTATCTCAGAGCCAGCTGGTCCAGGCAACTGCCTCAATCCACCAGCTGCAGTCAAAGTAACTTCTCCACTTGTACCTTCGAAGACATTACACTGAAGCTGCAGCAAAACATCAACAATTGAACATACAGACAATTACAATTTCTTTTCTTTGCCACTATTTCCTTTTTCAGGCTACTTATATGCAGACAATTACAACTCACAGATGCTTCAGCAGCTCATTTTCTCGGGGATCATCCTAGAAAATTAAATAAGCTCTATCCAATAAAAGACCTACCAGGAAATGATTCCTTAACAAATAAGTTGCACTGATATACAGCGCATTCAAAAGTGAGCCATCTGATCAGATTCAGGAAAAAAGCAGGCTCAATAACCACAGAAAAAGTCACTGCATCTTATAATGTATATTGGCCCAAGTAAAGCACCGCCATCCCAAATTCAGGCATCAAAATTATAATTTGAAAAACCTTTTGACCTGGTAGCATATTTTGTATGTTGAAAATTAGATTAAGTCGTTCGTTCTCTATAATGGAACAAGCAACAATGAAACTTAAGTATATGGACTACAAGCGACTTGTGAAGAAACAAATGGATTTTCACCCAAAACCATTTTCTTGGGAAGGCTCCACCCCAGTTCTTTTCTGAATAAGAAGGAGCATCTTTGAACTCAAATCTTTCGCCCTCCCACTCTATCCAGCCTGCAATCCAATCAAAACCCAACAATTATTCCCGATAATACATCACAATACTTTCTGCAAGACTTTCTACTAAAAATATTCAAAAAACATTCTAATATAACCATCCCTCGAGCCTCTGGATGCTGTGGTCTCACATACTTAATCCCTCTTGACCCCTAGAGCAGCAGGAGGGCTCACTATTCAAACACTCAAGATCCATATTCACTATATTCATTTAATGATCTTGTAGCATTGTCCATATCTCAGGAGGGAAGGGAAGGGAAGGGAAGGAAAAACGAAAGGATGGATACAAGAAGGAAGACCCATCGATCAATAAGAAGTAAAAGAATTTTACAAAGACAATCCTTTTTTTTCCTGATAAATAAACATCAAACAGCTTAACTAAAAGATAGATATAAAAAATAATATGAACAAAAAAGCCGGATTATTAATTGCCAAAGAAAAATAAGGAAACTAGTCAATGCCTGTTGAAAGCCCGCTTGCCATGCATATTTGCCAATGAGGCTCGAATACAGGAAAAGCAGCAAGCCAGCCTGCAGTAGAATTTTGCTTAGACCCAACACTACCCCATCCATAAATGGGCCGAGTCCTGTACTCCCAACGAGCAGTTTTCACAGTTCTAACATAATCTGTCCTGCAATCAGAAGTTCAGCTCATGTCAAAATAACATACTGAAAACAACTGAGGAACAAAAAAAAATATAGTCAATTTTCCAGCTCGCCAACAAGAGTATGTTTGATCTACAACAATTAGTCAGTTGATCAGTTGGTCACCAACTCAAACAAAGACAGGGTGCTGGACTAACAGTGCATTTTAAGACTTAACCCGTTAGCTTGGATCCTTAGGCACTGGAAAACGGGCTGTTGTTCCTGCCACGTATAAGGCGCGGGATTGTATTAAAAGCCACAGCTCAAGTTTCCGCAACCAGCTGTAACCATGACTATGAATTATCTAATACACCATTGACAAAATTAAAAGGCATGCGATAAAACAAATCACGACAGTCCGATTCCCACAAAACTTCTGATCATATATTACAGGAACAGCCCTCATAAATTTCTCCACTCAATAAGTATTATGGTAAGAGTGTCTCCTATGAGAATTACCTGGTATATGTATATATTTTATATAGCTTTGTTGGCCACGTTTTTGGTGTTGTTTATATGCCTATCATGGCTGCTGCTTCAGTTTCTCATGGGCTGCTATCATTCCTCTTTCAAATACTCAACAAACAATCTCCTTAAAGCTATCAAACACCAATTTTCTTTTCTAAAGGATGCAGACGAAGCCTTATTTAACAGGCCAGGGAGTGTATTCCTTTGTTGATGGTTCATTCCTCATTCCCATATTACATCTGCTGATATGTCTTTGCCCATTGTCAATCCTTTTTCCTATCATGGAAGCAACAAGACTACTTGATCCTAAGTGCTCTTTTATCATTCCTCTTTTTCTTTTTCTTTTTCTTGCTCATTTCCAGTCTAAGTTTCGAGAGGAGTCTCCACCTTTAACTTGAGAGGATATATTATGGAAGTGGTGTCTCCCGTAAGAATTACCTTGTTTGAATGTGTATGTGTATATACACGCATGCACCTTATATAGCTTTGTTATCATGTGCAGTGCATCACTATTATTATTGTTATAACCCTAAGCATATAACTATAAAGTATGGCTGCTATCATTGTTAGTATCCATTACTATCATACAAACCTTTCACTTAATTATCTTAACTCTAAGATACAGCAGTGAGTGATAAATGAAAGTACCTGCCATTATCACGAATAAAACCTTGATGCCAAAATGGACTGACTTGAAAACCTTCCAAAACTCTTCTATTGAACTCCTGCACAAATCAAAACATAAAAGAAAACTGTAAGTTATAGGTTGGATTCAATTTACCTATCCGATTTACTTCTAATCTACTTAGACATTCCTATCGAGCACATCATTTTCTATTGGGAAGTCTGAGCGTAGAGGATAAATCTCTCCGATCATCAAAGGATCTCATGAATGTAAGTGCCGAAAACGTAATATGAAGCTAAAGCGTTTCGAGATCATCGAATGAGCAACCACATTCCAAAATATTGGATGCTCCATAGCGCAAATAATTGCTCATAATTAAATTGGCTGTGCCCATAATTTTATCCTGTTGCGGATTCAGCATTTACAAACTAACGCTGGCTGGTAGAGTGGCCACACAGGTTTATTTATTGGGTATAGCGTGTAAATTGACATTTAACCTCAGAACTACGGAACCTCTCGTGAAATCAGTCTAAGAAAACTGCATGTTAAACCCTGTTAACCAAAAAATTGTAAGATTATAAAGGAAAAATGTGAATAACAAATTAACAGTGTCAAGATTTATGATGAACAAGACAGAATTCAAAGAAGGCATATCAACCTGAGGAGGAACCTCCTTAGTTGGAGGCTGCATGTCTTTCTGAACCACAAAAGTATTCCCCAACATCAGCTCATGCCTGCCTGTACATTAGAAAACTATCACTTAGACTTTGAACACACAACTTCTTCCGTTGTAGCATTAGATTAAATGAACAGGCTTGCCTGCATACGCAAAGAAGTAAATATCTATCTCATGGAAAACAAAAAACAGTTGGCTTGCTTAACATTATACGGCGGGGGCACTTACTTCCCCAGAAGTTTTGAGATTCTTCAGAGTATTGGAAAATAAACTTGTCATCAGCGCCAAGAACTTGAGCCCCAACTCCTGTTGATCTAGGTCCATACTGTGCCACTTCCAAGCCTGTCAATTTCTTTTGAAACGCAGGGTTCTCAACAGTGTATATAATACAGAAATTCTGCTTCCGTTCTGGAATTGAGACTTTGAAGTACCAACCCTCAAAAAATCTCCGCAGTGTTCCATCGAAATGGTACCTGCAGATTCAAGCAATGGACCTAGCTGATAATTGTAAGCAATATTGCAAAATAAATAAACTGTAGCTAAATAACTAGAATGCGTATCAAAAGTTCAAGTCCACGTCCAAAAATTAGTATCTTTCACAGTGTGCATGAATGACCATCGGCCGGCCATGCTATCAAGTTATATGTACAATTTTCGTGATAGAAAATTCTCCAAAAATCAAAATTCCAATATTCAAACAACTAAGAAACCACAAATCATTCCATCAGAATAAACAAACAAATAAATAAACCCGAGATGTTAATCAAAACCATAAAAATTTCCAAAATTCCTATTTGTGATTTTGGTCTCCACTAAATTACAAATACTAGCCAGCATCTGTTATATATGATAAAAGTAATTTTACCCGCTATGAGGAGTTCGGAGCTCTCTATTAGTGGGTGTATGGACATAAACAGGACTGTCAGAACTAGCACTCTCAGCTTCAACTGTCAAAGTTTCCTTATTCGAAGCCGCCGGTACTCTCACTGATTTCAACTGGGATTTGAAAAGGCTTTGTTTTAGAGGTTGACGACAGGGCCTAAAATCTTGAAAATGACGTAGAGAGGAAAGCACGTTAATTGTTTCCATTAAAACGTTGCGAGAAGATTTACAGCAAAGAAATAAGGGAGAAGAAGAGACTGAACATGTTCTTGCTGTTGTGCGTGTGCTGTCAGAAATATTGAGTGGTAATGTTCTGGGTGGCGGTACTATCTGGTGGTTGCCACTAACATCGAGAACCATGTTTTCTACTGTGAGAACTTTTTTATAATATTATTTATTTTTTATTAATTAATTAAAACAATTTAAAAACATAAAATAATTAATTCAAAGTAAAATTAAATTTTTTTTTTAGTTTTTTCTAAAATAAAAACAAACACGCCTTGATTAATCCTAGTTTGGAAGCATATTAATTGTGGTTGGCATTACGTTATATTAATATTAAAAATAAATCTTATTATATTTTCAAACAACCACATTTGACCAAAAGATTCCTTTCTTTGTTTGAAAAATAAAAGAAAACGTATTTGTTAAGAATTAGGCATAATTTTTTTAATAAAAAAAATATATATTAAAACTATAAATATTTAATAAAAAAATAAATTTATGATACTAAATAAATAAAAAAATCTAAAAGAGAATAGTCTTAATCTTTATATCGCTAAAAAATATTTGTATATAAATGAAAAAATTTGTATCGTTGATGACATTTTTACATTGTAATAAGTTTGCTTATCTATTTCTTTTATGTACCGACAAAGTAATAAGTTGTAAGGGGTTGGGATGACTTTGTCATTAGGGCAAATGACAAGCATTGACTTTTTGGAACAATCCAACAAACTACAGCTGAAAATAATAAATTTTGGGGTCACAGTGTTGGTGCTCGCAATTATGGAGTAACAGCACCCATAGATTACTACTGTTAACTGCTTTCCATTTGACACTGCACATTCTACACTGGATTTTAAAACCACTATTTAGAAAATTTTATTAAATTCTTTTTAATATCAAAGTACCATAGTTAACAGAATCAGATCAGAACTGTCTAAAACCCGAGTTAGAAGAAAAGAAGATTGATCTAATTAAGTCATTTAAAAAACAGAAAACTAGAAATGATGTTTTTTTTTTAATACGGGTTTTTTTAGTAATCTAGTTTAGCCTTCAGTAAGTAAATTAATGAATTCATTAGTCAAGTCGGGTTGAATTTTAAAATTAAATTTTATATAATAGATTAACACGAAAGAAGGATGTCTTTTTAAGATTGTCAAATAAATAAGAATTTTGAGTGATAGGTAAGAACTAGTTTTAAAAAATCTCATATCTTTGAATTAAGAAAATGTATAAAGAAACATGATTATTCTAAAAAATATCCAATCTTAAATATGACTACCAAAAAAAACAAAAAACACACACACACACATACATATATATATATATATAATTTAATTTATTCAATTCAATAAATTACAACAGTAAAGACATAAAGCTTAAAACCTTTAAGTCATCTCTTCATTTATTGTCATTTCACTTAGAATACATGAATGAAACTATTTTTTAATCGAGGTTTTGTAGTGTTTTTTTAAAATTTACTGACGATATGTGCTATTAATGATCTTCCATAATTAAAGACAAGCAGCAGAATCTATAGTTTCTTTTCTCATGTATTGTTTGGAATTTTTTGCTCCACCAGAATGATGTCTTTTTTAATGTGCTACCCCTAACCTCCAAATACATTTCTTCATTGTATGCTTAATTGTTCTATGACTGAGGCTTGATTCCAACTCTTTAAAGCTTCATACAGAGAATGTTCAGTAGAAAAGAGTTGACTTTTTATGTTGTTTTGGTTTCCCCAAATTGTTACGCTATCCTGTTTCATGCAACAGCTTTTGTACTTTTTTTTTTATTATTATTTTCTTTCATCTGCTTTTTCATCTAATGTAAGGTATGCTATTATTTTTGTAGCAGTTTTCTTAATAAAACTTTCAACTATTATAAAAAAAAAAAAAAGACATATAATTATAGTTTTAAAACCCGGCCCGATGGTCAGCCTGGTCTAAGGTCCGGGTTCCGGGTTTTGACCGAGTCGCTAGGTCAGCCAGATCTAATTTTTAAAAAAAAAACTATGCAATCAGCGAGCTACTAATCACCAATTCTCCATTGCACCAATTGCTTGAGCAGTACCCAAGTGGTAAAAAAAAGTGCTGATTAGAAGATCATCATAATATTCTTCGAGTAAAAAAGAGCTAGCTAAAAGCTTCTGTACGGTTCAAAACATGCATGTCCAGCCTTCACTTTGAATTCGGAAAACGTACGTTCAAAGAAAGGTTTTGAAGCCAGAATGACATGATATATGATCATATAGAGAAGTAGAGCAAAACCCAGCTCAGGCTTTTCCTCTGGAGGCATTTTAGACCGAGAAAGAAACAAAAGATTGCAGATCAATTACAGCAATAGAGAGGGTTGCGAGGGAGAACGCAAGTAATACGGCATTCAAGACGGTAAATTAGATAATAGCTAGTACTGCACGAGCAATGAAACATCCATGCACAGAGGAGTGCAAGGAGGATTAGGTCCAAGTTAGGCTCCATCACTAGTAAGGTGTTGGATATTGTGAAAAAGAGAAAGCTAGCTAGGTAGGATTACTGGGGAAAGCTTATGCATCAGAGGAAGAAGAGATGGAATGAAGCGAGTGGCACTCATTCTATTTTGTTATAAAAAGATATGTCAAGTGAAATTTTCCTGTCAAACCCCAAAAAATATAAAAATAGAGAGAGTATATATATAGAGAGAGAAAGGAACATGTCCTTAGAATAGCTTGCGAGAAGCAAAATTATCAGGACATACAAACGACCTGTAGTCCGAATCATCAGTGCTAGGATAAAAAATTAGAAACGTCGACAGCAGGATTCGAACCTGCGCAGGCACAGCCCAACAGATTTCGAGTCTGTCTCCTTAACCACTCGGACATATCGACGGGTTGCTTATGGTTCTCTAAATATTATATCTATTCTTGAATACAACATTTTCTTATCATATTTATATCCATTTTCAAGGCAGCGTAGCATTTAAGTTTTCGTAGGACGGTTTGTTAGCTAGAGCTGTTGCTTGTGGTCTAGCCATAATAGCAATGAAATTGTTGATCCCACAAGTAAATTCCATATTTTTTTTCAGCTGCATTTTCTAAAGTTGCTTCCACAGCTCCTTCCATCCGAGTGGGAAAGATTGCAAAAGCCCTTAACTTTTGTAGCATACATAATTGACATGATCACTCTCTTAGATGGCAATCCAGGAAGGAATAGAGAAGCTCATTGCATCAGTGGTATCACTGCGTGTATAGAAAAAGAAAATTTGAGGAGAAGCCTCTACAATGGATTTGACACAGACAAGTACTAAGTAGATTTTCCAAAATTGCTTTGAGTTTTACACACAGGATACCTTTGACGTTAAAACAATATAAAAAATGTTGGTGCCAGGCTTGAACTTGAGGGTGGTTTACAATTTTAACCACCCTTTCCCCAAGTAATAAAAAAATTAGCCAATTTGTTTGGAAAGAGCAGCAACACTGAAAATGGACAAATGATACGACTGTACAGAAGCAATGTTTAAACAGTGCTGCTGCCTATACTCTGATGTATTAGGTAAAATATCAGCCAGTGGTATCCAAGGCCATTCCAAGCAACCGTCTGTCCAAATAACTGGTTTCACCCATGAGCAGGAAGATCTGTGATTCTGGATGCATCCCTCCTACCGTGCCTACATTTAACACGAAAAGTTAGTAGGAGAACGATAGAAGAAATACCGAGAAATAAATCACAAAGGCGTGATGTGGTAGCTCAATGTTACATGACACATTTTGTTTCTTGAGTAAGATGTCTGCGCATCTCATGAGAGAAACCAGTTCTATCCTATTTTGCATAGAACTTGAAATGCCACATGGCATAAGTAAAATCAAAGAACTGCTCCCCACAGGCTATTAGTAAGCAGGAAACTGATTCCAGCCGAGGCTTGTTAACCAATTGGAGGGGACATACTCCCTAGATTGAGAAATGACGAGTCTAATTGTAAACGAGAATCGGTTAGTTTCATGATGCATATGAGTATGCCTCATACGTTTCAAATAGAAAAGAATCCAATTAATTGGCAAGAGATGGTGAATTAAAGACAAACATCTTGGAAACTGAGCTACCTTAAGTGTCCAAATGGAGTCGTTTTAAAGCAAGAATTTCATGCAGCCTGGGTGATGACATCCAGATTACCATCAAGGAACCATTTAGGAGGATACAAGGAATTAGATGATTGAAGCTGCAGAAGCCAGACCATGACTCTTGAGCAGTCCTCCAATAAGCCCTCCATTTGGCTTTCATCTTCCACAACTTGCTCAATAAATGAGCTAACCTGCAGAAGCACACAAGTGAAGTTAATTATTAAAGCCAAAGCCCAGTGTAAGTAGCGAATTCTTGGATTGAGAATGTTCCCCTTTTCAGAGGAAAAAAATGAAAAAAGACAAGGATGGAAAAAAGAACGATTGATTATCTTTAAAGAGGCAAAGCTTCTGTCTGTATTGCTGTCACCCAGTTATGAGTAATAAACCCCTGGTAGTAACAAATTTGTCAAAAACAGGGTTCATTCTTTCATTATATTTCACTTCCCCATCTGTAATAGTGCAAAAGGAAAGCCAGAAAATATTTGCGGTTCATTTTTAATGGAATAGAAGCAGCAGCGAAAAGATTGCAATGTGGTGTACTCAATGGATAAGATGACAAGACGAGGTAATGACCTGGAAGCCATCCCTTACTGTGTCAAGCTGCCTAATAGGTTCAGGCGTAGGGCGGTGCCATCGTTTTGGATCCCAAATGATGGTACTGTTGAAGGCAAACCCTGACATGTCAGCATGGAATCTCCGAAATCTCCTCCTTGAGTCATTCACATGCCATCCAATAACTTGAGTTCCATTACAAATGGGGCCCTCTACAAAATCTTTGTTTTTGTTTCCTGTTAACTTGGCAACTGTCCATGTCCCAAACCGCCTGCAAGTAAAAAAGGGCATGCACTCTCATGACAATAGGCAGAGAACCAGAAAGTTATGTCATAAAATGCATATCTTTAAAGGGGTGATCTGCCTAACATTAAACTGGTATAAAACCAAGAATAGATAAGCAAGTGATGCGAGTAAAGAACAGAGAGCTAGAAGTCATGCAAAGAAATGCAAATCCCTAGCTGGAAGATATCTGCAGCAGATACATAGCGTTTATAAAAAATAAAAATAAAAATAAAAATGAATGCAGAGTTTCCAATCACTTGTGAGAAACTGTAACCTAATACATGTCAACAATCTCACAACATTCTCAGAATGACAGTAATTATATAAAAAAACAAATATGCAATCTTTTCTTCCCATGTGAAATTTTCATATATGAGTTTATTCAACATTTTTTGTATTTCTTGGCTTTTCTATCCATTCTAACACCATAAACTACAGCAGGAACTCAGTCTATAGAAAAAATAAAATATCCATCGTCCATTATATTATGATACATTGAAGTCCAGGATCTGGTGATGCAATTCCAATGATACTACTTTATTTCATTAGAGAGCTGAACAGCAAGAAACTGTATACATAATTTCAAACATACTGTGAACTGTAAAGCTTGTGCAAAATTTCACGGAAGTTGCAAAGTCAGATAATAAAAATATAGCAGATTCCAAAGGGAAAACCAATAAAGAGTAGTTGTACAGGAATGGGGATGCGTAGTCTGCATAGACCGATAGTTACCTGATCTGCCTCATCTGCTCAAAAAGATCTGCAGAGTAAGTGTTATAATCATCTGCAAAATGGACTATTCCATCAAGGTGGTGGGTTTCAATGTGAGACAATGCCACATTCCTTTGGTGAACACTTCTGTCTTTTATATCAGTTAAATTTTTGTTGCAAACAAGATGCCTATACATAACCCCAGTCCTCCTCAGGATGTCAGCCGTATGATCAGATTGCAATGTCATTTCCACAACTATCCATAATAGAGGAGGTCGAACCAGTTTTAATGTGTGCGCCAAACGACTCAGATAATAGGCTTGAAGTGGTCGAGCATGAGTTGGGGTCACAATGATCAAGAGTTTCCGAGACACCAAATTCACATCTTCAGAGAGCGATAGGCTAATGGAGGTACCATTAGAATTCCCATCCCGTGACTCCTCTTCCTTCACTTGTGGCTCCAGTGTGGTACTGTTCTCAAGTCCTCCCCTTTCTGCTATTGTTGTTGCATTTCTTGTCATATCTTCATGCTTATCAAAATTCCCAACAGTAGATACTACCTCAAATGAAAACGCTTGGTGCTTTGACATGGGATTCGTAGATAAATTCATCGAGACAAATGGGGTTAGTCCAATAAAAACCCCAATCACAAAAGAAACCAAGAAATGGAAAAGGGCCCTCTTCCAAACTTGCCCCTTGGATTTTGACCTCTCCAATGGTCTCGAAGATCTTGGTGAAAAAACACCATAAGCAAAAGCTTGAACGTCTGATAAACCAAAAATTGAAGATAGAAATCCACCAGAAGTTGGGTAGCTCTGTGAATACGACGATGAGGACTTGGACAAAGGAGAAGCCACTTGACAGGCTTCCCCATTTAATAAGGTTCCAGCTCTAGGCACAGGAGACAGTGTTCTCCTTATAGATGCCATCCAAACTAATCCACCGGAATATCACTAACCTCGAGATCCACCTCCTTACAATTTCAAATCAGTATTACAACTACAACAAAAAGAGCATCCAAATCCACTTAAAATCTCAATATCCTACCAACTAATCACCATAAATATAAAGTTTCAAGGCCGATAAAGATGTTCTCTTTCATACACTCTCTTCAATATCTTAACAACTGCTTGGAACCCAAAATAGACCCTTGACTAGACACGCATGGCCAAGCAACAAATCTTGGATTGCCAAAATTTAAAACCTGTCTCCTATGTTGCAAACAGTTTATGGGGACCGAAGTTCATGTATAACTACTACCCGTTTAAGCAGAGCAAAGCAACTTTCTCTTGCAACCTCAAACAAAGTCATAAATAGCTAAAACCAAACCCCAAAATGCAATTTCATAAGTCGGTGATCTATAATGAGCTCCAAAACACAAATCTTCACCTAAACAAACCGTAAAACCAAAAATACTAGGAAAGTACATACCCTCAAAGGAAGGAGATCGATGCCCAAAATGCTTGGAAGTATCAGTGAAACGAAACGGGTCTTGAAATTACCCTACAATGGTAAAGGGGTCCTGGATCTTAGGAGCTAAAGACCACATTTTTTTCAAGATTTGACAAATAAGCTGCTTTGGGTCTTGTTGAAAAGTTTCACTAGTTAAGTATATACATTACACACCCTCTAAAGTATTTGATGTTTTAAGGATCAAGAATTAGAAAGAGTGAACAGAGAAAGACTTGAACTTTGAAAATGGAATAGGAATCTGAGTTAGACAAAGAGGGGGGAGAGAGAGAGAGAGAGAGAGAGAGAGAGAGTGATGTCATCCGATAGGAATACTTCACATCACATACTCTGTTTCTGCCAATCATAATGATTCAGGCACAAGAAACTTTAGAATTGTTTTTCAATGCATTTGGGAACTGGTAATTATTGGAGTAATTAATAATTGACATTGTATCTTTCTGGGAGTAATTAATGAATGAGTTATTATTAATTACACTTACGTATAGGTACCTCCTGAGGGGATTATAAATTTAGCGTAATGATTATAATGTCTACACTTGTTATAAAACTTAGCTTCTGACTCAATTTTAGGTTAACTCCAGTTTTTAACATACTTTCTTACTTTATTTTTTTTTTTTCAACTCTGGTTAATCTGTATTTTGGCTCATCAATTTTCAGACCTATCTTGTTAACCTAGGTTTTATAACTAAATTATAGGCTTTAATTTTTTGTCGGAAAATAACTTTTTTTAAGTAAATTCTGAGAAAATAAAATATTTTTTAATATTTAATAATAAAAAAAATAAGTTAAAAAACACTTTTTAGTACTTGTTTATGTTATAAAAAATAAACTGGAAAATAACTTATTAATATTTTATTTTTTTTATATTTATTAAAATAATGAGGAACAAATCTTACACATTAAAAAGTTAAATGAGAGTAAAATTTAAAAAATATATAATTTCATAAATTATCTCAAATAAAATAAATAATAATCAAAATAATAGATATCAAATATAACAAATAAAAAAATTAAAAGATAAAGAAATTAAAATAATAAAAATTACCATTTCATAAATTATTTCAAGTAAAATAAATAACAATCAAAAGAATAAAGATCAAATTTTATAGATAAAAAATTTCAATTAAAAAATATAAGAGAAAAGAAAATAATAATTATAAAAATAAAGACCAAAGTTAATATAAAAATTAAATTCTAAGAGATTAAATTGATAAAAAAAATATTGAAAACAAAATATATATAGCAATCAAAAGTTTGAGGATCAAATTTGATATAATCAGCAAATATTATGATATTTCTAAATTTTTCACAACTTTCAGAAAGTGTTTTCCTTCTAAAATAAAACAAAAACACTTTCATAAAAATCAAGCTAAATTTTCTTTTCACTAGAAAATATTTTCGGTGTACCAATTTTTTTAATGATAAACAAATATAAAAAAATTTAGAAAATAATTTTCAGGAAATCACTTTCCGTCAAATAAACAAGACCTTAAACTGTTTAACATTTCAAAAATAATTTTTTTTTTTAAGTTTTAATCATGTCTCAGCATTCTATCAGTATTTATTAAAAAATAGTTTTGTTATGGATTTTTTTATAAGATATAGATCCCAAACAACTAAAAAAAATAAAGTTTTTGATATATTAATTTTTTATATTTGGTCATTGAAAATTTAGTAAGGTAAAAAATAAAAAATGTAAAAATTATGATAAATTTTTGTCATAGAAATATATTAGAAGTTAATGATTTATCAAATATATACACACACACGCACCGCCTACCATTCACTTGTGAGTCCTCTCAACGTTTTTAAGCTTTTATTTTTATTCGGCTACTTGTAACTAAAACTTTATAACTTAAGAAGTATTTAATGGGTATTTCTAATATTTTATCATTTTATTTTAAAAATTAAATTACCATATGCTCGGTATTATTGGGGGAAACATTTTGTATGCATGAATCTTGAATTTCCTTGCCATATCAAGTTAGATGCCACAAAAATTGTGTTTGCCTTCCCTAAAGTATTTGTTAGATTCTCTACAAATCAATAAATGTGAACTCCTTTTTATCCTCATCACAACTAATAATACCATGGTATTAGTTAATTTTTAAAATATATTTTTTATTTAAAAATATATTAAATAATAATATAATATTATTTTTAAAATTAGTACATTAAAACAATCCAAAAATATTTTTAAAATAATTTAAAATTAAAAAATTCAATTTTTTTCAAAAACATTATCCAATTGCACAAACAAACACTACCTAAATTATTTCAATCCTGATTAGGAATATTGATCTGGTTTAATAAATGCATAATCTCTTATATTTTTCAAAAACATGTTTATTAAAATTAAATCATCAAATTCAAATTGAATAATTACAATTTTAATGTGTGATAAAAACAAAAATGACTTAGTTTTTTATTATAATTTTTTATCAATAATAATAAACTTAAAATATGACAGAGGATTCAAATTCAAATTTTAACTTTTGAATTTTTTTTAGAAAGTCTATACAAGACTCCAATATTTAAATGCATACAACAAATGCAATTCCTTAAACAAAAAAATTAATTCTAATAGTATTTTTGGGCAAAATGATGAATGGTAATGCAAAACTTGAAGGTTGAGGAGCTAATTGCTTTTATCCTGGGATAATTTTAAAAAAACCTCACATAGCTAACTTATTATTTTCATTTTGTCTTCATTCTTTTAAAAAGTACACTTTACATTTTAGAGTTTATAATTTCTTAAACATTTTACTTTCTCACTCTAGCACACCAAAAAATCAACAAAAATATCAAATTATCTATAAAATTTTCAATATATTTCAATTAATAACTAAATAAGTTTTATAATAAATATTATAACTTTTGTCATCAAATTAGAGAGAGAGAGAGAGAACAAACCCTAACCATCATCCCCTTAGTGCAATTTGACCCATCATTCTTCACGACATCTAATAGCATTACAGGCATAACAAGTTAAATGCTTTTTTTTTTTCCCTTTGTGCAATAGAACAAGAAGTCAAAACATTGTCAAGCAGCAAATACAAATGTAGGGTTCAAAATCAAAGGCCAGTTCATTGCCTTGAAGAAGCGATTAATGCTTGTAAAACTATGATTAGGTTAGGGAGAAAAATGAATTCTAGTTTTTAATCATGGGTCATTAGCTTATCTAATAGAATTTTCAGGGCTTGAGACTAGAAAACATATTTGAAGTGCCCATGCCTCCATCTCCCTTTTGATTTGGGTTTGTTCACCACCTTCACCCCATGCCTGAAGCAACATATAGCATCTCCTTCATTTCTCTCTTCGCTGAAATAAAAAGCTCCTTTCTCAGCAACCCGAAAACCCAGCACAAAGTTGATAAAACCCATTTGCAAAAATTAAGAGAGAGAGAGAGAGAGAGAGAGAGAGAGAGAGAGAGAGAGACCCAAGAAGAAGAAGAAGAGGAAACAGATTTGACAATCAATAAAAAGGAAGATTAAAACTAGATCAATTAATGATCTGGGTTTCTTGATTCTCTATGGTTTTATGATATGGATTTGTTTGTTGTTATTATGAAGTTAGGGTGTCTGATTTTCGGTATATTTGATTTCAGTTATTTTATTTAATTTAAAATTTTTATTAGGCTGCTTATATTAAAACATGTTTTTACTGGTTATTTGGGTTATCTTTGAACCTGCTAAGTCAGTCAGGTCAACCTTACATATTTTTTTAATAAAAAAATCTATTGTTTATTTTTTTAATGGTTTAACTTGCAACATGACATAGACAATGATCTAGTTATAAGAAATTCTAAATGTTGCGGTAAAAACCACTATAAACAATAACATTATATATGCTCACATTTCATTGTGGACTAATTAGGACATTTGTTTCTTTTCTCTTTTCAGTTGTCAAACTTTTTTTTGATTGATTGTATTATTTTTAGGCTAAATTAAAGTCCAATTCATTCAAATTTGTTGAGCAATGAAAAAATTGAAAGAAAGTGGATCGAAGTGCAAGAGGATGAGAAAGCATGTGGCAATTTAAAATTTGCGTCAAAAAATTTCAAGGTCCACCTACTTTTGAAATCACAAAAGTTTAGTCCTTCAATATTTCAAGAATTTAATTTTGATTTTAAACTTAATTTTCCTTATTGTTTAGCTTCTAATTTGAGAAATGAGAAAGAAAGTGGACAAATTCTTGTGGCAAAGAGAAAAAAATATATGTTGACTCTATTACTAGCCATGAAAATGATGGATTTTGATGTCAATAGATTCCATTCAATAAAGATAGCTTAGCCTAGGTATTGTGTTCTTTTCCTTTTACCTCTCTTGATATGGTAGATTTGAGTTTTAAAAGTTTTTTTGATTTAGGTTTTTGGATGGACTTTTTGGGTTGTTTAAAGCCATACATGAGTTTATCAAAGTGTTTGGAGTATTTTCTAGATGTTTTTGGTCAAAATGAGTTAAAAATCAAGTTTTTTCATAAAAAAATTTGAGACCTGATTCTTCATCAACCTTGTGATCGTTGAATAATTAAGCTAACAGACAACATGTTGTCTACATTATTCTCTTCTTTAAATTAAATGTGAAATGGTGGACAAAGCGTTGTCCACCCTTAAATATTGTAAAAAGAAGGTAATTTAGAAAAAAAAAATCATTTCATCCTTTGATTTTATTTAAGGTCTTTTTTGTTTTTAACTTGAAAAACCCTTTTTTTGTAATCGAACTTATTTTAAAAAATTAAGGGTTCATTTTATTTCAATTCTATGTGTCTTTTTATATATAAAAAAAACAATGTTGTTTAATGTAAAAAAAGTCTCATGCAATTAGTTGGTGTATAATTGAATAAAAAATAATTTTGAAAATAAAAAGTTGTTAGATTCAAAAAGATGCATGATTCAGAGTGTGAGTTTCACAGGTTAATACAAGTTTATTTTTGTATTTTTTTAAACTAAATATTTGTATTTCTAATGTATCTTTTAATATTGAGTTGATTGAGAATGAACATTCTAATTTATCTCAGCCTGTTTTTTATGGGGATATCACGGTCTCATAACTAACTTTTAGATTTAGTTGATTAACTCGAGTTATTCAAATCAATTCAATATGTTGCCGTCTCAATAATTTTATAAGAAATATCATCCAATATATGTCAAATTTAAATTCATCATTTTTTTTCCTTTTAGAAAACACATTGGCAATGTCTTGAAATTTTTTTACATTAAAAAAAAGACAATTTCGACCAATATTCTTTTGCATGTATTTTTTTTTATTTAAGTATCATCTAATTCAATATAAAAATTAATTTCAATAAATAAAGTTATCAAACACAATCGAATTAAATATACATGTTACAAGATTCTATATCTTGACACACATTCATATATCAAATTTTCAATTAGTCATTGGTTATTGTCAATGATTAATTTTTTTGCATTTATTATTTTAAATAATTCTTAATTTATTTAATCAAATTCATGTATAAAATTTTCAATTTGCATTTATATTTTTTTTATGTAAAAAAATATGTTGTAAACACTTGCACATGTAATTTGTTTTAGTTGAAAAAAAATTATTCAAGCCCGTGGTGAGCAATGAACATATGACTAGTAATATCTATACATGAGTTCCATAAAAAATGACAAAAAGCTATAAAGGGGAAAAAATATATAGTTGTGGATTTATAATTAACTTACAAGTTTTTGTGTTTCATTAATAACATTATAAAGACACTAATTATAAAATATAAAATGGTCTCGTGAGTTGACATTGCTATGGTTGTTTTTTTTAATTTTTCTAAGTCAATTTAGGTTGTTGTTGACTCGTGTTTATTCTAGTTAATTCTCACAATTCATGATTAAGATATTGCATTGATTGATTCAAGTTGAGTTTAAAAATTATTATAATAATTATTTTTATTTTTATATTAACTTTTCTTATTCATAACTCATATCTTGCCTCAAGTCAATCTCTAAATTATTTTAAAATTATGATAATAATAATTTTTTCTTTACACTGACTCGAGTCAATGATCACCTCGACTTGTAACCTGAGCTTTTTCTAGGTCGACACTTAAATCTGATTTTAAAATTATAATAACAACTATTTTTATTATTATGCCAACTCGAGTCTACCCGACTCGTAACCTGGTTCCTATCTCAAATCGACTCTTGAGTTAGATTGTAAAACTATAATAATAATCATTTTTATTTTTAAATGTTCTTGTTGAATAATTTTAAAATTAAGAATTTTTTACAAATATATTTAAAAAATAAAAAATAAAAAATATTATTTATGAAAACTTATTACTTATCTAACTAATGTTTTGAAACTTTATAAATTCATTCTAAAATTTACCAGAATGTATTTATTTTTATATTTTCTCCAACTAAATATATTTATATCTTCCCATTATCATTGTTTTTTTTTATCACAGAATAGTAATTAAATGTTAACTAGAAGATTTTTAAAAATCTGGTTGGCATGATTAATGATTTGGCACAATATTTAAACTTTAATAAATCAAATAAATAAAACAATTTTTTTTTATATGTTATATTCAATTCCAGAATCATTATAACTTTTCTTCCTCTTCTTTTTTCTTCTATATATATTTATTTTCTACGTAAACACTAGCCCGCCGGCTTTAAATTTAACACCCTTCCCACAAAACCAAAAAACCTCGTCTCCTCCTCAGATCTGTCTGTCTCCTTGTTCATCTCCCTCGAAAAAAAAAAAAAAACGGAGAGAAGAGTAACAAATCGCTTTTCTTAATTTCGCCATGGCCATGGCGATTAGGTCTTTGCTTATCTTTTTATTTATTCTATCACTGACTGTCCCTACCTTTTCTCTTCATGAAGATCAAGTTGGTCTCATGGACTGGTAAGCTCCCTTCAATCGCTTCTATTTGTTTTCAACTTCCAATTCACTGAATCCAAACAAAGCTGATTGTATTTTTTTAATCACTAGTTGATTAATACGGTAGCTGCTAATTAATTTCCGGGTTAATTAGATTTTTTTAATTAGTATTAAGTTTGATTTAATGGTTAATAATGTATACAGGCATCAAAAGTATATAGGGAAAGTGAAGCACGCTGTGTTCCAAACACAAAAAACGGGTCGAAAGCGTATTCTTGTTTCTACTGAAGAGAATGTTATTGCTTCTCTTGATCTCCGGCATGGCGAGATTTGTAAGTTTCGTTTAATGGATTTGTCCAATGCATTCTTTAACGTTAAGTTTCGCTGCTGGAGTAGTTTTTTCTTTTTAATTAATATTATTATTACTTGAAGGATGCTGATTAGTTTTGTTTTTTGCAGTTTGGAGGCATGTTCTTGGGGCCAATGATGCTATCGATGGAATCGACATTGCCATGACAAAATGTAATGATGCTCGTTTTTCTTATCAACTTTGTTGTATTTGTTCTTGCCGCTGTGGAATTGATAAGAAAAAAGATGTAGCTTTCATTATTCTGCGTGTCTTACTAAAGGAAAGAATCGTTAAGACTGCTTCAATTTTTTTTTTTTTGGTGTATAAAGGACTTGAGAGAATATAAATAAATAAAATTGGAATACATAACACTGGTTTGTATTGCCTGCTTATTTATAATGAATTTGGTGTACCAATACAAGGCTTGAGAATTCAATTTTTATAATCATGTTGGTTTTCTAATCTTCTATTTCAATCTTTCAGATGCTATTACCCTTTCATCAGGAGGAAGCATTCTACGAGCATGGAATCTTCCTGATGGGCAGATGGTGTGGGAATCGTTTCTTCAGGGACCAATCGACTCTAAGTCATTCTTGTTTGTGTCGGTTAGTGGATAACTTGTTAGATATATTTGAAGCTTTTAATGAAACATTGTTGTATTATCTAGTCCAATCTCGTAGTCTCTCTCCTGTATCAGCTGTGTTTAGTGATTCTTAGTTAATCTAGAGTATGAGGCTTTCGTGCTGAATCTTTTCTTTTCTTTTCTTTTCCTTTTACCTTCACATACATCTCAGGTCATTGTGAAATCAGAAATTTCCATCCACATTATCATAGTTTAGTTCTTCTATTGAAGTGTTATTTTGTTTCTGTCATGGTCATAACTCATAATTCACAATTTCTTCCCAATTCTCCTATAATTCTTCCAAATATGCCCTTGCATGTTATGCACTCCAACATTTTCAGAAGAACTGTTGTTAACTAAGTTTTTGATCTGCAGACAAGCTCGAAAGTTGACAAGGACAACACAATCCTCATTTTTGTTAAAGGAAGTCTCCATGCTGTTTCAAGTATACATGGTGACATTGTTTGGAAGACAGATTTTCCTTCTGAAAGGTCTGTCCTTTTAACTTTCTCTATTTAACCCATCACCTTGCAATTGATGTGATTGTGATACCCTTGGTTGCAGTTTTGAGGTTCAGGAAGTAATTCAGCACCATGATGGCAATACGATATACGTGGTGGGATTTGTTGGTTTTTCCCAGTTTGATGTATACCAAATCAATGCTAAGAATGGAGAGCTACTAAAACATGACAGTGCAGCCGTTGATGGAGGGTTTTCAGGGGAAGTTTCTCTAGTTTCAAGAGCCAAACTTGTGGTGCTGGATGCTGCTAGGTCAACTTTGTTAACAATAAGTTTTCAGAGCGGAGAAATCAGCTTTCAGAAAACATACATCTCAGATCTAGTTGAGGATTTCTCAGGGATTGCGGTGATATTACCTTCAAAACTTACTGGTTTGTTTGCTGTGAAAACCAATACAGCTACAGCATTTATCAGTGTGTCAAGTGAAGGTAAGTTGGAGGTGGTTGACAAAATCAAGCATGCAACAGTTATTAGTAATGTTCTTTCAATCTCAGAGGACCAACAGGCTTTTGCACTGGTTCGGCATGGCGGCAATGACATTCACCTCAATGTGAAGCAAGTTCATGACTGGAACAGTGATTTGCTAAAAGAGAGAATCAAGCTGGACCAGCAAAGAGGGCTTGTCCATAAGGTTTTCATTAACAATTATGTCCGGACTGATAAGTCTCATGGATTTAGGGCTTTGATTGTTATGGAAGATCATTCATTATTGCTGTTACAACAAGGCGAGGTTGTCTGGAGTAGGGAGGATGGCCTTGCCTCAATAATAGGTGTTACCACATCAGAACTTCCTGTGGAAAAGGAAGGTGTATCTGTGGCAAAAGTGGAGCAGAACCTCTTCGAATGGCTTAAGGTACGATCTAATTGTTTCTTTACAATTTAAGTAGGCTTACTGAAGATGAAAGTTGCCAAAAGGCACTCTTTCAAGACTTGAACAAGATTCTGGTTATTTTCACTGGGTTTTTATATTTTTTTCTCCGTCCTTAGCCTCCATCCTTTTAAAACTTTACTTAGTAGTAGAGTGAGGGATCTTAATTATTGTGAGATTGCATTTGATTTGGTTGCGTAGGCGATGATTGTTTGCTATCATATTCACTCCTTTGTTTGAAAAAAACATCTCATTGACTTCTTTGAGGACTGATTTTGACACATGATATTTTGTTGTTCTAAGGGACACATGCTGAAGGTTAAGGGTACCTTAATGCTTGCAAGTGCTGAGGATGTAGCAGCCATTCAAGGCATGAGGTTGAAAAGCTCTGAGAAAAGTAAAATGATCAGGGACCATAATGGATTCCGAAAGCTTCTTATTGTGCTCACTAAATCCAGGAAACTTTTTGCATTGCACACTGGAGATGGACGAATTGTCTGGTCTCTCTTATTGAACTCTCTACGTCAAACAGAAGCATGCAAAAATCCAACTGGGATTAATGTGTACCAGTGGCAAGTTCCTCATCATCATGCTATGGATGAAAATCCATCTGTCCTGGTTGTTGGCAGGTGCAGAGCTGGTACTGATGCACCGGGAATATTTTCCTACGTTGATACTTACACAGGGAAGGAACTTAAGTCTTTTGGTCTTGATCATTCTGTTGCACAAGTAATGCCACTCCCCCTTACAGATTCAACTGAACAACGGCTGCATCTACTAATAGATGCTAATGGACAAGCGCATTTGTACCCAAGAGCACCTGAGGCTGTTGCCATTTTTCAACGTGAGTTTACAAACATTTACTGGTACTCGGTAGAAGCTGACAAGGGTGTTATTAAGGGACATGGATTGAAGAGCAATTGTGATGGTGAAGTTGCAGACAACTATTGTTTTGGTACCAGAGAAATATGGTCCATTGTATTCCCCTCAGAATCAGAAAAGATCATTTCAACTGTAACAAGAAAATCAAATGAGGTAGTGTTAGTTTCTGGTCAATTTTTTCATGATTGCCACTTCTTTCTTTGTCTTCAAAGATTTATCCACTTTACATTTCATTAACTGCTCTTGCTGCTTAGTCTTTAAGTAACTTTCTGGTTGATTGGGATTACAGAAAACCTTTTAAACTAGGCAAGCAGGCATCGTTTTCAAAAATGGCATTAGAGTTGTTCCATGAGGATATGCATTTTTTTTACTAAATAAATGTTGGGATTAGGTTCAATAAACATTTTTTTTTTCAGGCGTTGAACTACAAGCATTGTTTTTCGGGCAACCTTGATGCTTTTTTAGGGTCTAAAAAATCACAGTTTCTGTAGATTCTTCTTCTTTCTTTACCAGAACCTCATTTTTTACCATTCAGTTTTGTTTTGCTGAAGGTTCCAATAGAAACTTTAGATATAAACTCAATAGGATATCTTGGTTTGCTGACCTGTTCCCTTGGTATGTTTAATTGAGGGTCTTCTGCATTTGCCTCCAGGTTGTTCATACTCAAGCAAAGGTTATAGCTGATCAAGATGTGATGTACAAGTATATATCAAAAAATTTGCTTTTTGTGGCCACTGTTTCACCAAAAGCCAGTGGAGATATTGGATCAGCCACACCAGGAGAATCACAGTTGGTTGTCTATGTTGTTGATACTGTCACTGGTCGTATATTACACCGAATGACTCATCATGGCTCACAGGGTCCTGTCCATGCAGTAGGTTTCGCCTTCCATTTTTGATGTCTTCAATGATATGCATTACCTTATTTATTTTCACCTTTTGCAGGTTTTTAGTGAAAACTGGATTGTCTATCACTACTTCAATCTCAGAGCACACAGATATGAGATGACAGTTATTGAGATTTATGATCAGTCCCGGGCAGTAAGTAATCAACCTTTACAATTATGCAATATTGTTTGTCTTCTTATTATAAACAGGTTAACTTTTGCAAATTGAAATTCAGGACAACAAAGATGTTTTAAAGCTTGTTCTTGGAAAGCACAATCTCACTTCACCTATTTCTTCGTATTCGCGACCAGAGGTCACAACAAAGTCACAGTCTTACTATTTCACCCATTCTATCAAAGCAATAACAGTTACATCAACTGCTAAGGGTATC
Organism: Populus tomentosa; assembly: GCA_018804465.1. Classification (NCBI taxonomy): domain Eukaryota; kingdom Viridiplantae; phylum Streptophyta; class Magnoliopsida; order Malpighiales; family Salicaceae; genus Populus; species Populus tomentosa. The sequence goes on from CM031979.1 coordinate 20,777,045, forward strand.
ACTTCAAAGCATCTTCTTATTGGGACAATTGGTGATCAGGTTGTTCACAATCTTTTAAGAAACCTAGATTCCATTGTTGTTTCCATATTTCTTTGTGGCAAACTAGTCATTTAATGACTTACATTTCCTGCTGTAAAGAAGGATGTGTTTACTGAATGTAATTGGATGCTTTACAGGTCTTGGCGATGGATAAGCGTTTCTTTGACCCTCGTAGGTCAGTTAACCCCACACAATCAGAGAAGGAAGAAGGAATTTTACCTCTTACAGATTCATTGCCTATCATTCCTCAGGTGAGTTGCCGTATATCTTCTTCTCTTCCTTTTCCCCTTTAGTCTTTGTGTCACTGTTTAATGTTTACTTTCCTTGAGAGAACACTCTGGATTTTTGCTGAATCCACATTCCCTGGAAGCGGTTCATTTATGTACAAAAAAAAATAGTTGTAAGATGCAGTATAGGAATCGATTCCACATCAATTAATCTACCTTCCCTGGAAGTGGTTCATTTCCCCTTTAGTCTCTGTGTGACTGTTTAATATTTAATTTCCTTGAGAGAACACTGTCGATTTTTGCTGAATCTACCTTCCCTGGGAGTGGTTCATTTTTGTACACAAAAAAACAAGCTGTAAGATGCAGTATAAAAATCGATTCCACGTCAATTAATCAAGAGCTTGGAGTGATCCATTGATGGATCCTGTCTTGTTTTCCTCCAACAATCTTGTACCCAAAATGGTTTTGTTTTTTCCTTCAAGATTTTGGTTTGGAGACCAATGGCACCTGATATGTTTTCTACAATAAGGAGCTGCAAGTAAATTACTTGGAAGCAATCCATATAAGTGGAAGTAATTGCAGTCTTGGATTGTGAGTGCATGCGTGAAGGTTTTTCCTTGGGGATTTCGTCAACCTATCTTATAACTAATTTATAGCGTGCAACCATAAATACAACAAAGCTTGTTAAGTACATGCTAGTGTTCATTCCAGAGCAGGGATTGTAGGATGGCAGAATCTGGAATACTCTTGACTTTTAGCAGAGTGACTGCTCTTCGCAATCAAAACATTGAACTTCGCAGACAGGAATTCGTACAAAAACAAACCCCCATCTCCCTTGGGACTGTTTCATTCTTAATGGCCGCATGCTTTTATTTGATGTTTTCTTTATTTTAATGAAGTTCGTTCTCAAGCTGACACGGATTATCACTTCTTGCAGTCTTATGTTACACACTCCCATAAAGTGGAGGGGCTCCGAGGCATAGTAACAGTGCCGGCCAAGCTGGAGTCAAACACCCTTGTCTTTACATATGGTGTTGATCTCTTTTTCACTCGCCTTGCACCCTCAAGGACCTATGATTCTCTTACAGAGGATTTTAGCTATGCCCTGCTGCTCATAACCATTGTTGCACTTGTCGTGGCAATCTTCGTGACCTGGGTCCTGTCCGAGAAGAAAGATCTAAGTGATAAATGGAGGTGAAATCGTTTCTCTTCTAGTCTCTGTACCCATACAATTTTCTTTCTTATTTATTTTACACCCGAGTTACTTTCACTGGAATCAGATTAGTAGATTCACTCCGAACTTGTAATGTTAATTTTGTAGCATTTCCTTTTTCAATGGCATTTTTTGTACTTGCCATTATTACATTTTTGGTCATCATGTAAATTAGACATTGCCAAGGCAAGAGATTGATATATTTGCTGTTCTCTATGCATGCCGGGTCCATTCTTGTTATCTGAAGCAATTTTTTGGAGGGAAATGCCAAATGGCCAGAAAAAAGTTGGAGGGCTGTGAAAGAGAAAGCTGGTAAAGTGGTCATTTAAGAATGGGGCCAAAATTTGACTGTTTCTGGGTAACAATTCTGGTTTCTGAAACTGGAATAGGGAGCTGGGCCATGGTTTTTTTGTAGGTTTTTTCGAGTCATCCAAACCTAGCTAGAGAAGCCATTATTGAAGCCCACGGAGGTTGAAAGGTTGGTGTTGGGAGAGTTGGAATCTTCACCAAAGCCATCATTCGGAAGGTGATAGGACCCATTGATTGGTAATTTGATAGTCACTATAATTGTACTTTGTCTTTCGTTTCGTACTAGTTATCGAGAGAGGGATCAAAAAATCTAGCATGCTCACCACTGTCTGCAACTTTTTATTCAGTCATGAGATGTAATCCTTCCAGAGGAGGAGGAGGCGAGTGTGAATAGTAAATACAGTTCGTGGTTAGGGCACACAAGATTGACAGAAGTGGAGAGTGAACACCTCTCTAACGAGACTTCTCCGCCTGAAGTTTGCAAGATTTACCTTTTACTTGGGATGAAAATGACAGGCACTGTCACTGTAAATTGCCTGATCTTTTTGGAGTCTTTGTCCCATTCATCTCCCAGTCAAGGACACTCTCGTGAGCATCTCTGCACCGTTTCACTGTCCAAAGTGATCAGCTCCATAACCCTCTTCCCTCTCTCTTCCATAATTGAGAACTCTTTAACTGCCACAACAAAAGCACCTAAGAAGCTTGACACAGCACAACTTTCTTCAAGAAGAGAACACAGACTCTCAATCTCTCTTTGGTTTCTCCACAGAAACAGGTTACTACAAGGCCTTACACTCCCACCATGAAAACCCACCATCCAAAACTCAAAACACAGCCACGTCCACTCTTTTTTTGTGGTTTCTTTCGCCAATGCACAGAAACTACTTTAAGTCCCACTACACCCAACCCACCTGCTCTTCCTATCTCCTCCACTATTCCTCCAGCACCACCACCACAAACAGCAGCAGCACCAACTCCAGCACCACCACCACAACAATTACCTAACCAGCCCCACCAAAAGTCCACCCAAGCTGAATCTTCTTCCTCCTCTTCCTCCACTACCACCTCCCAAAGTTTCACTCAATGGAGATTCCCTCTCTCGAACTCCCCACTCCACCAACCCAGACCCGAACCCGAGCCGAATCAAGACGCCGCCTTTATACCACCGTTGGCTCCTCCCATGCACCCCAACGACCTGCAAGAACTCCTCAGCCTGGCTGAGTTGCAACTTACCAACGGCTCAGAAACTGAGCAACTTTCTGCTCTGTATCTCTTAGAACGCTCACTCGTACCCGACCCACCATCCGACCCGGTTTGCTCACCCGAAGTAATGCGCGGGGTGGTGGCAAATTTGAAAAACAAAGCAGGGGTAAAACCGGCAACAAAAGTCTTATTGGCACTTTGCTTGGCGGAGGCCAACCGCCACGTTGCGGTGGAAGCTGGCGCGGTGGGGGCGGTGGTGGAAGTGGCGATGGAGCTCGACGGAGCTCCGGCGGAGAGGGCATTGGCGGCGTTGGAGCTAACTTGTACGGTGGCTGAGGGGGCGGCAGAGCTCCGGAACCACGCACTAGCGGTGCCGGTAATGGTGACAATGATGGGTAAAATGGCTGGGAGGGGGAAAGAGTATGCGATAAGTGCTCTCGCGGTGATTTATGGGAGTGGCGGAGTTGGGTCAGATGGTGAGCAAACTCTTCATGCGCCGCCAGAGGAGGTGGCGCGTGCAGTGGCTTTGGCTTTACAAGGAGACTGTACTGCTAGAGGGAGGAGGAAGGGTGCCCAGCTCTTGAAGGCTCTTCAAGTATATGGACGGGTAGATTCAACTCAAGAGGGGAATGAACAGCCGTGATTTGATTTTGATTTGTATGTCATGAAGAAAGAGGGAAATGATACTTTAGAATTTTATTAGCCCATGTACATGTAGAACTTATTAATAATAATAATAATAATTTTTTAATTTTCCCTTATTATTATTCCTATTACTACTTCATTTACTCATTACTTATGTTTTTTTAATTTGAAATCAATTTTAAGATAAACTTTTTGCAAACTTTTTTGGAAATTCATGAATTTAGTGTGGTCAATTTGTTTTAATCTTCATACATAAAACTAGTTATTATTTATTTAAAAAGATAGTACAGATGGTCACTCATCAATGAATAAGAGGAAATTATATATAATAGATTTTTTTTTCAAAAACTATATTTTTCATTAACATAAATAGAACCAAGTTTAATTGAAATATCCTAATTAAAAACTCGTTTGATATTGCAATAACAGTTTTTTAAAATGTTTTTTTACTTGAAATGTATTAAAATAATTATTTTAATTTTACAAATTATTTTAACATGAACATATTAAAAAAAAAATAATTTAAAATAAAAAAAATATAATTTTTTAAAAAATACTTTTAAAATATAAAAATAAATAGAATCCAAGCTTTAAATAAAAAATACAACAATATACACATAAACTCAAAGTAAATTAAAAAAAAACCTTAAGACTCCAAAGTCCATTGTTTACCTTCCAAGGCCTTCAACTATCGGCTGTGATGATGATGGAGTGCAATATCTTTTGTATTTGGATATTTTTTAAAATATATTTAAAATTAATGTTTTTTTTAATATTTTTAATATAATTTTGATATATTGATATAAAAAATATAAAATATAAAAAATTATCTTAATATAATTTGAAATAAAAAACACTTTTATAAAGCATCTTATTGATAATAAAGAATGATAATATTAGACTTTGATTAGTTTATCCCATTTAATTATTAAAAATCCTCTAATAAAAGGAAAAATTAGATTGCTATAGGAGGAAAATGTATTGCATGAGTGATCATGACTAATTTCAAATAATTATATGTCCTTCTCAATGCCATTAGACCTTCATATCTGTTCAAGATTATGTTAAAAACATAACTTAGCATATACAGAACTTGCATGTTAGAATCAGGGGTGAGCGATGAGGTGGGCCTTGTAATAATTGTGACTTGATTCGGTGTTTATCTAAAAATGAAACCCGAGCTATTAAATTATATCATGAGATATATAGATCAGATTTATTAATTTTATTTAAAATAATATTGTTATATATATATATTTATATATTTAAAAATCCCAGGTCAACATAATCACACAGGTCAACTCACTGAATTATTAAAATCAATAGATTCAAATTAAAAACCTAACCTTGATTAGGTTTTAGATTATAAATCGTGTATTCTGCAAGGGAGCGAGAGTTCTTTTTTATTTTAGTTCTTAGAGCAATATGAATAAAATCATAGATTAATTCAATTTATAGTTCATTGTATTTTCCAAACAGTCAAATTAATGCCTGGATAATTGAGTTTAATTGCAAGGAGGATTATACTCTTCTCAAGCTAATGCTAATTAATGTGATGTATTATGCTAGTTTAATCTTATCATTTAAATTAAATGAAGTGCTAAGAGATTATTCTGAAATTCATATTTCAAATTTAACCAAATAATTGCCTCTGCATATATATATATAAATCTATTTCTCAATTATATTATGCACTTGAATTTCTTGATTTTTTCCAAATAAATTCAATAAAATTAGAACAACGTTATATGTATATCTAAAAAAGGTTTAAGGGGTGATTGAATGTGTGTTTTAACATGTTTTTTTTATTAAAATTAAAATTAAAATTTATTTTATTTTAAATTAATATTTTTAGATCGTTTTGATATGCTAATATTAAAAATAAATTTTTTAAAATAAAAAATATTATTTTAATATTTTTTCAAATAAAAAATATTTTAAAAAATAATTACTAATTCCATTCCTAAACACCTTTCTTAATCTTAGTATACAAAAGTGATACGATACAATGATCACTAAAGTGGCTAAAACATATTAACGATTAATTAATGACCAGATTGCTATTGCATGGGACTTAGCATATATAACTCTCTAAAATTCCGATCAATATTATTGCTAACATTAAGTACTAAAAGAAATCAAAGTTTGAAAAGTTTTAAGAACTGCTTCATGCAAATTAGGTTCCCTAGCTCCATGCCACGGCAAGCTAGCCCTAGGAATCCTGCTATGCATAATTGACGACTCTCCGTTACTTTACTATATTACCCTCCTGAAGATTTTCCAGTAAATGGAAGGTTTAACGATGCACAGTAAACAACCCATGAAATCATGATCCATGAAGTCCACAACCACATAATAAGGCAGACAAACCCCAAAGAACTACGTTAATCTTATCAAAAGTGGGTCCCGGATACCGTGGATCCCATGAATCCAACGAAGCATAAGTTTGGGATTAGTTTAACTGGAATAAACTATTACAGATTTTTTTTTCCCCGTATTATTACAGATATGAATGTAACATGATTAGTTTGGTTTTTGTTACAGAGCACTAAGCATGCCATTGATAGAATATAGAAGATAGTCGACATCCCTAAAGTCCCACAACTCAATAATTTCTCCAAACTAAAGTCTCAAATACTACAAGTAAATGACTTTCCAAGAAGACAAGGGTAGCAGTAGCTAGCCATGTAATAGAGAAAGTTAGTTCCTTCCTCAACTGAAAATAGTCTAACAGTAAAGAGATAATTATTCGAATTAAATTCAAGTATTTCTCAACTCAAATGTAAATATGTGATTGAATAAAAACCTAAAATAAATAGATTTTTTTTATATAATTTAATTATTGAGAGTAATCATCCACCCATGAATTACATCCAAAAATATATTAATGATATATAAAGAATTCAAGTAGACATGTAATTTACATCTGTGTCTACAATATTCATTTAATAAATCTTGGCGAATAAGTTATGGAAGAGATCAGATCCCATTATAATTTCCCTTCAAATCATTGCTTTTGCAAGAAAATTCCATTTATAGGACCTCACCTTACCAAAATTCCGCAAATCCGGAATCTGAACCAAGGCCTAGCTAGCTCATGTTCTACTTCTGGTGGTGGCTCCGTGCTGCCTTGCAACTTATTCTTTGGGCTCCAGCCCTACTGACCATCACCCCCGGTGGTTCACTGCAACGACAGTGGCTGCACTCTTTACAGCTCCTATGATGTATGGAATGATATAAAAGCTTGTCATGTTCCAAGCATCACATGCTCTACGACCCAAGAAGAGCTATGCTAATCTGCTGCACATGCTAATCAAAGTAACCTCAAGGTTCGATTTTCGCACACACAATATGCCAATTCAATCTTAATAAGCACAATAAAGTGTAATTAAAGCATTGGAATTGACACGGCTGATTTAGTTATGATAGCTGATGCTGGTGTGTACGTCGATAAGGTTGAACAAGCTGGATTCAAGCTTCTTTTTATTTTTTATTATTAATATAAATATTCAAACCAGATTCCACAACTCTAAAATTAACAAGCTTATAGTACCATCAACTTTTTGTTAGCACCATATCAGGAGGGTGCGAGCGATGAAGGACTAATCAGATAATTGAGAGATTTTTTATATACAATATTCAAAAATGTTTCGTGAGATTTTTTGTTAACAACTAGCTACGACCGATGAAGGACTCAGCAATCGCTCTCTTAAACCCTAGCCATTTCCTTCGTTTCACTCTCTCCCAAGCCGAAACCCACCCTTCCCCAGTTCCCCTCATTTTTCTTCAAAGCAAGAGTTATCACTGATAGAGACACTGGGAGATCTCGTGGATTCGGGTTTGTTAGTTACGAAAGCACTGAATCTGCCAGTGAAGCATTGTCAGCAATGGATGGCCAGGAATTGGGAGGAAGAAACACTCGCGTGAGTTATGCCACCGAGAAGAGACAACCACAACCTTACAATAGCAATTACGGTGGGAATCCAGATTATTGAAGTGGTTCAGTTCCAGCTTTACGGGCTCTTGAAATGGCTTTGTTTCTATAGCTAGTTGTTACTAGCAAGAATTGAGATTGCTTTTTTATTTTCCTTGAATGACTTTTCTATAACTTGCGATGCTATCTTATTATTTTGGCACTACCATGTGCCGGTAACGTTATCAATTATTCCTAAGTGAATATATATATATATATATATATATATATATATATATGAAGATTTATCCTATTCCCTAAAAAAATTATATTGGATGAGTAAGGTGAGCTTTTATCCTAGGCTGAGTTTAGCAGGCTGGGATTTTTTTTTGCTAGACTGTGAATGGGATATTTAGCTAGTTCAGAATTAGTTAATAAGGGTATTTGAGGATCAGTTGTTAAATTGGGATTCAACTTTTGAATTAATTTTCCACCATTTTATTCTTTAAATCTAACTTTATATATGCATGTTTGAATTTTATGTTTGAACTTTTTCGAGGTCCGAAGAGAATTTTAGAAAGATCCATACTAGAAGATTCTCATATGTTTTGCTTTGGTCTTTTTAATTTCCATGCACAACCAAGACAATTTCTACTTGTTTCCCAGTTTTTCATCTCTTTAATGGCCCCGAAATCTTAATAAAAGTTCTTTGATTACTAAAAAAAAAAACCTAATATTTTATTCAATGAATGATGAATAAAATATCTATATAAAAAAACAAAATCCAACCCCAAAGAATCCATTCCCATCCCATACCAACATAAGCACCCTGATTTCAACAAGTTTCTAGCAGCAAAGCAGCAATTGGAACCTAAAACGTGTTCTCTGGGGAACGGTCAAGCTGTGAGAGCTGAAGGATGCGCCTTAGAGGGGCAGTGTATGTGTTCAAAAGATAAGCATTGCAGCCCCCAAAATGGGTATTTCTGTAAAGATCGAAGGTCTAGTTTATAAAGAAGCTATATGGTCTGTAGGTATTCATCATGAGCTACAAGATAATACTATCACATTGTGACTACCATCAAGCTTGATTATTGTACTCTTATTTTTCCAGTTTTGTTGTTGTTTCACGGTATGAAATGGATTCAGTTCAAAAAAGTGGAGAAAAAAGAAGATGAAATGGATGCCACCTTAAAAAGTATTTGGCATGGCTTCAAATCCATAATTCCTTGGTGGACCAGATGAGTGGAGCGCACGCGTTACCCCACTTTTCCCTTCGTCTACATTTCTTCTTCTTTCAAAACACCAAATCATGAGGAGAAATAATTAATTTCTGGATAACAAAAAGAAAATTTACATTTATGATCCAGATTAAACGAAATTGGCTGAACCTTCCCTAACTTTCAATCGGAGGAAACTGATCAGTTCCTTGCTCCCGTTTCCCTTGTGTCATTTTCTGTTCCATCCATTAATGAGGGGAATCACATATACTTGCATCAAATAAAATCGTAGCAGATGACATTTAAAGCTCAGACCATGCGGCATTACTGTTTGTTGCTGGATGAAATCATGATGGGAGGGGGACGTTCCAAAAACACGTTCACAGACAAATTAAAATCTGTAATTTAAAAAAAATAGAAACTTAATTTCACAAAAAAAGAGAAAAAACCAAATGTGATAATAACACTCGAAGTATGTGTAATGATATTAATTTGGATAGAAAAACTTGACAGAAAGGTATATTAGAGAATTAGATATTACATAATGATACAATTAAAAATATAAATATAGAAACACAATTAATATTGAGAACTTGTAAATTTATATTCGGACATATAAAGTAATTTATCTATCTTTTCCTAACTTGAGTGCTTATACTGATTTTTTAAAAAACAACAACAACAAAACCAATAAAATTAATTAATTAATTAGATGAGTACTTTACTTTTATGTCACTCATAAGTTAAAGTTTCTAGAATTAAATACTAATTAGTGAGTAAAAAATAAAATCACACAATTAATTAGTTAGTTAGTTTTATAGGTTTTCATTTTTCTTTTTAATTTTCTTTTTATTTTTTTTTCAATCTCTTAATGGAAAACCAAAAATATTAAAAAATAACAAAATCATAGTTATGTCGATACATAAACACACTTGTGTGCAAAATAGCTGACATGCCAAATGATTTGTAATGGAAACTTATGGAAGCATTTATTAAATCTTATGGGTGCAAGTAATTAAATTTAAAAAACCAATACTAAAATAGAAAAATTCATAAAGTATTTTATTAAAATAATAAAAAATATTAAGTTGGGTTTATCCCAAGAAAATTAATCAAATTTTATAAATAAAAAATTACATATACTTAAAATATCATTATCCCAAATCAATTACTTAGATAACATGAATGATTGATGTGTATGTAAGATAATACTATAAATTAGTTTTTAAAATTTTACCTAACAATTTAAATTATTAGACTGATATAGTTTTTAGATAGTTTTTTTATATGATATTAAAGTTTTATTAACTAAATAGTCATGAGTTTGAATTTTATTATTTTTATTTTATTTGATAAAAAATAAATATAAAAGTAATATAGTATGATGTTGACTTGTATAAATTTTAAATATTAATATAGATTATATTTTAAAATTTTATTAAATTATTTAATCTAGAAGAGTTTGGATGGGTTTTTTTTTCATGATAGCAAAGCAAATCAAAAGAGGAGCTGGTTCTTCGATTTGAAGTTTGAGGACGCCCCCAGCTTGAGATAGGAAATCTTTTGGAAAATATTCTAAGCAAAGGGGTCTTGTCTATAAAGAAAGCTATCTCTAGCTATGGTGTGCATCATCAATGATATTGCTGCATGGAATCGATCTCTAATTGGTCTAGGAGACTCTTTCAACTTTTTAAAAGTGCAAGGTCTTATGAACAGGCTGCGTAATTGCGTCAGGTTTCCAAATTATTACTTCGACACGTCGGCAGAGGCTTGGTTAACGCTAACATTGGTGGGAAAACTCTGGTGGTAAGAAATATTGGTTCAAGCAATTATCTGTCCTGCACGAGCACGACCCTCTTCAATTGCAAGGAACTTCTCTGGCTAAAAACTTTTCTGGCATTCACACCCTTCCACCTCAAGTCCCACAGTGTTTTATTTATAATAATACCATTGATGATTTGATTAACATGGGGCTCTGCATGCGCAGGTTGCTTGTTCACATGGGTATTTTATATATATATATATATTTGAAAGAAATTGATATATTGAAAGAGCTAATTAGAAGATAAATAAAAATAAAATACTCGAAAGAAAAAAAAATAACAAAAAAAAAGCTAAAAAAAAAAAACTAAGAGACAAGGGCGGAGTTAGGAATTTTTTTTGTTCTAGGCTATTAAATAAATATATAAATATTTTTTAAGATTGATTATTAATTTATGTACATGAATTTTTAAAGTTAACAGTAAAGTTTTAATTCAAATACACTAACTAAAATATTAAAAAATAAATTTGAAAGTACATAAAATTAAAGCGAAAGTAAAAATAAACTCACTATTAAAGTTACATTCTTCGATATTTTATGGAATATAATTCATCTATAATCGAATCTGAATCAATATTATAATAACCCCTCAACCGAGATAAAATAACAATCTCATGTCAACTGGAAAATAAAGTAATTAAATTTTTTTTCTCATTCAATTCCTTCTTCCTTCACTTGATTCTTTCCTAGATTAGTGTTTTATAAGTTGAATTTTGTAATTTAATAGGTTATTCTCTCACTTTTCTTATTTTTTCCTTGGATTTTTTTTATGTTTTTCCCTTATTTTTTTCTATTTCTCTCTCGCCTTTTCTTTTTTTTCTTTTTCTATTCTGCTTCTGTCCAATCAGTAACATATAAAAGGAAAGAGGAGCCGATTTGTTTTATTTTTTAATAACTAATAACCATTTTACTCTTAATGAGTCATTTTGTTTTTATTTGACGGTCTTTTTTTTATTACCACTACCAAACTCTGTTCATTCTAAAAATTTAACTAAATTTTATTCAATATATTTTAAGATCCCTCGTGAAATTTTAGCTCGATCTGATGGTCGGATTGAAAATTACGTCCAATAACGTAAAACTGGTCAAATTGTGATTTTTCATCAAATTTCTAAATTTCTCCAAAAATTCTGAAATTTTAACCCAAGTTAAAACATTATATTAGAAGGCTCCACGCAAATTTTTAGAATTTTTTGATAACTTAATTGAGAATTATAAATTTATTTTACATAAAACTAGTAAAAAAATATTGATAAAATCTTGACCTGGGCTAAAGCTCACCCTAGCCTTTGCCATGCCTCCGCCTGTGCTAAGAGATACATAACTGAAAAAAAATATTAGAATTGAAAGAGATGGTACACTATGCTTAAAATCTTGATTTGGTGTTAAACTAATCTATAATGTCTTTAGACCCTATAATTAAAATAGTGCCGGTTGATATAAAAAACTTATCTACAGATTTGAGCCAATTCAATAAATAATTAAGAATTAAAAAGAAATTATCTTTGAAAGCTGTATTTACATAATTAAAGATTATTTTATTTTTTAAAAGCCATATATTTCAACTAACACAACAAAGAGAGTATATACCAAGCCTTACCCTGAATTTTCCAAACACTAGGGCACTGATGGGTATTAAATATTGATTTGTTGCTTTGCTTTTTAACAACATGATACATCACAACGAGTTAATTACAGGGTTTAACCTTGATCAAGGACTAGTTGATTGGAGTTTTGCTATTGGCTTAGTACTGCATTAATTACCTTTGAGATAAACGACAAGATTGACTGAAGACATCTTTTTTCTTCTTTTATAAATACAATGAGCATGAAATCAAAAGAAGGGAGAGGACACAAGGGCCTGTGCGAAGACAAGGAAACATTAAACAAGGCCAAGACAAAATAAGAGACAGTAGCAACCTAAAATGGCCACAGATAGCAGCAGCAGCAGCATACAACAAAAGAAACCATAAAATATCTTTGAATTCTTAATATGCATCATTAATAATAATTGAAAAGAGTGAATTTCGAATCCCGATACAATTTTACATAGCCCGACAAAGGATTTTCTAGCAATTAAAATAATAAAAATTAAATATAAGATCCATCATTTGTATAGATATGGATTAAGTTAATCTTTTGCTGTGAAACATCTAGCTAGTTACATATTTAGCCGAGTCTACTAGACCAAGTCTATGAAGTTTCTCTAGTTTCCAATGCGCGTAGCAAATTATGTACGTGTATGTTTTTTATTCATTTATAATAATCAAGATTTTATATAAAATTATTGCATATAGACAGATAAAAAAGAAAAGAAAGAAAAAATCTATACCAAATTGAAAAACATAAAATAATAACTTTTAAAAATCTAGTTTATCCATTGTAAGATCCCTTCATGGTTTTATATAAATTCAGGTCATGTATAAAGAAAATTCATGTTCTTAGATCTTAATTAAAGAATCACTATTTAAAGTACAAGGTGAAAAACATTATTTCATTCTTAATCTTTAATCTAAAACACCATGTGGGATCCTTCAAAGAATTCCACGGGACAATGATAAGATTGTCCCCATATGTGCATGTACATTACAAAATATTTTATAGAGAAAACTCATTTCAACTTGAGATTTCATGTTTATTTTTATTTTATTTTTAATTTTTTGATGATGAATTTAATATCATTGATCAAAGCAAAAGGACCTGGAGCCAATCCCTGCTACAAAGCTTGAAACAAAAATGGATTTATACTAATTCCCAATTGTAAAAAGCAGCAAACAGATTAGGGTTGCTGATTTACAAATATCAGAATGCTGCAGCTTGTTTTTAACGGTAAAAAGAATGCTATGCAGAATGCTGCGAAGAGTTGATTCCCTTGCGGAATGCCATCTAGAGGGCTCCCCCGATCATGGAGTTATATTTTAAACTTCAATCTCTACATTAGATCTTTTAAATTATATGATATTATGAAAGGTATAATATTCCATCCCATATGTATAATTATGATCCAATTTATACACACATTAATTAATTTTCAACTGTTTCAATTATGTTTTGTTGACCAAATATATACGATGCTCTGAAATTTTTCTTGGTTGTTGTCACAATACCACGAACTGCTGCATGCGGGGTTAATCTGCAGCTCATGCCTTCTTTCTGATTAAAATCTATCAAATTCCTCAGCCCACCCATGTCACTGTCATCCAATGCAAGGCTTTTTCGCAGATGTGCCTCTGCCTAATTGATGTCTTCATCTTTGACCTGCCTGGTTGGTGTATAGCAGATAGTTAGATTGTATCTTAACTACGTCAATGTGTATTCAAACTGATAAAAAAAAGCTGATTAAGAAGCAGCGGATATCAAATATAATCCACATTGGAAGAAACAAACAAGAAAAAAAATAATAATAATAGGGCATCGGAATAACCGGTAATATTGCGGTATCATAGTTTGGCTGTGTGCGTGTGATTTCTGACAAGCTAATAACGATTTGAGAGCATGGAATCTTCCTTTTAAGTTTACTTGCTTTTGCCAAACTTCAACCTAGCTAGGAGCTACAAACAGTTGTTTAATTTCTAATTGATTATGAGATAAAGAAACTTTTGCTGACAGCTGATGCTGCTGCCTCCTTTTTTATGCTATCCTTCACAAGAAAATAAAAAATAACTGCGTTAATAAGAAGAAACAGATAAGAGAAGATGTTACAGGATGGTGGTGTCAATATTTGTTTCTTGCTCAATATATATTCCTCCATAAATTCAATTTTTACTTTTCATTCTAACAGATGGTATGTTAATACTCATATGAAAAACAGATTCATGAACTAATAATTTATGATAACTTGGAAACTTTACCTTCAGAAACCTTTTTTTCTACTAGCTAGAGTCGTTGCTAAAGTAAACCTTTATTCTTTATCTCTTTATTTTTTTCGTTTTCTGGAAAAAGTTCAAAAGCAAACTTTAAACTGCTGCTTTCAACTTTGATACATATATTTATGTCTTCTGTTTTCTGAATCAAACACAGATATGAGACGAGCCTGCTACAAGATCAGAAATGAGAGGAAGAAAACAGACCAACCATGTCCATCCATTTTCACTCGATCGATATCTCCCCAACAAGGGTGCGTGTGTGGGTGAGAGAGAGAGAGAGAGAGAGAGTTGATGGTCCAATAAAGTTAATAAAAATGAGCAATATGCACAAGTCCAAGGGGTTCCCAAGTGGCTGAACAAGAACCAGCACCCCTACTTCTCTGGACACCTCACCATGCAGCCTGATCGATACTCAGCGCCACAAATGCACCATTAACATGCAATTTCTCGCGGCATAGGAACAGATGGATACAAGATGAAGGCGGCGCGTGTGCATGTTTCTTGACTCTCTCTCTCTCTCTCCATATATAACACTGTACTCATCATGATCCCATCACGATATGAAATGTGATGCACTTGAGGCACGTGACGATGGGTAAGTGGGTCCTAGCCTAGCTAGGTATTGGTGGAATATTTGGCAGAAAGTATATATAATGTATGATCAGAAGGAAAGGCTGTCGGTGGAGATGAGATGAGATTGCAGTGTTATTATTAGTGGTAGGGAAGGAGTACTGATCAGATGCAGCTGGCAATGCTGTGGTTGCTGCTGTAGACATGGTTTTGGGTCCTAATTGGATGGTATATAGGCATACATACCCATCAAGTTCATCTCCATCCTTACACACACACATGCTAGAATTAATTTATTGTTTCTCGGCACACCCAACTCCTATATGCATGCATGTATATATGCATGCATGCATGCTTGTTTTTTTTATTACAAGTAGCGTACTTCAACCATCTTGTAAGTCGATTGACAATAAATCTTATTCTTTTATAATTTTAAGATATGTTCTCTATATATATTTATCTAGTGTAGTATGATAAATTTAATAGATTCTTTTTTATACTGACCCTATATATGATTTAAATCTAAAAAAATAAAACATATCTTGTTTAACAACTACATCAACGTTCATAAACATATATTATTAATTATAAAAACAACCAAAAAGACATCATATATATTATTTATATGTTATTTATCACCTACATGCACCCTTTAAACTCTCTTAATAAAATTTGATATCATTCATAAGAAAAGGGTGCATGTAGTCTTTATACGAGCATAATTAAAGTTAAATAAATAAAAAATTCAAGTGAAATTTATGAAGAAAAGCCAATAGACAATGGAATAGAATAAGTTCTTGGAATAAAGGGTTATTGTGTTGGCATAGGCGTGCATTAGATGGAGCTCCCTCCAGCAGCAGAAATCGAATTTTCAGGCAAAAAGTGTAGAATATTTCTTAAAAATGTTTTTTTATTTGAAAATACTATAAAATAATTTTTTAAAAAATATTTTTAAAGTTTTAATACTACTCATTAGGAGTTAGCACACTCAAGAGTTCATCGATTTCTTGGCTAGTAAATAAAATGCGATTAAACTAGGCTAAGGGAGAGGTATTAATCATATCACTAATCAGCATTGCATTCATCGAACTTGAGGAAACCTTTTCTGTGCATGTATGTACCACGAAGAGTAAATTCTCAGGACCACATAAAAAAGGGAGAAAGAGAAACATGCACATATAAAAGTTCGATGCGAAGAAAAAATTATCAAAAGATGTTTATATATATATATATATATATATATATATATATATATTAGGAAAGAGAGAGCGAGCGAGCAAAGATATTTGCAAAATAATAAACAAATAGCCGAACTTATTAATTATTGAAGGATTTTTTTTATCCTTTAGATGTATATTTACACATATATAAGTTGATCATGCACTAGCGTGATGTTTTTCACCCCTATATTTATATTAGAATCAAAGATTAAAAAATACTTCATAAATGGAATTAATTGAAAATTAATAGATACATTATTTTTAAATTCAAGGTGTATAATCTATTGAAAGATAGAGATAAAAAACCAACATACTTATAACCAAGAAACATAAAAATAAAAATGCTGAAAAGAGTCAAAACCATTCTATTGTTTCTTCAATGCAAAAAAACTCTACTATGGTTTTTTTAAAAAAAAGTTGATATATTAAAAGGGTTAACTAGAAGGTAGCAAAAAATAAGATAAACGGAACAAAAATATAAAAAAAAATCAATCACAAAAACAAAAAGAAAATACAAAAAAAAAAAACCAACAGATATATACCAGAAAAAGAATACCAGGATTGAAGGAGCTGATACGTTAAGTTTAAAATCTTGATTTAGTATTAGACTAATCTATAATTCCTTCGGGCTCTATAATTAAAGTAGTGTCAATAATTATAAAAAACTTATCCGTAAACTTTAACCAATTTGAGAGGTGATAAAAAGTTAAAAAGAAGTTGCAGTTCTACAATTAAAAATTACTTTATTTTTTATAAGTCATATATTTCAGTTAACACAACAAGAAAACATATATCAAAAAACATAAACCAAGTATTATGCTGGAATTTTTCAAACACTATGTTAGCCACTGATGTAATTCCTCCACTATGATATTGTCATTAAGGACCGGAGAAGTAGCTAGTAGCTTCTGAAAAAACAAAATTCTTGCCCTTGTTTCCTCCCTAGTTCCATAAACATCCATCTTTATAAGACAAACATCTACACCATCTGTATCATCAACAATGATTTCATAATTGCCGTTGCATCTCACTAAGCATCCATAATGGAAGATCTCCATTGAACCTAACTTTTATGGCATATACATAATTCAAATGTCTAAAAGCTTGGGTTAAACATGAAGTAACAGACCCAGACAAAATCATGAAATCAAGTGCTCAATTTCAAATCCAACTAAAATAGGAAGTGAAGAAAAAGCTAGAATGAAAAAGTCGACAAAGTTTAGGCCAAGGCTGCTGGTGAGCAGCCTGACCAAAACGAGTCACAACATGAGGAGATGGTGATGAGGAGTACTGTCTCGTGGCTTGAGAAGATGGAGCATGGAATGGGGCACTCAAAAACATATTCTGCTAGGTGGAGAAGAGAGATCCAGGCCTTCCCATTTCCGTCTCCTGACATTGCCATCTCCAGGACATATTGCACCGCAGTAGCCATAAACAATTCCTTGGAAGAAGCAAACTGGAAGAGCAGCCATGTCAGTTTCAAATCCAAGCCTGAAACTCGCATGATTTATTCACCCCTTATTTTGCAAGACTGCAACCATAGTTTGCCTCTCTTTTAATTTATTAATTTGAAGTGGGTCATATAATTAACTCAATGGAAGCTCATGATACTTAAAGGTAAGTTGATCTTTAATAATGTGTAAGCCTCTGATCCTGATGAGTCAAAGTGTACATGTCACCATCTGAAACCAAAGCTGTCAGAAATAACTGTATAAAGTGGGATCTATACATGCTGAAAGAAATATTTATTTGGAAAGAACATAGACGGGTACATTTATTTTGGAATAACGAACAAACAATAATGATTTAATGGAAGGCGCCGGTCCACTCACAGAAGGGCTCGACAAACTGCTTTCGAGTTGCATGAACTTTTATTCTGATGTTGACTCCATTAATATATCATGTATCTATATATAGATAGTTTTAATCTAATGCAAATTTACATGGGTTTTAATCTGTTTTTGATTTACTTAAGTTTTAGGACTAGCTTGCTACATACAATTCTGAAATTAAATTATTACTTGGACTGATTTTAGGAGGTAAATAGTGGAGGATAAACAGTTGTTGTAAAGTTTAAGTAATATAAAATTATGTTGAGTAAGGCCACCATCTAAAAAATATCCCTTTAAGACAGGCTATATGTGTAACCTAATTACGTTAGATCTGTAAATGACTAATCAGAACCATGTGTATCAACATACTTTTCTAATAAATTCAATCAAGGGATTGTTGTTGATAGCTCCTTCTAAGAGCAAACCTGTACCAGCTGGTATTGATGGAGTTCTACATGACCATATATAATGGTGTGCTGTGATGGGGTTTTTTCTGCCTCGTGGGAAGTCGGATTGCTTGCGGTAATTAAAGCCCTTTAATTATATATCTTCTTCAAGGAATTACTTGTTGAATCAGATTTTGTATCTGCTGTTAATTGGATGAACAATCACTCTCTCAGACCATGGAAATTTCATGATCTCTTCATTCATGCTTCTCGGTACTCTTCTCATTTGGGTTCCATATCTTACTGTCATATTTCACACGAGACAAACCACAAGGCTGGCACTCTAGCTAAACAAGGGGTGGATAGAGTACATGAGTTTCTATCGTGGATTTGATGCTGCTATGGATATATTCTCTCGGTTGTGTGTGGAATCCTCATTACCTGCATGGAGTCCTTGGTGACAAGGACCTCAATCTTCTTGCCAGCATCTTGTGATTGTTGTTGAAATCATGTTGTTGGTGATTGGATGAACTACTGAAGCTATATGGGAGATCTTGCATTTTGGTAGCGTGAAATAGGCTATGGAATTTTGTGATCATATTGCTGAAGCTTTGTGAGATGCAGAATGCTTATTAAATGTTGTCGAATTAAGCTATTCCATCAGAAGAACTCTTAAAAAGCTGCTTGCTGTTGGTATTCTGCAAAGGAAATGGCCGAGGCTGGTGATCTGCGTGTTCTAAGATAATTTTCTGGGCTGGTTGTTTGTCTGGGCTCTTATTTTCTGCTGCTGTATCTGTTCTTTTGGTGATCCTTGGGGTTGCTCGCCATTTATTGGCTAAACTTGTCACGCTTATCTAGATCCATAAGGATGACTAAAGGTCTAATATTCTACATGTAATATAATTTTCAGTTTCCCCCCTTCTCTGATCTATTCTTTCTCTTTCTCTTTTCAATCTTTTATTTTTATTTTAATAAAACACAACTTTTGATTTTTCTCTATATAACCAAGTTACATAACGCTTGATTCAAAGCCAAATATTTGAATTGAACATTACAAAATGATGTATAAGCCGGGATATGAAAGATTATATACCTTGCGTACATGGTTTGTAAGAATCAAGATTTTATTTTTTGTTTTCTTAATTTTCTACTGGCTTAGTTTTTCCTACCACCACTTTTCTATGAAAGAAAATTTGTAAATAAACTCCATCTTGTTAGATAATATGTGTGATTGTTTTGTTTTATTTTGTTTTTTTATATATATAATCATCGAGAGTATATTAAAAATATCATAAAGCTAGTAGCTAAAGTGAAATAAAAGATATAAAAAAAAAAAAACTTTCGAAAAAAATAATCTACTACAATAAACAATGAAGAAACCATCTAAGATTTCTTATTATATCACAATTTGATGCTATTAGAAAATCTTAAGAGATCATTTCCTATATAAATAAAGTTTGAATCAAAAAGTGTAATTGTTTAAATTTAATTCCTTTTCTTTTATAAAATAATTAAGATATTTGTTGATAAAACCAAAATATCATTAAAACTATAATATACTGAAAATTAAATGCAAGACATAAAAAAAAGTTACATAAAAGATGAGAGCTAATAAAATGCTATAAACAAGAACACATTACCTATCAAACTATGTCAAAATACTATCAGGGTCTCTAATCAAATAACTACTAGAATATAAAAAACTATTATTTTAAGCCTTTAATTAAATGCAAGACGATGAAGATGTGTAAATTTGACTTATAAGCTTTTATTATGACTTAATATAAGGAACTACATATGAGGTTTAATTTGTGAAATTGTTTAATATCATTGTCAATTCTAGATTCTAAGTGGTGTAGGAATAGGATTGGATTTCGTCAATTTAAGTATGTAAGTTAAGCAATATATAATTTTGTGGTTTTTGATTTCTCTTATAGATTTTGTCATCTTTTTTTATTTTTATTATTTGTAATATGGTACCATTGTTTTTTTTTTTTTTTTTTTTTATCAAGCTGGTTTTTTTTCACTTGCTTTATTGTTATGGTTTCTTGCCACGACAAACGTTGTCACACTTCTCATCGTACAACTAGGTTTTTATCCTTGGACCTACTACCTCATATAAATGGGTAGATTCTTTCTTTTTATTTTTTATATAATAATCGAAATGCATTATTAAAACAGCGTTACTAAGTAGTTAATAGCCGAGAAAAGCTTACAATAGAAAAAGAAATGAAAGAAAAACTAAAGCTAAACATACTTATTAGAAAGCAACAAAACACTATTAGAACATCTAATCAAGTCATTGCCTGTATAAATAAAATTAGGAGTATTCCCACGTTAATAAAAATAAAATAAAATTAGGTGTTCTCCCCTTAATTCATTGAGTAAGACGGTGGAAAGGAAGATCATAATTGTAAGATCAATCTATAGCTTGCTTTTACTCTAAAAATTCCCAACACACAACATAAAGATAGCCCTTTTCTAAAACTTTCCACCGATCACCATACCATACCGTTCTCATAAAGAAGTGTCAGCTGAATTCAGCATCTAACCCTGGTAACCAAGCCATCCCATGAGACGGGTTCAAAACCTCCAGGTTTCACAACAATGGAGGAACAAACGAGGATTTGATTCAATTTCAGGTACACAAAATGGACAAAGTGCATCATTGTGGCGAGTAATGTGTTTATATGCAAGGAACCCTCTTGTGCTGAGACTACCTTGAAGAGCATTAATCAATGGAAGACATCCATTTTAAGAGGCATCCAACCCTTCCAAAGCAGATTTGAAGAAGAATCAGCCCTTAAATTACAAATCTCGTTGATTAGATGAGTGGCTGACTTAACCGTAGAAGCACCCTTCTTCTCCACTCTTTCTGGGTAGGGCTTTTCTTTGAAAGAAAGGGCTTGCATATTTACCAACCAAGACTGTTGATTTTTTGAGCACATCAGCTGTCTGACCATGTTTATGGCTCGTTGTACGCTACTTGTGGTTTATGTTTCACTATTCATGGTCATAGCCCGTATGATTTGACATATATATCATGGGTTGTTTCAACATACATCATACTAGTTTTGTCATCTTCTAGTATGGCCTGGCATGCTTTCGATCTTTGATATTTTTTTTTATTTTTTTATCACGACCAAATTCAGTTTTGCTAGTTTGCGAACTCAGGCTGTCCTACATACGGTATCTTGAGTTTGAGGGGAAATTTTGATAGATGTGATAGTGTAAACTTTACTTTATGGGAATGTGTAGGCTTCAGTTAGACACTTGATACGATGTTTAATTTGTCGGATTTTTTTATATCACTGTCTTTTCTAGAGAGCGAGTGTTGTGTATAGATAAGATTGTGTTTCTAATTTCTCTTATAATTTTTTTTATCCCGTTTTATTTTTATTATTTTAATATTATAATTTGCATTTAACTTTTTATGTGTTTTATTTATAAAATTCTTTATAGCACAATAAAAAAAGTTATATAGATAGAAATTATTTTCAATTTATGAAAAGAGTTTAACTTGTCATGAATTTATTAGTGAATAGAGCTTATTTTTTCTTGTAGTGGGTGGTGTTTGATACGAGATTAATAAAATGAGAATGAATATGACTGTTGGAATAATTATAATTTTTTAAGGATTAAAAAAAAATGCATAGAGGGTAATAAAAGCACCACTTTGGAAGGTCAACTTTGCCAGCTACCGGTAAAAAATATCAAACAAGCTTAAAATTTAATGCCTTTAGGCCCCCTCAACATGCTTTTAGTAGTAAATGATAAATTTAGTGATGGGTAGAAACTTTTGGTTTTCAAGAATGTTTTATTTATTAATGTAAATATGTTATATATATATTCATTATCAAGATATTTTAAAATGTAAAAAGGTCGTCCAACTTATATATCAATTTAATTATAGAATAGATGAAAAATCAATGCCTTATATTCAAGCTCCAATAAATAATATTTTAAAAATAAAAAAAATCACATAATTAAAATTACTTTTCAAAATATTTTTTATTTAGAAATACATTAAAATAAAATTTTTATATTTTTAAAAATTATTTTTAATATCAGAACATTAAAATAAACTAAAAACACTAAAAAAAATTTAATTTAAAAAAAATTATTTTTTTTCAAAAATATTTTTAAAATAAAAAACAAACACGCCTTTAAAATATATAATTATTTGTTTTCAGTGTGAACTATTTTTAATAGCATAGCTAAAGCTCGGTCATGTCGCCGCTGTATTCATTCAAACATGCTCCTGCTTGGGAACTGGTGTTCACCAGACAATCAATCATGACTATATATTGTCTTAGACAAGGCATCAACCTTTCAAAGGATGCTCTGGCTGGTATTAGAACAATATATAAATAAATAAATCCTTTGAGAACAAATTAAAAAAGGTGCACTGCTCAATCCTTCTCAATAATTCTTTGATAGAAACCAAATACCAGTCTATTAGGTTAATCAGAAAGATCTGTCTCCATGATCTGTCTCCGGCTAACCCAAATCTTCCTAACACATTGTCTTTTTCCTTCATGTTCCAAAAGATTACAAGTCTCCTTTTGATTTTCTTACCTTATAAATTACAACACGGCAGTACAGCCAACAATGGCTGAGTTGATGAACACCCGGCAATCTCCAGCTAGAGGTGTTCTATTATTATACTAGCTAATTCCCTGCTCTATATTTCCATTCCCACTTCCTGATCAAGACTGGAGCCAAAGCCATCACCGAAGTAGAAGGAAGCCCTTTTGAAATGTCAGGCTTTTCTGGAACCTTGCAGGTTAATAACACAACTGAAATGAAAAGGTACATACATAAACAGTTACTTGTGGATCTCAAGGCATTTGTAGGTATTTACACGCCACCATTACGCTTCCGCAATTCAGTTGCAGAGATTAGAACTCAACAGGACCTTGAGTGAATGGAATCATGGTTCCAAAATCAATATCAATTTCAGCAGTTGCTATCTGATCTTCATAAAGCTTTTGACTTTCTGATTTTGTAGAAGCTGGCAAGAGAAAGCAAGACTTCACCTGCTGAAATGAAACAAGAAACTCAGGAAAAAAGCCATGCAACGACTTCTGAAAGAAGCTATCTACGTGTCCTTTCAGTTAAGAAGTGAAAATTAATCAAACAGAAATTGATATAGGTTTCAAAAGGCTACCGGCATTGAAATTTAGGATAATCGTGACATTGGAGGTCGTCCACGGCCTTTCACAGCAGGAAGCTTCCTCTGTCGTTTGGGCCCATCCAATTTAAGTGAGCGAGATCCATTTACAAAAGGAACTTCCTTTTCAAATTTTAGGTCTTCACCTGCAATCATATACATATTTCCAGCTTCCGGTACGGTAAAATCAGCAGGGTTTCTGTTCACGCTGCAAACTTCAGTCTCAGAACTGCTTTTATGGGCGTGAACAGTTCTATTGTTAGCAGGGGACCCCAACTTGTGTTTGTTTGGCTTTTCCAATGCACGGAATGGCAATGGAAACATTGAAGAATCTGAAGCACCAAAAAACATTGTCTGCATGTTATGAGCGGGAATGGATCCACAGTTGGTGCCAAAACCACCATATGCTGATTTTTGTGATCTATTTACTTTATTCTGTGTGCGTGAATCATAGCCTTTTCTCTTATCTCTATCTTGAATAACTGGAATGGGAAAATCAGTGGCCTTCCTAATACCTTTATCATGTAGAATTGACGAAGAAGATGCACCAGCTGTTGTTTGAATGACAGGAATATGATCACGGAAATTCTCTGCAAGTTGATTTTTACCATGATGAGGAGGAGGTGAGTGCTTCAGAGTATTAACAGCTTTAAATGCCCTGGTGTCCAGCCTAGAAAACTCCTTAGGTTCAGGATTGTGTGTAATGGAAGGTCTCTTGAGGAACTTTGAGTTTACATCCATATTGATGGGTGCACTGGACTGTACTCCTGCATCCATGAGGCTGAGCAAGTGCATAGCTGGTATGGTTTCATTAGAATACAGATCTAATGACCCTATTGGCTTCTGATTAAGCTCAATCCCATTACGTTTTCCAGCAAAGGGGTATTCTGAACGTGCCTTGATGAGAGTTTCTGAACCAAAATTCCTGTTTTGCTTTCCCAGGTTGGCAGCATTCTTATTCAAAATCTTCAGCTCACGATCCCCAATCATATTTTCCTTGAGGATACTTCCAGAAGAATGAGGAAACACATTTACATTGGTAGATTGAGTTACACACTTTGGAGGAATGCTATAAACAAAAGGCATGTGATTCGACATCATTGATGACCAAAGGTGATTTGCTTCCTTACTTTGCTGTGGAATGCTCTGGCATGTGTTACATGGTCCTGGGGTGTGGAAATTGGCATAACAAGATCTATTCCCCACCACATCCCCTATCTGTTTGCAATTTTGAGAAATGTTTTGGACGTTAGAAATGCAAGCAGAATGTTGAACTCTGCTGGATGGCTTCTCTTGATGTTGAAGAAATGGTCCAAACCCCACAGGGGAACCAGTTTTTTCCAGTCGCCTCATATTGAATGAGTTTCGATCAGCTTGAGAAAAGAAATCAACTGCCTTCTGTTTGGTTGATTCTTCTATTTCACCAATCTTTATTATGCCATTTCTTCTGGCTGGAGGGTTCTGTTTTTGAGTAGTTTCCTGATGAAATAAGCTTAACCCTCCAAGTCCATATACTTGACTGAAATTCATCATCTGACTCCTCCTTGAGCTACTAGTTGTTTCTAACTGGCGTTTCTCATATTCACCATCAGGAAGACACCTCTCATACTGATTCTTTGCCATGAGTTCAACAATTTCCATTGGAATGTCATCTAAAGCTCCCTGTTCAGACACCTTATCAGCTCTTTGGTTGATATCTTTCCTTGGAAATGCTGAATGTTCCTGCATTCCAATGGTTTTCTCGTTGCTTTTTGTATTACAAAAGTCCTGGAACAAAAAGAAAGATAATTGAGTCTCCAGACAAGCCATACTATGAAGCACGTGAGCCTGCAGCCTATCCAGACATGTACAAAAAATATGGCCACTATACAAGCTAAACTACCCAGTTCCCATAAATATGGAACACCCATAATCACATAAGTCATTTTAAAAAACAAGAAATGAGAATGCTAAGACAAAACATTCAGGTAATAAAAGATTGGAAAGTATGAGTGTTTATTTTAAAGGTTGGAAAGTTTCAATTTCAAATCAATTAACTGCAAAATATGATTAGCCAGCCATGATCCCTTAGAAGTCAGGTTTTGGAAGGGACTTTGGTTCCTGGCAGAATTTTGAACCAGTCCCTATCCTTCAACCATTAGTACAATGTGGCAGCTCTCCAGCCTCAAAACTGCAACCTAGTAATTACATGACTTTTCCCATTGCATTAAGCAATGTTCCCAAATCGATCAGTTATCTAAAATCCTCTCCTTCTATGCTGTGATATTCCAACAATACCAGCGTGAACAGAGAGGTCATACCTTTTTCTGCATGTGAGAACAACCCCCAATTTCAACCTGAAAGTTGTATTTCTGCTTCTCACTGAGGAAGGGAATTTTAAAAGATGGTCTCTTGGTACTGGGATCGCTATGTATTCCTTTCTCAAAAGGTGCATCTTGGGCAATTTTAGAAGTGAAATTGAAATTTCCCACATGCTCAATTTCTGCAGCTTTCCTCATTGCCTGATTTTTGGAACTTCCCTCTTGCCAAGTAAATAAAGAACTTTGCCTATTTTCTACCAGTGGAATATGTTTCCCATCATAGCTTTGTGCTGTCTTGTAGCTGTTAAGAGAAAGATCCAGCCCCTTTTCGAGATATGTGTCCTCTGTTGAATGAAATGGAACAGGTACAAGACCAGTATGTATTGTCCCCACATCTTTCCTAATCACTGGACCTTCTCTGAGAATGCCATGATTCCAAGGAGTCGGGGAAACCTGATAATCCTCAAAAAGAGGCATCTTTCCTTTCTTCTTGTAATCATTAACATTTTTCTCCATTTGTGAAGAATGCAAAGGGAAAAAGTCCATCTCTCTACCTGTAAATGCATTGGGTGCTGATTTGGTCAAAACATCATCAGCAGCAGTGGCCTTTTCTGGTGAAATTTTCTCCCCAATTTCAATTGGCGCCTTTTCTGGTGACAGCTCTGAGAACAAACATTCATCAAAACTCAGTGCCTTTTTGTTTTTCTTGTTGCTTACAACAAGACTTCTGTCAACTTTGTTTTTGGCCCACTGACTCTTCATGCCAGTTTGTAAACCCATTCTTCCGAATGCATCTTCTTCTGATTCAGAACCCCCACTGAGTTCAGCTGTTTCCCCATCTCTCTTTGAGTTCCTAACTTCTTTACACACTTTACTGGTAGATCTCATCTCTGGAGATCTTGAATCTTCATCCTGAGGCAACTTTCTTTTCCTATTCTGACCCAAGCCCCTTCTAGCTTTGCCTTGGATAGCCACCTCCCCTTGGAGAACAGGAACCTTGTCAGCTCCAGCAGATGCATCAGGAAAGGCATGGGGCAGAGAATACTGAGTTTGGTTATCAGTGTCTCCATCCCCATTTTCACACAACAATTCAGTCAACAAGCGCACCTTTCGAGTTTTCCGACGATGCAAACCACTTGAATTTTCATGGTGAACATCCTGAGAATTATTACCAACCATGATATCAGTGCTTTCAGATGAAGGATCATCATACTCATCTAATTTCAGGGAAGGGTGGCTCACAGGATCCTTGTCAGCAGTGAGTGCCCCATCATCAATGTTACCTGCTTCTCCAGATGCCCCACGAGTTATTATCTCTTTGTATTGATCATCTATGAAAGTTTCTTTTCCAGCTTCACAAATTTCAGTAGCATTATTTACCATGCTATTAAGGTTTCTAGCAAACTCAGCAGCAGCAACTTCATGATGACCACATCCTGGCTCACATAGGTTGATACATTTTGACTTGAAAGCTGCTGTTGCAGAAATCAGAAGCACTATTATTAGAGAGAAGGTACAAGCAATGCAATGTTTTGATTTGGATGCTGGGAAGTTAAGCTGTTTTCTTGCTTCTATTGTATGTCAAAGTACTTAGCAATTTTACCTATTTTATCTGTAAGATCTGTCTTCTGAATTGGGCTTGAAACAACTTCAGTTGCTACACATGCCAGTCTATGATTTTCCTGCTTCAAATTATCTTCTGAACCCACACTTTTCCCTTGAGAAAAGAGCAAAACAGGAAAAAAAATATTCTGACTTCATACAGTAAATTTATATGATACTGCAACAAAGCTTGGATTTCAGCATATATGTAAATACCTATGTTGGAAACATTTTCATCTTTAGTCTTCCTTTCATTCTTATCAATGGACAGAGAATGATGAGATCTACTGGCATTGGTCAAACTGGCAAAAGCATCAGCCTGTCTTCCCTCGGGAATTTCTTGATTTGCAGCTCCCTGAACATCAGATGGTAGCATTGCATCATCACCAAGGATTGGTGCATGGGAACAAACTTTAGTGGATTTGAATCCAGTACTGCAAGATTTTAGAGCAGTACTTCCGTAACAGTTCGCAATGCCTTTGGCATCAACTTCCCACACACAGTTCTGACAACGCCAAAATCGGAATTTTGGAACGTGTAAAGGAGGAAGAAGGCATGCTTGCTCCTCATAGTTATTACTGTCACCATCTGACGCAAACGGCCAACAGATCTTCCAGTCTCGTTTACGAATTTCAGATACATATCCACTGCATTCAGAATATAAGAAATTTTTAGTTCATTTTCAGTAGCTCAGAATTTGCAGCAACAAGACATGCACATGGAAAATTACTGTGTGCAGAAAAATTCCTGATATCTTATGCTGCGCTCTATATTTCCTCCATTTTTCAATTGCATGCTTTCAGAAATCAATACTTGAGACTAGCAAGTAACAATTTCTCTTCCAAGTTCGTTGACAGTTCCCAATGGATTGTTCCAGATTTGTTTTGAATACCATTGGTGCTAGCTAAATATTATGGTCAACTAAAAGGTTTCCAACAAATTCCTCATTTACATCTCATCAATAGTACTAAAGGCTATTGTTTAGTTCTCATCAGTAGTATATTCAATGATGAACAAAAAACAAATATAAAGGTTAAAGCCCGAGACAGTATATAATATGAAAAACAAAAGGAAAACATTAAAAAAAAAAACTTGTAAAGAAGCTAAATATGCATGGTGTTAACAACTCAAAAATCAGACAAGCATTCCCATGGACCACATGCTGAAAAATGCTAGTGTTTAACCAAAACATGTAACATGAGAAACTAAATTTTAACCCTACCAAATGATTGGGATCAAGGCTTACCGCATAGAAAAATGTGAGCATTTTTCTGCTTCAACTTTCTCATCAACATTGTCCAGGTCAATTGTTATGGAATCAATCCTAATAGATGATTCCACCTTGGAGACAAGTTTTGAATGGCTACCAGGATGATTCTTCTCCACTAACATAGTCCTTTCCATGGTACAAGGAAGCTGATAGCACAATTGCCCAACGACAAATTTCCTATGCATACACAATACAAATCTTAAGTCATAATGTATATTATCATATGCTAATGATTAATACACTCGATTGTTATAAAAAAAAAAAAACCATATGCTAAACTTACAAAATTATTCAGTTTAAAACAACATGGATGACAGGCAAACCAAAACAAGCCATTACAGTTCCAAAGTAGATCAGAAGATCTTAAGAGATGGTCAAACATACACCTTAGGGTTTGTTCATAATTAATAGCAAATGTAAACTAAAAACAAAGATTCCTTCTAGCTTTCGTTCTAAATCAAGTAACACATCAAAATTCTATAATTTAAAGTGATTAAGCACATAAAATAACAACCACTTGCAAATACAAGTACATGACATCACAAAGAAAAACTTAGAGAAACCCTAGATTTCATCACAACAAACATAAATCTTCACTTACCATATCAGTGCTTCACATAGAATATAATCAAACATGTAATGAAATCCCTTCATTTTAATTACAAACTAATTCAAGAAATAACCCCAGTAAGACAAATCATAGATTAGGGTTACATAAAACTAGCAGTGCTAACTTAAGAATAGAAGTCATTAATCTCTCAATTAAAACAAGAAAAAACTATAAACCCAATTCAAAACATCCTCTAATAGCTCCAAGGTAACTATTACAATCATGTACCTCAATTATAAAATAAAAACTTTAGGGTTTCATTTCCACACAAATTGACCATAAGTAAACAGTCAACACAAATTCAATAGCCACAAAACACACAAAAAAAACCCCATGAAATATCACAAAAATCAATCAATTCACACCTCAGAAAGAGCCGAAATGATAAAACGCATGGAAATGAACAAACTTAACGTGCTTCAAGCAGTGAAATGACCTAAATAACACTAGCAAACAAGCTAAACCACAGCTAGAACCCACACGAATCAACAAAACATCAACAATAAAAAACACCCAGAAATATAAAAAACAGTAATTCGAGTAAAAGTCGCACCTTTTCTCACTAGAAAATCAAAAGCTACGATCTTGAACGAACTTGACTTCAATTCTTCACGGCCAGTTCGAAGAAAGGTATCACCATAGAGAGCATTTGTTCATCAAGAAGAAGATATAAATCACAAGCTGAGATTCAGAGGTGACCGTGTAGAATTAGAGCGCGAAGTTTCTAAAAACCTAGCTTTTTAGAGAGGTTTTCGATTCTTCAGCTAGAGAGAGAAGAAGAGATAAAGAGAGAGAGTGAGAGTGAGTTTTTAACTTTTGTCTTGGGAACCAGGTTTTATTTTGAATTAAAAAAGCATGCCCATGACCATGTCATGTTATAACCATGCACATGATACATTCCCTGGCATATATGTATAGAGAGAGAAAGAGAGTAAAGGTTGAGAGAGAAGCCGTGGAAAGTGAGGCTTAACCAATAGAAAACACCCACGTGTCAAGAATGTGCGGTTCTTATCACCATCCATTAGCTCTCTTGTGAGGCTTGTACAAGGGCAAAAGAAAAAAGAAAACCCTAGATGACAATAGTAAAAGTTTTACTATTTCCCCACACGTTATCTCCACGCTCTGCTAAAGATGGGATTAAATAAAATAGTGCTTGTCTTGTCATGGCAGAATCAAAGATGCCTTTCGCATATAAATAGTTTTTGATTGGAGTGTGGTGGGGACTGCCCTCGTTAGAGAGTGGAGTTAGGTTTAAACCATGAAAACCCTAAGCTTTTTTTCTTTTCTTTTTTCATGGGCATGGAACCCTAAAGGACATTTGTGTTCTAGTACAATAATAAATATCTAACCCTAAACATTGGCCTAGTGATCGAGGGTGGGTGGTATGGCACTCATTTTTGCTCCCATATTAGCCCAACCGTCTCTGTTTATGAGTTACCTACCTTTGTTATAATGCTATGAGGTTTTAATGGGGTGGATCGACCCATCATTTACCAAATATTGTACTATACTATTGCCTCTATTGTTATGAACGATCGATTATCAAATCTCTAGCACCAAACACTTCTTGTCATTACGGAGATGAACGCAACAGCCAGCATATGGATATCATTTTTTGTTGACTTTGATGGGTTTAATTGTACCTAAAAAGTGATTAAAAGGAATGGGGAAAGGGTTGTGAATTTTATTTTTTTTTCCTTGAAGATGAAATATTTTCCAACAAGTCACATCAAGATCCATTTTTTTCTTTTTATTGATTTGTACACTTTTTAAAGAGGTGTAGAGAGGAATGTACGTACGTATAGCTACAACATAAGGCATGCTATATGTGTATGAATCTATATATTTTGTATAAGCATGTGTGTATTTTACGTCATTATGTCTTTTGTGCTTATCTATCTTCTTGCTTTAACGTCAATATTCGACATTCTATGTTTGTCTGTCATGTTAAATGACACTATCCTCTGCATTTTCTTCATAAGGGAAATGCAATGCAAACATGGATATTCATGATCTGATATCTCCTTGTGTGTATAGTTAAATAAGTAAGAACGAATTAGATGGAAGGAATTAAAAACGTTGATTTTTAATTATTTTATAAAACGATGCGATAGATCACAACATAGAGATTAGATTTACGCTATATAACATTACTATAACATTACGTGTTTTTTTTACAGTAATCAAAAGAAAATATTATTAAGATTTAGTCAATGCCATTAAAAAAATGATAAATTGACTAAAAGAAAAATTTATAGTAAAAAATAAAATATTAATTCTGAGCATTAAATCACCTTGTCACACAATTTAAACATCCAGCTAGATAAATATCTATATAAAAAAAATTCAGAAAGTGTATATCGATGATTAAAAAACTATTTAAAATCGAACTTTTGATAATTCCCAAAGACAATGATGCAATAATCTAATGGGAAAATAGCATTTAAATGTAGATTATTTATGTTGGAAAGCCCAAATTTAAAGACCCTTGCTCATGAACTATCAAAAAATAAAATTTTTAATGAGATAAATTTCACCATTCATTATTGTTAATTGCAATCATATATTCCTCCCCTAGTTTTGCCTCAATCTGATACACACACACACACACACACACACACACCATATGATTAGTTTGAATTCACGATAGCCTTTTAAAGCTTGTCTCCTAGTTTATGATTTCAACATCCATAATAAACCATGGCACGCAGTAATTTGATGTCTTTATGAATGGAAGAATTCATATATTAAAAATCTCACCAAGCATGCTAGCTGCGAATTAAACTTGCACGATCAAAGAGTGATGACAAAATCAATCCCTATTTAACAGTAATAATTAGCTATCGTGTTCTTGATAAATTAATTAATATATCATTATGATCAACTGTATATATGATTAATTTGTCGAGAAAGAACATGCATATCGTAGGTAACAGTCACTAACTTCGAGCAGTACATGTAATTATCAATACATGCATGTATTAATTGCTTTACTAGCTTCGTGTCATGACAGCAGTGCATGTATTGCTAGCTACAATTAATAATTTTCAGACACCGGAACAGCTTGCCTTTTTCCCTTCCTGATCGTCACTTTCTAGGAAAAATGGCCACAAGCTTCTCATCGCCTGGGAGGTGGCACCTTCAAGGTCACAAGAAAAGGCTATGTAATTTTCAGCACCTATGCAAAAGACATGTCATGGCTATCCAATTCCTTGCGGCTAATATTCTTTCATACAATAGAACAATTGTAGAGGGGGAGAGGGGGTAAATGAGTGGAGGTAAAGTATACTATATGTATATTTGTGCTCTATATATATATATATATATATATATATATATATATATATATATATATATATATAGCTTGTCTATATTTCCCAAGAGTAGTACTGCAGAACTGCATCCAGGTCAGTGCACCCATTGAGAAGCGTGTTGAATTTGGTGAAATTTGACACAAATCTTAAGAAACTAGAGGGTCTTTTGGGTGAAAGGGAGACCTCACCCTTCTTATGAAAAGGGCCCTCTACATATCATCTGTCATCATGAATATATATAGGAGGACCCTACAGATACTTCCAATTAAAAAAAAAATGTTATGATGGCTAGTGTTTCCATGACATAAGGTATTTGTCTCCTCCTTAATTTCCTCAAATAATATTGTTCATACCTCTTCTTCTCCACTATGATCAATTAAATTTAATTTCACAGATATGGATGACCTAGTTAATTAAACAATGGCAAAAGGTAACAAGCACTTTAAGTCACCCCCATTAAGTATAATTATCTAAATACGTTTCTTGTACTTAATTTATTATTAGATTGTGATTAAAAAAAAGAATGAAAATAAATGGTTTTTTATATGTATCATGGACACGTTTTTTAATACGACTCATGAGTAAATAATCACTTTCAAAAATTAAACTAGAGAAAAAAACTCGTCAGCTGGAGATTGTATATTTTCATACGAATTGAAAAATGCAAGTATTGATTACAAACATTAAATATATATTATTTAGCATGGTAATGATGCTGAGCATAAATGACAAATTTTACAACTAAAAAGAAAAGTGAGTAATAATTTTAAACATTAAACAACTTTTACCAAGTGCCCTAAGAGCACACTAACCCTTGAAACAATAATGGACAAACTTAAAAGGAAAAAAATGAATTCAAATGTGACTAATAATTAAGATTTCATCCAAGTACGATCCATTCAAGGAGATTAAGTATTAATTACTCAAAACCTAGTACATATATGTCATAGATTTGTAATTAATAAGTTTAAAATTATACACAGAGATGTGTATTATTGGTCCATGAATCAACTTTGTGTGTGTGGGTGTTGGAGGAGGGGATGCTGGATAGCTTTAGCCACAAGATATAAAGTTGGAAACGATACCCATAGAGCATGGGTCCAGAATAGACTCCTAACCATGAATTCTAGATTACCTTTATTAACTTTTCTTTCTTTCTTCTTCTTCTTCATTAAAAAAAAAAAAAACCAGTACATTTGTTTGTTGATTCAATGGTAACGATTTTTTTTATCAGTTTAAATATCAATTGAGATTAATTTTTTTGAAAACAATTTAATTTAAAAATGTACTTTTCATTTGATCAGAGTTTATTCAAAGAATTTAATGAATTTTTCTAAGTGTAGATTCTAAAATTTGAACCTTAAATAAAAATAAAAATAAAAATGAAGAATGAAGGAAACAAACCTCTTAAATTATCAGACCAACCTCATAAAAGTAAAAGAAAATAAATGTAAGTGACATTATAGCTGTAAATCGCTCACAATTAACTATTTTTTTAGTTCTATGATGACATTCACTCGGAAAATTAGGTTTTAAGCTAAGTCGGAGTTCAGTTTATTTAATATGATGAGCCCAACGAAGCAAATCCCCAAAATTATATTTATTAGACAATTTCATTGGATTTTACACCTTGATATTTCCCTTATGGTCGTCTAACTATGCCCATGAACTAGCATTGTTGTTCCTTTACCTTGTTTTTGCATTTGCGGTAATTAATAATTATTGTTTTTTTATGAATGGACTAGTTGAGGTAAATAGAGATATTTGAAGTATGAAAGACACGATATTCTATATAATAACACATATATTAAAAAAATATAAGAGACGAAAAGTCTCATTAACGATGATGAATAACTTAATGTGTGTTCCGTATTTTTTATTTATAAAATACTAGAGATTTATTAAAAAAAATTGATTTAATCATTAAGAATATAACTAAAACAGAAGAAAAATAATAAAAGATAAACTAGAAAATTTACAAACTAAACATGAACAAGATAAACTTAACCCACTAAAAACATAAAAATCAAGTAAAGTATAAAGCTTTCATGATTAGGGATTGAAAAGGTAGATTTAAAAAATGTTATATATTATAAATATTTTTTAAATAATATTTTAAGAGAGTATTTTCAACCAGAACGTAAAACTATAATATATGTTAATTAATGAAACACTTTTAAATTTATAATTGAGATAAAATACAGACCATGCTATATCGTATCTCAACAAAATAAAAGAAGTTTTCTTTTGGAAGAATACTTAATGTTATGAAGGAAAAGAAAAGAAAGCTAAACAATACCATAATCATAAATAAAAATAAAAGCTTAACAATAAGAAAACATAATCGACTTGTATTAAGGGTGTTTTTTTTAGCTTTTATGGTTAAAAATTAAGGTTGTGGTTGAATACAATCTAACTATGCACAAAATTCAATTATAAAAGTTAATTTTTCTTGTTTTTTTAATGGAATTGACATCCAAAACTTAACGTTCACCTCTAAAACAAAGACACGTATATGTACATAATTACATACTCCTCTGGTACACGCAAGGGCAGTATTAGTGTATTGCATACGTGAACGATGGTGCCTGTAATTTCTGATCAATAATTTTAACTGCCATTAAAACTATAGTACTGATTGGGATGCCGTCTCTACAGGTTCTTCATGCTTGGCTCTCTAGCTGAAAATAATTGAAGGAAAGTTTGTATATAGCTCTTCCTTAATTATTAATTAAGTAACCTTATATATGATTTGAGTTGTTATTACTAAATATACTTAAAGAAAAATCAATAAATGAAAAGAAAATTACAGTAATAATCACTAGTTGTTTTCGTAATAGCCAAAACTGACACCTTCTTACAGTTATAGACGTAAATCCAGACAACAAGTCATGGGTGGTATGGAACCGTGGAAGAGTATTGGTAGCTTTATTGTACGCGTAACGTCAATAGTGTACATACGAAATCCCATCATCTCTTCTCTTTGTTTTTTGATGGGCCCCTCTTACATATATTTCTTCCCACTTAATAAATACTGTAAGCTCATAATTATATGAAATAATAATAATAATACTGTGAGCTTGTACGTAATTAATTCAAACCCATAAGAACCTTATCTCTCTCTCTCTCTCTCTCTCTCTCTGTGCAACCAAAAAAATAATAATAATAAGTGGATAAGAAAAGAAAGTAACTACCACAACTAATTAACCTTAAACAAGTGGTAATCTTAATCAATTACATGTTTATCTTGTCTGGTCGGAGGTATGATATGGTGGGGACATCTGGGTAGGAACCCTCGGGCTGCTTTAATATGCAGTGATAATTCATGGTAATCACTTTCTAAACCCTATACACCCTAGCTCTAACCTTTTCAAGAAAATTTGTTGATTGGCCTTTGATTAAAACAGAAACTACGTTAATCATCCTCAAAAACCAAAAAAAAAATACGTTGACTCTAAAAAAATTAAGTAAGAAAAAAAGAAGTTAGCATCCTCTCAGGGTTGATAAAAGAAAAAACAAATATGTTATTTTTAGATGTATTTCACTTTAAAAAAAATTAAATTAAGGTTAAAAATATTTTAATATATTTTCAAATATATATATATCCGCGACTGAGCATCACTGAACACATAACCCCACCAAATTCACGATCAGTAAGCAGAGTGCACAGATCGGCAGTGAGTATTGCATTGTAAAAGAAAAGTTTAGAGGCTGCATGCAAAAACATTTGAGCTGTGATTTCTACTGTTCCAGCACTTTTTCTAAGGGACATATCCACCCTGTACACCGCAAAAAATCAGGACACTGATCTGTGTCTGTGAATCTGCAACATTTCAATAATTATGGCTACAGATGCATATATAGTCATTCTTGAGATTCAATATCTAGGTTGAATTTAACTCCTATATATGGCATTGCTAGGTAACTAATTCATTATACAATATTTCTTTTCTTTTATTTTATGAATAAACAAAAGGTGTTACCAGAAAAGATGAAAAATATTCATTTATACTATTTTATGCTATTGATTTTTATTTAAAAAGATCGATTAGGGTGATAGGGTTCGAACTTATCTCATTTGATAGGAAAATATTTATATTGTATAAAGAAATATCTTTTCATTATATATTTTCCCATGCTAAGTTTTTTTTTTAATTAGAAGAATGATTTTTTCATATTAAATTTTAAAAATATATATTACTCTAAAATAAACCCCATTCATGTATTACTTTTTTTTTTTAATTATGAAACCTAAACTCAATTAAAAGGATGGTGAAAAACTTTTATACGGAGTAATTAGTATTTGAAATGGGGCATTCACTGTAGTTAAGGTATAAGTCTTTTGAAATCGAAACTCAATTTTCCAATTTAATAAACTACCCATATATTGTTTGAGGATCCCAACTTCGCCTTTATATATGAAATCAAATTTAAAATATTTTCATAAAAGAAATAGTTGATTTCTTGATTTGAATCTATGAAAACACGCATAGTTGAGAACTTCTTCCCCATAAAGAAGAACCAGCATCGTCCTTACGGCTCGTCCTTGCTAACACATATTGCCATAACAGTACTGAGGAATCTATTGGTTAATAAGTAGATTCTTGAACATATGAAAGGACCCTTCTCAATCTTGATCATTAGCAAGCAGCTCACACAGCATCGTTCTGTTCTCAGATCCATACTGATATCTCATCTGTATTTTAAAAGTGTTGCTGCTAGTTCAGAATCTCATTTCACGAATCGTTGCCACTCATTATTGTACTTGGGCCATGCAAGGCATGTACATGTTTTTTCTTTTATGACTTGTGGATGATGGGAATTTATTATATTCTTTTTCTTTAATGGACTTTGATACCTCATAAAATAATTATTTTGGTAATTGTTATTTCTGTGTTTCATTAGT
This sequence comes from Populus tomentosa, assembly GCA_018804465.1. Lineage (NCBI taxonomy): Eukaryota > Viridiplantae > Streptophyta > Magnoliopsida > Malpighiales > Salicaceae > Populus > Populus tomentosa. Next base: position 20,814,682 of record CM031979.1, read on the forward strand.
TGATCAGAAAATCAATAGAATATATATAAGAAGGAAAATAAGTTCTTATGATGTAAATTTCAAGGCTCTGCTTATATGAGTTAATGGTGATTTTATACATAATTTTGATGTGGACTGCAAGAATATTCGACTCCAAGCACAGCATCAATACGAAGCTTCCTCATGTTATTCTCTAATTAACAAGATCATATACACACGCTTGTAGATAGAGAAAATTGTCAAGTGCTTCTTCCTTTACGTACGCATGAGTTTTCTTTCTCCCTTGTTAGGATTTGATTTTATTTTAATTAATTTCCCTTTTCTTTTCTTCCCTTGTATATGGTTTCTTTCATTTTAGAAACTATAGACAAATTTATTACAGTACATCATTAAACATGTGCAGCCATATTTTGATTGTTCCAGCTGGGCAAGGCCTGGGGAATTTTGACATGAACCAATTAATGGATGTGCTAGGAAAAGAAATATAGATTAGCAGAAGATTTGTTTCTGGAAAGAATGGGAAAAAGCCATGACCCAACCTAGAATTGAGGATTGAGGGAGTGCTGATGGCCGCATGCACTGCAAAAATCTTGATGAAGTGTTAGATTTAATACACTACAGGGTGCCACTGCTATTTGAATTATCAGTTGAGAATATTGTAAAGTTCTATTATTGGATGTTGGCTTAGTATTTTAGGGGAGGTGGTGGCGATGGAAGAGGAGGAGATGGAGTGAACAACCGGGTTAGGAGGAGGAGGAGGAGGAGGATTCAAGTGTCATGATTAAATATATGGGAGGTGGAAAAGGGTTGGTTGTTGTGTGGGTGCGTTTTCCAAGCTAGCTGTGCAACTTATAACATATTTTTATGATAGATAAATGCTGAGAAAAACTAACTTAATAATTAAAAAGAATGAACATACACTTGAAAAATAGCTTTGTCCTCATCTGGTGTTTCCGGTTAAAAGGGAGCGCCCCCCCCCCCCCCCCCCCCCAAATTGAAATTGATAGAACTTGATTTAATCGAGATTCGATTAAAGAGATGTTAAACCACTTCTCTCTGTCTAGGAATCTCAGTTAATTGATCAATAATTCAAAAAAAAAAAAAAGATCCACCAGACATGTTACCGATTTGTAGAACTGCTGCGGCGAACGTGCCACCGCAGACACAGCAGGTGAAGGTAAATTTGCGGACACAAACCCTGCCAAAGCCGAAAATGCCTCAACCGCCATATCAAGCGCGGGAAGCGTCGCAGAAAGTGGCGGTGGCGCAACGGATACCGCACTCGGTGCGTAGGATATCGGCAATGCAGCGCGGCTGAGTTTTGATTTTGTGTTTTGGTTTCAGTCGTTGCAGAGTTAGTTCCGAATTAATTAATTAATTAAAATATTTAGCGGTAAATGTGTGTTGAGAAAAGGATAAATGTTATCAGCTTGGGGAAATTTTTATTTTTTTTAATTAGTAAAAAAATAATTTTATTAATTTTCATAAATAAAGAATTACAGTATAGATCAAATATATTTAAGGTACAAATAATTATAATAGGATTTTGTAGATTAAATATATTGAGTAACAAGATGGACTGTATTTTTTATAATTTATTGTTGTTCAGCCGCCACGACTCCCCCGGATCACGGCCTGCGATTGATGTGCTTGAAATTGTAAGTATTCAGCTTTTTTCTTCTTCTTTTTTGTGGCAAAGATGAGATGTTCCTCCTCCTCCATTCTCTAACTTGAAATTCTCTCTTTGATGTCTTCATCTTTGTTGTAGATGGTGTCATTGGATGCCATTGCATTAGCTTTCATTTTTATCTTTGCATCCATTGTATTCATCAAAAACGAATTTTTATTTTTATTTATAAATCTTAACTTTCATATGTTTTTATTTATGCTTAACAGTAACTTATTATATCACAATACCTGTTCAAGTCGAAAAAAGATGTTAATCGAATACCTTCTTGGTTCAACTCTTAAAAAATCATAACCACAGAATTTATCATCGTTGGAGAAATCATGAAGCCATTATATCCTTAAACATCAAAATTATTGAAACATATATAAAAACATTGATTTGATATATTTTTAATATAAAAATATTTTAAAAAATAGTTACAAACATAAAAACAAATAAGGTCAACCCTGTTAAAATAAATAATTTTCTATATTTATTAGTTATCTACACCAATATTAATTTATGCATAGACCCCGAAATCACAAGTCTCTTTGGCCAATCCTTGTGAAATGCTGCATCATAACTGGATCCTAAATTCTGAAGGAACTAATTAGAGTGTTTTTTTTTTTAGTAGACATCAACTCCTTCAAGTCTATGTCTGTTCAATTGAACCAACTTTAATGTGTTGTTGATACGTGTTAACGTAGCCTTTTCTGATTATGTCAGGTTCCCTGTCACTGGCACAGACAGCACAAGACAAATTCCTCAAGAATATTGAACTTCCTGGCAACTTCCTCACAACCCTTTTATTGTTTCTGGGGAGCTTCCTTCAAGCTTCCTTTTCTTCCCATTGTTGATCCAAACAAAAATGATTTTGATTTATGACAATGTATAACGCCAAATATCCTCACTTGTTTGGGATGTATAAAAATACAAAAAAAAAAATATTATTCTAATGTTACTTTTAATATTTTTTTTAATAGTTTTGATGTATTGATATAAAAATAAAAAAATTATTTTAATATATTTTTAAGTAAAATATATTTTTACAAAACACATTGCATCGCAATACCAGACACATACATAAACATGGACTTAATTTTTTTTTATTGTTTATAGATAATTTATGCTTGCATGAATAGATTTAAGCAATGCTTGGAGATACAATGATTTCTATTTTTGAGTGTGTTTTATTTAGAAAAAGTAAAATTTATATTTTTTTTTTGTATTTTTCAATGATTTTAGATTTTAAATACTAATATCAAAACTAAAAAAATATTATTTTTATATATTTTTATTTAAAATAATATTTTAAAAAATTCAGATACTCACATAGTTAAAGCATGACATAATTAAATTAAAAATGACAACCATTTTCTGCACCCACCCATATTTTATAACATGATCATCTACCTAAACTAGTGTGATTAGATTAGCCATAATTAAACACGACCCTCCTCCATTACCACCTTACAGATCATTTAAACAATAAATTAAAGAATGGACGTCAGTTTCTCAACAAGGACTGGTACTACCAATCCTTTCAATGCTCCTATTAATGGCGCTGTTTCCAGCAGCACATCTCTTATTACACGGGACCCACATCTCGCACGTGCAAAGCCCAAAGCTCCACTCGTGTGGACTCAACTCCCCTTGCTTAAGAACATACCCGCCAAAACATCAAGAAGAAACTGCCTATAAGTACCAGACCCAAGCCCGGATTGGGAGAAAAGCAAAGAGTGAGGTCAAGATGGAAAAGGAAGAAGGTGATCTTGTTGTTGATGCTGAGAAGCTGAGGTTTGAATTCCTTCAAGTCTTGCGTGGCAGAAGAACTGCTGAAGGTTAGAAATCTAAACCCTCTTCTTTTCTTTTATTCTTTGGTTTGTTTTTTATACTATTTTATCTGGTTGATTGAGTAATGTTATGGACGCTCGTGGGCTAATAACAAATGTACAAGACAGTCATTAGATGTAGCTGCTATTGTGGGTCTGGGTCTCATTTGTAGATATGCATTCGTTCTCTTTGAAACCTGAGAGAATCCAGATCAGTTGTTGTTTAGATGCTCTGTAATTACATCTCACTGTTATTTTGAGTTTCATCCACTCCCACGTGTAAGAATGATGCTTCGTTTTCAAGGAGATTGTCCTTAGCAGTGCTTGTTTGTTTGGTCCCGAATTTTGATTTGTTTGATTGCTTTTAATTTGCTTAATTTTGAAATGATGTTTGGTTTTCAGTTCCGTTGACTGTGGAACCTGCAAACCCAGTGAAGCATCCCTTGTTTCAAGAGATTCCACGGCCAACATTCAGTGAGGTTGGATTGGGATCTATTACTCTTTTCTTTTCTTTTTTACTTTTTTTTGTGAATTTCGTTTCTCGATAAAGAAAGAAGTTTAGAGTTTCTTGATGGGTTGTTGGTTATTTGATGATAGGCAATGGAGTCTTGTCCGAAAGTAGAGATCAAAAATTTCAGTAGTCTACTCAAAGAGGAGAATCTTTATTTGACTACTGAGGTGAATTTCGCTTGTATTACTATGAAATGTTGTTTTTATAATGTTAAGCTTGCAGTTTATTGGGTAATTTATTTAGCTTTTGAAATTGGTTCGCTGTGGATTTTGAGCTTGGGAGAAGTTTATTATTATTGTGCTGGTGATTATTGAAAGGCAGGGGAGCAAGGGCGTTTGCCTGTGCTGATTCTGAGTATGAAAGGGAGTGAAGAAAGAAGGCCAGCTATTGTATTTCTGCATAGCACACATAAGAATAAAGAGTGGTTGCGACCATTGCTTGAGGTAGTTAATCAAATTGTTTTTTTGTGTCCTTCAGTGATTATTGGTTTCATCTTATAGAGAAGACCATGATTGTTGTATTTTTTGTTTTGCTTGTTTAAGGCATATGCTTCGCGGGGATATGTTGCAATTGCGATTGACTCTCGCTACCATGGGGAACGAGCCAGCAATTTGACTACCTATAGAGATGTGAGTACTAGATTGCTCTAATGGTTTTAGTTGGTTCCAGTATTTTATTTTTACCATATCTCTATGGAAAGAAAATTACAATTTACACAAAAAATTTTCATTATTAGCTAGCCCATGGTTTACCAGACTCAAATTCTAAACTTTTAGACATATGCACTGTCCTATTTCAAGTCAAAGCATTTGCCCAAATCTTGTAGCTTATGGCTGTATGATGAGCTGTCTTCAAGTTTTGACTAACTGTTTCTCAATTAAACATTTATCTTTAACTTGTTATGCTATTCAAATGCAGGCTCTTATATCATCATGGAAAAACAGTGATACAATGCCATTCATATTTGACACGGTAACTCCTCTGCTTATTCTTATTTTATTCACATAGTTAAATCTGAACAGTTATCTGCTTTTAGGAGAGTTGATGATCAAAGTCATGGTTAACAGAATGATTGTAGTTTGGTTTTCCATTCATTGAGGCTATAGAGAAATTTGGCCTGAGGTTTTTAAATCTATTGTGGAAATCAATGAGATCATTGTGGTTCGATACTCAGATGACTTTATTTGGTGAACAGGCCACTCAAAGTTTTGACCATTGCAGGTTTGGGACTTGATAAAACTGGCTGATTATCTTACTCAGAGGGAGGATATAGATCCTACCAGGATAGGAATTACTGGAGAATCATTGGGAGGTTGGTCAAGTGAAATCTCCTAATTTAAGGTCATGCTGGCTGTTTTATGAACAACTTATGTAATTACCATGCGTTGCAGGAATGCATGCTTGGTTTGGTGCTGCTGTTGACACCCGATATTCAGTGGTGGTCCCAATAATTGGTGTGCAGGTGTGTCTAGTAAAATTATGTAACTTGGTTAAGGGTTGAAAATAAATATTGAATAACTAGCTGAAATTCCTATGCGATGTGATTGTAGGGGTTTCGTTGGGCCATAGACCATGATAAGTGGCAAGCTCGAGTTGACAGTATAAAGCCTTTATTTGAAGGTATATCACATTGATAAATGGAAAGTAACTGATCCATATTCCAGCAGCATGATTTAATTGTGATTTTCCCTCCTTATCCTATGTTTTATTATAGTTTTGGGTCTTGTTAAGTTTATTCTGAAACAGTATTGCTTGTGAAACTTGTTGAACTTTAAAGATTTTATCTTTCCCCTTTCCCAATGTTTAGTTGGTGGATGATTAGTTAATAAGAAAATTGGTTGATGACACTATGTTCTATGGAATCACAATATAAATGGAATGTTATGACTGGCACATGGAAACTGGTTGTAGCATTGAGCAGTGAGCTTCTTCTGGCATAAATCTTGCATAACTGTTAGCTTGTGGCTGTTGCTGCTCTGGTTCACATGGGTTTTTTGGTTGCAGAAGCACAGAAAGATCTAGGCAAGACTGCAATTGATAAAGAAGTGGTGGAGAAGGTTAGTTGCATTTTTTACTTTCTACATGTCTTTTTTTTTACTAAAGACGTAATATCTATGACAGTGCTAGTAACCTAAAATCGATTTTCAGCCTTTAAATATCCTGGATTTCATTCTTTTGTCCTGATCTTTTGCTGATTTACTCCAAATTAATCTTCACTTGTGCTGTTTAGAACTAACATGTTGTGGCAAGCAATATGCGGCCTATATGATTGTACCTTCGCATTCTTTACATGAAGCAAATCACATCCAATCTCCTCATGGTGATTCTCCTTGTTTACTTTATTACCAAGTTAGATTATTCCTTATGAATTCCCTTTCCTGACCAGGTCTGGAATAGGATTGCACCTGGTCTGGCTTCTTGCTTTGATTCGCCATATACAGTTCCAGCCGTTGCACCAAGACCTATGCTGATTGTTAATGGTATAATTATTCTTTCACTTCAACAACCAAATGGCACACTCCAATTATAAGTTTGTTTGGAGCCATGATGAACAATAGCTAATCAGATATATTTGAAATCATTGGAAGTCAGGTTCTCCATTCATCCAGTTAGTTGAATTGAACTCTCATTGAATATGTTTGCTGCATGTATGTCATGGCTGACATGGTTGAGTATTTAGGTGTTCTGGATTGATCTGGATTTATAACATGTCATCTTTACTTACTGTTGAATATTTAAAGGTGTTTGTGATACATAAATTACCTGTCAGAATGTTAGTCTAAAGTCATTCTCTTGTCCATGTTGGTTGATAGATCAACTTGAGTTTATTAAATGCATGAAACTTTATACATTATATGCATCAACAGAATTGTTCTGGAGATTAGTTTTATGTTGAATCTGAATGTTTATTTTAATCGAAATATTGTTTGTATTTGAGGAACTGTAGGTGCAGAAGATCCTCGATGCCCACACGCAGGTTTGGAAGTTCCCAAATCAAGAGCAATTAAGGCTTATGGAGAAGCACACTCTCTAGATAAATTCAAGGTACAAACTTGAATTGTCTCTTTTAGTATCAAATTATCAGTATATATTACCGTCTTCAATTGTTTCTAGAGCTTTCTTTTTTCTCTACATGGTTCAAATTTGACTTTGTAAATGAACATACCTTACGAAAAATTACCATGGACAATGTCATAATTTACGTTGTTTCCTTTCCTCTCTATCCATCTCTGACTCTGCAGATATGCAGTATATATTCCGCATGTGGCCCTCTTCTCCCTCTAGGACCTGTTTGTCCCTCTCAGTTTATCACTCTTCTTCATTCATCATAGGGATAGTAATTAAATGAAACTGCATTCTGATCATGCATGCATTTATTTCATATGGTTCTCTGTGCTGTTGTGTCCCTTATGACATTACTTCCATAACATGCAGCTGGTTGCTGAACCTGGAATTGGACATCGAATGACGTCATTCATGGTAAAAGAAGCAAGTGATTGGTTTGACAAGTACCTTAAGCAACAAGCTGCTTAGTTCATGTTGACGGCAGCATTGTATCAGTATGTTTTCTTCTGTATTGTTATTTGCACTAAAATCAAGCAGCTCTAAAAACAATTTGAACAAGTTACATGAGGATACACTCAGTTCATGTATTGTAGTTCGTTATCTTCACAAGAAAAAATCTCTCAAATTTGGATGACCGATGCTTTTTATAACAAGTCCATTTTATTAATCCCCTCATTGAAGCATGAGTCAATCTGATCGCAAGTCTCCTGAACGTCACACACTGCCATGCTCCCATTGACCTTTGAAAACTCGTACCATGGAAAGGATTATACCAGAGATTTTGGTTTCTCAGCCAAAAGAAAAAACCTTGCATATAAACCTGGTATGAATTGGGAGAAGCAAGAAGTTATTCGCTGGAAAAGTGATTATCTGAAACACTATGATCAGAATTCAATTTTGAAATCCAGACAACCACTTCTTACCATTGGAATGGATTTACATATGATTTTGAAACCTTTTTGCATGAATTCGTGGACTGAATTACTTGAAATCCGGACAGCCACTTTTTGCTTGGAACCTTTTCTTATTGCTTGCAAGAAGCTTAATTTGGTTTTAACAGTCAAGATACCATTGCGCCACTGTTTCCGTGTTAAAATCAGTATTACAAGACCCGACCCAGGTCAGCCAGAAACCTGGTTACTCGTTGATCTGGATCCAGAGCGTGTTCCTGGTCAGGTCAATGAAAAAACTTTGTTTTTTGTTTTACTAAAACAATGTTGTTTTGGGCTTTAAAATCTGTGTAAATCAGCTCAACTTCAACAGTCAAGATTTTAATTTGTTATTGTTTTTATATTGAGATCAGTGTTATAAAACCTGGTTCAAGAGGCTGGCAACCCTAACCTGGAACTTGGCTGGACTGGTTGAAAAATCTATTTTTTAAAATTAAAATAATATAATTTTTAAATTGAATTGTTGATCCACGAGTTAACCCAATTTAACTATTTCTTGAATTGATTAGATACCGGTTATTTTTAACAAATAAGTTATGCTAAAAATGAGATAATTTACAAATATATTTTAATAAAAATTACTTGTGTCAATTTTTTTATGACATTTAATTAAGAATTTGTATGTTTATATAATCATATCATGTAAAGAATCATCATTTATTATAAAGCCCAAATCCGAGAAGGAGAGTTTTATTAATTTATATGATATTGAAATTATCATTTATTGTATGAATTTAATATTATAGCTATTGAAGAATATCATTCTATTATTTAATTTGACTATTATTTACAATTTGTGGTGATGGATGTTTTAGCCCGGATGACAATAAATAATGTACTTTCGAAATGATTAGTATTTTATACATTATTTTATTAAATAATTCAACAATGATTTTTTTATTATTATTTAGATTTATTATGAAAATCTAATTAAGAGGTGTTTTATTGGGTAAATTCATTATGTGGTCCCTCCAGTTTAAAGAATTGGTGAAATAGCCCCTCTGCTCTAATTTTCCACATGTCAATCCCCACACTTTGAATCTACCATCACACATGGTCCCTTCATTTAATGAATGTGTATATTTGGCAACTCGCTTTGGAAATCTAAGAAGCATGAGTGGACCACAAGGACTAGAACCGACTACAAATTGAAAGTTTAAGGGTGATTGTGCCTAAATTAGAGTAGTATATGGTTGACTTAACCTATTCTTAAGACTTGAGGGACCATGCAATAAATATTTACCCATTTTTATGTAATCAAATGGTTACCATTCATATTTCTTAGCGGTTTATTTATCTTAATGTTTAATAATTAAGTTTTAGATAATATAATATTGGAAGGCAGCCTTCTTTGTTACATCATATATAATTGAGAAAATTATAATTATTGGACTCAAAAAATTAACTCACAATCACTAGATTAAAATTATATATACGTGTACCATTCATGTTTTGTTTCTATTTACAAAATGAGTACATTTATTGGCTCATATGATATAGCAAAAATTAGCTATTTTTAGTTGCTTTAACTTTATTAATTAAAAATGTAATTCATTTATGTAAAAAATAGAATGATAATCTTTTATTGCATTTCATTTATTTTGTTGGGTTATAATTGTTTTTCTCTTTTCTACTAATTTCCAGCCATGGATTGGTGGCAGAAAAGATCGGGCTCTCAGTGCTCCTCATCGATCACTTAACACCATACAAATTACAAAGCTTCAACTCCATGAACATCATCGTCCTGCAGAACCCATGCCAGTATATGGCCACATGACAGCGCCCTTAACTGAGGAATGATCAAGTCCCCAAAGCATGCCCTAGTTCATGCAATCCAACCGTCAGAAAGTCAATGGCCCCTGGGGCTGCCTCAAACGACCAGTTTAGATCGGCTTTGAAAAACACCCTCCGATCTGTTGGCGGCGCTGCAAAAGCTTATTTACCTTGATCCATACCTCCTTGGCCATTTTTAAGGAAGCCAATCGTGATGTCTGCAACACTAAGATTCCTCTCAACAAAATTAAAACTAAAAGGTAAATGATCACCCCATCGTTTAAAACAATATTTTCCAAGAGGATTAAGCACATCTCTTCTGGTACCAGGTCGATATCCCCGGTTAAGTACTTTCTTAGTTTTTGGCCACTTAGGTGATCCTGGAAAGAATGCGTAATCAAGGTTGTAGCTACCTGCAGACTTCATTCGAGTCTTGCCATCAACAATATCCGGCACCCCGCATCGCGGCTTCATCATCAGCGACACTGTTTCTGCATCCAACACCCCGGTGGGCTTCAAGTGGAAATTGATTTGGTAGGTTTTGAGGGCTCTTTCTATGGTTTCATCAAAATGATCATCATCTACTTCATCATTATTCAAACCTCCGTGGTTTAGGTATCCAAAATGATGGAGGAATTTCTTGAGTTGGTCGGCACTTCTACTTTGTCACCTTTCTTGGATCCTTGTAGATGCCTGATGAACTCAAAGGGCGATTCGTTTTGCAACGATTGAGAAAACCCAAATGATTGTTAATAAAAGTTAGAGGATAAGATTGAGATTGAGAAAAGAAAAAAGATGAAATTAAAAGAAGAAGAAAAAATGAGGCTGAATTGGAAACAAAATAAAGAGGAGCTTCATTGTTTATATAGAAGGGTAATTAGCTATTTTTAATTAAACTTTAACTTTATTAATTAAGTTTTATCGACTACATGGCTTAAAATATACTTTATTTATGTATTATTAGTAGTAATAGTTAATTAAAAAGACCGGTCAACGCTCACAAAACAAAAAACACACTAATTACATGAATTTAATTTATTTCAATATTTCAATATAATTTATTTGGTGTATCCTATAGCTTATTAAATTGCCCATTTATCTTTTCATTGCCACTAAACTATTTATTTTTTAGTTTTTTCTAATATAAATACTAATATTTTTGTAACATGGATAATGTAAACAACCACACACATATACGTACACTGTAAAAATACCATCGAGATCAATTAATATACCAATTTTAGCACAGCAACTACAGTTAATTAATATCAATGCAAATTAAAATATATTAGACAAAATTAAAAAAAAAAAATGAAAAATTGACTCTACAAATTATGTATCAAATAATCCAAGCCATCATGAACTAAATGAAAAACAAATCCCTTTCTTAAATAAAGAAAATAAATCCATTTTATTTTAAGGTTCCAATCTCAAAAACCAAATTAATTCATTTATTGGATGAGGGTTGAACTGCTTGATTGCCCCCTGCAGAGTGGGTAAGGCTTCCACTGTTTTTTTCTAGGCTTTGTAACAGGTCGGTGTTTCTTGCTTTGTTGAAATATTGGCTGAGGATGCCTCTATTTGCTCTTCCACCTGCAAGGGACTTGCAAATTCTCTGTTATGGCTGCCACAAACATGAGAACGTAGCCTTTTTTACGTCAGATCTGTTTCCAATTCTGACTTATGTACCAGATCACTTGTTTGTGATGAACAATAAACTTGAATGGGCCTTCACCCTTTACATATCCTTGATCTCACTTGCTTTTCTTCTGGCTTTTTCATCTGCAGATGATTATTCGGCTACCTGCTCAGAGCGAGTAGCATGTTGAAGCAAGCAACCCCGTGTGTATTCTTTATGATTCTACATTTTCTCTCTTCAGAAACGAATTCTCTGCATATTCTTCTCCTTTTCCAGTATTTTCCAGTGAAGATGCATTGATTCTCACAGTTTTAATGTCCTGTCCCGGTCTGGAAATGGATAGCTCCTGGTCTGGCTTCTTGCTTTGATTCACCATACACAATTCCATCCATGGCAACCCGTCCTCTCTGCTGATCATCAATGGTATAGTCTTAAGGCCCATGAGAAAATTGCTGTTAGAACTATACATATCAGAACTAGTTTCCGGGGAATACATGCATGCATAAGTTGCTGCCCATTCTTTTTATGTAACAATAAACTCAGACAATGCCAATTCAAGTGTTCATAGTGTTAAATTATTCTTTGGTGGCAGAAAATATTGGGATTATTCTGATATGTGTTTAATGAAGTATCCATAAATATCATATATGTGTATTTTTCATAATATCTTCAAAAATCTAAAGTAACCTTTTATTTTCCATTAGTTATGTATTATGTATCGAGGAATATTGGGTTAAGTATTATATTAGATATAAGACGTATACGTGAGGGATTTTGAAATATTCGTATTTCATGGTGAAGAATTGGTGAATTAAATTGTAATTAATGGAATCCCTCAAGTCTAGTTTTCCGTTCGGTAGCTATAATTAAATAACGAAGTGTAAAATATAGGATGATAATCTTTGAGTATGATGATGTTCTCAAAATCTAGAGTGCTAGGGAAATTATTTTTTGTTGTGTTTGGTTAATAGATGATTATATGTTTATATCAATCTTTTAATTTTTATAATTAAGGATTTCAAGGGTTGGAAGCAAAGACTGGATTTCCTGCAAAATATATTTATTTTTTTTTGGATTTTCAGATAATTAAGTTAATAATTTTATTTTGAAAAGTTGCAATAAATAAACATTAAATTTTAAAAACAATAAATTTTATTTTTAATATATATATATATATAACAAATATTAAAAATAAATTGTAAAAGAGTAAATACCATGAATTTTTTATTTTTTAACTTAAAAAAAATTAAATCTGACAACTTGTTAAATTCAAAAATACTCGAGCCCAGCACGTAGCTAAGCTAAGAAAAATTAAATGTTGTATCTTATCAGAACATCTTTCCATGACCTTGACATTCGCTAAACTTCTACAACGAATTTTTTTCATTTGGTCCCTTCTAGTACTAGTCATGGTTTTTATAAGGGGGGGAAAAGGTTTTTAGTATGAAAAACAATGATACATCAAATTACATTTCATTTATTTTTTTGGGTTATAATTGTTTTTCTCTTTTCTGCTAAATTCCAACCATGGATTGGTGGCAGAAAACATTGGGCTACGATTTATAACCTTTATATTGATACGAAGTTGGGGTGAACTAATGCCGATGCATTTATAATTACAAGACATGCCCAGCTCAGTGCTCCTCATCGATCACTTGACACCATACAAAGCTTCAATTCCATGAACATCATCGTCTTGCAGAACCCTGGTTTCATTCTTTACCTTGATCCATACCTCCTTGGCCATTTTTAAGGAAGCCAATCGTGATGTCTGCAACACTAAGATTCCTCTCAACAAAATTAAAAGTAAAAGGTAAATGATCTCCCCATCGTTTAAAACAATATTTTCCAAGAGGATTAAGCACATCTCTTCTGGTACCAGGTCGATATCCCCGGTTAAGTACTTTCTTAGTTTTTGGCCACTTAGGTGATCCTGGAAACAATGCATAATCAATGTTGTAGCTACCTGCAGACTTCATTCGAGTCTTGCCATCAACAATATCCGGCACCCGGCATCGCGGCTTCATCATCAGCGACACTGTTTCTGCATCCAACACCCCGGTGGGCTTCAAGTTGAAATTGATTTGGTAGGTTTTGAGGGTTCTTTCTATGGTTTCATCAAAATAATCATCATCTACTTCGTCATTATTCAAACCTCCGTGGTTTAGGTATCCAAAATGATGGAGGAATTTCTTGAGTTGGTCGACACCTTCTACTTTGTCACCTTTCTTGGATCCTTGTAGATGTCTGATGAACTCAAAGGGCGATTCGTTTTGCGCATTTGGGTGTGTCCAAGCGGTATGAGATAGGGAAGAGAGGAAGAGGAGGCAATTAAAGGCAAGGGCATAAAAGATTATGGATGCCATGACTAGCTGGTCAGAGGTGAAATTGCTAGTACTGCTATAAAGGCTTCCTTTAATTATATATACTAATTTAATCACAGATAATCTATCATCATAATAATATTATTATTATAGAAATAAATATTACGAATAAAGAGAGTTTTCTTTTGATTTTCTGTGAAAAAAATCAAAAGGAAGACAAGTGCAAAATACAATGGTACGTTGTTGGTCCTCGTCAAGTCTATTATATTGACTAATTACATTGGGTCATAGTAATTCAAACAAAGAAACTCTCGTGGTATTTTAAGCGAAGAATCGAGAGGCCAAAATAAATGCAAGGCAAGAAATTTTTTTTCCCTCAGTAGGTTTAATCTGTATTTTAAAAGTAGATTTGTTTCTCATGATTCAAATCCTAATAAAAGATGCAAAAAAAATTTTAAAAAAAATTAAATAGTCTGCTTAAGTTTTGATTTCATGTGGTTTTATATTACTTGTTTCATTAGTAGAATCTTATATTTTCTTGTATTTTTTTTCTTGTAATTAGATTAATGTCTAGATTATAATCTATATAGCTAAAGCTTTGCCCACACCAATCAGGTTTTCTTTCTTTTTTATATATTTATTCTTAATTTCACCAAAAAAAAATATGGAAAAAAAAAATCAATAGTCATGTATGCTTGTTTAAGACACTAAAAAAAACTCTATTTTGATTGGCAAAAAATGGTTCAAAGAATACTCTTATCATTAATATTTAAAAAAAAAAAAAAGAGTTTGACTTACGAGCATTTGCACATGATTTGGATTGTTTAATAATTATTATGAAGGATGTTTAGTGTGTTAATAAATTAAAGTATTAAAAACAAATTTAAATTTCATCTAACTCCCATTATTCTCCTAATTAACAAGCAGTAGAGAAGTAAAATATTAATATATAAGAGTTTTTAGCAATAACTTAAATTATATACATCAATTATAAACAAAACGAACAAATACTTAAGTTTTTTTATATAAAAAGGTGATATAGATAGAAAACAGTATAAGAAAGATACTAAACACCAACACAAAATTCTGTTAAAACGGTCATTGTAAAAAAAATCTAATTCAACAAATTCATAGGCAACAGGATAACTAAGGGAAGCATGAACTGTTTTATGAACAACTTGTCTGGTTATTATGCGTTGCAGGAATGCCTGCGTACGTGGTCTGGTTCTGCTTTTGACACCCGATATTCAGTGGTCGTCCTAATAATTCATGTGTCTAGAATAATTTTTTTTATTTATTTTAATATGGATATCCAGACCAGCTTGTGAGCACCTCGATTAATCCTACAGATCCTGAAGTTAACGATCATATAAACCTCTAATAGTCATCATATGAGCAATTATAGAATTCAAATCTGAAACCACAGAAAAAACAAACATTTTAGTCTCAAGCTTTTACTACTACTACTGGGTATTAGATAATTAATATGTTTAGTATAATTATGTAAAGCTCGAAAATAAATTTCAAATAACTAGTTGAAATTCCTATGAACTGCAATCCCAATAATTTAGAAATTGAATTGTATATTCTGATTAAGATGAAATTAAATTGTCTTCTCTAATCATGGGATGACAGAGAGATGTGCCTGGTTCCAAGGGATGCATGAACTGTGAAATCTGCAAGCTGAGAAGTAGGGTTCTATGCTGAGACTACTGCACGGAATCATAGTTGTATTACCTCTTAGCTCCACTCATGATTAATAGGACGAGAGCTAAGTTTTAATTAGGTCCAGATTAAACAGGTCAGTGGATCAATATGTTTGGAACCCTTCTGTTGCTTGTAAGATCAATAAAGAGCAGGAAAAATGGCAGTTTTTTTTTAAAAAAATCAATGACGAATGTCCATTTGATCTCATTCGTGTTCAATTCGATTCGTGATTGAACATAAATTATATACGGTACCAGCTCAAAAGGTCCGTGGCATTCATCAAATTTGTTCAGCATACAATGATAACAAGATGTTTTTACATCGTGTTCTTGTGACTAAGAAATCAAAATGCACAAATTCATCCTTTCTTTGGCGAGGCTGCAAGTCTAGTATACATTCTTGCCATGGATTGATAGCCTCTAACATCACCAGAACGTAGAAGATTGCCTGCACTAGTGTAATTACCCGTTAGGAAGATGCACAATCAGCATGCACACATCAAATTTGCAAAACTTGGATATCGATTTGTCAAAGCTCGAAAAAAGAAACACTATTTGATGCCCACAAGTGGACCTGTAAAAACCAATGGTGGTGATTATTTCATGGCACGAATTTTCTACGATTCTACTTAAGAACCTAAATTAACAAGAAAGGAAACAAAGCCAATAACAAGTGAAGCCTGACAATGGCAGTTCCTTTACGATCCTTGCATTCTCAGCTGTAACAATTCCAAACCACCAAAGGAAGCAACAATACTAATGGGAATGGCAAACTAGGACAAGCATGACTTAGCAGAGGAAAGAGGTAGATACTGACAGAGATATCCCCAATCTTTTACGACCCTTTATAAGAAATTGTCTCATTATCTTACTTTCATTTTTACCATCCCAGAGGTAGTTGCTAACAGAGATCTCACCGATCTCTGGAAGAACCTTCATCAGGAGTTACTTCAATATCATACTTTTCATTGTTACTATCCTGAAGGAAGAAGTTACTCATTAAAGTACATCTTTAACCCTCATGTTAAACCATTGTATCACAGCATTATTAAGTCGTTGCTATGGATTACTGTTGTTTAGTCACCCGTCAAAGTAAATATATATGTTCAAACTAAATTACCTGAATCACAGTTTAGAGGGCTATCAGGTTCTGGGTGGGCCATCAAAGCAATAATAGCCCTACAAACAGACTGGAGAGTCCAAGCTGGGCTCCAGGCATTCTTCAATATATCAAGGCATATTTCTCCTGTCTGCAAGTTAATCATAAGCCATAGTCAGTACTCAACCAACCATCTTTGGTGTTACATTCCAAAAACTTTAAACAACAATTTGTAATCTCTCTAGTACAGAAAAAGGGATGCTCCAATTTAGAGAGCTTTTTGACCCTCTAGTTTATATTTAAGATTCAACAGAATCTTGATAACACCATGGATCCTAGCTACCAAATCCTCTCCCTCTTGCTTTCTCCTCTAGAAAGAAAAATAAAAGAGTAGCTTTTCTTTATTATTCAAACAAACTCTTAAGTGGGATTTCTTTTGACCAACTCTTGAAACTCTAAAGGAAACAGATATAGAAAGCCTGGGTTCAAAAAAAAAGCACATATCAACAAAAGCTTGTACCAAGCCAATTCATTTCCTTAGCAGACATAGTTCCAGATAACTGCGCAGCATGGCATCAGCAACAGTAAGATCTATTCTCAGGTGTAATGTTGTACATCAAAACTGATTTTTAAAATATCCAACCAATATCACAAGCTGTTAACATTCAGCTTTCAGGTCTAAACAGACGACTATTTGTAAGCTCTCTACAACAGCACTAATTGCCAGCATTTGTCATGCATGTTGGGTCATTTCTTATGGATCTTATTGTTTTAAATCAACCTATTAAACGAATTAAAAAAAGAAAGAGACCAAACAGATAAAGGTTGAGCTGGAATCAAACTGCGGATTATATCAGGGGTGCCAAATGTAACAAAATAAACTGACTGTAAACACCTTGTCATAACACTTGGATTATAATTACTTAGAAGCTAATAAAGACATATGATGTATAACTCGAAGCATAGTTGATACAACTGATTTTGGGAATGAAGTTTGACTTGCTTTAAAAAATAAATTGTTGCAGGAAATAAAAAAACAAACACCAACTTAAAATGCACAATTTTAAGATATAATTGCAACAATTAACCAAAGAAATTGCAATAAAAATCATTGAATTGATTTAAGATATAAGACCCCCACTACCATCATCTGCCAAAACATCGATAAACAACAAGAGAGCAAAGCTACCATACCAAACAATTCATACCTTAAAATGCACATTTGGGTGAAATATTTTCGTCAAGAACCGCACTTGCGGAGGCTGCAAAGGATACTGTTCAGGAACAGAAAACGCAAGCTGAAAAACTCCACCCTCAAAAGGAGTCTCCGACGGTCCCTATACACAAAAATTACACAAACCAGTCCATAAAACCACACAATTCTACCACTTTTCATCACTTCCAAACATCTTACCTTGATCAGAGCAGTCCATTTAAAAATGTTAGAATCATCACAAACTAATTGAATATCCGGATCAGCTACTTTCTCTCGCTGAACCTCCTTGTATTCCTTTAATAACCTCGCTCTCGATGCCTGCGTTTCTCCTTAATATCAATAATTCAAAACACTAAATCCCTAACACAGTTCTATCATCCAATCAAACGTAGAAATAAATCAAATAAACAAAATTAGTAAATCAAAAGAGGCTGCTAACCTGCATGTTTATAAGCAGCCGTTGATGACCTGAATAGATTTCTTCCAAAAGTAAAGTAACCGAATCGCGCTTCAATAACTGCGTAATTACGGAGATAAATTATCAGTCAATAACTCATTAATAAATTAAAAAAAAAACTTTTCTCTCGAGTTTTGATTCTGGTTTTCTCGGAATCCAAACAGGTTACCAAAAATCGGTACAGATTAGATAGAGCTGAAGAAACAGGATAATGATAAGATAATTGAAAATGATTAACGTGATTATTAAGAGCTGGATTAGAACTAGAATCTCACCTGGTTGAAGTCGTGAGAGAAGAGGCAGGGTGAGAATTTTATTCGATAATCGAACAGGTTAGCAGGAGTTTTTGGTATGTGGATCGCGGTTTACAGATTTTTCTTTTTGAAGCGGTTTGGTATCTGACTATCTTCACCGTTGATGAGAATATCGGATGAGGATTGTCAGATGACGACAATGGTGATCGCGGAACGAGGGAAAGGGTCATCCTTGGGATAAATTTATATCCGAAACCAAACATATTGGCTTCGGTACGCATCCCACATATATTAATTAAAAGTGATTGTTTTCGCCATGCGAACAATTAAATAATATAAAAAATTAAAATAATTATTTAAAAATAATTGTTGATATTAAAAATAAATTTTAAAAAATAAAAATAATAATTTAATATATTTTTAAATAAAAAATATTTTTAAATAAATTATTATCGAACTATTACAATGTCAAATATTACTTAACAAGGTATTAAATGGTTTTTTCAATTTAAACCCCTAAAATTTTATTTATTATATTGATAGAGATTGATTTTTGTAATGTTTTTATATTTATTTTTTCATGTATGTTTTTTTTAATTTCTATAAGCAATTGTGTGCAACTTGTGTATTATTTAATAAAATTAAATGGAATGTAAGAAAAAAAAACATCGTCATTCAAAGCACCATATGGTTTGAAAATCAAATTTGTTTGTTATTCAAAGATATCAATTAAAAACTATTTATAATTCAACGAGTTTGTATAAATTAGTCTAGAGAATTATCGTATTTGACAGAGTCTAAGCCATTGATTTAAAATCAACGATTAGATTTTCATAATAAAATATTAGTTGGTGATCACATATTTTTTGTAATGATAAAAATTTACTTTGAGAAAATATCCTAAACAATGGTTTGAATATCTATTAAAAAACATTAAAAAAAAATACCGTTGCATCTCTGTCATATCACCTTTGCGATTGCGATCTTAGTGTATCTGATATTTTGATACTAAATGCTTGTTTAATGTTGTTTTTGTTTTTGTTTTTTAAAATATTTTATAAATTATTTTTCATTTTAAAAACATTAAATTCATATATTTTTAAGTATTTTAAGATAATTTTAAAATATTAATATCAAAAATTAATATATATACATATATATAAAGAATATTTGAATACATTTTTAATTGAAAAACATTACCAATCAAATATTAAATCTCATTAACATGGATACACTAATATGGTGTTTATAATTACAATGCAACCACACTATTGAGATTTTCTTTTTAGTTTTAAATTATTATTTTATTATTATTATTATTATTATTATGTGCTAATATTAAAAATAAATTTTAAAAAATAAAAATAAATTTATTTTAATATAACTCCATAAAACACTTAAAAAAACAACATTTCAATAAATCACCTTAACTACTATACATAATTATAAAACTCCCCTCCCCCTAAGCCAGATTTCATTTTATATCAATTTTTCTACTAAAATAATATCATTTTATTTAAAAAAAAAAAAAAAAAAAACCTTTGATATAAAAAGAAGAAGAAGAATTGAGACACCAACCAACAGTCCAGTCAGGTAAGATCAGACCGAGTCATGTAACGATATCACTGTTTATAATTGTTAAGAAAGTAGCAAATTTTTTCCAAATATCAGGAGAGCGAGAAAAGCTGTCAGAAATGAAAGTGCTGGAAGCATCCTATAAAGGGAGATGATCATTAGAAACAACATTCCTGATTCCAGCCTCTGGATAATCAAAAGCAGTCCCTTTGGTGACTCACACTTCCAAATGGCAAGAAATATTCACACGAGCACTGAACTCTTGAATTCAATAAACCTAATCAGTTTACATTATCGATCAATCAAAAACTGATTGGGGGGGGGGGGGGGGGGGGTTAAAAAAATAGAGGTATCTTTCAGAAAGATGTCCAAGTTGAAAAAACCCAAAATCATAAATCCAACCTAACTGAGAGCATCAGCTTCTTCTTTTTTTTCTCTCTACAAAGAATGTACATGATTTCCAAACAAACACATATATGGGACCCAGAATAGACCAAAAGAAAAAAAATAAAAATATATATATATATATTGAAATTTAAAAAAAAATGGAAAATAAGATGCCAGATGGTGAAGAAATTTTTTTAAAAAAAAATGCAACCAATCATGTTTTCACATGCTACCAGCTCTCCCAGGAGTGGATTTTCCTGGCTTGAATTTTGAAATATCTACTAGGTCTCCAAATAGCTTGTCCTCTGGCTTGGAAGGCTTACCAGAAGGCACATAGGAAGAAGTTGGAACCTGATAAGATGAGTTTCTCAAGCCATTGTCATCTCTAACAGACAGTCCATGCATTCGCTGATCAAGGTACTGTGTCCCTTGTTGCGGTCCATACCCATATCCAGCCATTTGGTTGCCATACACTTGCTGAGGATACATTGAAGCCATCGGCCCAGCTTGCATTGGTTGTGGATACATACCCATGTACTGCCCTCCCTGCATTGCTAGAGGATTCATGCCTAAAAACTGATTGCTCGGTGCAGTCTGCATGTACATACCCACATGTTCATTACCCACTGGTTGAGGGCCATGAGGGTACATACCACTAGGCAGTGGTTGTGAATGCATGCCAACCATCTGAGTAGCTTGCATTGATTGAGGGTATTGAGCACCTGCCACTGGACTTGTGTCTGCTTGCTGAGCTTCCCATGGGGGTGGAGGCAGTGCTCCACTACTTTGAGCACCTTTCAACAACCCAAGGTGAAAGCTTCATGAATTTCAATGCAATAGTAATAAAGAGAAACCTTATTCACTAGAATATGCAAAACTAAGACAGTCCAAGAGCCCCAACAACAAAAAATTTTATTTCAAAGGAACAAAAGTTAATTTGAAAATAGAAGCACACCATAAACTGGTGAGGCTGGCTGCTGTTGCTGCTGGGGAAGCTGTCCATTCCAGGCAGGACCAGTGCCTTGCATGTATACTGACTGCTCATATCGTGGTGATCCCGTATTAGGGGCATTTCCATTCAGGTGAAAATTCTGTTGCTGTTGGAATGGTGGAGTCAAGGAATCGGTTGGTCCTGCCAGATTGGTGGGCTGTGTATTGGCTGTATTTGGAGCGTTGTTACCTTCAGAAAACATGTCAAACAGAACAAGTGCATTCTGCTGTGACAGAGGTGTGGACGTCCGTGGTTCTCCTACAGGAACAAGAGCCAGAGAGGTTCCAGCCTTTGGTGAGTTATAATCATCACCACTCAACAGGTCCAATTTGGGATTGGCTGCTGCTGAAGTAGTTGGACCATTAGTTGCAGGAGGTGCAGGGAGTAACAACTGGTTTAGTGTTTGAGAATTTGAAGTTGATCTGCAGATATATTCACTCACAGTCAAATAATATAAATCTCATACTAGAATTATACGAGTTTAAAACTTTGGCTTCAACTTTCAGCCATATAACTCGACAAAAGTTGAACAATTTTCATACAACATTTCAACTTGACCAGTTCAGAATTTCATGCCATATCTTTTTTCTTGCGGGTGTTGGTTGGAACCTTATTTGAGTTGATAACTAGATATGTTTCACAAAACTAATCTGAAGGCTATCAAATGGTTATAATAGATGGGTGACTCCATAAGTGATTCTTTGAGTCATGAATTCAATATCCTCAAAATCATTACTAATTCTGGCAGGCAAGTAGCACAGTACATATAGCCAGATTCATAACCAGTCCCAAGACAGCTTAACTTCACAACCACAAACATATTATCCTAAAAGCCTGATTTAACAGACAACGTAGTTCCAACAAAATGAAATGAAAAAAAAAGAAGAAAACTATGGCAATAAGATAACAAGACATTATCAACACACAACCACCGTGATTGAATGAGAGTTTTTTAGGCAATCAATTCATGTATAAGTCACAACGCTTATCTGGTCAATTTCTATAGATAAGAAACAGTTGAATAAATCTGCTTACCCCCCATCAGGCTTTTTGTCCTTATGATCTCCAGCATCAACTAGAGGAGCATCGATGTCTACAAGTGCTCCACTAGATTCAGCTTTTGGTTTTTCTGCCAGACCTGGGGCAGAAGTTCCTGAAGAAATGGATTCATGCCTGGCTAATACTCGCTGCAAGTCATCATTCAATGCTAATCCTTGACAGAGTAGGGATTCGTCCCTGAAAAAGAAAGTTCAGATTATGAAGCAAAATAAGTCAACAGCAGTTCCACCATGCATTTAATACAGGAAGTGGGTTCAAACACACAACATTCTGAACCAACTCATCTCATTCTACCTCTTGTGAAAATGACTAATCTAGCAAACCGGTCAGTCACTCCAGTGCAGGTTCGACAATAACAGTCACAACCAGCAACAATACTATCAAGCTAAGCAACAAATCTAGACTATGACAAGCATATTGCCCAGCTCATAAAGATATAATTAATACAGTACAGCCTATGCAAACCTTATCTCAAAACAAAAAGGTCACATCATGCCATTAATTTTAGATGTTATTACGTCCTCCTTAGATTTGGAAAATAGACTCATTACTCTAGCATGCCAGAAGCCAGCCAAACAATAATACACTGCTGGAAATTATTATTTAGGATTTGTACTATTTAGGACTTCCACTGTTAATGGGGCTAATTAATATCTAAGATTAAAAAGGATTTCATTGTTTCCTTATCTTAATTACGAATCTTTAATTTTTAGGTGTGCCTCACACACATATTTAAGAAATGGGTGAGCTATTTTGATGAATGAAAAGCTATGTAGTGAAATTTTGCCAGCTCTTGTGGATTTCAAATGTGTGGGTTCTTGGGGATTCAAGAAGTGCTCCTTGTAGATTTCAAGTGTTTTGCCTAGTGGATTTTTGGTTTTCAATCTTCTTAGTATCTTTCCCTCTTGTTGTTCTACACCAACTTCATATATCAACAAGCGCGCGCATAAATGACACCACTCACCATGAAAATCGAATGCAGGAGAAGTTTCTAAAATACCGGAAAACATTATAGACAAACAAAACAAGAAGAAAGGAGAATGTAACTTACGAAGTAGAATTAACAAGATGCACCACTCTTTGCTTGTATGTCCGACATTGTTCCACTAGGTCAACTATAACTTCCTGCCTAAGCCCCTGCAAATTGAGGAGAAAACTCACCGGTTTAAGAATTGAAAATGAGATTAAGAATCTTGATTCACACTAACCAAATTTACATGGGAGTGTAGGAAGTTTTAAGCACTTGATAACATGCAATTTTTACATTTAAGAACTAACGAATTCAAAATACAAAATAAAAAATTGTTGACTTTAAGATAGCCTGACATATTAAATAAATCACAAGTTTTTAACTGCCCCAAGGATTGGAAAATGTACCTCTCTGTTCCCTGGGTCTAATGCATTTAGCATCTCTGCTAGAACATCCATGATACCCCGAGCATTTTGAATTTCTGTCATGCTAGTGAAAGGAAGTTCAAAAATTAAAACAAACACACATCTTAAATAACCCCTGAATACAACCATAGAACACAGGATGTCATAAAAATAATGCAACCACCATAAAAAAAGATTTGGGTTCATCTTTCAGGCATATGCCAAGGAAAGGAAGTGCCAAAGAAAGGCCAAAGCTATGCCAAAGAAAGGCCAAAGCTATGAACAACTTATGATGTCTTGCTAAGTGAATAAAAAAAAACTGTCTTTGGCATACCTCAATGTTGGGAACTCTGACTCTGCAGAAGATTCAGCCGCTCCTTGTGGATACTCAATACTGCGCAGATTTTGAGGATGAGATGACAGAGGCTGTGTTTGTGGAGGTGTGAATACAGGTGCGGACATCTCAGACCTTGGAGGGAACACTGCCCCAGCACGCTGAAATATAGTAATTCACTTAGAGATGCAAACCAAAACAGCCACATTATGATGATCAGAAGTGCTTGTAAAACAAAGTATTGGCAATGAAATGACAAAGCCATGCTTATTCGGTGATTCATAATGAAATGCACAAATTATTCAGCTATGCCAACTATGATCAATGTGGCTGAAGGAACACATCATAGGAACATCAAAGGAAACTCACCAGCAACTCTTGGTATGCAGCATAATATTGTGGATATCTTGCCCTTGGACCACCAAAAGCTTCTTGCCAAGTATCTACCAGAATCAATATCTTCTCTTTGACATGAAAGTCAGGCTGCTACAATTAAGCATAACACACACTATGAACAATTTTTACAAAAAAGAAAAGACACAAATACAAGATATGTATAGAAACACTCACCTTTTTCTTAGCTATTTTGACCATCTCATGAAGAAGATCTTTCTCTGCCACATGCATATGTACAATGTCCCCACAGTTCTTTATGATTGTCTCTAACAGCTAGAAGCGCCCAGACCAAAATTGAAACAAACTTAGTTCTCTGGAAACAGGGTTGTTAAAAAATGACCAGAAGAGTGACAATGTTGCACTGAGAAAGCTGGTGATACAATTAATACTAAATTAACAGCATCCCCAACAAATTTACTACCTTCTACACCTAATCATACCATCACTCTCTCAAAAAGAGAGTTACAGTACAAACTAATTTGACTTCGTTTTCCAATACCATACTGAGGCAAAAGAAAAAAAAGGATCTCGGACCAAACCCAAATTCGCCTAACACAATCAGATCTCCCCTTTCTACCTCAATCAAACACACCATAATACTCTACTTAAGAAATTGGCCAATTTGTGCCAAGTATTCCGCTGCACCTACTTGCTCATTCTCTTATACACACGACACTCTCCTAATAAAGCCTAACACTGATTCAATTTACCTTTTAGAAAAAAGATAAAAAAAAGTAAATAGAACCCTAATGTAACAAGCATGCTGAAAACTATATTGCACTCGTATCACATAAACTGAATAAAGTAAACAGATATATTCATCCAGTTAAAAACGAAACCAAGAGATGCCAAGCTTACTGTTAGGGCAAGTAGTTGAACTTTTGAATTCCTGCTACCAAGTTTCTTCTTTATTCCTTTGATAACATCCTTCGCTTGCCTGGTAATCCAAATCAAACCAAAAACTTCAAAACCTAAGCAATCTAAAAAAGTTCCTAGTCTTTAGATCGACAAGAAGCAAGCTTTATAATTTATTCAAAATGCAAATAAAAGAAAAAAAATAACTAGCCACGAGAATATAACACGGTTCAAAATATTGAAATTTTCTCCTCAGCTAATCAGAATCAACTGTTCAATCAAATTATTAAGAAAGAAGTTTATCCAAAACATTTACAAATTAAAAAACAAATCAATTTAAATTACAAAGTAATGAGTTACAAAATTATATATGAAAAAAAGCTTAAACACGAAATCAAGAGAGAAGAATCAAGTCCTGCGGCGCATACGTAGGGTCGCGATTGCACATATCACAGATCTCGATATTCATAGCCCAATCAGGCCCGATCAGCATGTCGCTCGTGGCTCTTTCCACCATAGAATTCACCATCTCTGCTTTATTTTTCTTCTCGAAATTCAATCAATAATGTAATCAAATCCTAAATTTTTACCACCGGACACCAATTTCCCGGCGAGATCGCACTCAGTTCCGGCTCCTAAACTCCGGTTAGAAACTAACGCACTAACGTTCGCTTTTCCCTTTCTCTCTTTAGATCCTTTCTCTCTCAGAAGTCTCTCTCTCTCTCTCTCTCTCTCTCTCTCTAACAGAAGCACAAATCAAATAGTTTCTCTTTTATTTCCCGTAGATTTTTTTATTTTTTTTTTACTTTCCTTTTTAAGAAGCGAATTTATTATTTAAATTTTGTTATTCGAGTATTTCAGTTGGATTATTTGAAAATGGTGGACCATTAAGATGATGACACGCGTGGGATAGTTGTGCCATAATTTAGGTAAACTACATTATGACCCTGGTAGATTTTATAACGTTCCACTTCGGATTCTGTTTCTAGATTTCCTATTTTTAGTCCTATTGATTTAAAAAGAAATTTAATGTTACTCCTAGATGTAAGATAAATGCATTTTTCATATTTTTCTTATTTATCTCTTTCTATTTCTATATTTCCTATTATATATGTGATAATTATACACAAAATCTTCAAATTGAAAAATTGGGATATTGATAAGTATACTCACATCCAGATTTTAATATACTTTTTCTTAATTCATATTTAAAAATATTCATATACAACATCTTCAACTTTATCAAATCAGGTTAAGTAGAGGAGGTTCTTTATTATAATATCCAATCTAATCATGAATTATTATTATCCACCTGTAGAATATTCAACTTTTTTTTTTATTGTTCCGTTATTATTTCAAAACTCTAAAGAAATCACATTGCAAGTGTTAAACTAAAAAACAAATACAAATAGATTAATAATAAATCCATGAAATAGTCAAAAATGTGAATTACATGTATAAAGTCAAGATTCAAACCCATACATTACATCCAAGTTTAAAATTAAAATACCATAAAAATATATATAATACAATAAAATGTTTCAACATAAAAATAAATAGCCTCTAAGATTATGATTGTGTAGAAGAAGAAAGATTAATTTGATACAATAGCACTGGCCGTTATAGGATTAGAAACTAAAGAAAAAGTTATCTAGGTTTTTTTGATGTAATATATAGTAAAAAAATAAAATATAAATCATTGATGAGTTAAGTGAATTTCACATTTTACAGGATAATCAAATTTGGTTAAACTGAATTGATTTTTTCCATTTGTAATTTAGTCAATCCAGATAAAAAAAACTAATCAACCTGGATTAGATGACACTAGTTATTCAATAAATCTTATTGGTGAAATTGCCATTCTCTTAGTTAAGATTAGAAGAAATTTGAATGGTATTAAAATAAATTCAGTTCAACCTAATTATATCAAAAATCATATGTGTTTTTTAGCTCAAGTCGTAATAATTTCTAAAATTAGCTGCAACAAAGAGTATTAATCTTGACACCCTTCATTTTATAGTACTAATAACTAACCATTAAATATC
The DNA here is from genome assembly GCA_018804465.1 of Populus tomentosa. Taxonomy (NCBI): domain Eukaryota; kingdom Viridiplantae; phylum Streptophyta; class Magnoliopsida; order Malpighiales; family Salicaceae; genus Populus; species Populus tomentosa. Next base: position 20,842,173 of record CM031979.1, read on the forward strand.
CCTAGTTCGATCAAATAGCCATTTTGAATGTATTTGGAATTGTGTTGGACACTGTTTGTAAAATATTTTTTCTGTTGATAAATAATTTAAAATAATATTTTTTTATTATTTTTAAAATTTTATTTTTGATATCAATCCATCAAAACGATAAAAAAAAATTAAATAAATTGATTTAATATAAAAAAATTAAAATTTTTAAAAGTATGGTTGGACTACAAAAATAAATACAACCATAGTACAATTATTCAACAGCAAAGTAGAATTTAAAATTATTACAAATTACATGGTTAATATAACAATTATCATACAAGGGAGACTAAAATGGAATATTCTTAATATATATAAGGGCTAAAATGTACCTTACCATTTAGTTCTTTGCTGATCAGCGGACCATTTGCAATCCAACGGTTTGTATCGTTTATGGTGATTTCTACGGGCAACCGTTGCTCTTTACCTGCTGTTAAACGACAACTTGATTAAAGGTGGCATTTTAAGACAAAAAAAGGAGAGTTTATTTTATGATAATGTTTAAAAGATTTGTTAACCCTATGTAGAGAAAAGGGATAAGATTTAAAAGTTTCAATAAGAAATTGAATGATTTGATTTGATTTATTTTTCAAAATCTAACCCATTATTAAATATACAAATCGCATCCTTTTTTCACCTGAATAACCTAGCCTAACACCAAATATTTTATAGGGAAAATATGTGTATTATTATTGCTGTTATTATTCATGCGTTCTTGATTATATGTTTTTTCCAATCAAGTATTAACTAGTTTATTCATATATTATGTTTGTTTTTGTATTTTAAAAATATTTTTTTAAAAAAATAAATTTTTTTATTATTTTTATTTTAAATTAATATTTTTTTTGGTATTTTTAGAGCATTTTGATATGTTAATATAAAAAATAATTTTTTAAAAATTTAAAAATATATTATTTTGATATATTTTCGAGTAAAAAACACTTTAAAAAATAACTGTAATCATATTCCCAAACATGCTATTAGACCTGTATAAAAAAATATTTATTTTTAACATTTATTTCCTATTAAGTAATAACATTTATTTTACATATGTTTTTATTTATTTTTATTTCCTAGTTCTTTATAGAGAGTGCATATAAAAAACATGCTCTTGAATAAAAATAAAAGGAAATTTTTAAAAAACAAACATGTTGTTTGAAACAAAGTTTTTATTTTTAATTGATAAATAAATTGAATTCACATATTTAAAAAAAAAATTCAATTCATCTTGATTTCCATATCACTCTTATTACTTTCATCTTATTTCTTCAAATATATTTTTTTAAAATATATAGATAGATAGGTATTTTAAAATTAAATTTTTATTATTTGAAATTGTAAAATCAAATAACTTTATATCTAATTTATTTTTATATTATTTTTAAAGATTAATTTTATTTAGAATTTAATCCTAGAATCTCGAAATAATTCAAATCATAAAATTAAGACTTTTAAAAATGCTGAAAGTGAAATAAAGTCTTTCATCGTTTTCTGATAAAGAAGAAAAAGAAAGAAAAAAAGGACCAAAGGTCTCTTGTCTGGAAGCAGAAAGCTTTGCAATCTCAATGGATAAGAAAGTTTCAAGCCATGAAACCCCGTTGAAGAATACCCACCATGACAATGGCATCTTCTAGTCCTCGAGAGAAGGAGAATAAGACAAATAAGTATAGTTTTGAAATGCAGTCTAGTTTAGCGGGTCGATACAGAACCAGTTAATCCTAGACTGAAATTAGTCTCAGTTAAAAAAAAAATAGATAAAAAAAAACCTAATATAATCTGGTCAAAACTCGTTTGTAACTTGTTGATATTTATTTTTTTTTAAACTTAAAATAATGTCATTTTAATTTAAAAAATAAATTGATCCAGCTGACCTGGTGACTCAGCTAACCCCGTCAAAACTCATTTGCAACCCATTAATATTTATATTTTTTTATTTAAAATAATATTATTTTAATTTAAAAAATAAATTAATTTAATTGATCTGATAACCCGATCCAAGCTCAGATTTCAGATCTTAAACTGGATTGGGTACAAAAACTATGCAAAGAAGCATATCACTTTTTGCAAAGCAATGGCTGGGATAATAACTATACTACAAATTCGAGGACCATGACTAGATAAGCTCCACTCACGGGGTTTAAGGCACAGGTGTCCAGTACCGTCCACCACATGTTGATGCAACCTGTCTGTTTCTCTGATTCATCAGTACTACTTTTTAAGGTTCCATGATCATCATGCCCTTGATTAGATGCCATACGGAAGTGTTCCAACAATTTTGTAGACATGCACAGACAATAGTGCCCCTAACAAGTTGGTGACTAGTCAGGTCATTCTTTCTTTCGGCAAGAAAAGGTAGGGTTAGAAATTTAGAATCGTTTCTCCTTTTTATATGCCTTCCATGAAGATTACCTTGGATTTGAAAGTGAAAATCTTTGTTATTAAAAACAAATGGATTAGGGATATTAGCTGATTGTAAATTGTATTTTTTGAATTTTCTATGTTGGATCCACAAACTTATATACTGAATATTAAATTAGTAATTTGAATCGACTTATTTAAATATAGAAAGTAGATTTAATTAATATATAAAAAGTAAATTAATTTAGTATCAAGCTATATAAAAAAAAAGTGATTAAACAAGGTTAAAAAAATATTTTTTAAATTTTCTTTGTTGGATCCCCAAGCTTATATACTGAGCATTGAATTAATAATTTAAATCGATTTATGTGAATACAAAAAATAGATTTAATTAACATATAAAAAATAAATTAATCTAATATCAAGCTATGAAAAAAAAAACAATAATTAAATAGTGTTAAGGAATCATCTTAACTTATTAGTTTAAGTTATTAGAATAAAGATAATAAGATTTAAATTTATAACCGCTTGGTTATTAAGACTAGCATATTAAATAATCATTTTAATCTAATAACTTATATTATTAAATGTGATTTTAACATATATATATATATATATATATATATATATATATTAATAAATAGTAGCCTTTTGTGCTTGAAGTCCCACTCTGCAGCACCAGAGAAAGAAAAAATAATAATGGAGTTGAGGGACCAGCACTCGGACCGCAGGGGGGGCCTGATTTCATGTCCTCCAGTATAAGATGATAAGGTTCGAGCCAAGATATAAATCTCAGGAAAATGGCTAGCAGGATGCACAAATGCAGTGCACTTGGATATTTCTGGTGGAAAAATAAGAGGGAGAAAACCCAGTACAACTGCTGTACCAAAGTTTTCCTCTGAATCTAGCTCTCGTAGCCACATGGAACCTGCAAATCCTTAAAGCACCACGGCAGATTTATGGAGCAGCAGATGCGCCAGCGTTTTGGCCATGAGAGAATCAAACACAGCAACAAGAAAGCATCCATGCGCGTACATATATACACTCTTACCATGGCTAAAGAGCCTCCCACGATGAAGGGCATCGTATTGATTTAGTTGAAACTTGGAAGTGTCCTAGTTTTCTGCTATGAAGTGAAGAGAAACAACTAAACATTCGATCAATTGTAGAAGATGATGGCTCAATATCAACCTAGCATCACGCTTCCACGTAAATCCCAGTTTGAGGGATGCTTAGTATATTGCAGAGATGTTTTTTACCACTGCAACACAGGGTGAACAAGTTCTCCACTGCCAATGAGCATCATGATCTCATCAGCCTTCCTTCCTTCCTCTACAGTCACTTCTTTTACCTTTATTCCGTGGAGTTTACCCTCCCTTAGCAGCTCCTCTGATAGCGTCAGAACTCACTTAGCAGTGCACCCGCTCAAAATTCCGTCGAAGGCAGGCACCATAAGGTCTTTTTCCCAGGTAGCGAATGCCATCATTATCCAGCCAGATGGATGCATATGCACCATTCTCCTCTGCTTCCATCTTTGAAGGCACTCTTCATGGTGGCAAATTGTGGGGGTTTTATTGGGACTGATGAAGTTATATCAGATTTAATTAATAATATATTGCTCCATACCTGTAACACAGATTTCATTATGATAAAGTGTATAGAAAAGCCTTACTTTTATAATTTATTGAAAAACCAGTAACAGGGATCTAAGGAAGCCATAATCACATGATATATATGCGACTCACCAAAACATCTAGCAGTCTTCGATTTTCTAAACGATCCACGTTGTGAAATAAACCCAGGTCTTTGAAACGCAAGATTTCTTGGTATTAGACACGAATTATGCGAGTTTCCACCGTCCGGGCAGTTTATGCCAATATTTGAGTGCTGAAAGTGGGTTTTGGCAGAGAAGTTGAGTGAGAATCCATGGGAGAAGAAAACCAATGAGAGCAGAGCTTTCCGTCAAATAGTGGCTGATCGTATAACCGGTTTTCCTTTTCCTACCGATCTAATAATTCATTTTTTTTAGTCAACGATGAAGATTTGAATTGCTCTAAACCATGCTGTTGCTGACTTCACGTGTCTGGATTCCAAGAAAGATTAAGGCAAGTCGTTTGTTTGTAAATTTTGCCAGAGAAATTTTTTTTAAAAAAAGAGAATTACAATTATACCCTCGTACTCTTGTAGAGGTTTCTATTTGATCTTTCTCCAATGTCATCCTCAACCTTTTAAAATTGTACACAATCTTCCCTCGATGTCAAGTCTCTCAATTTCAAATTTAAATATTCCCGTGTTCTTTAATGAGAGACCCTGTTCCAAATCTTTTCGTTGATTTTAAATTCAATTATTTAAATTATATCAAAGAAAATAAATAATATATAGCTAAGTTGTTGCTCATCTTATTATATTTTAAAATCATGCACATTCAATTTGAATTTAGTAATTTACATAAAATTAATAAAATAGAAATGAATATAAAAGAATCTTAATTAAGTATTTTTACGGTATTCAGTAAATAATTAGTGATATTTTATAAATTATTCTTCAACTCACATAAAAAAAATTAGTGATAAAAAAAATTTCAGGTGTCGATATTTTTATTTTTATTTTTGTCATAAATTTTATATTTTTTTCTTTATTTATTATTATTATTATTTTCAAGATAGATCCATTAAGTAACTTGTAAGATATCCTTAGCTATTTAAAAAAGGAACAAGCCCAAGCCTTATGTTCCAGCTTGGGCCCAACAGGATCACGGTCGCAGCCTCGCAGGGTCCCTCCTCTTCCCTCTCGGCTTCCTTATCATCTCCAAATGATAGCAGAGTCTCTTTCTTTCCATCACAAACACTGCCTTATCTCTTCTAGGGTTAGGCCTTCTCTCACTCTCAAAATTTCCCCGGATATTCTGTCTTGTCCCCTCAAAAAATGACTTCAACAGCATCAGCAACAGCAACTCAGATTCATGTTCTAACAGCAACTGGGTTCTCAACGAAACCCACAAATCTTTCTCCAACAACAGTCTTCTTTGGCCAATCACTCACCAGAACGACACACTCCTTTGGCCTTGTTGCTACAACAACATCTACGACTTCTTCAAGGTTTCCTGTTTCTACCAGTGCAAAGGCCAATCCAACTGGAGAACAGAAATGGACCCACGAAGGCTCTGTCACCGAATCACTACCTAATGGAATGTTTCGGGTCCTCCTAGACAATAAAGATTTGATTATTGGTTATATTTCTGGTAAGATACGCAAGAACTTTGTACGGATTTTGCCAGGAGATAGAGTCAAGGTTGAAGTGAGTCGTTATGATTCGAGCAGAGGGCGCATTGTTTATAGACTCCGCAATAGAGATCCAACTAGTGAATGACTGGGCTGTGTCCTTTTCTTTTATGCAACTCGTAGAAAACATCTGAATCCACATGTTTTTTTTTTTTTTGTTTTCTGTCCATGCTTGCATATGAAATTATTAAATAATGAAGTGCTTTGTATTCTTAGGGTGTCAAGGTTCCACTCACGGTTCCCATTCTACACTTTGCTATTAATCCTTGAGTTTTTCTGAAGAGGGGTGTTGTTAACCTGTTGAATTTTGGCCAACATTAGTAAATCAAGTTGAGTGAAGAAAGAATTTCTAATGGGATAAGGGTAGTGCTTCGAGGAAATATGTCTAGCTAGCTCTCTCTGGTTTGCCTCAGAACCTGTTTACTGTAGTGTGGCACCGATTCCATCTAGTGGAAGTAAAGTGAAAGGTAGCGTCTGGTGTGGGATTTGATCTTCAAGGCCGTTCTGAGAGTGTTCTTCTATTTTATGGTGATTTTTCTTCAGCTCTGCCTACTATGAGCCGTGCATGGAATAGAAAGAATGGCAATTCCATACTGTAAATTGAGCTCAGAGCTTGGAGTAGAATTGAAAGAGTGATAATGGTTTCAAGTAAACAACCTAATCCAAATTTTAGTTTGTATGGCATTTCTTTCTCTCCCTGCTTAGGAGCATATTGCCACTTGGAAACAAAATCATCTGAGATGCTGTGATTTTGTTGCCGCAAGATTTGGTGATGTGTGGATAGAATTTAATGGGATCGATTGCTCTCTATACAATCTGGAAACATGCCCCTCCTTTGGGCATTGTTAACTTATTGGGAGCTTCCATCTCTTTCTATGAAAGACGCTATTCATCTGGGTCTCCAATGGAGTCGATGATATTCTGAAGCGTAGATGTATCAAACACTTCCTTGGAACCCGTTTGTTGTACGGCCCAGAATTCGAGCTAAATGTCTTTTTGATATTGTAATAACGGATAAAATTAAATAATTATTTAAAAATAAAGAAAATAATTGTTTTTGACAAGTACTTTCGTAAAAACATAAAAAACAACAATATCTTTATACTTTCTCGTCGAGTTTAATGTGCGTTAAACAGGAGATAGGATATCAACTTGTGATGTCTTGTTCAATTTAATCCCACCTATCTTTTGTATCAAATGTTATGTTCATCGTATCAAATGTACTTATTATTATTATTATTATTATTATTATTGTCATGAAAACTTGAAACAAGGTACTGTAAAGGGATAGGAAATGGGCTGAAATATTATAAAAAACACTAAAAAACATGGTAAAGATATTGTGGCCAAATGCACTTATATCCTCTTATAATTTATTGTGTGGATTGTTGAGGAGATTTTTTTATTTATTTTGATCATTGAAGTTTTTTTTTTCTCCTTGATTAAGTTTTTTTGTGGCCAAATAGATAACTAATTAGCTCTAATTTGTTAAAAAAGGTATGATCGAAAGATGGGACGAAAAACATGGAAAATAGGTGGCGACTTCAAAGTTTGTGCAAAAAATCCACTTTAATCTCTATATTTTTTAATTTTTATTTTTTAGATGCTTTGGTTTTTAAAATTTTAATTTTAATTCAACACCGTTTTTTTTTATTTTTAGTTATTGGTTTGAAAGATGAGAAAATTTTTATTTAAAAAGAAATAAAAAAATAAGTTAGATTGATTTTGTGTGTGTGTATAATATCAGAATTCCAAACCAAGTCTAATATCTATAATTTATAATGTAAAAATAATAGATAGTGATATTAATTTTATTTAAGTATGTGGTTATTCAATATTTAATATTGCTTAATCATTTTTTTTTTTGCTATAATTGTTGAAGAAATTCATTATTTTTCTCAAAATGCTGTAAAAATATAAATATAAATGTTTAATAATTACAACAGATTGTCCTAAAATGATAAAAAAAAAATCAATAGCACAAAGATTTTTTTTCGAGATACACATTAATGACGAACAAACATTTAAAGAAACCACATCTAAAAAAAGCATTATACAAAGATCTTAAAAATTCTGACGGTGCCGTTTCTTCCTTCTTGCGGCCTTGTATACAAATATAAGAAATCTCGAATCGTCCGGTTTTTAGAATCATACGCGCCACCGCGCGCGAAACCCCGCCAAAACCCGCAACACCTGTAAAGAAATAAAAAAATAACCAAAGCAACCGCACACCACAACCGTAACGCCACCGTGTTCTCCACGAATCAGGCACTATTCTCACCGTCGAATCCCTTAAAATTAACGTCATTTTTACGCAACTGACCTCAATTAGTTCCTAATTAAAATAACAAACCCCACGAAATCCAAATCACATGCTTGCTTTTTGTTTCTATTCACTCCACAAACCCTAAACGTCACCGATCCGTAATGGCTTTAATCAGCGACGCATTACGGCAAGCTTTCATGCCGAAACACCAATACGAATCTCTTCGCGAAGAAGACAGAGCATGGGTGAAATTACAGCGACCGTTTTGGATTTCTACAGTGGGAACTATTTGCTTAGTGATTTTTGTTTCGACGACCGTGAGTTTAAAAATCGTGTTTCCTGGCGATAATGGGAAGAGACCGTTTTGTAACGGTAACAGATTACAGCCATTGCCGATAAAAAATGGCGGGGATTCGGATTTGTTTCCTGGTGCCTTTTATTTAACGGATCAGGATACTGTTGATTATTATTGGATGGTTGTTTTTGTTCCGTCAATGATTGTTTTCCTGGCTTCGCTTGCCTATCTTGTTGCAGGTAAGGATTTTTCATTTGAGGGGTTTAGTAGATTTTGTTTCCATTTTTGGGTAATGGAGGTGTTATTAATTGTGTGTTTTATTGGGACTTGGTTGTTCATCAGGATTGGTTTCCATTTATGGAATAAAATGCAACTGTTCTTTAATTGCTGAATGAAATAACAATTTGGTATTTGGTTTAGCTTTTAGGGTTTTGTGTTTTTTTTTGGAAAAATGGGAAAGAGCATGTTTGAATTTTTATATTAGATAATGATAATGGCTTATTGTATATTGCCCCTTCTTGCATTTTGATACTTAAAAGTTTGTGTTTAAGAAAATGTATTGAGCATTGAAAAGGAAATGATGAGAGTCTCATTTCAGAGTATGGCCATTTGCGTAAAGTGATATGGTAAATTGCTTTTTGGACTTAAAAGTTTCTGGCATTTTGTTTTGTGTTTTTTGAGTTAAGAGGTACAGTGGATTTAAATGTAAACTTGACATGGTCAGTCTTGGAGATAGATTGCTTGATGTAATTATCTAATAGAAAGAAGCATGGAACATGGAACTTTTATTCAGGACCGATATATTGAAATAGAGATGGGCATGTGGATAGCATCTTGATTGTATAAATACTCCTATTGTGTGTGACTAGGGGAATGAGTGTAGGCGGTCTTTTGTCTTGGCATTAAGGGTAGGATATTTGAGGTTGGGTTGGCAGGTAGTTCGTTTCTTGTTTTCTCAGTTATCCAGAATCTCATGGTTTTATGCATGATGCAGGGATGGATGTTGCTTATTCTGCTCCAGCAAGACATGGATGCTTAAAGGTGGTTGAAAATAATTACTGTGCTTCAAAAAGGGGTATGTTCTAATTTTGTTGCCCCAGTGATGTAGTCTAAATATTTGCAAGGTCTGTGGTATTCCCATTAAGAGTCTTTTCAGTGTCTAAACAGGCCATTGTAGTTATTTACAGGGCTTAGTTTGGCGATTTAGGTTTTAGGATTGTATTTAAAAGAAGGAAACAAATAATTCTTTACCCTTGATTTAGTAGTTTTTTTTTATTGGTGCTTCAAGTGTTGGTTGCTGCTATTGTTCTGAATAGTGTGACTCATGTTTGTTTGATGATTGCTCTCTCAAACTTACCAATAATGCTGACGACAAAAGGCAAAACATGCTCTATGAGAGGCCCAGTAAGAAAGGGAGGGATTAGTAAGTTTTGCCAGAATAACACCTGAATTGCTAATATCATATGATATACTGGTTTTGCTTTCCTAAGTGGCTTCACTATGCCTTTAAAGTTCTGATTCATGCAGCATTGGGTTGCTAAGGAGATGAGCAATAAAATGGGTGATTAGTTTTTAGAAGTATCTACAATAAGGCTTTGGTGATGGATGATTCATGCATGAGTACATTTTTGGATCAGTGAACCCTTATGGTTTTTTTTTTTTTTAAAAAAAATTCTACTAGGTGTCCTTTGCAATGGGTGCCTTGAGGTTTAATGGGTTCCCGGGCATTTGTTTTTATGACAAGTGTAGTGACAATGCTTTAGTAAGTCAGATCAGGACACCAGCAGACCTGCTAACTCCTTTACCCATTGTATATTTGGGTGACAGCAGCAGATCTGGTAATTGGACAACTTAGGACAATGCGTTAATTAGTCGGGTCTAGACACTTACAGATTAATGGGTTCCCGGCCATTTGTTTTTTTTCACGAGTGTAGTGACTTAATTAGGTCTGGAAACCTGCATGAGCAGATACCGAGTTTGGTGCAATCAAAATGTTTTATTTTAAAAATTGTAATGCACCACAAATCGCCTCATTTTCTTTTTAGCCAGTACTTAGAGATTTATGAGATGCAAATGATTTCACTCCCCAAACCTTTTTCCCAACAAGAGATCAATAAATAAAGTGGAGGCAGCTGAATGACATTAACACTGATTTGTGCAATCCGAAATATTGATGAAGTTAGAAACTGAAGAATCAATGGGTTGACAGACTGCTGTTGAAACTGATAAAATAAGGACTTTAGCAAATCATTTGTTGCTTAATGCTTGCTACATAGCTATGAAATTAACAAGAAGCTTACTGCAGTTTCCTAGCAAAATGATAAACAAATGGAACAATGGACTCGTTAATTACTTTAATCCTCTAGATTAATCAGAATGGGATGGCCTTCTTTTGACTTCTAGTATTCTTGAAAAGACTTGATCATCGATGATTGGCTCTGCAAATTGTTTGCTGGAAGCCAATTCTGGCTGTAAACCCTCTTTTTTTCCCGCTTCAATTTGCTGAACTAATTCCCATGATATTGCTGGAAAGTGAAACAAAGATTAACTATTTAAGCCCTGCACTTTCAGCATATTCATGATATTGCTTTTCTGTGTGTTCCATAGAGGTGTTGCCCAAATATTTGATCGACGAGTATCTTTTAACTGTTTTTGACATATAGGTGGGGTGCGATGTCTGTCCATTTTGAATAGTGTCTTTGCCATTATCTTTGGTCTCCTTGCACTGTTTCTTGGTTCAAGCCTCCTGACACTGGGGAGCAGTTGCTCATTGCCTTTGTTTTGGTGCTATGAGATTGCAACATGGGGGCTAGTCATTTTATATGCAGCAACTGCCATCTTTTTAAGAAGGAAAGCTGCTCTGATTCTTGACGAGAGTGATTTTGGTGGTCGAAACCTGGGTCTGGAAATGTTGGAAGCCAACACCATGGTGGTCACTCCAGATTTAGAAAGACGTGTTAATGAAGGTTTCAAGACTTGGATGGGGTCGTCCCTCCTATCTTCTGATGAAGAAGACGAACCTGACAATTATTCAGAATCACCTCAAATCACTCGCTCTTCTTCTAACAGACAAAGAGTATGATCTTGAAGTCAAGTGGCATGTGTAGCTTTTTTGCAGAGTTTTTCTCAGGTCCAGCATCGAGGCTGGATGGAGCTTGTCATGTTAACTGATGGTTATCAGAAGCCAGTTTAGCTGCTGACACTGTAATGAGACGAACAGTGAGTGCATGGCTTTGATGATGATGTCCATGTGACTGTACCCTCTGTCGCACCTCTGGCCTTTGAAGTAGTCATCGCAGATATTTAGGTTGTAAATAATTCAATGTTGATTTCACCTTTTATGTTGGGCTCCGGAGTTAATGAAAAAGCAAGCATTTACATTCCACTAGTGATTTGATTAACTCGAGAATTCCAGGTCTAGCAAACAGATTGTTCATACGATTTCTTTTTACACCGCCACATCCCAAAATGTCGGTTGAATTTTCAGGTGACTTCGTTGGCTAAATTTGTTACCGGGGATGGCAATGGGTGGGTATCAATGTATATATTATTGCTCCATGATATAAAAAAAAATAGATATTTATAAAATTAAGGTTTTGACTATTTATTTTGGATTCCATTACACCGGCTATTATTTAACATAATATATATATATATATATATATATATATATATATATATATATGTATGTATTAATTATTGTACTTCTAATATGTTATTTCATAAAGATAAATCTTTCTGTTAACACTTCTTTTATTTATCTTAACAAATATCTTGTTTCTCAATTAAAATATTTATTTATGTTAAAAAAAATATTTTATGATTGTTATAGTAAATTACAATAGAATATTTATATTGTATTTTGTATAATTGAAAGTATTGTTTTTAAACTTAACCTGGCCTAAGGCTTGGATCACGGGTTTTGATTAGGTTATTTAATCATCCTGAGTTGATTTTTATTTTTTTATAGAACAAAACAACATTGCTTTTGTAAAAAATAAAAATAAATAGCTAATGAGATATGACAAGTTTTTGATCAGGTCACTTGAGTTTTTATCTTCTTTTATCTTTTTAAATATAGTCTAGTTTCTGGATAGGTGAGTTAAATTTTAAAATTATAATTTAAAAAAACAAAAAAAATCATGTTCAAAATGAATTTAAATTTTTTTATTAATTTTTCAAAATTTATAAATTAATATCATGATTTTTTTTCTAGAGTGTTCATAAAAAAGAAAAATCAAAGGAAAAAAGACAAAAAAAACAGCAAAGTGCCAACCAGGCTTGCCTACCATCATAATTAGAAAATATCGGCACCTCACAGAGTTACTCGCCCGTTTCAACTAAGCTTCAATACCAATTTGTTATAAGGTTATGTTTGTTTTTTGAAAAGTAATTTTTTAAAAATTATTTTTTAAATTTTTTTATATTTATTTGTTATTAAAAAAATTAATCAATGAAAAATACTTTTTTGTTAACGAAAAATACTTTCCAGTAAAAAAAAATTGATTTGGTTTCCAGAAAAGTGTTTTCTTTTTATTTTGGGTGAAAAACACTTTCCGGAAGTTATGAAAAATTTAGAAATGTTATATTATTTGCTAATTATATCAAATTTGATTATCAAACTTTTGATTGCTATGTATATTTTGTTTTGAATATTTGTTTTTCAATTTCATCATTTAAAATTTAATTTTTATATTAACTTTGGTTCTCATTTTTATAATTGCTATTTGATTTTCCCTTATCATTTTTTAATTAAAGTTTTTTATCTATCAAATTTGGTCCTCATTCTTTTGATTGTTACTTATTTTATTTGAAATAATTTATGAAATATTAATTATTATTATTTTAATTTCTTCATCTTTCAATTTTTTTATTTTTTAGATTTGATCTCTATTATTTTGATTGTTATTTATTTTATTTAAGATAATTTATGAAATTATATAATTTTTAATTTTATTCTTATTCAACTTTTTAATTTGTAAGATTTGTTTCTCATTATTTTAATAAATTAAAAAAAAATAAAATATTAATAAGTTATTTTCCAGCTCATTTTTCATGACATAACTAAACACTAGAAAATATTTTTCAATTTATTTTTCATTACACTATCAAATATCAAAAAATATTTTTTTAGAATTCACTTTCTCAAAATTTACTTTCCATAAAAAATTACTTTTCAGCAAATAAAAAACTTAACTAAAAAAAAATATTAAATTTCTTCTTTGAACAGTGAGCAACATAGAAAATCAATTCTTTTCAAGACAGGAAAATCTTAATGGGCCTTATCACAACTTTTAAAAAGCCCAACTGTAATAACTAAACCCTAGTGTGCGTCCCCGCTTCCCTCCCTCTCTGCCTCTCCCGCTCCCCCATCTTCTTCTCCCCTCTCCATCTTTCCCTAATCTGCTTCCTCCGAACCCTAATTCTCCAACCATGGCAGCATCGTACGACTACGAAGACGCTCCTAGCAGACACGATGAAGAAACTGGTCCACAAGGTTACGACCCAAACTTCGTCCCGGACTCCGTCAAGTCCTTCGTAACACACTTATACAGACACATACGAGAGAAAAATGTGTACGAGATTCACCAGATGTATGAAACCTCTTTCCAAACACTCTCCGACCATCTCTTCAAAGACACTCCTTGGCCTTCAGTCGATGCGGTCGCAAATTATGTCGACAATGATCATGTTTTTTGCTTGCTTTATCGTGAGATGTGGTTTAGGCATCTGTATGCAAGACTTTCGCCTACTCTTAAACAGCGGATTGATAGTTGGGATAATTATTGTAGTCTTTTTCAGGTTTATTTATTATTTTCTTTTTCTCTCTTCAATTTTTTCTGTTTTGTAATAATTGTTACAATTTTTGTTTGTTTGATTTGATAGGTGGTGTTGCATGGAGTGGTGAACATGCAATTGCCGAATCAGTGGTTATGGGATATGGTGGATGAGTTTGTTTATCAGTTTCAGAGTTTTTGTCAGTATAGAGCTAAGATGAAGAACAAGACTGAGCAAGAGATTGCCCTTTTGAGGCAATTTGATCAGGTAAAGATTTTTGTTGCTTGTAATTTGGGGATGGCTTTTTTATACAATGTTAATTTGATTTTTTTATTATTTCAATGTTGGGTGCTGTTGTCGAAGGAAAGGGAAATAAATCAGTGAATTGTAGGACGCATTCGTCCCAGAAGTTGTGATGCGAGAAGCAATGCTTAAGTCTAGTGTTATTTGTGGTTTTTATTCGTTGGAAATTGCTGTTTAGTTTTTCAACAGAGATGAGAAATTGGAATTTACCCCATAAAAACTGATGAGACAATAACAGAAAAGAGGAAAAGTTAGAAATAGGAAGGTTGTTTTTTAGGTTATTTTTATTGCTTGGATGGAATACTGCATCTTTATCTTGACTTTGGGAAACATGGGGTGAGCAATGAAATTTGAGCCAAGATGGAATTCCGAACAAACCCTTCTGTTGCTTATGTTGATGGATGCTATAATGTGATAATTACTACACTCATGCTACTTTACATGTGTTTTTTTGGATTAGAATTAAAGGACTGTGTACGTACAGGCTTGGAATGTGTATGGAGTGCTGAACTTCTTGCAAGCACTGGTGGAGAAGTCGAGTATCATTCAGATACTGGAGCAGGAGAAGGAAGGTATTGAACAATTCACTGCTACTGATGGGTATGATTATAGTGGTGGCAGTAATGTCTTGAAGGTCTTGGGGTATTTCAGTATGGTTGGTTTGCTGCGAGTTCATTGCCTCCTGGGTGACTATCATACTGGCCTGAAGTGCTTGCTTCCCATTGACATTAGTCAACAGGGTGTCTATACCAGTGTCATAGGAAGCCACATTGCTACAATATACCATTATGGTTTTGCCAATCTTATGTTGAGGAGGTACGCACTACCTATAGTTTTTCATCAGCATATATATGTTTTCTTTCTTCATTTTCTTGTTTTAAGACTCCATCCTTATATTTCCCTTGAGTTGGTCTATTTTGCTCAAGTCTATCATGCCAGTAACTCTCAGGTTTGTATGAATTACATTTGAAAAAAAACCCGTGTGAAGTAGAGAGACTAGATTATTCCCAGACAATAAGTGAACCTGTTTAGTCCATATCTAAACTCTCAATCATACTCCCCAATTCTCATTCCAATCCAAGGTTAAAAATATCTAATCTCTTAGGTTAGTCCCATTGTTTCTTCTTGTTTATTAGTTTGCATATATAATATTGTTCTGGGCTTTACCTGAATGAAACCTTATTTTTCTGCTGTCCTTTTAATGTCAAACATCTTTTTTGTTTCTTTTTATAGGTATGTGGATGCTATTCGTGAATTCAATAAAATTCTCCTGTACATATACAAGACTAAGCAGTATCATCAGAAATCTCCACAGTATGAGCAGATATTAAAGAAGAATGAGCAGATGTATGCTTTGCTGGCAATTTGTCTGTCACTTTGCCCACAAGTGAAGCTTGTGGATGAGACAGTCAATGCACAATTAAGGGAGAAGTATGGTGAAAAGATGGCTAGAATGCAAAGATATGATGACGAGGCATTTTCTCTCTACGATGAACTCTTCTCTTATGCATGCCCTAAGTTCATCACTCCCTCAGCTCCAAGTTTTGAAGAACCTCTTGTAAACTACAACCAGGTATGCTCTCACATTTTACATGAACAGAGCTACCAGGAAATGTTTGAACAGCACACATATTTCTTGGTGCTCTTGTCATTGACCATCTAACCTATATGGAAATCACTTGCGAATTAAATTATGTATACATGCTTTCACAGAAGTTGAGGTATGCTGTATGTTATTAAAATAAATTTGTTATAGTGATGCATATGCTAACATAACATCAAAGTGGATACTTAGAATTTTCTTAATGCCAGAAATAGGAGTAGAAGGGAAGAAAATAGCAGTGACAGTGGTCACACCAAGCTAAAGCAGCATATTTTTCTCCTACAAGCATTTTCAATAATATCATCTGATTCATGTTGCCATATGTTTTATATGGACAAAGATACCACTTATAAATTCCATATGGTTTAGACATGGCTGTACCCTTTGTGAGTTATCTGGATTGGGCAATTAGGATTCCCTCTTAATTTATTCTCTTAAAAGGTAATGTCTGCATATCAAGGAAGTGACATTCTATCTGTTTTGATGTAGGCTGAACCAAGCATTTTGGCAGCTGACCTGCTTGGCCCTCAACCTTAAACCCTCCGTGCCTCTGTATGCATATGATATTTACAAATTGCTGTTTATGTCTGCAGGATGCTTACAGACTGCAACTGAAACTGTTTCTTTACGAAATAAAACAGCAACAATTGTTGTCAGGTGTTCGAACCTTCCTAAAAGTGTATTCTACTATATCCCTTGGGAAGCTTGCTAATTACATGGAAGTGGATGAACCAACTTTAAGGTGAGGTTTTTGTTCCATAGGCTTATTTCATTGAAACCTTTAATGATTGGAAATGATGTCTTGAACATGCTGCTGCTACATCTTACAGGACTATCCTGATGACATACAAGCACAAGACTCATGCTGTTGATTCTGAGGGAAAGATTATATCTAATGCTGATGTGGATTTCTACATCGATGAGGTATGTTTTTTTGCATGTGAATATGTTGTTGATCTTTTTTTAAGTTATGCATGGAATTTAATATGATGTTAAAATTGACATATTAGCATGTTCTTGGAGTTTTAATAGTCTCTTTGGACCCATCGCAACTAGCTGGACTTGTTGATTTTATTCACAATGTTGAATAAGCAAATCACTGAGCCTTTCAGCAATTCATGAGAAAATTTACCATGGCAACAACCAATTCTTCATCATCATAGCACAGAATCATGGTTCCCATGATATAATTGACTATGGCAAGAACCAATTCTTCACCATCATAGCTGTTGTCGAGCTGTGGTGTCCACACCATAAGCCATGCATTTATGTACTCATGTTTGATGTGTGCATGTGCTGATTACATCCAACTAAGCAATGCAAGTTAAAATACTTCCAAGACATACTATGGAAAGGCAAGAAGTAGTAGGCTTTATTTATTGAAAAATTTCTGTTCTTTTGTTCTCAAATAATGCTTTACTACTGCAGGACATGATTCATGTTGTTGACACCAAACCAGTGAAGCGATATGGTGATTACTTTTTGCGGCAAATTGTCAAGGTATATACTCATTTTCTTATTTGCTGGTGTTCCTATTTTCACAACAGTGTTTAACTTCGCCTGTCATGATTTGTTTTCTTTTCCTTTATGATACAGTTTGAAGGGGTGATAAATGACATGGATCGGATAAAGCTGGAATGAGGCCTGTAACTTAGAATTTTGTATTGCCATAACTTGCATCTAGATTCTCTTTGTTTGGCTGAGATTTTGTTATCTATTGGCATTTTTTCAGTTTTATTTATTTTAAAATTCTGAATCAGTGCAACTGTGTTAGTTCTGCTTCTGCCACCCCTAAAAAGAAGAGAGAGATTGGCTTTCGGGATCCTTAAAAATGTTGTCGCCATGTCATTCTCACAATTCATGAAATATACAAGGGGCTTTATTATTGTACTTGGAATGGTTTATGCTTCTACCATGAATAGTATAGTGTACATCATGCATTAGACTAGTGCGTAGCACCTACATTCTTTATCCCTAACAAACAGCATCATGTTGTAGCAATAAATCCGATTTGTCTAGCAAGTTTAACAAGCTGCTTTTTTCTTTTCAAAGGTAGTCTTCTTCTTTTCTTCTTTCCCAGGACCGATGACTCCCTTGTCCAGTGCTGCTAGCTATTATAGGAGGATGACTAGCTTGTTCATTACTCTCAAGTATTATAATGGGAAGCTGTCCTCTCAGGACTACCAACAGTTTAGGATGTTAATTAAATGGCTGGAAAAATGAACAAGTTCCAGGTGCTGTAATGGAAACAAAAATTGGGGGCATGTGAGAGACGCTTATGAAATTGCAGCTGAAAGTGGCAGAGATTGCTAGCTTCCACTCCAGCCATTATCTAGACTGGTATTCGCTTCATGAAATGGTTAGGACGTCTGTCTGCTTTCCCACTGTACTGTTCCTTCTCCTTGTGCCTTTGCGAGGATGTGATTGCCTGATCATGTGTACCGCCAATTTGTTAGAATCGAGAACGAGGTAATGCCGCCCTTGCAAGTAAGCCTGTCTTCTTGCCGTCGAGAACTTTAAGCAATCTGATTTTAGCTAGCACAGCTGGAAATTTATTTATAAAAATAACACATTGAGTTGCACATGCGTGACCAATCGAATTAAAAGACAGACTCCCCTTATTTCTATCTTCCCCCCCTTCTCCTCCCCTGCGCTGCTCTCACCCTCCCTTTCTTGATCTCCCTCTTCAGTGTGATATCTCTCCCGCCCTTTTTGATATAGATATCAATATGACATGGCGATATGGAGCATATTCTAAAGCATTCATTGATGAATTATGAGCATAATGTTTTTAGAACATTTAATAAATATCTTATTCATATATTATAGATAATGATATATTATTTTGTTATATATTACGTTAACTTTTTTACACGAGAGGTTGGGTGTATTGTTGCCAACAAGTTGCTCTCAACATGTTATTCTGGACTTCATGAAGGTGGGATGGCTGTGCATCTAGGAATGTCATCATTAACGGAGGATGAGGCTGTTCTTCGTGTACGAGGACATGTTCATGGCTTCAATGGTGCAGATCTATTCATGAGACGTGTTATGATAATTGGTTTTGTTGATATATAAAATCAATTGAGTTTGTATTTTTTTTTTTTTTGCATAGAGTTTAAATAAAGGCTATAAAAATATTTATGCCATTAGGATCTTGCACGTGAGACCTGTGTTTCACAAATAAATTCTCACGGCTGAAATTTTTAGTCATACTAGGTTTTTTCCAAAAAAAAACTCCAATCAACATGGTGTCACGAACATCCAATAATGTCTCGGGACCACCTGCGAGGCATCCCGTTTTCAATATGTGGGCTGTCTTCTCTGCCTCTAGATTTTGTGCTGGACAGGAAGCCTTTCCTTTCCAACTTCTACTGGCCCCTGTGTGTTCCGTACATGTGTTGGGACATCAAAAAGTCGCGTTTTAATGTTTTGACAGATTGGGGTGCTGATTTTTCCTAACCCAGTCTTTGTGGAGTGGAAAGCATAGTGGACTCTGAGTGTTACTTATTGTCGCTCCATGCACACTTGACTGTTAGGTTTGCCTTCAGCTTGGTGCTCTCTGAATATCTTGATGTGCATCTCTCACCTACCTTTCAAAGGAAGTGCAATTCCCACCCTCTTGCTTGCAAAAGATCACACCAGGAACACCCTCTGTGTGTCTATTAACCACCAAAACAATATCACTAGAACCCACCCTTCCCACATGCTTACGGACCACCAACCCCCGCTCCCTTTCCACACCAATTCAGCCGAGCACGGCGGCACTTGAGTTTCAAATGGGAAATAAGCTCGAGAGGAGCTTATTATTCTTCTGCCTACCAGTATTGGTTATGATAGCTGCTCAACACAGGTAGATTCAATACCAGAAATGACAAAGTGTGCAAGATGTTGCTTGCGCAACTCAATCAGGATAGTCAACCTGATGATGCTCTTGTGTGGGACTGGAATCATCATATACTCACTTTGGCTGGAAAAGAAATGGGATCAAGGTATTGCTGAGTTCCCTCATAGGCAATCTCCTCTAACACCATGGTACGTTTCCTGTCCCCTCTTATTCTTCTCAACTACACACACGTTCCTTCAAACATCACTTCATGGAATCCTTTTCCTTTTCGATGAATTGAGATAGTTATATCATTAATAGAGGAAGGAATATATCAATTCATGGTTGATTCAAGAGATCCAAGGAATGGCTCCTCGGAATTCTAACGGGTTTTGTTTTTTTTTTTTTCCTGGTTTCAGGTTTATATTCACATTTTTAGGAGTGGGAATTGTTGTCTGCTTAAGCACTGTTGGTGGTCATATTATAGCTAATTGCATCAGCAATTCTACTCTTTTTTTCGTATCCTTTCTGCTTATCTTTAACATAACTGGAAAGAACAAAAGAGCCTCTGAACTCTGAAGCATTTCAAGCCTTGTCATTTTCGAGGACTGCTTAACCAGTGATCATGGCATCCTTAATATAAGCTCATTATCTGTGCTTCTAGAGGAAGCTCACCATCCATTATGGTTGCATGCTGCTTGTAACATTTAAGTCTGCTACATATAATTTCCGTCCTTGACTTAAACTTCAGTACATTTTTTCCATCTGCTGCCTTCTTTCCCTTGAGGCAACCATGGTCGTCGCGATTTTCTTCAAGATGGACTGGGGAAAGGTATGCTTGCGCTAAGTTATCTGATTAATATATAAATGAGATGCTCTTAGTAATGTGACCATAATATGGTCAACGCTTCTCTCAACCATTTTGAGACACAGATTAGCATCTACGGTTTGGTTATTGGTAAATTCGCATTATCTTGAAAGCTAGGAAGGACAGGTGTGGTTTCCACATCCCCTTTACCCAGCATTTGGCTTGTTCTGCAGAATAGTCTGAAATCAAGTCTGATTTAATACGCAATCTATATGATCCCTGAGCATATGATGCCCAGATGCTGGTCATAAGCTGCTTGTTCATGAATTTAATTTCCATGGTGTACTTAATTAGTAAACATTTTGCGAACAAGACTGTACTTCTCATGTCATATTTATCCTAATCTTCTTTTACAGAAAATTTCTGCATACACGGGCGAAAAAAACACATACTTTGAGATGTTTATATTGACCCATGTAAAGATAATCCGTGCAATCACGATCTTGATTATGGTGGCTCAGGTAACTCTAACACAAAAGGATTGATAGTTCATCAGAACTTTAGTCATTAGAGTGTTTATTTTGTTCTCTCCTGAGAAGGACACAGGAATTTATTTATATTGGTATTTATCATTTTGCAGAGCAGTGTCGTTGTCCTTGCTGCCATTCTATGGGCAGTAGGTAGCGAGCCAAGAACTCACTTTCTTGAGGTGGACACCTCGGTTTTTATTCAATCCTTTCTGGTGCCAGCAGAATCACCTGGATTTGCAGAGATCTCAGGACAAGCTTGCAGAGGATGTGGGACTAGTTTACCTCTAGGAGGAGGAAATGCACCAAGAAGCTTTTTGTCACGTATTAAGAGCTTACTCAGAAGGAGATTTCAGAGAACATACACTGTTTATTAATCTCCCTTCCACCCTCTTTCATTTTGAGCACAACAAAAGGTTTTGCAGGTTCTGTACATTGTACCAATGCTTAAGAAACAATGTATGGAGAAATTTTGTAGGTTCAATGAAAGCCTGGCAAGAAAAATTGCGTAAAGATGCTCTTAAATTGCTTCCCTGTCTCTCCATATAAATTTGGACACCAACTTTAAATAATCTAGTACAGTAGTTCCCATCACCATATTTTTCTAGCATCATGTTTCCTTTCCTTTTCTATGTTCACCTTCCAAAAATAATTATTCAATCCTACGACCATAGCATCCAGCAACTAGTATAGATAATAAATTCTTTATATTCAATTGTTGATCAAGAATGCATATATACTCTAAAATTTGGCTATCATGATGATAGTTGTTAGATGAGTTCAGGGTATTAACTGATTAAAAGTGTGGATTAATGGGTTGCTTAGCATGCCATCACATTAACTTAGATCAATTATTTTTGTTTAAAATGACATGGGTTTTTTTTTATATATAAAAATAATTTTGATTTAATTGGATTTGAACAAGATTTAATTAGGTCAAATGAATCACATATTAACTTGCCAGTTCAAATTTAATTGGATTAATTTAAAAAATAATTTCAAATAAAACTCTATGGAAAGTTTTTGATTACTATGTTATGATACTAAGTTCAATAACTATAATTGATATTCAAATCTCTACCTAATTATAAAAGCTAAATATTTTATAAGTTTTCTAATGTTAATATAAAAAAATATATCTAACCCAAACAACACCAACAATGTTACTTGTGCATTGTCATGGGTTAAATATGTTTTTATCCAATAAAAAAATGAATAAACAGGTTTTTTCATTGTATTTTTTGACATACAAAGATTTTTAAATATAAATTGAAAAGCTTATACATATATCTAATTAAATAAATTGATATTTGATGAAGAGTTAGCTAAGAGTAAAACACTTGATTTTATAAAAAGAAACAAACCTGAAGGAAAGCAAAAAACAAAAAACACAAAGATCAATTTTTAAAAAACTAAATATTAAAAGATAAAATTAAAACAAATTAATTTTAATAAACAACATAAAAAACAAACTAAACCGAAGTGAACTATCAAAACTCATGATTGTGGTCATGAGATCTTGATCGATCGCAAGGAAGGGAAACCTAGAAAAATAACAAAGCAAATTATCAATAAAAAAATATTGAGTGATGAAAACAAAAAAATAAAATTATATAAAAAAGATTTGCGTGAAATCAGGCTAACCTACTACTTTGCAAAAGAAAACCCTACAAAAAAGAGAAATGAGATTACCCAACAGAAAGGAAAGTGAAATAAAACATGAAGGCCAATTTTTTAAAAAATAAAATTTCAAGGATAAAATTAAAAATAAATCAATTCTATTGAAGGACCTAGAAAAAAAATCAAAGTCAAACTATGTCACCATTCGAAACCCATAACTTGTTCATGAAATCAAGACTAACCTAATAGAAGGCTTTTTTTTTAAAAAAAAAAAATTTGAATGAAGAAATCAAAAATAAAAATAAGTAAAAATAAATAAATATTGACTCTTCAAACCCGTGATTCGAAAAAAAACAGTGAAGTTTAATCCCTAGCAAATTAAATACCAAAGGATGAGACCGAAAAAAATCAATGAGAACAAATGATATATAAAAAAATCATAATTAAATAAATGAGTGTGAGTATCAAAATAAAAATTAAATCAGAGAGCAATAAAATTTAGATCGATGGGCTAAATTGAAAGAAAAACTTTAACATAAGGAAGAAGAAAAAAAAAAGAACCAAATTAAAAAATAAATTAAACCATTATAAACTTGAATTAAAGAATAAAATTGAAAACCAATAAAACTTTTATAGAAGGGTAAAAAAATAAAAATTAAATACATAAGAACCAAATTGTAAAAATAAATATATGGTAAATTGAAATTAAGAACTAAATTAAAAATAAATAAAATTTTTATAGAAGAGTCAAGAAAACAAATTAAAATTAAAAAAAAAAACTGGAATTAAAAATTAATTAATTAAGTTAAAAAGACTAATCTACCCACTATGGCAATGAAATTAACGGAAAAAATAATATTTAAAAGATCAAAATGCCCTGAGTAATAAAAACAAAAATATGTCCGCGGTTAGTTTCTGTTAATGATAATGAAATCCGGTTGTGAAATAATATAATAGTAATCGATTGACTCCAGAGACCATAGACGACAAAAAGTGGGTAGCAAGGTGATTAGACTTTAAAGACAGACGACACGTCATCCAATAAATGACATCCAGGGTGGTTCGTCTATAGGTGACACTAGACAAGCTATACGGACACAGCCAAGACAACCAGTAACAAAAGCAAAAACAGAAACTCTCACCCCATGGAATCTCTGAGTACCAAGGAGGCAACAAGCAAGGACTGTAATGGAGACTCTGTTTTTGAAAATGTTGTTAGAGCTCCTGATGTTCCAGTTTATGCTGTAATATTTTATTCTATTCTCACATGGTTTTTACTCTCATCATCATTTTTGTCATTAGTCTTTATAGTCACAGTCTTTGTTTCTTGCTTTGCTCTCATTTCTTTCTTTCAACTACTTGTATACAGTATGATTTCTTGATGAATGCAGCCATTTTATTAACCAGAAACTTTGCACTGTCTGAGAATGATAAATGATTAGGAATTACTTGTGCTGTACAGTTAAATTGTACAGAGAAATTTAAGTATCGTGTGGAATTTTCAAAGATGTTAATTATAGCTTGGTGGGTTTTGGTATTTTTGATCATTTATGCCTTTTATATGTTATAAATGAACAGGTCATGGTTGCTTATAGCAAGGACCCTAGCCCAGTTAAGCTGAATTTGGGTATTGGTGTTTACCGGACGGAGGTTAATCTCGTTTATTGCAAATTAGTTAGCGCTGATGAATTTGTGAAAGTGATGAACTGTGTAGGAGTGCCTTTTGCTTCCATTATAGTTTAATATTGTTGAAATTGGTTTATTTTGGGTTGGCTTTATTGATGTGATAACAGGATGGAAAACCTCATGTTTTGAATGTCGTTAGACGAGTTGAGAAGCTACTACTTGATGATGTGTAAGGTACTTTATTGTTAATTGTTGCAAACTCAACTTTATAATGTGGTTGAAATTCAAGTTTTTATGATATTCAGGTCTGCCACTAAGGAGTATCTCCCTATTACTGGAATGGCAGAATTTAATAAATTGAGTTCTCAGCTTGTTTTCGGTGCTGACAGGTACAATAATCGCAACCTGCATGCAGTTGTGTTAGATTTATTGCAAGGAACCAAATGTCTTAAATTTTGTGAATTGGGGACAAAAGCTTAAAACGTTGTCTCATGGCTTCCAAGTTGTGTGTGTATTTGAATGCATTTTGCTACAAACTTCTATTATGATGTAATCATGGTAGCTGGTTTACTTAATTGTGTTATTTTACAAGTTGGTTGCGACTAAAACTCTGCTTTATAGGAATAGAGCTGCCTTTTATTGATACTTCCATCTTATTGTAATTTGTAAATAGCCCAGCTATGAAAGAGAACAGAGTGACTACAGTCCAATGCTTGGCTGGTTGTGGTTCACTGAGGACTGGAGCTGATTTTTTAGCAAAGCATTACCACCAAGTAAAGTGCTCATCTTAATTGTCTGTTTCTTTTTCTCATACTTAGATTAATGTCCTGTTTCTTTTGCTAATTTTTCCTGTTATCGACTATTATGATCATCGCATGTCTGTGACATTTTTTTTTTTCTAATATCTGCAGCACACAGTCTATCTTTCCCAGCCAACATATGGAAACCATCCAAATTTTTTCTTAGCAGCTGGTCTAGCTTTGAAAACGTACCGTTACTATGACCCAATAACACGAGGGCTGGACTTCCAAGGTTTGTTTAGTTTAGGAATTTTATTGCTTCTTTTGCAGAACTTCTTGCCTTCTACTACTTTTGCCCATCAATTTATGTCACCTTGAATGGTACTTCTTGTGAACAATGTTAAGCTTTATTTCTCAACTGTTCTATTCTCTAAATGACTAAAGCTACCATAATCTAGATTGATTTTAAATCTTATGCTTTTCCTAACTATAAATCTTTTATTGCAATAGTTTGTTCATATCTAATGATCTGTTGCCTTTTAAAAAAGAATGATATATAATAAAGCTGCAATTATGGCCCTCACAAAAGAGACTGGTGTCAGATATGGTTATTCATTTGTTTTTGGCTTCAACTTTTCGTTGTTTTTTTACTGGGTAGGAATGCTGGATGACCTTGGTTCTGCACCTTCTGGAGCCATTGTGCTTTTCCAAGCATGCAGTCATAACCCTACTGGTGTTGATCCAACTCTTCATCAGTGGGAGCAGATTAGACAGTTGGTGAGATCAAAAGGACTGCTACCTTTCTTTGATAATGCCTACCAGGTAGACAAACATCGAAGCTCAAATCTCCAACTATTCTTCATATACTTCCTGTTCCTTTGTTTTTTTAACTACAGGGTTTCACTCTTCTAGGGCATTGTAAGTGGAAGTTTGGATATGGATGCGCAGTCTGTTCGAATGTTTGTTACAGATGGTGGGGAATGCCTTGTAGCTCACTCCTATTCAAAGATTATGGGACTCTATGGAGAACGTGTCGGGGCACTTAGCATTGTAAGGCTCTAGCAATAAACTTCCATCAGTTTGACCCGGTCTGTGTATTCAAAAACTCAGTTAACTAATTAAACGTTTCTGTTATTCTCGTAATCAACATTTTTATAGATTTGCATGCAAAACTTTCTTGACTTCCCTGGGTCTGTGTAACGACTTCCTTTCGTGGCTATTGTTTTATCAGATGCTCAAAATGTTGACCATTTTATAGGTGTGCAAGACAGCAGATGTGGCAAAGCGGGTTGAGAGCCAGCTGAAACTTGTGATCAGACCTATGTATTCAAACCCACCAATTCACGGGGCAGCCATTGTGACTGCTATATTGAAGGACAGGTATGGTAGCAGTAAAATTTTTCTCTGATGGCAAGTTAGCCAGCAACATTTTGAGTCTGGGAGTTCTTCAATGAAAATCGTCCACTAGAGAGTGTCTTCTGTTCATGCAAATTTAAGTGTGCCCATGACATATCCTCTTTGGGATCAACTACATATGTTTGATGTTCCATGGTGAAAGCATGGTTTTAGAATTTTTACGTTTTATGTTTTGGAATGAAGAACTGATGATGCAACTTAACTAGATGAATAAGGAAGATTAAACATAATGATTAACACTGCAATATGAAATAGGGAAGATCATAACTGGTGGGAAATGAGTCACGATGCACCTTGATGAGAAAACCAGATAGTTAAATATTTCTACTCCTTTAAGTCTGTTATTGCTATGTCTGTAGGGAAATGTTTGATGAATGGACTGTTGAGTTGAAGGCAATGATTGATCGTATTATTCACCTGCGCAAGCAACTTTACGATGCTTTGCGTGATAGAGGTAAGGCTACTTAATTCATTTTGCATGTTTTATACGAATTTATTGACTTTGACCTTTTTATGCAACCAAATTTAGTTATAACCAAAGTTTAATAAGCTTGCATCTTTGAAACATTAAACATGTTAAAAGAGAACAAGAAATACTTGCAATGTTGCCTTCCATCTGCATTTCTCGGTGTTTGTCTTTGCAAAACCATTCTGAAGATTGATATGTAGCTCCTATTCATAATTATGTTTAAGAAAGGTGATTTAGGGTTAGCTTTCTATTCGTCTGCTTGTAGTTCTCAAGGAAGTGAACATGTTATGCTTCCTCATCAGGTACACCTGGGGACTGGAGCCACATCATGAAGCAGGTTGGGATGTATACTTTCTCAGGATTGAATACTGAGCAAGTTGCCTTCATGACCAAAGAGTACCATATCTACATGTCATCTGACGGGTAACTACATCTATCCCTGTGCTTCAAAGATTCTTAGCAATTAGTAGCTCCGAACAAAACAATTTCTGAGGATGAAATGGACTCAGTCATGATCCTATCAGTGAAATTTTTGAATGCCATGCTAATTGTTTTTGGTGCATGAAAATCCATGCAAGAGGTCAGGGTTAGAAGAGGGCTTAGGATATTCTGTAACCTCGCCTCTTTCCATGGTGCAGGAGGATCAACATGGCAGGCCTGAGTGCTAAGACTGTGCCCTATCTAGCTGATGCAATTCATTCAGCTGTTACAGGGATCATTTTATAAAGCTGTAATGCAGCAATGCTGTGAGACTATCAGGAATTGGTTCCCATCTAGTTAGGGACTTTGCTTGTTTATTTTCAAGGTTTTTTTCTTGTGTGTCCCAGTACTAATTAATCTCTTCCTTTTTCTTTTTGTTTTGACAATCCAGAATTAATTAAGTCATTAATCATATAAAAAGGGGCAAAGGCCAATGATGGTCTGGACAATGAGCCCATGAGCCCATGAATTGAATCCTGAATTTCTGGAGTGGTTGGCCAGGAATCTAAAAGTGGAGGAGAATAGAGGATTTTGAACAAAAGGTAATGCAAATAACAGAGTTTGTTTGTTGGAATTTAAAACTTTTTAGAGACCAAAAATATCTTTTAAAATACTTATTTCTTAAATTCTCAAGTATCTCTTGTTAAAAGGTTATTATAACCTTTTCTGTTAAGAGAATGAAAGTCCTAATAAGAAAATAATAAAAATAGAAAAATTATTCCCTTCAAATATAAAAACTAAAAATGTTTAATGATATTAAATAGAAAAATAAAAGTAGAAAAGAATAAAAAATTTAAACTCAAAAAGAATTGATAAAAATAATCAAGAAACTATCTATTTTTTTCAAAACATTTATGCATCAATTTCCTTGGGTTAAATGGAATTTGTTCTCAAAGTTCAAATTGTTTGTGAGGCGGAAGCTACTTTGTTAGAAACCATTTACTCTCACGAAAACATCCAACATACCTTCTTTTAAGCATAAATCTCTTTAGATTTTTTTTTAAAAAAAACAATGATATATAGTCATCGATTCTTTAATATCTTTGTAATTTTGCTATTATTAAAAATAATAGCAAACAATAACTAATTATAAAAAATTATTAGATTTTGATAATAACAAAAATAATTAATAATAAAAAATAACAAGATTTATTACATGTCAAAATCTTAAAATATTAATAACAACATAATTATGAGATATTCTCAAAATATTTAATTTTTCTTAATCCAAGCTTGTCTCGTAAAAAAATTATTACAATTTTTTATATAAAAAAATTATAAAACTCTATTAATAGTGCATAAGAAAATAAAAATAGAACTTATTTCCTTCTAAAAATCTATAAAAGCCTACCAATACTAAATAGAAAAAAAAAACTAATAAAAATAAAAATAATTTAAAAATATTTATTTTTCATGCATAAAAAAATATAAGATAAAATTAAAAATGAATTAAAATATTAGATCCAAATTTGTTAAAAGCAACTCAAGATTTTGCTCGTTTGGATTAACCTCAAACATTATTATTTTGAATAATTTTTTAGAAAAATTAAAATAATTTTTTTAAAAAAAAATCTTTATAATTAAACCAACCTCGTTTGGATTTGTCTGGATAATCAAGTCAAAGAATTAATCCATTGAGTTAAATTAATTTGTTAAAAAAAAAAATTACTCAAGAGAGGCTCTAGAAGGATGGGCTACGGTGTCGATTCATTGGACGGTCTGAATTTAGGCTCCGTTTGTTTGCAAGAAAGTGAATTTCTTTTGGAAAATGAATTCCAGTGAAAGTGAATTCCGAGAAAGTATTTTTCGATGTTTGGTAGTGTTATGGAAAACACTTTCCAGTGTTTGGTTGTATTATGGAAAATAAACTGGAAAATAATTTATTAATAAATTATTTTTTTTTTCAAATTTATCTAATATATATAAAATATTTAATCACTTACAATAAAATAAAATAAAATCTAAAATGTATAATGATGAATTTTTTTATTATATTCTATATTCATACATAGCTTATTTTATAAAATATAACTATATATATCATATCATATTATAAAGAAATAAGCTTGTGAAATATTTTTTACTATTCCATGAAACCATTTATAATTCCATTACGTACGAAATACATCTGACAAAAACTATAGTTTTAATAATATTTTTAGCATGTAATAAAATTGGATAAAATATTAAGGTATAAAATTCACTCTAAACTATTTTTTTTAAAATATTAAAAAAATAGCACACTTAAAAAAAAAAAAAAAAAAGAGTTCCCGCAGGCAAGTGAACAGTGCACTCGAACTGCACTGTTCACTATTTTGAGTGAACAGTGTATATAATACACTGTTCATGTTAATTGCACTATTCATTGAACAATGCAATTAACATAAACAGTTATAGAAAAAACAAGAAAACGCAGTATTGGCCCACATCAAAAAAGTATTTTCCAAAAATAAAAAGCGAAAAACACTTTCCTTATATTAAACTTAACATTTTTCTTTGACCGAAATTGAATTTCTTTTGACTCACTTTCTATATATTTGTCAGACTTACTTTTCATATATTTGCTAAATATAAAAAAATAAAAAAAATAATTTCTAAAAAAATAAAATTCGTTCTTAATATCTAGGTCATTCATATCCAAAAAATCAATTTGGAGGAGATGATGAAATATTATCCAATGTGGCGGGTGCCCATATCTATCTCCTCGACTTACGTGCCATATCAGTTTCA
This sequence comes from Populus tomentosa, assembly GCA_018804465.1. Taxonomy (NCBI): domain Eukaryota; kingdom Viridiplantae; phylum Streptophyta; class Magnoliopsida; order Malpighiales; family Salicaceae; genus Populus; species Populus tomentosa. The sequence goes on from CM031979.1 coordinate 20,872,326, forward strand.
ATGGGCCCCACTTCATCTTAAGAACGGAACCGTGGCAAGATTTTGAGCTGTCTGTAAATCAGTCCTTGAATAATAACCAGAGTTCATAGCAGTTCCTAAACGACTTGTCACTTCCAATCTCATGTCCAATCATCACCCATCTAACATTACGATTACCATAATTCATATTGAAATTAAAATATAACATCAATTATTTTATCACGCTTCCATCATGTAATTATTTTTAATCTAAAAAATATAATTATATTTTGATAAGAGGACTTTATTTATACTAAGACATATTATTATTATTATCTATTATTATATCGTTTTGTTAATCTAATAGTTAAGATATTCTTAGATTATTTTTTATAAGAAAAATAAATACTTATTTTAATTATATTTTAGGTAATCCATTTATATTTGAACTGTGCATTTATATATATATATATATATATATATATATATATATATATATATCATTTTAGCATCTATCCTTTGATTTGATTAAATAACCAAAAACAGATGCTGTAATTGAAATAATTTAAACTTCGAGGACTTTGATGAGCTCTTAATGACACCTATTTTCTTTTCTTTTTTTAGTTTTTATTAGAAAATTTGGCCGTTCAAAGAAGAAAGATGAGAAACAACTACCTTCATCTTTCGCCGCGTAAGCTAGAAGAAGCCTTCTCATATCTCTCTTTCTTACTAGAAGACAGGATCCCAGAACAGAACATTTCGAAATCAAGAATTTCAAGAAGCCAAATCAAGAAAGCCAAAGACTTTTTCGACAAAAACTACAAAGCAAAATGAACCCAGAATTGACGTCACCATCTTCTTCTAGTGATCGCAGAATTAGCGTATTAGCAAGACACCTTGTTGGCGTTGAAATGGACGCTCAGAACGACAGCATTTCGGCTTTTCCTACTTCAGGTTCTGACAGAAACTCTGTTTTCTCCCACGTTGTTCGCGGTCCTGAAGACCCCATCCTCGGTGTAAGTGATCAAATGGAACCCTCTCTTTGTTTTTGCCCAGCTGTCATATTTTGATTGGTTATGTCTTGGGAAGATCGAAATATTGCCGCTTTGTTTATTTATTTATGATTTTTTTTCTTCTGGTGATGAATAATTATAGGTTACTGTTGCTTATAACAAAGATCCCAGTCCTGTTAAGCTCAATTTGGGTGTTGGCGCTTATAGAACTGAAGTAAGGTTCTTTTTTTTGGATTAAGTTATGTTATTTTAATGGTATTTTTTGTTGGATCGTGATAAATATTGAAACTTTTCTAGCAAAGATGTTGTTATGCGTATGTATAAGATAAAACCCTTGTTGTAATTAAGTGGGTTTAGGCTCATGTTGCCAGATTTTACGATTTTTGTGATTGTTAACAGGAAGGAAAGCCTCTTGTTTTGAATGTAGTGAGAAAAGCTGAGCAGCTGCTTGTTAATGACAGGTGAGATTTTTCTCTAATTGTTGTTTCTTGGACATCGCAAGTCTAACATGGATGTAATGTCGTGGTTGATCATCTATTTACTGACTTCTGTATAGGTCGCGAGTTAAGGAGTATCTTCCTATTACTGGATTGGCAGAATTCAATAAATTGAGTGCTAAGCTTATGTTTGGTGCCAACTGGTATTGATTGCCCTTTTCTGGTTTTGGATTTTGCTATTTGAGTCCTTCATGTGCTTTGTTATTATAAGCCGAGGTTGTTTCTAATTGCTTGTTTTCTTTTCTCTTTTTTTTCCCCATTGGAAATAGCCCTGCAATTCAAGAGAACAGGGTTACAACAGTTCAATGCTTGTCTGGCACTGGTTCATTGCGTGTTGGAGCTGAATTTCTGGCAAAACACTATCATCAAGTAAAGCTCTCTCTCATTTAACCATTTTTGGATCATTATTAGTGGTAGGAAGATGAATTCATTTTGTTTTTATTGTCATTTTGTCTGCAGCGGACAATATACATTCCCCAGCCGACATGGGGAAACCACCCTAAAATTTTCACTTTGGCAGGGTTATCTGTCAAAACTTACCGCTATTATGATCCAGCAACACGTGGGCTGAATTTCCAAGGTTTGGAATCTTCCTCCATATAAGCTAGCAACTATGTATTCGTTTGATTTTGCTGTTCCTTCTGTGAACAATTCTAGATTTCCAACAATGAATGGGTGCTTACTTTCTCCAGATAAATATCTGCGATGGAATACTTTGTGTTGCACTCAATTTCTCCCATTCAGCTGCATGATGCTTAATGGATTTAATTAAATGTTCCTTAAATAATTTTTGTGACTAGTTTTTCTCATTCTTCTTACCTGGGTATCTTGTAGAGGAATTGTTAGTCTTAATTTATTTTACTGTTGTTTTCATGTGTGACAATATTCTGTTCATTTTTTACTGTGGTTAATAGGCCTCGTGGAAGACCTTAATTCTGCCCCATCTGGAGCTATTGTTCTTCTCCATGCCTGTGCTCATAACCCCACGGGCGTTGATCCAACTTCTCAGCAGTGGGAGCAGATCAGGAAGCTGATGAGGTCAAAAGGGTTGATGCCTTTCTTTGATAGTGCTTATCAGGTCGGTTACTTCTTTTGCAACAACAGTAGTTTTGGATTCCTGCCCCACCAGGATTTTATCAAAAACAATAGAAAATAATGCTTGGCATCATCTCACATCAATCTAACTTGTTTTATTTGGCACTCCAGGGTTTTGCAAGTGGAAGTCTGGATGCTGATGCACAGCCTGTTCGCATGTTTGTTGCTGACGGCGGTGAACTTCTTCTAGCTCAGAGTTATGCAAAGAACATGGGGCTATATGGGGAGCGCATTGGTGCTTTGAGCATTGTATGACTGAAACCCAATGACATATTCTGAGCATGTGTTAGTTAATTGAAAAAAGTACCCTAAATTCTTCTGTCTGATACATTTTTCTTAAATCAAACAAATTTATATTTCTGCTAATATCAGTGAGGATTCTTCATGTTAGTGGAGTGCTGGAAAGCCCATGATTTTATCAAGTTCAGACTTGTCTTTCTCACGGCATTCATTTCTTTACAGGTTTGCAAGACAGCTGATGTTGCAGGCAGGGTCGAAAGCCAGTTGAAACTTGTGATTAGACCCATGTATTCAAACCCACCCATTCATGGTGCATCTATTGTGGCTGCTATTCTAAAGGATAGGTAATTACATAAAACCGACTACCCTTCCTGTACCATCTGGAAAGGAAAGAAAACACGGATTTCTAATTTTGGTATGAACTCAAATGACACTAGTTGCACTGGAGTTCTTAATCTTGCCTTCGATCTTAGAAGGGAAATGACATTTTTCCACAGCCAGGTGGGGTGGATTTCATGTTCATATATTCTGTTTCAAATTCTTTCTGCTTTGCTTGCAGGGATTTGTACAATGAGTGGACCATCGAGTTGAAGGCTATGGCTGACCGTATAATCAGCATGCGCCAGAAACTCTTTGAAGCCTTGCGTGCTAGAGGTGAGCCACTTTTGAATTTCTCTTCTCTGTTTGGTAGTCACTTAATGTGCTTCTTCTACCTCCCTTGTTCTTCTAGTGGTTTTATTATTCCTGTCATAATTTTCTGTGATGGATCTTGGGGGGTTATCGGTGCTTTGGTGGTTATGTTAATTTGCAGAGGAAACTATGAAGCCTTTTTATGTCTTACCCTTGGCTGGAATTTTAATTTCTATATTTTTATCTTCATCCTGTTTTGCAGGGACACCCGGTGACTGGAGTCACATTGTTAAACAAATTGGAATGTTTACATTCACTGGACTGAACTCTAAGCAAGTTGCTTTCATGACTAAAGAGTACCACATCTACATGACATCAGATGGGTAATAAGCTTTATTCCTTACAGTCACCTGTGTTATTCTTGTATAAAGAACAAACCAAGCCCACGTCTGATATTTTATGTCACACTACTACTTTATAGCTCTCATTTTGGGAGAAATCTGTTCAAAATATTTTGCTGGTTTAACTATGTACGATGACATTGAAAGCTTGGTTGGTGTTTGGAAAAGATGCTGATTTGCATTTGAAACAAAACCCGTAGTTTACCCCGTAAAGAAATTGCTGTGTACTTGTATCAATTTATTTGGCAGGAGTGGTCAAGAACTTGGAGGATTAAGAAAAAAGTATGCTTAGTTGGAAGGATTAAGATGGAAATAAGGCATGCTTTAGTTGGTCATCTCTACCCCTTGTAGTTATAGGTGGAGTATTGATGCTGTAATAATAGAAATTAAACCTGTTAAAACTGAACACTGATGATTATCTTTACATATGTTACTACCCTGTTAACGTCTAGGATGAAAAGGGATGATTCCCACGTACCGTCCATCTTTCTGCTTTTCCATCTCACCAAACAAAAGATATACCCTTTACTCTTTCTTCTCCCACAAACTTTTCCCTCTCTGAAATATGGTGTTAATGCGGTCCATAGCTATATTCAGACCTGGTTTTCAGGTCCCCTGCTACAGCAGCATGCACTTATGGTTCTAGGTTGAATTTTCGCAACGGTGTTGAATATTTCTAATCAGGAATGTATGGATCTTGTGCAGGCGGATTAGCATGGCTGGTTTGAGCTCAAAGACAGTCCCTCATCTTGCAGATGCTATGCATGCAGCCGTTAAGCGAGTTGTGTAGAAGCAACAATCAGGCACTCTATTTACATAAAACCTCTCTCTGCCATATCAAATTGGTTGATTGTCTGTTTTTTTTTTTTTTTTTTTTTTTTCTGTTTTGCCACAATAATTGTAGTGCCTACATAAAATGGGGAAAATGAAAACCTTTCCATAAGAAAAAGTTATTCGAATAAACATAATTACAGGTGCATTCTTAATCAATGCACGATCTAGCCTCCCTCCCTTACTTGAAATACAAGTAAAGATTTCTTTTGTCTTCTGTTTTGGCCTCCTGGCATGTGTTTTGTGTGTATGTTCTCCTCAATGAACTGTGAAAGATTAATAAGAAATACAAGTTCAAACTTAACAAAGGAGGAGCTTCTAGACTGAAGTCTTCAAATGTGTATTTGTTACCAAGAAAATTCGTCAGTTGAAAAATGGTAAGGGCTTGCAAGTTTTTGAGGGCTTGTGCTAAACATAGCAATTACAGCCAAGTGTAGTTTTTGAGCCAGTTATCAATGAGGCCTAGCCAAGCCGTTTTCACTAATTAATTTATCCTTTTGTCCAAGTAATTATCGTTTACATTATTAAGTTAAGTGTTTCATGGTGCTGTATTTTTTTATTTTTAATATTAGTATATTAAAATGATCTAAAATAAATAAAAAAATAATATAAAGCAAAAAATATTTATTTTAAAAAAAAACCCATGGCGTGGCTGTAATAACAGAAGAACTATAAACCCTCAACAAAAACCATCTAGGAACGGTGGTGAAATTTTATAAAACTCAGGAATTAACAGATTCTTTTATCATCCTCGAACAGATAGAAGCTTCTGATTATCTTGTTATTTGTTAATGGCATCCCAGTTCTCCGAAGTCACCACAATTTGCAACAGCAGATAAGCAAAAAGTTTGGTCTTTCCGAATTGAACAAAAGGTGCTCCCAATGTTTCCTTCTCTGAATGCATTTAAAACAGACCAACCCGCCAAACCCTTCTGAAGTATATTATGCAGAGCCACCCATGCTATCACCTCTTTGCACCACCACCCTAGATTTTGGCCAGCAATTTGCCCCATGAATTTGCTCTATAATTTTCGTCATTGCGTGGAGTAAATTATCCAGAAACATTACCTACACTCTTAATGAACATCCTATGACTGAGTAAATTTCATGATGTTGGATTAACTTATTCTTTTTGGCAGTGGTCTTTACCTCTTATACATGAAAACATCGCCATTGCTTCTAAGTTTTCTCGATAACAATTTCAATTAACTTCAGACAAAAAACAAGTGAGAGAGATAAAACTATTGGGAAACAGGTCTATTTGAAAACGATATGGTGGCAAACACATCATTAGTCGTCGGTTTCCTTGCAAGTTAATGCAACCATGAACCTTTTCTTCATGGCTGCACCCAAATAACTCGAACAATCTCATCAGAATTCAAGAAAGTCTTTTAAAAAAATTTGCCAAACATTTCCTCTTCTCCCCTAGTCGATCAAAGAACAAACAAAATAAATCCAGCACAGAAAAAATTAGATGGATAGTTTTTCCTTATTTACTTTTCGAAAGTAGAGATATCATGCATGTGTTCCCCAAGTTTCAACCCGTTGGATTCCATGGCGTCCATGTATTTGCTGGCTGCTACAATTTCAGAGAAACAACGGTAATTGGAATATGCCTCTAATTTCACAATTTCATGCATTCTTTCTCCATGTGCTTTTATTTTCAGGAGTGAGTACTCATGTTTTTTAAGTTATTTTCAACCTGAAACCACTCACCTGATCTTCCATGTCCAAGTTCTTCGAAATCACTCCTGAAAAGGAATCTATCCATTCTCTCCCAATTGGTTAGACCACAGGTGCAATGATTTACTTTACGAGCGAAGTCTCCTGTACAAAATCCAGGATGGCCCAGCTGCCCCCAAAGTGAAGGGAGAAGTTATTTTCCATCAACCGAATCTGATAAAAGAAACAAGCCTGAAAAGCTGGAGAAAACAAAGATGGGGGAAGTTGGGTATATAGTATTAGGCACATGGAGAAAAATTACAGAAAAGCTTTTCTCTAAAAGGATTATATACATGGAAGGGAGGAAATTATTGTATTTTACCATCTATCCTGCCTATGATTCTAACGTTTCTCAACTTTTTACTGGGGGTTAGATCGGATCTTTATATTCCACACTATGCTTTTGTCCACTTAATTGCTCAGATCTTATGTTGCCCTAAGCCCTTACCAGGGGTTAACCAGACCTGAATTCTTACAAAGTAATCAAACTGCAAGTTTTGCCCTCTGTCCATCCATAGCTTGCACACAGTCTACTGAAATATGAACAGATTCAATCATCTTAATCAAAGAAGCGATAAACGTGTGCAAGGGAATATCTCTTTATCATTTATAATTGAAAAGCACCGAGCAACAGGAGGAACAAAAAAAAATGACAGCAAGTATACATATATATATGTATGTGTAATATAAACTACAAACAATGACAGACCAAGGCAACCACTATCTGCAACTCTTCAGCAGATACGAAGAGGGACTTGAAAAGCTTATGGCTGTTGAAGAATTCCCATTTTCTGTTTTCTTCCCAGGTGTTCCACATTCACTAAAGTCAAGGGTCCGGCATTCGGTCTGCACAAGTTCCAAACAATCTTTTTAGCTGACATATTAATATTATTCACAGGACAAAAAAAAGGTGAAAATATTCTTGGATGGATTTTGGCAACTAAACACTTTGGTGATATAAAAAATGTTTTGTGAAAGTTCTGCACAATCAGTCATACCGAAACATTTGAAACTATATGGGAGCAATTCTCTATGTCACCATCGGGATCATTGGAGCGCCTCCTTTCTTTTAATATGGACTCCGGAGTCTCTTTACCCATAACCTCCAAGGCATCAGCATAAGCAGGGGCAGTGTGCTCACTTAACTGCTTCATTAATGCAATGGCATCATAACTTCTGTCCCCGGGGCTCATAAAATAACCAATATCCTGGAAAGAAATTCCAGATATTTAAGAGAAAAATCTCTAAACATATTTGGTAATTCACTTATCAATGAAAGTTATCTACCTCAATGGATATTTCTGTATCAATCCTTGGGCCTGGCACAAAGGAATTAATGAACCAAGGTGACTTCCATGCCGAAGGGGATTCAAAACTCCTTTTGAAAGGAGTGTCACCAAATCTACAAAAAAAGGCCATCAACCAAGCCTGTAATAAGAAACATGGTAATGCAAAAACAAGAAGTAGCATATATCTGTCTAATCACAGATAAAGCCAGAAATTAGCAAGAAATGTCAAGTTCCAACCCAAACATGAATAAAAATGAGACCAGAATATTTGACATGGCAGCAGCTTTTTACTCGGTCTAAACAGTATGGCGACAAGGATCATAAAAGAAATGCAGGTAAACTTACATGCCAAAATTTTCAGTGCCAGCACTGTTCCCATAATTATCAGGCATATTCTCTGAGGGTGCTGATGAAGGAATAGGTTGTGCTGATGTGCTTTCAGCTATGTGACTTCCATGATTCTTCTCCATGCAAACAGTAGGACTAATGATTATGCATGGATTTCCAGAAGATGATTCTGAAGCACTGGCTTGCTCTGATAAAGTGCTCAAAATTTTACGGTAAAAATTCCTGGGAGTTCTAGCGCTAGGACCAAATGTTCTGTCTGCCTTAAAACCAAGTTGATTAGGAGAAAATAACAGATCATCGGAGTTTTCTTCAACAGGGACCTTAGAAGACTGTTTCACCTATGAAAAGGAAGAGGAGAAAGACAGACATTTAAGAAATGCCAATAAGATAGAACGCTAGGGGAATTATTATTGGTAAGGAAAACAAATAAGAAAAGCACATGTAAACAGACTGCACTTTTTCTTTACAAATCAAATAGTATAAAATTTTAGATAACGTGCAAGCAGCATCAAACTAACCATGAACAAGGACTGTGGTACTACGGAATATGCAAGTAGAGAGAACCAACGACTCCCGATTACAGTAACACAAAATAAAATAAAAAACTCACAGTTTGAGCACCAGCATCAGGATGAGCCTTGGACCTTGCATCACTATCACCTACCCCTTGCTTTACATTGTCCTCAGAATTACCAGTATTTTCTTCTGCACCTTCACGAGCAGGGTCCAAATTTTCTTTATCTTCACCTGAGGATTCATGGTTCTTTTCTTGATCGGATGATGGAGACAGCAGAGATGATCTGTTGCGAGTATCACTCTCGTCAAACATAACATCCAAACGTGAAAAATCTTTGCTCAAATTGGATGCCATGTCAATCTCAAGCTTTTTGTCACCTCTTCTCTCTGACAAGGGTGACAATAAATCACGGTTTCGTTTCTTCAGGATGGATGGTGTACCTGTGAAAGTCTTGGCAGCACTTTTCAGAACAGCATCAGGGCTACCATCCCGAGATGGTGAATCCCATAACCTAAATGGAGTAATGCAATTCATGGAAGACATCATTAGTTGGCGGATACCAAGAGGACTATACTCTTGTTGCATATCACTTCCAGATTGTATGAGATCACAACTGAGAAAAGGTATATCCAAGCATGGGAAACGAGGAGGTTCATAGCAAAGACCCCCTGCATGCACATTTGGTTGCTCATCTGCAGGACAAGATGATATGGTATCTGAACCAGAAGGGAAAGCATTCACGGGCACTAGCTTTGACAGTTCCTTCAAATATGGTTGCTCTTGCAGCTCTGTGTTGCCTGTACCATCATCACAAGAGGAGTTGATCGCATCATTGGTATAGATAAAGCTGTCATGTACGCTTGTAATAAACTGTTGTTCATGAGTTCCGAATGATTGGACCATTAACTGATCGGGTTCCCTATCATATACAAGTGGTGTACTGTTGTCAGCAGAATATAGTGAAGGACCAGATAGAAATGATTGACTGCATGAAGCTCCCAAAACAGCAGACCTCGGAGGACAATATGACTGTGAAGCACTTCTCTCTGTTTCAGATATCTGGGTGCTTGATGATTGAGGAAGTGAAGAATCCATGCCACCACCTAAGTCAACCACACTTGAGTCTTTTGTAATATTTTCAGAGATAAAAATTCCACCATTTGCTGCCTCTGAAAGTAGAATCCTGCAACATTCATCATCAGATATGAATATCTGGTCTGATTGCATAGAACTTGCAGTGATATTTCCCATGGAAGCAGGAGCACTCAGGCCAATGGAAGTTTGAAATGAATTCACCAGTTCATGGCTTTCATTAGCAGTTATGCAATGAGTTGGCAACCCTGATGGTTCCTGCCTTAGTTCTAGGGAGGAAACGTTAGGTAGCTCCTGTAATTCAAATTGATAATCACTGCTCACGGAAGTCAGAGTGTTATGAGAGAAATTTTGCTGGAGAAAATTGGAAGAGCCACCCAATTCACAAGGCATTTCAGGGATGTAATATTGTTCTGAACAAGATGCTGGACTGGAGCTTTGCTCCTTTCTGAGACCAGATTCTTCAGCTAACTGAAATTCTTCTCTTGTATGAAAAACTGCATTACCCAGGTCACTCGCAGACTGTGAGCAACCAACAATAGTTGACTCTTGACTGCATTCTGATATATCTTCAGCTTCTGCACCACCTCTCTGAGAATTATCATCTCCAGAACAGTGCAGCCTTGAGGAAGACGAGGACATGGGTAGAGTTTGATGTCCAACAAGAGGAAAAGCTTGGAACTGTTCTAACAGACCTGATGCCAAATAAGAATCCAGTTTCTTCTTTACAGAACTGTTCCAGTGATTTTTTATGGCATTGTCTGTCCTGTTCACCACGCAACATAAATCAAATTCACATTTAGTAAAGATCACTTCTAACAGCACCGTTGAACTTCTAATTAACAGAAGTAGGGATGTAAATTAAACAGCAGGCAGGCAGATGGAAAGGAGATAACTCAAAAGCTTGTTCATCCAAGCATGCAAGTAACCAAAGAGCTAAAAACACCTCCAGATAAAGTTAAATGCAACAATGGGAGTCTCTTCAAATAAGGAATGAACAAACCTTCCAGGCAAGAACTTTGTCAGCTCTGCCCATCTGTTCCCATAAATCTGATGTGCACGAATCAAGGCCAGCTCCTCTTGCTGAGTCCATGCCTCTTTGTTTATTGAGGGATTAAGATGATTATGCCACCTAAATTATGTGAACATTAGTGCAAATGAAGCAATATACAGGACAAATTTAAACCATAAAACAAGATTATATATGAGACAGAAAATAATTGCAACTTTTAAAAAGGGCAGAAGAATACAGCTTCCAAGTAGCTCTATACTCTTACCTTTCCCGGCACTGCTTTCCAATACGTCCAGGCAAATGCTGTGCGATTGTGGACCACTTCTTTGGTCCATATTTGTTCACCAATTCAATTATTATTTCATCCTCCTGTTTACATTTCACAACAGAACAGGTCAGTTTATCATCATGAAAAATCATCTTCAGGATAGAAAGTAGCAAGAAAAAAAAAAAGCAGAGTTTGACATAAACAGAAACAACCATATGGTATACCTACCTCCTTTGACCATGGACCTTTAACAAGTTCAGGATTCAAGACCTTCTGCCACCTATGCAGACATTGTACATCAGTCCTGTCCTTGAAACACTCAGCTACATAAAGTTCAATATTACAAATTAGACAATATTTGCTGTGTGTTACAAATACAAATGAGGATGAGCATGTGGTACCAACTAAAAAGTGAAACTAAATTGGCTGAGATGGTTTTATCACATTCAACAAAGACCTAAAAAAGATTGTAAAATGAGAATGGCTCCAGTGAAATAAGGCCAGGTAGTGCCCGACAGATATAGCCCAGGAGATTCCCATTGCTCACATGACACTATTGATCCATTTACAGCCTTGTTAAGCACAAATCAATTCAATACCATTAACTTCATCACATAAGCATTTTCTCCATGGCATTCCAAAACTTCCAAAAAATGACATGGAGTTTTTTTTTTAGAAAACAGTTGTAAGAACAGTCATGCGGCATGACAATTTCAGGCAATAAAGAGGTAATATGTCTATAAAAGAACATTGTTGAAATGAAAAGCTTAAGATGGATGTGGTGATGCAAAAAATAACAAATAAATGGTCTGAAAAAGTTAACCATATTACCAACTATAGTAAAATTGATGGAATATTGTGAAAGTTGGTTCAGGCATCTGCAATCTAGACCTTCAGAAGCACTGATGAGGAAGAGTAACTGTATTTGAATTCAAAGGTTGACAATGGTAAAAGGAAAACCAAAAATACTTGGCATAGCGTAATAATTATATGAAAGGATTTAATTTTTAAGCGTTTCGCTTTAAAAGCTGGCTCAAGAAAGAACAAAATGAAGGCAATTTTCATGTAACAAATGCAGACAAGTTCAATAATGAAGCTTAGTAATTCCAAAACTCCCAAAAAGAAAGACTGCATTTAAAATAACATAAAATTAAATGTAAGTTTAAATTAAGATTTTCTACAATAGTTCCAAAGTGCAAAAATAAATTCTAACTATCCTAAGGTAGCGAAATTCCTTGTACTCTGGGACAGAAGGATTCGAACCTCTGAATGGCAGGACCAAAACCCAAGATAAACTATAGTTAGCTGAGAAGGTACTTTTTAAGTAGCTTAATCGTCTTTTCTATTGATCCATTATCAAAACTAAAACTTGACAGGTTGATGTGCATCCTCTGCTTCTTATCCTTTAAATGCCATAATGATTCCCAACCTATTAAAGTTAGGTAGAATACTTTCAAGCCCATCCCCGGGGAAATAAACGTAGATCATCAACAAAAATAAAAGCAAACAATGTGAACGTGCATTGCCAACTATCAACCTTCCAAAGCAAAAACTAGAAAGAATTGAAGCCCAAAACAAAGTACAAAGTTTATAAACTTCAAAAGGAAAGATAATGAAATGAGAAACTTAAAAGAAAAAAAAGAGCAGAACTAAACTTATAAGTTCACAACCATACCAATTTTTTTCCAGTTCTTTCCTTTGAAACGCTGAACAGCCTTGCGCAGAATCTCATCCTGAACACATATAAGACTTGCTCATTACTGTATATATAAGCAGAAATAAACTAAGAATTGGGGAATTAGTGATTATAATTATGAAGACTAGCTCATTACTGTACATATAACCAGAAATAAACTGAGAATTGGGGAATTGGTGATTATAATTATGAAGGGAAAAACAGAAATTAATGAAAAAGAAACTTATGCATGATGGGAACAGGTAAACAATAAACCCTAAGCATCACCATGAGATGTCATTTTGGACTTGAGAAAGTAGTGAAAATCATAACGGGTAAGGTTTCTCTGTGAACTAATCCAATCCTAAAAATGCAAACAAGTTCCCTTATTATAATCTCCACAGCATAAAATTATTCTTCTACCTAAATTATTCATAAAAATGCAAACACGAGCCACTAAACATGAAAGAATACTCAATTACCTCTTCAGCTGTCCATTGCCCCTTTGTGGAACGCCTTGCAGGGCCACTAGTCCTCCTGCAAGATAACATCATTCAGAATCCAACATATTTAACAAGTTTAAACTCTCAATCAAAGAAAACATTGAAAAATTACCCATGAAGAAGCTTGGGTCTCGGAACCCCCTCACTAACAAGCCCATCCACAGGAGCAGAAATTAAACTGTCACTACTTTCCATTGTTGCTTGATATACAAATAAAAAAGATACTACATACCCCAATTCCCACTCGACCACAACTCATTATAAACCTCCCTACCAGCCCGTTCCAATTTCCCTCAAAATCACAAGCTAGCACAAGACACAAGAAGAAAAAGAAACCCGGATCAGAATAACCTCTAAATAACAATCTTCACTTAGTTAAATCACAAATCAGGGCTTTCTATTTGAGTGCAGTTGGATTGAACTGAACTCCACTAGAGTTTCAAATTTAAAATTCTTCAAGAAAAAGAAAAGATTGAAACTTTAATTCTACAGTTTGTGAAATTAATTAACTGAAAAAATTTCAATTTTTTAAATCATTCAAGTTCCTCCAAGAATAAAACTGAAAATGAATTCTACAATCAGTGGACTTTATTTCTTCAAATTAAAAAACAAAAACCCTAAAACATGATCATAGTGACGAAGTTTCAATCTTTTTTGCCATTCAAACTCAATAGAATCGAATTAAAATGGAAAAAGTTTTAAGAAAAAAAATTATTTCATCCTATTTAATTATCAAAATAAAAAATCCCTTCAAATTCAAACTAAAAAGGAAAGGGTGGGGGGGTTCAAGCACTTACCAAACACAGCTTCAAAGACAGAAAAGAAGAGAGATCAAAACACGAGAGAGAAGATAAAGTGAATAAAACGTTGCGCATTTGCAGATCCAAGTGAGGTTTAGAGAGATTTTAGAGAAGAGAAAGGGATCTGCAAATACGTTTCAGAGAGAGAGATTGAAACGGTCGAGAGAGGGGGGGGGGACTGTTGGGGAGAGAGAGAGAGAGAGAGAGAGAGAGAGAGAGAGAGAGGGCTTTGTTTCTTCCATTCATTTCAAAATTAAAGGGGCGGACTGTTGGAGTTTATTCAAACCTTATTGGTGTTAAATGTCGAGCAACTTTTTTGAATTTTATGGACGGTTCTGATTTTTCCATTTTGGAATCTTAGCCGTCCTTTTCATGGACTTTTTTCCCTAAGGTTTTTAAAATCCCAACGGACAAATTTTATTTTCCTCGTTCACCTCTTTTTTTTTATTATTGTATAGAATACTGAGGCCTGAGGGTTTAGTGGACTCAATTTATTTTCCTTTTTCTTTTTTATTTTTACAAGTGATTTTTTTTTAATAATGTAGTGGTAGCTTATTTATTGCATTTTTTGAAATCCACCAACATTAATCTAGTTTAATAAAAGAAAGATATAGCAAGAAAGAGCCATTCTCCAAGGGTTTTAAAAATTTTCATACTTTCAATTGGTAAAAAGAAAAATTCAAATCTATGATGATTGTGCTTTAGCATTGTTATTATTTTTTCTTTTATATATATATATATATATATATATATATATATATATATATATATATATATATTTTAAAAAAAAGATTCTAATTAAATGAGTATCTATATCATAATGCAATTTACTTTTTAAGAGTATTTCACTTTAAAATATATTAAAATAATTTATTTTTTATTTTTAATATCAAAATCATCCGAAAAACATTAAAAAAATTAATTTAATATTTTTTTCAAGTAACAGTTATAAACACAAAAATAAACGATGAATAAATCATAAGACTTTTATATATATATTTAGAGCTCGTCTGGTATTATAGTAATGGTTATTTTTCAAAATATTTTTTATTTGGAAATGAATTGAAATAATTTTTTTATTTTTTTAAATTTATTTTTGACATCAATATATTAAAACAATCTAAAAAAAATTAAAGTAAAGAAAAAAAATTAAAAATACTTTTGAAACACAAAAACAGATAGGTATTGTTTGGCTAATTACATCATTTTTCACGTAGAAATGGTGATTTTAAGCTGGTTGGATGGCTAAAAATATAGTTGGTTAAAAATCTCTATAAAGTTTTGGATGAAAAACTAAAACTTTAGGTAGCAAAAGGTTCCGACATTTAAATTCAAAAATTGTTCTAGTGTTCATTGATGCATCACAAGCATACAAGTCTCTTAGCTATATATAGATCATGTTACGATGGTACTCAAGTAAAAAAAATTGAAAGGAAGGAAAAATGTTAAGCTATAAAAAAATATTTTATATTATTATTAAATTAAGTGAGTTAATCTCGAAATCTCTTAATGTAATTCTTTGTCTAGCCCAAGTTTAAAATTAAATTATATAAAAGTTATCCTGACATAATCTATTTAGCTTGATGGATTTAAAAACTTGAATGACTAGAAAAAGCATGGTTTGATTTTTTAAAAGAATTCAAGATGATTTTTTTAAAAAAAATATTGACATAGCAAAATATTAAATCGATTTGGACTTTACAACTTTACTCGTTAAATCTGTAATCCAAGTCATGGACTCCACTGCTTTAAGAATGTTTTTAAAATTATTTTTCATTTAATTATAAGATAACAAAAATAATCGCTCATAAAATTCAGTACAAACCAAATATGTAATGTTTGTTTGAGATTATTATAATCCCATAAAAAACATGCCAAAATATTTTATAAAGATAAATTTAAAATCAACCAAATATTAAATGATTAAATTAAATAAAAACCACATCTTTCGATGTTCATGTGAACAATATAGGAGGTGTGTTGCACCCTTAGTGGCTGTTTGGTATTGTGGCTGCGGGTGAGGTTCACCCGCAGCCACAAATTTTTCTGTTTGGTAACATTTTTACAACAGTTTTTTAATGGTGGACCCTACCATTAATTGTGGTTGCACCGCAGGTATCAAGAAGCAGCTCTCGGCTGATTCTTGAAATGGAAAAATGGATGAACAGTGGAGCATGGCTCCACTGTTCATCCATTTTCTTCTAACAGTGGAGTCATGCTCCACTATTCACCCATTTTTTTTTATCAATAGTAAAATTGATCTGGTCGAACCGGTCCGGGTCAAAGTTAAAAATACATTGAATCAGGTTCGATCCAAGAAAATAATTTTTTTTTAATTTTTAATTATGTTTTATTCAAAAAACTAGTGTTAAACATTATTTAATGACTATATAAATTAGACGGAGATCGCTTGATGACGCTGCATTTATAGAATTTGACTGCAATCTCAATTTCATACGTGATGGAATTGTAGATAATTTAATGGAATAATAAAAAAAAATTTATATAAAGTGTGATTTATTTTATGATGTAATATCAATAGTTAAATCCATAATATTTAAATTAAAAAGCATCAATATTAATATATATTTCTTAAAATTATTTTATAACTTAAATTTCAAAAACATTCTTAACCAAACACATTAAAACTACTTTTTCTTCAACCTCAATTTTAACCACAGTTTTAACCAAACACCAATTTTTTCAAACCAACCTCAACTAAAAGTACTTTTTATAAAACAACTTTTTTTAAACCACAACCACAACAGCTACCACAATACCAAACAGACCCTTAGTTTTTTAATATTTAGTATTTATTATTATAATAAAATAGATGCTTATAAAATCAAGTAAAAATAAAATATCAAAATATTTATTTAAAATTGTAATAACTTTATAAAAAACAACTCAAAATAATTTATGAAGATAAATTTAAAATAAAGAAAATATCAATATTAATATTGAGTATAAGAGTTTTCCTTCTACTTGGATGAAGAAGAAGAAGACGTACAACCCCTTAAAAGAAGAAAGAAAAAAAATTGTAAATATACTTTGAATAACCTAAGCAAGAGGTTTATAATCTTCACTTTCAAAATTTATTCTCAACATTTATATAAAATGAACAAAAAATAATTTATTTTTAAAATGTAATGATTATTTACTGCAAATTTTCATAATAAAATTACTAATTTAATTATTGAAAGGTCCCTAAAAATCTTGAAAAGAAATTATTTTTGTAAGAAATCCGGTCTCTTTCACCAACCATTAGGATCTTTGATTATAGATAATAGAAGATTGGCATAAACTTGTGATTATTTATTATCCATACACGATGAAAAAGATTATGAAGAATAGATGATTGACATAAACTTGTGATTATTAACTATCTAAACACGGGGAAAAATAACATCCTCAACATTCTGGATTTTTAAAGCATCATAAAAAAAAAAATAGCATTATAGGCACGCTACTTAGGCTCGCTATCCATTGGGAAAAACATGCCTAGGGGGGATGAACTCACATTGAAAAAAAAAAAAAAAAAAACCAAAGAGTTCATAGACTATTATTGAAATTTTTTGTTTGAGCCAATTTTGCCTTGACCAAAAGTTCAAGGGATGATCACCTCTTAGCCTATATATAATGACCAAGTCATCTCCACTACATATACATGTCCTTATGCATAAATAGAAAGAGAAAAGGAGGAAACCATTTGCATTTTGTGTTTATATATTATACGATTCCCCCTAGCTTTGGACTTTGCAGGGTGCGTGGTGGTCTGGTTCTTACCAAGGCAGCCCTGCAAATATGTTGGGGGGGCAGGCAGGGCAGCTGTTTTCAATTTGTTATATACTTTTTCTGGAAGGCCTGGCGATAACCCTTCTCCCTTGTAATTTATATAATATAATAGCGGGAACTACTACAAAAACTCAAACCTTGATTCACTGAAATAAACTGCCAACAATAAGCTGCCAAAAAGGCAATTCCCACCTGCAATCTGCAATTATCCGTTGTTAATCGTCCTAATCTGCTTCAGATTTCAAATATGCTGCCAAAACTACAATCATCCCTCATCTTCCTCTACCTACCAAGCCTTGTTCTGTAGCATCCTTTCATTTGCCTTAAAAGCACTAGCAATAAACTTAGTATCAGAATATGGAACACTACGTAACACCCAGAATACAGAGACTACTTATGTTTCAACCCTCAACTCATTTAAAATGGCCGCAGCAGTTTGAGATCACCCACCAAACTCTTAATTCATTTCGAGGGTCATTTCCAACTATAGAATAAATTAAGAGTCAACAAAAAATACAAATAGAAACACATTTTTGTAGCTTATCAAGACAAAAAAGATGCCAGGGAGATCAAGATCCATTGTGATTGTATCACATTCGTACTATTAAGGTGTCATACAAAATTGTCACAAAACCAATTATAGGCATGGTTAGCTCTCATGATGCTCCAACTTTCTGAGCTTTATTTGGTCTCCCATAATTGTTTTCTCTAGAGCGGGGATGTTTGCCACCACCCCTGTAGTGTTTCCCACCCCTGAAAAACATAAATAAAATTTATAATGGCAGAAATATTTAGCAAAAATGAACCAGCATTATACCCATTGAAGTGAATAACCATATCCCCCCACTCATCAACCACCCCTGGTTTTGGAGGGAAGAACCATTTTTATCAAGTGCTTTATCATCCAAGAGAAGTGGAAATAAGAATTACAATAATACTGACCTTCCTCGGTTGCCCTTATTTTCAAATCGCCTTTCTTTTTGTCCACGGAGTTGGTTCCAGTATTCCTTTTCTGCCTCACCTGAGATTAAAAATAACAGTACCAGCTCTCTCAGTGCCACTTAAAATAATGCATGATTAAAACAAAATAATCCATCAATTAACAAGGAAAATACAATTTTATGACAGAATTCTAGTCGAAAAAACACATCACGACCACTGAAAATAAAGAACCCAAATCAAATTGTAACCAGGGACCCATGAAAATTATCTTTCCACATTTAATGACAGTAAATAAAATTGGTCAACAAATAGAAATGTATATGCAACAAGTTCTGCTTATGTAATCTTGTTATCAATACTAGAATTCCAAATCCAACAGAAACATTAGATACTTGACTAATCAGCCTTGGAATAAAAGACTAGAACATAGCTAAAAAATAAGCATTCTTCGTCTCAAGAATCACATACAAAGAAAAACATTAGTGTTTGATTGATCCATATTTCCGAGATCCTAGATCCTTCTATTTTTCAACAACAATTAATACATTTTAACATTCTTGGATGTCAAACACCAAAAGCAACTGTGAACCTAGCATGGGAAACAGTTTCATGCTAGCTAGCTAGCATCTATCACAGACAAACAGATTTCTTAAAAGGAATCCATACTGAAACCTTTGTAACAGAAGTATCAAAAGCGCTCATCTTAAAATAACAATTCCAGACAACACTCTCCTAAAGGTCAGTTTTGGTGCTCACCAGTCACAGGTTCTAAAGTCACAATGAAATTCTTCACAACCAGACCCTCTTCTTTAGCCAGTACTGCAGCTGCTCGAGCTTTCTGAGCTGCTTCTGCTTCTTCAAATCGAAGGTATCCTGATTCATCTCCCATCTTGAAATCAACATACTACCAAAGTGACATGCATATGAAAAGGAGTCAGTATAACAGATAAAGAACAAAAGACTAGACAGCACCGCATGATTGAAAACGGAAAGAGAAGGCATGCGAGATATCCATGAGAGATCAATGAAAACAGTGTCAAACTTCTAAATAATTATTGCATAACACACACACACACACAGAGGCGCGGGGGGGGGGGGATCATAGAACCTTCACAGTGCCAAATCTTTCGAAGACAGCCTTCAGATCTTCACGCAGAACAACATTCTTGTCATCCTTGGAAGCAGCTGGGTTAGGTTTTTCCTTCCCTTCCTCCTTTTCATTTGAATCTTCAGATGATTTCTCCTCTCCAGTTTTTATTACTGTGCTTTCAGAGCCATTGTCCCCATCAACATGATCCACATTGTTGGCATCATCAGTCTTGACATTTTCTGGCACCTCCTGTTCATTTTCTTTGGTTGTATTCTCTGATGAATTTGACCCTCCATCTGTTTCACAGGCATTTGCATCACCATTGGCAGGCTCCTGTGCACCATTTTGTTCTGCAGAACCTCCAGCTAGGTTACTCTTTAAAGCAAACGCAATAATTAAGCCCTTCGGGTAGCTGTCATCAACAAAAGTGAGAAAATCAGGTTAGCAAACAGTCCTATGTTTGGGTTGGTGGTTGAAACTCAGTTTCATAGCATGAAAAAACTCAAATTGATGCTTTTCATGCTATGAAACGCGGTTTTGACCGCTTAACCAAACCAAGCCAGAGAAGACTCCACAGCCCTATAGGAATACATGGGAACTGTTGATTACTTACTTGCCCTCTCCATTGGAACTGTTCTTGTTATGGGGGCCTGTTGAGGAACGGGAATTTTCAAATTCCTCTTCTTCTTGTGCTCTTTCTGTATCAAATTCCTTCCTGAATTGGAAAGAGAGCATGTTAGGAGCATAAAATATGGAGCAGCAGCTTCTTTATATTAAGTTCTACACTGTGCACAAACAGTATAACTGATTAAAATTTAGCAGCAAAAGATAGACCAAAGGCCCAAGGACGTCATATATTTCAAAAGTTATAGTGCCTTATCAAATATTGCCAAAAAAACTTGTTATACCATAATTTCCAACCTTTTTGTTCCCACAACTTTAATTATCACATGGAACTCTAACTGTTCTACAGATCAAATCACAAACATAGCCACTTCCATCTAAATCAAATAAAAATTTGATAATGATTTAGGTCAAAGCTTTAGCTCATCTTTCACCGCCAAAATGAGAGCAGAGAAACTTGCAAAAGTATAGAATATCACCATTGTATATTTCATGTCACCCCAACTATTTAGTTTAAAATGCTTTGACTATATAAGAATAGATATATAACCACAATTTTCTTATAAAGGTCACCAAGTATCTTATATCACAAGAAAGTTTTAGTCCATTTTATATTTCTACAATGAGAGTAAAGGATAAATAGGAAACCTAAATGTTATAGCTACTAGGTATTTGTCTATGTGCATTAGCTTACTTTGGCTTTAATTCTAGCTCGGCACCTTCAAATACCAAGCTTTGATTTAATATCTTTTCAGCATCTTCCTCTGATGAGAACTCGATCAAAGCAGTGCCACAAAATACCCTTTTGTCACCAACATGACGAGGCATCCTCACACTTGTAACCTGAAATAAGTGTAACATAATCACTCATACTCCAAGCAAAATTTGCCAAATATTTCCCATATTTCCCTCCTCACATGTCAAAAATTGAAATTGAACACGCAGAGCATTAACAACCAAAACAAACAGGGACTCTTTCATTACCTTCGCATGTTGACCAAAAAACGACTCCAGCTCTTCCCGCTTCGCATTATATTTTAACGGTGAGACAGCAACTGTTCTTACATCTAATTGCTCTATAGCCTCATCCGGCTTCAATAGAGCTGCCATCCTGCCTACTTTCTTACCTGCAAACCACCCACCATGAAGATAAAAATAGACGAAACACTGATTACGCACATGCTCTTAAATCATATCCATTAAACTTAGACCCCACCCAAACAAGATATTTTGCACTCTAATTTCTCCCAACATAGCACAAGCATTCCAGAAATTCAAAACTTTCTTTGATCATCCACTTTCTAAGTAACCATACATTAAAATAAGATCACCTGGGAAAGGAAAAAACAACTAACCATCTTCAGAAACTTTAAGAGAGGTAGATTTTCTCAACGTTTCTGCCACAGCCTGAACAGTAGATTCAGGTATTTCTTCAGGCTTTACGTCCATTAATTTCAAGTAACCTTTCATCTTCTTAAACGAACAAATCAAAGCCAAACTCACCACTATTATCTAAAGTCAAGACCAACAACGGCAGCAGCAGCAGTAAAAAACCAAAACTAAACTCAAAACTAACAAAAACCCACAATTTGTATTGAAGAGAATAAGGATACAGCCATCTTCACTGGATTCGATTGTGTTTCTCAAGAAATTATCACGAGGTATGTTGCTGTCACTGAAGTAAAATTCAACCTGAAAATAAAGAGGGAAAAAAAACAATAAAATAAGGATCCTTTTAATGGTTCCAAGAAATTAAGAGAACTGTAGTGGAGAGAAAGTGACCTGTCTAAGGACTTCCTTAGCGGTTTCTTCGTCCAGAGAAGGAGTTGCCATTGTGGTGAGGATGAAGGTAGAGAGAGAAAGTTGTAGAGAGAGTTGTTTTTGTTAGGGTTTTGGTGATATTTTTGGAACTTGAGAGTGCGCTTTTGTAGAGCCGAGCGTATGTTATATACTATTTCAGTATTTTGCTCTTAAAATAAAAGGGGCAAATTAGAGGAGAGTTCAGGAAAAAGAAATGATGTTAATTTTTATTAAAAAATATATATATTCCCAAAATTACTTTTCTAAAAAGATCTGTAATTGTATATATAAAAAAATGATTTTGAGAAGAATGTTTGTAAAGATTTAGCATTGCTACAAAGAAAAACCTAAAATTTGAATGAGATTCTATGAAAGGAGGAAAATTTATATGAAATTCACTTCGAAATGGAAATTACATTTTATCTTATAGTTATTAAACCCGACTTGAGGGTTAACCTAGTCAAGAAACCGAGTTTCAGATCACATAGATTGCATCTGGCCAACTCAAAAAAAATTTAAAAAAAATATTTGAGTTTTTAATATTGTATATCAAAAAAATTAAAAAACAATCCATATAGATATAAGCTAAAAGATTATTTCAAAATGTTTTTTATTTTTCGTTAGAAATATACTATCTTATTCTTTTGAGCTGAAGTATTTAAATTAAATTTTTTTTTTTATCCCGCATTGAAAAAACATAACTTTTTTTCTTGTAAACATAAAGTATATATATTAATGGGTTTTAAATCTCATATTGAAAAAATAAAATATTCTTCTAATATTTATATAGTGAAATTTGATATAAGCTAGTAACTAACTAAAAAGAATGAAGAAAAAAAAAAAAGGTCTTTGGCTATAGAGAAAAACATATTTGAAAAAAAAAAAGATTTTTATTAGGTTTTATCAGGTCACCCGAGTTTTGATTTGATCCGGCAAGTCTAACAATTTTTTTCAGGTCAATTGCAGACCCGAGTTTTGAATGAAACAATCAAATCAGACCGGGTATGATAACTATGTTTTTTTCCCAAGAAAGCTTGCGTATAAATATTTGAAACATCATATTTTTTTAATAATTTCGCTAATAAGAAATATAATATTTCCTTGCAACAAACGTAAAAATAATACCTGGGATATTAAAATGAACTAAAACCCTTTAGGAAAGTAACGTTTTTTTACTATTCATCGGAATAGTTTAAAGATGTTTCACCCCTGCACTGAAACAAACTTAAAACATGCTTTAATGCCTTTTCCAGATTTTCCTGGAAATCATTTTTTTTATTTTTTTATATTTGGCAAATATAACAAAAATTAGTTAAAAAAAACTGAATTCCAGTAATAAAAAAAATCACTTTATACCAGGAAAGTATTTTCCTTTCTTTATTATAAGAAAAACACTTTTTTTTTATTGACAAAATATATATTGTCATCAAGTGATTATAAGGATTGGAGGAATTGGTTGATAAAACGAAGGGAATTGAAAAATAAAGGATTAGGTATATCCGCCGTGTAAGAAATTAAGATAGAAAATTAAGAAGGATCCCTCTTAATTTGTTTAAGATAGAAATGGAAGAGCTCATATTCTTCCATTTCTTTTTTATTTCTAATACTTTCAATTTATATAAACAAATCTGAGAAATAATGTTATTTCAATTAAAAAAAAGCTGATAAGAAAATTATTAATCATTTTATTTCAATTACAAGACATTTTTGTTTTCAAATTAAATTTAATTGGTTCTCAGTGATGAAAAAAAATTAAAATAGTTGTTAACCTAATGTAATATTTTATCCTCAACACAATACTTATTAAAAAAAAAGAGGACTAATAATCACTTGTCAAATGCATATTAAAAAATCATCAAAAACATAATAAAAGGGGACTAATAATCGCTTGATGTTTTTTCAAGTTATTTTTTTAAGTAGGATGTATTTTTAAAATGTATTTAAAAATAGAAACTACCGCACTCTCGAATACATAATAACAGATGATATACAAATAATCTTCATGCTTGTATCTATTGATCTCAATCATATATATTCCTGTTATTTTAATCCAAATCACCTTAATGCTTGTATCTATTTTCATACTTGTATCTATTGATCTTGATCATATCATATCAAGACTTAATATTTATGCATGACTATTGTCGCACGTGTGCGGCGGCGCGGTGATTGTCCACCCTCAAGGAAAACAAAAAATGAAATATTGATTTATTCCTGGCAAATAGGGAGAGACAAGGAATTCTTGTCTCTTATCAGTAAAATATGGACTGGGAATCGCCACCTAGTATTCTGGTTACTAGGAACCCTAACTGGTCTCAGAGATGGGGTACGGAGACTGGTTGCGTAAAGGGAAGGTATTAGCACCCTAACTACGCCCTACCTAAGGCAAGCTGCATTGTTTTGTCTGATAAAATCAAAAGTCATGTTGTGGTTTTGGTTCGTTTACGGTTTAAGAAAAGTCCTTCTCTGTAAGGAGATCCTTATCTTATTGGGTAAAAACCTAACTATTCAAAGTCGTCAAAAGAAAATATCTTTTTAATATCAGGAATACGTTTTACGTATAAATTCATAATCCCTGATACTAAAATCAAACAAAATAAATTTTTTTATTGTTTTTGAGATTTTGGCCAATGTTCTTTTGACTTTAATAAACTGGTTATTAAAGCCAAAATGCATGCTAAAATATTGTTTTTTGACATATGAAAAATACGATATGATTTTTTAGCTTTGAGACACTTGGCCGTATGCACAAAAACATTTTTTTGTTTTTTCAATTTTTTTGTATTTTTGGAAGTTTTTTATGAAAAAAACGAGTATTTTAATACCAGATTTATATTTTTACGATATAAAATACAGACCAACATTAACCAAAATGGATAAAAGAAATCGTGCAGGAAAATTGTAAAATGCTGAAAAAACAAATCTTAATAATAATTTTTTAATTGGGCCAGACTCGGCCCATATCAGTGGCCTGGGCCGGACTCGGCCCAAAATAAATTGGGCCAAAATCAGCCCATAATAAAATTGAGGCCCGGACTGGTTAATGTGCACATAGTAACCCGGTTACTGCGCACACAGTAACCCGTGAATTAATCAGTGAGTTACTGTGCATGTGCACAGTAACCGGGTTACTGCGCACACAATAACCCGTGAATTAATCAGTGAGTTACTGTGCACAGCACAGTAACTAGCTAATTAATCTTCATTTGCTGCAGAACGTAAACGTTTTGCATGCAAATGAAGCTCAAGCGAAGAACGACAGGGACAGGGAGAAAGTTACCTGGAGCGGTGGTGATGCTAGCAGCAGCTGATGCGGCAAGGGTGGTGGCGGCGGCGCTGTCTGTTCGCGGTGCTGTTTTCTTCTCTCTCTCTCCTCTGTTTTACTCTTGTCCGCTTCTTCTTCTTCTTCTTCTTCTTTTGTGTTCTTTTTTTTTCTTCTATTTAGCCTCTCTCTTCTGCTTTCCTCTCTTTGTTTCTCCCTTCTCTTCTCTTCCCTCTCTCTCGGGTTTTTTTTTTCTCGGCCACCCCCCTGTATTTATAGGAAAACAGGGGAGGCCGACGTGGTAGGGCGGCCACTGTTGGCCGCCCCTCCACTATCCTTTAAAAGTATGCAAGTGGCTGAATTGTGGGCGTCTTATTGCACCAAAGCCGGGAAAGAAATTAGGCGAAAAGTGGGGAAGAAGACCCACAGTGCTGTCAAAACAGCACTGTTTCGGGCTTATTATTATTATTATTATTATTATTATTATTTGTATTTATTATTTTTTTATGTGGGGACCCAAAAATGGGTTACAACAGTTGCCCCCCTCTTTACAATGCTTACGGAGCAAAGATTTGTGCATAGTAAGTGTTGTAAAGATAAAATAAAATTGGTCTTCCGAAATTGGTCGTCTCAAAATTTGATTGACCTAAAACTTCAACCGGACCCAAAGTCCTGTGTGTGGTTGGGCTAAACTGAGATTCCTTTCACCAATCCCCTTTAACCAGAACCTAAAATATTATGTGCATGTGGTTAGGATAGACTGAGATTCCTTTCGCCAAACCCCTCTAACCAGAACCAAAATCCTGTGTGTGGTTAGGATAAACTGAGATTCCTTTCGGCAATCCTCTCTAACCAGAACCAAAATCCTGTGTGTGGTTGGGATAGACTGAGATCCCTTTCGGCAATCCCCTCTAACCAGAATCAAAATCCTGTGTGTGGTTGGGATAGATTGAGATCCCTTTCGGCAATCCCCTCTAACCAGAACCAAAATCCTGTTTGTTCAAACCTTTTGTTTTTCAAGAAAGATGGTATATTTTCAGGGGCGAGCTGCCCACACATACTTAAGGTGGTCTATTTTCAGGGGCGACCAGCCCACACACTCACACTGACATTGGTCTATTTTCATGGGCGACCTGCCCAAACATAAAAGTAAAGAGTGGTCTCATTGTAATGAGTGACCTACCTAGATGGAAAAAATATGAAGAATTGGATAGCGAGGGCTTAAAGGCACACTCGAAAAGAGGTAGGGTTAGAAAAACACACTACCCAAGAGGTGAGGGCTCAAAGGCGCACTCAAAAGGAGGTAGGGTTGGAAAACACATTACCAAAGGATGAGGGCTTAAAGGCGCACTCAAAATGGAGGTGAGGGCTCAAAGGCGCACTCAAAAGGAGGTAGGGTTAGAAAACGCACTATCAAAGAGATGAGGGCTCAAAGGCGCACTCAAAAGGAGGCAGGGTTAGAAAACGCACTACCTAAGGGATGAGGGCTCAAAGGCGCACCCAAAATGGAGATGAGGGCTCAAAGGCATACTAAAAAAGAGTTGAGGGCTCAAAGGCGCACTCAAAAGGAGGTAAGGTTATAAAACGCACTACCAAAGGGATGAGGGCTCAAAGGCGCACTCAAAATGGAGGTGAGGGCTCAAAGGCGCACTCAAAAGGAGGTAGGGTTAGAAAACGCACTATCAAAGAGATGAGGGCTCAAAGGCGCACTCAAAAGGAGGCAGGGTTAGAAAACGCACTACCTAAGGGATGAGGGCTCAAAGGCGCACCCAAAATGGAGATGAGGGCTCAAAGGCATACTAAAAAAGAGTTGAGGGCTCAAAGGCGCACTCAAAAGGAGGTAAGGTTATAAAACGCACTACCAAAGGGATGAGGGCTCAAAGGCGCACTCAAAAGGAGGTGAAGGCTCAAAGGCGTATTCAAAATGAGGTGAGGGCTCAAAGACGCACTCAACATGAGGTAAGGGCTTAAAGGCGCACTCAAAAGGAGGTAGGGTTAGAAAACGCATTACCAAAGGAGTTGAGGGCTCAAAGGCGCACTCAAAAGGAGGTAGGGTTAGAAAACGCATTACCTAAGGGATGAGGGATCAAAGGCGCACTCAAAAGGAGGTAGGGTTAGAAAATGCACTACCAAAGGGATGAGGGCTCAAAGGCGCACTCAAAAGGAGGTAAGGTTAGAAAACGCACTACCTAAGGGATGAGGGCTCAAAGGCACACTCAAAATGGAGGTGAGGGCTCAAAGGCACACTCAAAAGGAGGTAGGGTTAGAAAACGCATTACCTAAGGGATGAGGGCTCAAAGGCACACTCAAAATGGAGGTGAGGGCTCAAAGGCACACTCAAAAGGAGGTAGGGTTAGAAAACGCACTATCAAAGGGATGATGGCTCAAAGGCGCACTCAAAAGAAGGTAGGGTTAGAAAACACACTACCTAAAAGATGAGGGCTCAAAGGCGCACTCAAAAGGAGTTGAGGGCTCAAAGGCGCACTCAAAAGGAGGTAGGGTGAGAAAACACACTACCTAAGGGATGAGGGCACAAAGGCGCACTCAAAATGGAGGTGAGGGCTCAAAGGCGCACTCAAAAGGAGTTGAGGGCTCAAAGGCGCACTCGAACAAAAGGTAGGGTTAGAAAACGCACTACCAAAAGGGTGAGGGCTCAAAGGCACACTCAAAAGGAGTTGAGGGCTCAAAGGCGCACTCAAAAGGAGGTAGGGTTAGAAAACGCACTACCGAAGGGATGAGGGCTCAAAGGTGCACTCAAAATGGAGGTGAGGTTATAAAACGCAATACCTAAGAGAAGTGATGATGAAACACGAATATGTCAATATTAAAAGCAAATGCATTATGATTGATATGCATGTATACTTACCTGAGAAATATAGGCCCTCATTTCTTCATGGTATCTTTCTTTTCTCTCAAAAGTTGTAATGTTGGTAGTAAACTTTGATGGCTTTTCCACTTTTGCTTACTCAGGTTACATATTGTGATCTTGACCTCTGGGAAGGGTTTGAGTCATCATACATCTTTGTCCTTCACCTTTTATCTCAAGAGTTGCCAATTTTGCCCGACATTTTCCTTAGAAAAGGAATCATGGAGCCAGCCCTACCATGTGTGTTTGATTGCCCCCCAGCTTGATCATGCCCCCCAAGTGTTCAACTTGGATTTAGTTTGGGGTGAGGATATGTTAAAGTAAGTTTGGGTTTTTTGTACAATGAAATGTTTTCATGCAAAATTTTTGGAACTTCCAAGTTATTCCAATCACAAAAATGATTTTGACATTGGTTCAAAATAAACTTGTTCTAAAAAGTTCAAGTGATTCCTATGGACAGGTTTCTTGAAGTGATGAAAGCTTTTTGCTTTTGGTTTAAAGATGAAAGTGACATCTGGTTGGTCACAAAAGGTTTAAATTTCAATTTGAGGGTTATTGAGAACCGAATTGAGTCAAAGTATTTATTTTATTTGCATGAATAATGATTTGAACCGCACATGAAAGCATTGTCTACCAATCTAGATTGCTTGCCTTTAATCAGAAAGTGCTTTATCAGGTATGTAATGTAGGCTTTGGCTATTGGTTACGAAGAAAATGGATATGTTGCAGGCTCAAAAGGTGTTTAAGGGATTTCAAGACCAAGGATCACTTGTGCTTGTTTCCTGACCTTTTGTCTTTTGGATTTATTGTTTTCAAAATAGTCTTCATGCCCCCTAGTGTCAGGTTTAGGCTTTTCTCTTTGTTTTCTTCGTTTTTGTTTGGTTGAGCACAATCATATCAATTGTTTTTATGAGAAGCTCAAAGCTTTTAGATCCTTTGGATATTCTTCTTTTCTTTTCTTAACCAATCACTGCTTCATTTAAATGATAATGAAAGATTAAAAATTACATGATCAATTCCAGCACCCCTCTTCACTGCTTTGTCTGGATGGTAACATAAAAAGCTCTCTTATTTTGCCCCCCAGTGTAGGGTGTGATCCTAGTCAATGTTATTTCCAAAAAAACATTATTAGGCTCAAAATGGGACTGCAAAGGATATATTTCAGCCTTGTGAAAGGATTATCAAAGATGGCCTTTCCTCATCTCAAATGCACTGCAGTGAGGATCGATAGGTCTTGCTTTCATGCACGTATGCAAAGTGATTTATTCAGTCAAATAAAACTCAGCTTTTGAGTCACCTTATAGTGTTGTTTGTCTTTATTGTTTTTTTCTTTTCAAGTTTTCTAGGTATATGTGTACCTATTTAAGGAATCACTTGAATTTCTAAAATACATTTGTTTTGGACAAATATCAACACGATTTTTGTTTTTGTACTCACTTTGGAGGTTCCAAAAAAAATGAAAACATATGAGATTATGTATGGTTTTGGAAAAAAGGAATACCAAAGGATTCTTTGTAGTTTTGTGAGCAAGAGTTGTTCTCAAAGTGTTATTTACATGTAATAACAATAAAGAAGAGTGTGATGTGAACACAAGAAAACACATAATCTTATTTTACAAGAAAAGCTCATTAACAAAGAAAGTCTTGTTCAAAATCATTAACAAAAGGCAATAACAAGGCAAACGCCATTCCTCTATTTTGGCGAATCTGTTCATAGGCTAACCTCCTCTCAAAAGCTTTGCGTAGAGGACTCAAAGACAAATGCGGAACAACACCACGGTCAAAATTTGAGTTCTATAAAATTCAAGCTATCATGCTGGACCATTGATGCTTTCCAATTCCCCAAACATTTCTTCCTAATATGCTTCAAGCATGATTAGGCAGCGGGTTTGTTTTCACATTGGGGGTATCTTCCAATTCTATCCACCCAGCCTTGATTAATTGCAGAAGCTTTCTCTTGAAGGCGTTGCAGGTATAGATGTTATGCCAGTAATACCGGCATGGTATTCACAATTGAGTTCTGGCTTGTATTAATTAGGATAAGGTGGCTGCAGAGGTGTCAAAGGTTCTGGAGCTATTTGCCCGATGCTCAATAGCTTTTGATACATCTCATTCAGGGGTAACGGTAGTGGAGGTAGTTGTTCTTGAACCCTTTGGAAATTTCCAATTTGGCTTTTGGCTTGAAAGTTTTGGGGTTCAGGTTTTTTGATGTTGGCAATTTGGGATGGAGTATGGTAATTTTGGGATGTATTTGTTTTACCCATGTAGCCATCTTCAACATGGTGAACCTCTTTTCTTTCGAAGCCTCTTTTCTCGGTTGGTGCAGCAATTCTACTACTCTTGACACCTTGCTCTATGCGTTCACATACTATCACAGCATCAGTGAATTATTGGGCTGAACTACCCATTATATGTTCGTAATATGGTGCTTTGAGTGTGTTGGCAAATAAAGAGACCATCTCTTTGTCCAGAAGTGGGGGATGTACTTGAGCAGCTAATTCTCGCCATCGTTGAGCATATTCCCTTATGCTTTCTTTATCCTTTTTCTCTATATTGGACAAACTGGTTCTGTTAGGCGCAATGTCCATGTTGTACTTGTATTGCTTGACAAAAGCATCCACAAGATCTTTCCAGTTGCGAATTTTTGTGTTATCCAATCTCATGTACCAACTCAAAGTTGCCCCACTTAAACTGTCTTTAAAAAAATGCATTAGTAGTTTTTCATCATGTACTACCTCAACCATTTTATTGCAGTAGGACCTGAGATGAGTCATAGGGCATTGTGTTCCATTGTATTTGATGAATTCAGGAACACGAAATTTCTTTGGGACAACCACGTTTGGGACCAAACACATCTCTGCTGCCCGTACCGGATCATATAAGTCTACCCCTTCAATGGCTTTCAATCTGGTTTCCAACGCCTCTATCTTAGCTTGATTAATGCTATCAGATGACTTAGCCTTGTGGGACTCGTTAACATATGCCTCCATGACTGTTGGGGATGGTGCATGTGTCGTTGACTGCACAAATGTTGGATTTTGTCGAGGCTCTTGACCATGTTCACTTATTCTTTCTTCAGGCTGAACTGTAGTAGGAGCCGGATCAAAGGTGATCGGGCGATTAGAAGGACCTTCACCAGAGGTATTTCTTAGTGTTTGCTTAAGTAAGCTAGTGAGGTGAGCCACACTTGTTTTCAGAGACTCCAACTCTTCTTGCAAATAGGCATCACGTTGAGCACGCTTTTCATCTTCCATGTTTCTTGCTCGAAGTCGGGTGTTGTAGACTTTTTATTGGGGACCTATATTTTAATCTGACATGTATGCATGTTAAATGTATGAACATGTAATTTATATGATGAACTTGCCCTTCGAGGGGTGACATATGATTATTACTCTTGCATGATGAAAACAAAAATCTTGATTCTTGCCCACACTAAGGGTTTGCCTTGATGTAAATAAAGATAACACATACAACCTAAGGACATGTTCTATTCATTGTATGAATATGAATAGGTTTTCTACCTGGTCTCAAAAGGGTCTCATATCTGCCTAGTGACGATCTTCGTAAAGACAGTATAGGGGCGTTGCAAGAAATGGTTAAGGTACATATACCAACCATTATCAAGCAGGCACTCAGATATGAGTTGGGTGTTTCACGCATCTGAACCCTGACCAATGGTCATAAGGCAGATCGCTAATTCCTCACTTAACTTAGAAGCTTGTGTGTGCTTGAAAAATGTAAAGCATGTGATGCATGAGGCAGTTCTATACAATGCATGAACAAATATGTATAGAAATTAAAGCGCATAAGAAATAAATAAAGGAAATGCATATTTAAAAATAAACATGCAAACCACAACAAAAAACACAATAATCAGACAAAAACAAAGCTTAGTCCACAAGGTCCCCAGTGGAGTCGACATTCTGTCGCACGTGTGCGGCGGCGTGACGATCGTCCACCCTCAAGGAAAACAAAAAATGGAATATTGATTTATTCCTGGCAAATAGGGAGAGACAAGGAATTCTTGTCTCTTATCAGTAAAATATGGACTGGGAGTCGCCACTTAGTATTCTGGTTACTAGGAACCCTAACTGGTCTCAGAGATGGGGTACGGAGACTGGTTGCATAAAGGGAAGGTATTAGCACCCCAACTACGCCCTACCTAAGGCAAGCTGCATTGTTTTGTCTGATAAAATCAAAAGTCATGTTGTGGTTTTGGTTCGTTTACGGTTTAAGAAAAGTCCTCCTCTGTAAGGAGATCCTTATCTTATTGGGTAAAAACCTAACTATTCAAAGTCGTCAAAAGAAAATATCTTTTTAATATCAGGAATACGTTTTACGTATAAATTCATAATCCCTGATACTAAAATCAAACAAAATAAAATTTTTTGTTGTTTTTGAGATTTTGGTCAATGTTCTCTTGACTTTAATAAACTGGTTATTAAAGCCAAAATGCATACTAAAATATTGTTTTTTGACATATGAAAAATACGATATGATTTTTTAGCTTTGAAACACTTGGCCGTATGCACAAAAATATTTTTTTGTTTTTTCAATTTTTGGAAGTTTTTTATGAAAAAAACGAGTATTTTAATACCGGATTTATATTTTTACGATATAAAATACAGACCGACATTAACCAAAATGGATAAAAAAAATCGTGCTGGAAAATTGTAAAATGCTGAAAAAACAAATCTTAATAATAATTTTTTTAATTGGGCCGAAATCAACCCATAATAAAATTGAGGCCCGGACTGGTTACTGTGCACATAGTAACCCGATTACTGTGCACACAGTAACCAGCGAATTAATCAGTGAGTTACTGTGCATGTGCACAATAACCGGGTTACTGCGCACACTAGCTAATTAATCTTCATTTGCTGCAGAACGTAAACGTTTTGCATGCAAATGAAGCTCAAGCGAAGAACGACAGGGACAGGGAGAAAGTTACCTGGAGCGGTGGTGATGTTGGCAGCAGCTGATGCGGCAAGGGTGGCGGTGGCGGCGCTGTCTGTTCGCGGTGCTATTTTCTTCTCTCTCTCTCCTCTATTTTACTCTTGTCCGCTTCTTCTTCTTCTTCTTCTTCTGTGTTCTTTTTTTTCTTCTATTTAGCCTCTCTCTTCTGCTTTCCTCTCTTTGTTTCTCCCTTCTCTTCTCTTCCCTCTCTCTCGGGTTTTTTTTTTCTCGGCCACCCCCCTGTATTTATAGGAAAACAGGGGAGGCTGACGTGGTGGGGCGGCCACTGTTGGCCGCCCCTCCACTATCCTTTAAAAGTATGCAAGTGGCTGAATTGTGAGCGTTTTATTGCGCCAAAGTCAGGAAAGAAATTAGACGAAAAGTGGGGAAGAAGAAGACCCACAGTGCTGTTAAAACGGCATTGTTTCGGGCTTATTATTATTATTATTATTATTATTATTATTATTATTATTATTATTTTGTATTTATTATTTTTTTATGTGGGGACCAAAAAATGGGTTACAACAACTATGTTTGATGTAAGATATTTATATTTATTTCTTAATACTTATTTGATATATATTAAAGGGATATTACAAGGATAATTGCCTATACTAGTAAAAAAAAACAATCTTTATCGAAAAAACCCATCAAAATATTTTTGTATTTATTTATCTTTTAAAAAGATCTTCATACCAAAAAACCCAAATATCTAACTCTTACTTAATACCATAAACTGATTTGGCTTTCTTCATATGAAAACAAACATATTTTAAGCTTTTAAAATTGAAAAAAAATATATTAATAGGTTTTATTTATGAAAAATTTCACAAGGTTATATCTCTATAATATTATATGACATATATAGTTATATTTTATAAAATAAGCTATATATGAATATAGGATATAATAAAAAAATTTATCATTATACTTTTAAGATTTTATTTTTTTATTGTAAGTGATTAAATATTTATATTTAATATTTTTTATATATTAGATAAATTTTTTAAAAAAATTAATTCATTAATAAATTATTTTCCAGTTTATTTTTCATAACATAATCAAACACTGGAAAGTGTTTTTCAGTTTATTTTCTATAACATTACCAAACATCGAAAAGTAATTCACTTTTCAGGAATTCACTTTCCTAGGAAACCACTTTTAAAAAAAAAACTACTTTTCTGCAAACAAACGAGTTTAAAGAGCTTGTTTTTTTATGATTTATTTATCATTATAAAATAAAATGGAGATAAATAAGTATTTTTTTTTAATCTTAATTGCAAAATAAAACAACTCAAATAGAAGGAAAAAAATTAAATCTTGCGTCAAATGGTATTTTTGTATTTTCAATAATTGAAGCATGAGAGCACCTTAGTATTTACACATATATAAAAATAAAAGGTAATAAACAATTTAAATGTACAATAAAACTACAAAAATAATATTAAATAAAAACAATTAAGTATTAGGTCAAGGGATATTTTTGGCTTTTCAAAATGATTTTTTTATAATTATATATTCAGCTTAGGGGTAATTTCATGTTTAGCTAAATAAAAAAAACAAAACAAAAAGGTGGGCGCGTGGGAGGTGATTGCTCCCTTCAAGTGGCGCTTGGGGCTCCTCAAGGTGTCAAAAAAATGTCTTTTCACTGTATTATTGAAAGCGTTATCGTGTCCTTTTCTTGATAGTGTGACGCGTATTTTCATTGGTGGTCTAATTTGGTGTCGATATGCCTTTTTTTTCCCTTCTCTCTCCTCCCCAAAAAATTAGAGTTTAGTCCTCTTAGTTGTTGGCATTTCAACTTCAATCCCTATTATTTTGATTTTTGATTTTTTATCTTAGCTTTTGTATAAAAATTTTATTTGTTTTCAATTTCATCCTTCATTCTAAATTTACCAAATATTATACTCTCAAATGTGGTCCTTATTATTTGGATTTATAATTTTTATCCTTGATCTTTTTATAAAAGTTTTAGTAGTTTTTAATTTCATCATTTGATTCAAATAAATGATATTATATTTTTCAATTCGATCCTCGTTTTTTTGATTTATTATTTTTTTCTTAGTTCTTTTATAAATGTTATTATCCCTTTTAATTTCACTCTTTAATTATAATATTGTTTTTATTTTTTATGTCAGTTTGATCATCATTTTTTTTTAATGTTTTTTTACTATTTATTTTTTAATTTCATCCTTAAATTAAAATATAAGATTTATTTTTTATTTTGTTTTTAATCCTTATTTTTTAATTGTTGTTTTTTAAAATCCTTTTGTATAATTAAAATTTTTTCATAAAAAAATAAAAAACAAGCTTTATAATTTTTTTTATTTTTTAATCGAGTTATTCAAAACTTGTGATATGGGTTGTTGATTTAGTGAAATGTGGGTTGGCTCACCATTAATTACTACTAGGATAACAAGTTTACCATGAATGATTTTTTATATCATTTCAACACTTTAACATCATTTTTAACAAAATAAAATAAAATAAAATAAAAATCTTATAACAAAGCGTGGGGACAAAGCTAGTAAAAGTCTTAAAAATCATTGTTGTCATTTTTTGAACATCATTTTTACGAGAAAAAAAAAAGGTCTTATGGCAAAGTGTGGGAACAAAGCTAGTAAAAGTTTTAAAAATCACTGTTGCCATTTTTTTAAGAAAAACAAGTGAAAATTAGAGTTATGTTCTTTTCTAATTTAATCGACTGTCTATGAATCTGGGATTTGAGATATTATATGGATCTGAGCTTTTTTTATTTATTATCTTTTAACGTTTTTTTCAAGTGGATTTAAAGAGTTTAAAGTATGTTTTAACATTTTTTAAAAAATATATTTTAACAAGATTGAGAATTAGGTATCTCATGGAAAAATATTAAAGAGGGTTCTTTAATTAAACTATTCTTCTTCCAATGCCTCATTTTGTTTGGTGTAAAATGGTTTCTTGAAAAATATTTTCTAAACTTTTATATATTTGCTTGCCATCCCTCCTTCTTTGTTTTTTTTTTTTTAGCATATTTGTTTTTGCTATATGCTTAATCTACATGCATTTACTGTTAAATACAAATCTTCTGTGTAATGCATCTTTTTTTATTCTTAAGCATTGATTATAAAAATGATATCATAACTTGATGTGAAAATGCAAGCTGCCATAGCCTTCTTTGCAGCTGAATACATAGATAGAAGGGGAAATCTGGTTGCCTCTATACCTAATTCAAATTTACAACCTTTTCTTATTCGAAATTCAGCAACCTATAATTGTGATCCAAGTAAAAACTATTGAAAGAGTTCTTTGAAACTGCTAATTAACAAGGTCTACTCTCTACTTGAATCCCTAACTAGTTTCTTCAATATAGTAGTATTTCAGCCAAATTAAAAATTATAAATCAAAGTTGGTTTTTTCCTTGCCATAATTATTTAAAATAAAAAAAAATGGTTTTTTTTCATGAACACTTTTACAGATCACTTCTATGAGTATACGTTGTTGTTGATGAATGAGAATTTAAGAGGATAGGATCTTAGGATTTCAAGAAAAACCAACTCTCTTAAATTCTGTCGTATTTTCTGTTTTTATTTTTATTAATTTGAATTTTCTTTCTTATTTTTTAATATTTTCTTAGATGAAATTGAAATATTTTATATAAAATTTAAAAACAATATTGAAGTTTATTTATATATATTCTGTGTTACAATTACTGAAAATTATAAAAAAGATTGTTACAAAAATAAACAGGCTGTTAGTGAATTCATTTATATCCTCTAGTGTTAACAAGAATGTCTGTACTCTCTCTTGCAAATGACACTGAGAAGTTTTATAGATTTTTTTATTTGTGTATTTTAAAAATAGTTTTGAAAAAATTTTAAAAAAAATTATTTGTTTTAATTTTTTTTTATTTTAAATAAATTTGATGTGCTGATATTAATAATAAAATTTTTAAAAATAATATTATTATTTTAATATATTAAAAAAACACTTTTAAAAATAAATATTACTACACCAAAACTAAGGTATTCGGTTTTTAGAGCTCAAGCATACGGCTCCATCTCGTGGAAAACATTGCATGATGGCAATGGGTCTCACGGACCCATATCGTGGAAAAAATGTATCCGGTGGAAAATTTGCTGCAATGTCTTCTGCATCAAAATCTTTTTTGTTTTGATATAAAATATTTATTTCGTGTACATTTGAATTAGGAAGATTAATAAAATAAAGTTGAAAGGATTATTTTTTTTTTCATATATTTTTTATTCAATGATCACTTAATATCCTTATATTAGTTTTCAAGTTTTGAGATATAAGTTGATAGCTCTTTTCTCTTCTAAGAGAAGAAATATATCACAAGATTAAAAACTAGTTTATATTTCATTAAAATAAATAAATAAATTACTTATATAGTAACAAATTTTTTTATCTTGAGTAAATAAATTGGTTTATGTTATAAAATTATGTATCAAGAAGTTTACAATAATAATATAATTATTAAACAGTAAATAGAATATATAAAAACAATAGAAATTAGGGAGATAAAAAAAAAATATTTTTATTTTATATGGATTTGTAGGTATATTTATTGACAATACTTCTATTTACTCTCTCAACAATGCTTTTATTTATAAATACATATATATAAATACTTGTAACCTCAAAAATTATTAAAAAAATATAAATTTAAATGAATTTTGAAATATTCTAATTATAATAAAGAATTTATATTTCCATTAATTAATCGGTAGTTCCTTTTTTTTCATGATACTTGAAGAATATATTAAAATAATTATTTAAAGAATGATCAAAACAAAAGAACGAGAAGTCAAGTCAGTTGAAATTGCATATTATCCCTTTTCAAGCGGCAATGGTCTCTCAGCCCATCTTGTAGAAAAAACACTTGAAATCATTAATGGTCTCACGGACCATCTCACTAACGCATATAGTAGAAAAAATACAGATGACAATGGTCCCCACATCTCACATGTTAAATAATATATTTATTTTGTTTTATTTATTAAATGTAAAATAATATTTTTAATTTAATTTATATGTAATTTTTTTATATTTAAATTAAAACAAGTATTTTAAAATAAAAAGATTAATAAGAATTTTATTTATTTTTTTATTCATATTTTTTATATTAATTTAAATTGCTTTAACATCATAGACCCATTCACACTGCAAATCCCTATCTCTTTACTACATTAAAATAATAGATGATAATAATGTTTGATTTTGCCAACACCATTGCAATTAAGGCATGATTTTCTTCACGTGATTTCCGTAAAGAAAACAGCGAGGGCTCTAATATCCATCATCTTCATGAAAAGTGAGCTGGCTACTCAACTTTTCGGTTAATTATTTTTATGTAATTTAATTTAATTTTTATTAATGTTAATATTTGAATCAACTTGTGTATATCTAATAACCATTAACATTAACATTAATATTAATATTTGAATCAGCTTGTGTATATCTTTACTAATCTCACGAGTTTTAAAATTAATAATCATATAAACCTCTAATAATTATTTTATTAACAAAATTCAATTTTATTTTACTATGTGATATCAATTGATATTAGTGAGATCCAGTTCAGCTTGACAAATTCATCCATAATGTCTCTCCATAGTATCTTTGTAGGTTTACATACATCATTTTACATGAAGAGATATAATTATCAAAATTTTATATTTTAATATTATAATTCATAAAATTATTTTCCTTCTTTCTACATAGTTTATAGTATCAGAACCTTGAAATATCTAAGATTTTCATTCCAAAGTTTTTTGAAAATCAATTTTATTTTTACTAGAATCTTTTTTTTTTCACACTTTAGAAATTCAACCAATTTTTTTTTCACACTTGAGAAATTCAGCCAAAAAAAAGTTCTAAGGACATTTGTGGTCAGATTTGTAGGCAAACAAAAAGGGTCAAAACCCACTAATATTAGTTGATGATGGCATTTAAATTATTCCCCTTTATGAATCCTATTCTTTCTTTAAAAGTTCGTATCCAACTTATCAATTATACATTGAATTAATTGGTGCCGCACAGATTCATATAAAAAAAAACGTTGCGCGCTCACAGCCTGCAAGAGGAATTATTTTCTAGACCTTGCCTCTTCCATTTTGTTGCCATTTTCTGTAACAAAAATTTGTAAATATCTTTTACTGTGAAGTTAATATTATTAAACTTTTATTTTTCCATATTTCAAGAAAAAAATATCTCTTGCTTTAATTTCATTCTCGTTTTTATAAGAATAAACACAATATTTCAAACACGCACGAATACAATATCTATAGAATAACTTTGATATTGAAAGTTTTTGGCAGTTTTGAATTTGACCTACGTATTTAAAAAAAAAAAATTAATTATATTATTCCTTTAGTTTTGGTGGGGTTAGTATTGTCCTTCTAATTGCTATTTTTTTTGTTTTTTACCATACAATAAGTGAAATAAATTTGAATTGATATTTGTTTTGTAATGTATTCCCTTTAATATTAAATATTTTTGGATATTTGTGTTGTAAATTTGAATTGATCATCTGTAAAAATCAAGTAATAATGTAATATACAAGAGAAGTAAAAAGTCATGGAATTGAAAAGCTCCCCTGTATATAAAGCCTCAAAACCAAATGGAACTGTATAAATTGATACAACATCGCTTAAGTATGCCTTTAAACTTGTTTAAATCTTAAAACTAGAATACACAACGATGCACCAAGTCTTGGTACCATCAAGGCTATGAAAACCCAAACTTTGATAAAATGGAAAGATTGTCCACTAGAAAATAATAGCAAATGTTGATGCTCACCTCAATAAAGTGAAACCAAGCTCGTCGCCAATATGGATTTATGTATAGAACCACACCTATTACCAGCAGCACCATGATGTATGCAACCCAAAAGGTCACATAGAAAACCTCCATATCCATGAAGCCACCATTATCTTCATTGTTCGTTGAAGTTGACGTTGGTGATGGTGGCATAGCCGCACCACATATTCTGGGTAGCGGTTCTCCACAAAGAAAAGGGTTGTCCTTGTAGCAGCTCTCCTCAAACGTGGCAAACTGTGCAACTCTCGTAGGAGTCTTACCGGATAAATTATTGTGAGCCACACTAAAAACTTCTAGAGAAAATAGTTCAATAAGTCGAGGTGGGATTTCTCCATCCAGTTTGTTGTAGGAAAGATCCAAGCTCTCTATTTCCTTTAAGTTTGAAAATGTTGGTGGAATTGGTCCGGTCAAACTGTTGTGCGAAAGGTTCAATGCCTTGATCATACTGAGGTTTCCAATTTCAGGAGGAATCTCTCCTGTAAAATTGTTGCATGAGAAATCAATTCCTTTGAAGTACCAGATAATGTCGCCTTTATAAGAAAGGGATACATTCTTCGTTGTAAACTCGAAGGATTGTTGAGATATGGCCAGCAAATCAAAGTAAGTGCTTTTTACTGGGAAATTATGAGTAGATATCATCCAAGAGAGGATGTTACCAGAAAGGTGGTTATGAGAAAGATCAATCAAGACTAATTGGTCCAACTTGGATAATTGAATTGGGATTTCACCTTCAAGATTGTTATAACTCAAGAGTAAAAATCTCAAGTTAGATAGCCTGTCAATCCATTCTGGAATTGTACCGGTTAAATTATTATGGGAAAGATCTAATGCGAATATCTCAGAGGAGTCATAAAATGCCATTGCGATCGACCCTTGCAACTTATTTCTAGACAAATAAACATATCTCAAATTTGAAGAAATGCCAAATCTAGGTGGTAAACGACCAGAGAAATTATTCCATGATAAGTCTAAGAATTCAATAGGAGACATATTCCCTATCCATCCAGGGATCTGCCCTTGCAAACTGTTGTTGGATAGGTCTAACACTTGCAGCGAGCTAATGTTACCTAATGAGAAAGGAATGCTTCCATTGAAACCATTGTCGGACATAAATAAAAATTCTAACCTTGGCAAAAGAGCTCCGATTTCTGAAGGGATTTGGCCTTGGAAGTGATTCATGGATATACTTAGGAATGACAAATTCACATGAGAATTCTTTGGCAACAAGAAAGGACCCGAAAGAGAACAGTTTTCTAAATCAAGCTCTTGTAGGTATGTGTTGTTCTCAATCAACCAATTTGGAAACTCTCCCTTTATTTGGATGTTTGCAAGACTCAAAGATTGCAGGCTGAACTGATGGTAAAGGAACTTGGGAAATGCTCCCGCACCTTGTCCATGACCGCTCAAAAAGAGGGACTCTAACTGGAACTTTGGGCTCAGATTATGATCATCCTCATCTGGGTATATTTCATTATCAAAACTATAAAAAGACTTAAGTTTTGAAAGGTTGTATAATGGGCTCAATGAAATAGGAATCTTCAAGTGATTGGAAGAGAGAAAGAGTTGTTGAAGGGAAGTCAGATTTGCCAGACACGAAGGCAAGATACCACTAAGATTATTGTCGTTGATATATAGCACTTGGAGATGATGTAAGTCGCATAGGCCTGGTCACATTATAATTTAGAGAAAATTAAAACTCTGAGTGTCTAATGAAAAATATATAACCTTAAGAGAAAGAGAGAGTAAGAGTAATCAACCTTACCTATGGTTTGAAAGATGCTATTGTTAAGAGTATTGGAACTCAAATCCAAGAATTCCACGTTCTTGAGATTAAGGAAGCCTGCCACAATTTAGAAATTATAATAACGTAGAAGCAATTAAAATTATAAAGGAAATGAAAGACTAAGAGTTATTAACCTTACCTATGGTTTGAAAGATGCTATTGTTAAGAGTATTGGAACTCAAATCCAAGAATTCCACGTTCTTGAGATTAAGGAAGCCTGTCACAATTTAGAAATTATAATAACGTAGAAGCAATTAAAATTATAAAGAAAATGAAAGACTAAGAGTTATTAACCTTACCTTGGGTTGTAGGTATTCGGCCATCTAGTTTGCAGCTCTGCAAAGATAAAGTTTTAAGAGAGGTCATCATTTCGATGGCTTGGAAGATGCTATTGTTAAGAGTATTGTAACTCAAATCCAAGAATTCCACGTTCTTGAGATTAAGGAAGCCTGCCACAATTTAGAAATTATAATAACGTAGAAGCAATTAAAATTATAAAGGAAATGAAAGACTAAGAGTTATTAACCTTACCTTGGGCTGTAGGTATTCGGCCATCTAGTTTGCAGCTCCGTAAATATAAAGTTTTAAGAGAGGTCATCGTTTCGATGGCTTGGAAGATGCTATTACTGAGAGTATTGTAACTCAAATCCAAGTATTCCCAGTTCTTGAGATCAAGAAAGCCTACCACAATCAATTAAACAAAAATTATATTAAGGTAGAAGGAATTAAAATTGGAAATAATTCATTACTTATTAATCATGGCTAAAAAAACTAAAAACATATTTTAAGTGTAGAAATTGTACTGTCCATTTAAGAGAAGGATTTTTTGTACATCTGACCCAAAAAATAAAAATACATCATTGTTAATTTATTCTCCTCCTAAAAATAGCACTCTCTATGTATGAAGTTACCTTTTCATTAAAGAAGTTATTGTTTTTTATGTTATCATTTTATTTACATTATACTGAATTAGTGTTGAGAGAGAGAGGGGGGGAATTAAATTGAAATATTATTTATATTAAATGGATGGTAGAATTTTAAAATAATAAAGATTTCAATTGAGTTAATTTCTAAATTTTAGATTTAATTGTCTCTCCAAGACTTGTCTTGTAGGTTGCTAAAACATAAAAGAGAAAATCTAAGTAATAGTGGAGTTAAAATTTGTTAATTTACCTCCAGAAGGTACAGTGCCATTAAGTTCTCGCAATGATAGATTTTTTAGAGAAGGCAGTGCTCCAATGCTTTGAAGAGACTGTTCATCTAAAGAACAATCATCCAGATACAACATTTCCAAAGAGCTTAAATTTTGAAACTCTGTTTATTGAAAAGTAGCAAATTGAATTTTTGAATTAAACCCAAATATATAAACATCACTATATATATAATATAATATATAACTTACCGTCACCTAATTTTCTTCCTCTAAAATCATTGAATGGCAGATAAAGTGTTGTGAGGTTTGGGAATGCTCCTAATGATTGTAGTAACTGGAAGCTACTTCCATAGGTTGTGATATTACCTAGCCATAGAGTACTCAAGTTGCTTGGACCTGCAAGTTAGTCAGGGAAGAAACGTATAATTAATATTGTATGGATATTATTTTCTTGATGCTACCAGCCAGGTAGGTAATGTGAATGTGTTACTAATTACCTCTTGAGGCTACTAATTTGTTGATATTGTTACCGTCCAGACTCAAGTACTCCAAGCTGCTCAAAGATTCTTGATATTTATATATAAAAAATAAATTAATACAATACTCATTAATTGTGTTTTTTCAAATTAAATTTAATAGATAATTGTGTTAATTAAATTTAATATTTATAAAAATAATAGTATATAAAAAACTAACCTTTCAAATCTATTAACCCCTCCAATCTATTATAATCTAAAAATAGATATTTAAGAGATGGAAGCCCCTCTCTATATATGATAGAATACTGTTAGCAAAGCTATTATTTCTCAAGTCAAGGTACTTCAAATTGCTCAATTTCTGTAACTCATAACCACCTATATAAACAAATAAAAAATAAATTAATTAAGACTTCATGTAAGGAATAAAAAAAGATAATATTGATGAAGAGGCATGTAATTGGTACGATGAATTCATGTAAAGAGGTTGAAAGAAAGATTATAATTTGCTACTTGTCCATTGCTTCCATCACTGACTTAGTGTTCGTTATGAATATGCATTTACAGGTAAAGCTGCTAGCATGCATTTCACCGTCAATGAGAACCAAAATGATTATATTAATAATGTAAGGAATTGAACAACTCCTTTTTACTAAATATGCTTTCTATTTTCTTCCATAGAGAACCAAAATTAATGATAGTAATTAAACAACACCTTATTTGATTAATTCTAAAAAAATAAAAGTAACATAAATATTTTGTAATACTTAAGAGAGCAAACCTCTCTTCTCAACCCAACCAGCTATATGATTGTCCATCAAGGAGAGATAGTGGAGTTGGTGGAAAGGAAGGAACAAGGAGGCATTCAAGTACCAATCTCCCAGCTCCTGGTTCCTCACGCTTCTAAGATAGA
This sequence comes from Populus tomentosa, assembly GCA_018804465.1. Classification (NCBI taxonomy): domain Eukaryota; kingdom Viridiplantae; phylum Streptophyta; class Magnoliopsida; order Malpighiales; family Salicaceae; genus Populus; species Populus tomentosa. The sequence goes on from CM031979.1 coordinate 20,916,698, forward strand.
GCTCGGTGACTCGACCTGTACTGCTGTTGCACCAAATACGTTCCCAATCCCACTCGCAACAGTTGGCGTGGTCTATTCTCCAGGAGGGAAGGGAGGTGCCATTGGGATAGTTAAGAGAATCTTTGAGGTGCAACAGAGCGATCCTCTCTTCCTCCAAGCAACCAAGAGGCTGCCATCCTTGCAGCGAAACCATCAGAATCACTAACAGTACCGTCAACATCTTAATATCAGAATATAAACCAAGAGGGAAGGTTGGATCAATATTTGTAATAGAGGACAGCTAGCGAGGAGGTTCAGGCTTTAATTTATAGAGGACTTCACGGGCCCACCTTTTGGAAACGATTATCTGGCAAGTAGAGAGCGTTGGAGAAAACTGCATGATGGCAATGGTCTCCCATCCCCTCTCGTGTAGAATATATATAATTCATGACTTTCTTATGCTAGTTTTAGTACATTTATCTTTAATATATATATAATCTCTTTCTTTCTTATTATAATACTTTTAATCTGAATATCTTTTTGGAAAAAATAAATGATGAAAATTTGGTTATTAAACTTTTAATTGTTATATGTTATATTTTGATTTTTTTTTAATTTTATCTCTTATAATTTGATTTAATTTTATTTTTATATCAACTTTGGCTCTTATTTTTTTTTTATTGTCATTGACTTTTTTTATTTTTTTTAATTAAAGTTTTCATTTGTCAGATTTAATCCTCATTCTTTTAATTTTTATTTATTTTATTTAAAATAATTTATAAAATTATAATTTTTTTTTAATTTCATTATCTTTTAAAAACTTTATCTGTCAAATTTATTGGTCTCTATTATTTTAATTATTATTTACTTTATTTAAAGACTTTGACTTCAGGTCAACGTCTTGAGAATGAATATGAGTTCCTGTTAATTACTCTGAAGCAATTCATCTTTTCTTTTAATTTTTTTGGTACTGTATGGTTCAGATGAAGATGAGTTTCTTAAGCTAGTTGTAGTATATAGAGAATTTTTTAAAAAACATTTTAGAATTATAATTCACATCTGAATTAATAATATAATAGGTTTTAATATTTACTTTTAATATATATAAAATGAAAGATATTATGAGCTTTTGATTAATGATGTTAAGCCACATATGTTTATAAAAATAATTTCTATTAAACCAAATGATATGTTTAAGAGTTCGCAATATGTATTTTGAATTTAATATTAATAATTATAGCTCCCTAAAATAAATTTATTTAATTAATAAAAATTGGTCTATTTTTGCTATCTCATCTCTCAATCTATCAAAATTCTAAATATATAGCATTTAGCGTTAGGAATTATACCCAATGAATTATACATATTAATCACTTGATGAAAAATTAAATATGACTAGAAAACAAATACAATAAAAAATGACAGGATATTAATCTAAGGTTCCATTAATTAGTTGTGGTTGCATTTTAACACGCTAAATTGAGATTTATTTTCTTATACACAAAATTAAAATTAAAACATATTGCTTACAAGGCAATATAATCTCACAGGATTCATCTCATCTTGTAGAAAAATACTCTTGATAGCAATAGTTTCAAGAACCCATCTTACATTGCACCTTCGTATCCATTACTTGTTCAATTATGATTCATTCAATGTTATTAAAATCTAATTTAATATAAAAATATTTTTGATATTAGTATCAAAAACTAAAATAAAAAGATTAAATTAAAATTTATTTTTATTTGGAACACAATACCAAGCAAAAAAGTCTATCAGAAAAGGAAGATATTCGAAGAATAAATGAAAATAAATAAAACCAAAGCTGATGAATTAGAAACCAAAAGATGGACCAAATTTGTCTTTGTAGTAAGCCATTTTAGTGATGGGGTAAAAACTTGACGGAAATATAATTATTTATTTATCAAAACAATTATTTATTCTAGAGAAAAACCCAAGAGGCAACCATCCTTCCAAAAAAACCATCTTTATTAACGCCATCAACATTTAAATTAATAGCCCCATCTTAATATAAATGCTGATCAATTATTATCACTATAAAAAACATGGACACATTTTTTTTCTTCAATTTGAATACTTATTTTCACAAAATTTTATCAATAAAATATCTTTATTAGTTCTATTTTTATTTGAAACACAGTACCAACCAGTTATTGAAATCTAGTTTAGCTTAAGAGGATGTGATTAAATTAATTATTCCAATAAATATGGTCGTTCCTATCCACCACTTTGATTATTATTCACTTTCTTCATTTTTTGTATGTTTCACTACTTGATGATTCAAAAATTATCTATTTAAAAAAAAATTATGGACTGGTATGGTAGTTGGATCTATTTTCTTTTTTTGTGTGGTTCAATTAATTATTTTGATAAATATTTGGGGGAAATTAAAATTAATTATTGCTAAAGAGGCACCAAAGCCTTTGATATTTTGAAAAGGCATGTAATTCGATACTAAGGGAATGTAATATAGTTGTTAACTACTGGCGTCAACGTGATAAAGCAATTAATTATAGTGAAAATAAAATAGTTAACAACGACAAGCTGAATTCAAGTTAGATTTAAAGTTGGATGATACCTTTTTATTTAAAAATAAATTAAAATATTATATTTTTTTATAAAAAAAATACTTTTAATATCAGTATATTAAAAAAATCAATAAATATATATATAAAAAATTTTAAATAAAAAATTCAAATTTTATTTGATTTTCATTTAAAACACAATACGAACTGGGGCAAATCCAAAAAAAATCTATCAAGGAATGAAAATTTTCGGAGAATTACTGAAAATAAATCAAACCAAAGCCATGGGAATTAGACACCAAAAGATGGACCAAATTTGTCTACAGTGAGCCATCTCAGTTGTGGGGCAAAAACTTGATGGAAAGATAAATATTTTTTCATCAAAACAATTATTTATTATGGAAAAAAGCCCAAACTCAATTATTTCATTTGATCAAAGTCAAAAATTTGGTACACTAATAAAAAAAATCTACTAAAATGGATGGCATTTAAACAACTCTGAATTTTCACATGCTTTATCTTCTAGGCAAGAAGAGATAATAAAAGTAGGTGATGTTCTTTTCTCTAGCTGTAAATGGATGGAGACATCAATATCAGAAGCATGAATAATTTTTTTTTCAATTTGAATATTTATATTCACAAAATGTGATCAATAAAATATCTTCATTAAATACATAGCAATTTACGTTAGGAATATTGATAAAAAAAATAAATATAACCAGGAAAAAAAATATTTTTTTTTTGATAATATTGGAGAAAAAGAGTATCTAATTCTAGTAAAGCATTTAAATTTTCATTGAAAGATGCATCGTATATTAATCTAAGGTCCATTTTCCATTAACTAATCGATAGTTGTATTCTAACACTTGAGATTTATTTTTTATGTTTAAGCATTTAATTCTTTTTTATACACTAACTTGAAATTAAAGCATATTACCCCTTCTCAAGCTTATAGGGCAATGGTCTCATGGACCCGTCTCGTAGAAAAAACAAAAAACGCTTGATAGCAATGGTCTCATGGACCATCCCACTGGTCTATATCATGGAAAAAAATGCAAATGATAATGATTTTACAGACCATCCCATTAATCCACATCGTGAAAAAAATGCAGATAGCAATGGTCTCACATACCCATTTGACACTACATCCATTTTTTACTTGTTGATTATGTTATAAAAAATACTGATAAGTACTTTAGAAATAGAAAAAAGAAGACTCGTTTGAAAATTCTATTTGGCAATGTATGATTTGAAAATTCTATTTGAACGGTAGGCGAGCCGAATAAAAAAAGGGAGTGTTACCTCATCTTAATGGTATTTAAAGTTGGCTAGCATTATTTTTTAAAGTTTTTTTTTATATTTTTATCTTAAAAATATTTTAAAATCAACATATCAAAAAATTTTTATATATATATATATATATATAAAAATTTAAATAAAAAAATCAAGGGCATATCTAAGAAAAGTCTAATAAGGAACAAAGATATGTAATTGATATAATAACAAAAAAATTGGTATACTGATAAAAAAAATCTACTAAAATGGGTGGCATTCAAACAACTCTCAATGTTTACATGTTTTATCTTCTAGGCAAGAAGAGATAATGAAAGTAGGTGATGTTCTTTTCTCTAGTTGTAAATGGATGGAGACATCAATATCAAAAGCATGAATAATTTTTTTTTTCAATTTGAATATTTATATTCACAAAATCTGATCAATAAAATATTTTCATTAAATACATAGCAATTTACGTTAGGAATATTGATAAAAAAATAAATATAACTAGGAAAATATATATATATATATATATATATATATTGATAATATTGGAGAAAAAGAGTATCTAATTCTAGTAAAGCATTTAAATTTTCATTGAAAGATGCATCGTATATTAATCTAAGGTCCATTTTCCATTAACTAATCGATAGTTGTATTCTAACACTTGAGATTTATTTTTTATGTTTAAGCATTTAATTCTTTTTTATACACTAACTTGAAATTAAAGCATATTACCCCTTCTCAAGCTTATAGGGCAATGGTCTCATGGACCCGTCTCGTAGAAAAAACAAAAAACGCTTGATAGCAATGGTCTCATGGACCATCCCACTGGTCTATATCATGGAAAAAAATGCAAATGATAATGATTTTACAGACCATCCCATTAATCCACATCGTGAAAAAAATGCAGATAGCAATGGTCTCACATACCCATTTGACACTACATCCATTTTTTATTTGTTGATTATGTTATAAAAAATACTGATAAGTACTTTAGAAATAGAAAAAAGAAGACTCGTTTGAAAATTCTATTTGGCAATGTATGATTTGAAAATTCTATTTGAACGGTAGGCGAGCCGAATAAAAAAAGGGAGTGTTACCTCATCTTAATGGTATTTAAAGTTGGCTAGCATTATTTTTTAAAGTTTTTTTTTTATATTTTTATCTTAAAAATATTTTAAAATCAACATATCAAAAAATTTATATATATATATATATATATATAAAAATTTAAATAAAAAAATCAAGGGCATATCTAAGAAAAGTCTAATAAGGAACAAAGATATGTAATTGATATAATAACAAAAATTTTGGTATACTGATAAAAAAAATCTACTAAAATGGGTGGCATTCAAACAACTCTCAATGTTTACATGTTTTATCTTCTAGGCAAGAAGAGATAATGAAAGTAGGTGATGTTCTTTTCTCTAGCTGTAAATGGATGGAGACATCAATATCAAAAGCATGAATAATTTTTTTTTTCAATTTGAATATTTATATTCACAAAATCTGATCAATAAAATATTTTCATTAAATACATAGCAATTTACCTTAGGAATATTGATAAAAAAATAAATATAACTAGGAAAAATATATATATATATATATATATATATATATATATATATATTGATAATATTGGAGAAAAAGAGTATCTAATTCTAGTAAAGCATTTAAATTTTCATTGAAAGATGCATCGTATATTAATCTAAGGTCCATTTTCCATTAACTAATCGGTCGTTGCATTCTAACGCTTGAGATTTATTTTTTATGTTTAAGCATTTAATTCTTTTTTATACACTAACTTGAAATTAAAGCATATTACCCCTTCTCAAGCTTATAGGGCAATGGTCTCATGGACCCGTCTCGTAGAAAAAACAAAAAACGTTTGATAGCAATGGTCTCATGGACCATCCCACTGGTCTATATCATGGAAAAAAATGCAGATGATAATGATTTTACAGACCACCCCATTAATCCACATCGTGGAAAAAATACAGATAGCAATGGTCTCACAGACCCATTTGACACTGCATCGATTTTTTAATTGTTGATTGTGTTATAAAAAATACTGATAAGTACTTTAGAAATAGAAAAAAGAAGACTCGTTTGAAAATTCTATTTGAACGGTAGGCGAGCCGAATATAAAAAGGGAGTGTTACCTCATCTTAATGGTATTTAAAGTTGGCTAGCATTATTTTTTAAAGTTTTTTTTTATATTTTTTATCTTAAAAATATTTTAAAATCAATATATCAAAAAATTTATATATATATATATATATAAATTTAAATAAAAAAATCAAGGGCATATCTAAGCAAAGTCTAATAAGGAACAAAGATATGTAATTGATATAATAACAAAAAATTTGGTATACTGATAAAAAAAATCTACTAAAATGGGTGGCATTCAAATAACTCTGAATGTTCACATGTTTTATCTTCTAGGCAAGAAGAGATAATGAAAGTAGGTGATGTTCTTTTCTCTAGCTATAAATGGATGGAAACATCAATATCAAAAGCATGAATAATTTTTTTTTTCAATTTGAATATTTATATTCACAAAATCTGATCAATAAAATATTTTCATTAAATACATAGCAATTTACATTAGGAATATTGATAAAAAAATAAATATAACTAGGAATATATATATATATATATATATATATATATATATATATTGATAATATTGGAGAAAAAGAGTATCTAATTCTAGTAAAGCATTTAAATTTTCATTGAAAGATGCATCGTATATTAATCTAAGGTCCATTTTCCATTAACTAATTGGTCGTTGCATTCTAACGCTTGAGATTTATTTTTTATGTTTAAGCATTTAATTCTTTTTTATACACTAACTTGAAATTAAAGCATATTACCCCTTCTCAAGCTTATAGGGCAATGGTCTCATGGACCCGTCTCGTAGAAAAAACAAAAAACGCTTGATAGCAATGGTCTCATGGACCATCCCACTGGTCTATATCATGGAAAAAAATGTAAATGATAATGATTTTACAGACCATCCCATTAATCCACATCGTGGAAAAAATGCAGATAGCAATGGTCTCACATACCCATTTGACACTACATCCATTTTTTACTTGTTGATTATGTTATAAAAAATACTGATAAGTACTTTAGAAATAGAAAAAAGAAGACTCGTTTGAAAATTCTATTTGGCAATGTATGATTTGAAAATTCTATTTGAACGGTAGGCGAGCCGAATCAAAAAAAGGAGTGTTACCTTATCTTAATGGTATTTAAAGTTGGCTAGCATTATTTTTTAAAGTTTTTTTTTATATTTTTTATCTTAAAAATATTTTAAAATCAATATATCAAAAAAAATTTATATATATATATATATATATATATATATTTAAATAAAAAAATCAAGGGCATATCTAAGAAAAGTCTAATAAGGAACAAAGATATTTAATTGATATAATAACAAAAAATTTGGTATACTGATAAAAAAAATCTACTAAAATGGGTGGCATTCAAACAACTCCGAATGTTCACATGCTTTATCTTCTAGGCAAGAAGAGATAATAAAAGTAGGTGATGTTCTTTTCTCTAGCTATAAATGGATGGAGACATCAATATCAAAAGGATGGATAATTTTTTTTTTCAATTTGAATATTTATATTCCCAAAATCTGATCAATAAAATATCTTCATTAAATACATAGCAATTTACGTTAGGAATATTGATAAAAAAATAAATATAACCAAAAAAAAAAATACAATTTTTTTTGATAATATTGGAGAAAAGGAGTATCTAATTCTAGTAAAGCATTTAATTTTTCATTGAAAAATGCATCGTATATTAATCTAAGGTCCATTTTCCATTAACTAATCGGTCGTTGCATTCTAACGCTTGAGATTTATTTTTTATGTTTAAGCATTTAATTCTTTTTTATACACTAACTTGAAATTAAAGCATATTACCCCTTCTCAAGCTTATAGGGCAATGGTCTCATGGACCCGTCTCGTAGAAAAAACAAAAAACGCTTGATAGCAATGGTCTCATGGACCATCCCACTGGTCTATATCATGGAAAAAAATGCAGATGATAATGATTTTACAGACCACCCCATTAATCCACATCGTGGAAAAAATGCAGTTAGCAATGGTCTTACAGACCCATTTGACACTGCATCTATTTTTTAATTGTTGATTGTGTTATAAAAAATACTGATAAGTACTTTAGAAATAGAAAAAAGAAGACTTGTTTGAAAATTCTATTTGGCAATATATGATTTGAAAATTCTATTTGAACGGTAGGTGCGCCGAATCAAAAAATAAAATGTTACCTCATCTTAATGGTATTTAAAGTTGGCTAGCATTATTTTTTAAAGTTTTTTTTTATATATATTTTTTATCTTAAAAATATTTTAAAGTCAGTATATATATGTCAAGGGCATATCTAAGAAAAGTCTAATTAAGAAAAGTCTAATAAGGAACAAAGATATTTGAAGAATAAGAGAAAATAAATCAAATCAAACCAAAGCCCTGGAATTAGAAACAAAAAGATGGACTAAATTCGTCTCCACAGTGAGCCATCTTAGTGGTAGGGTAAAAACTTGATGGTGAAATAATTATTTATTTATCAAAACAATTATTTATTTCAGAGAAAAACCCAAGCTCAATTTCATTTGATCAAAGTCACACCATCAAAGAAAACAAGAAAAAAAGTATTTAATTGATATAATAAAAAAGAGTTGGTATACTAATAAAAACAAACTACTAAAATGGGTGGCACTCGAATAGCTTTGAATGTTCACATGCCTTATCTTCTAGGCAAGAAAAGATAATAAAAGTAGGTGATGTTCTTTTCTCCAGTTGTAAATGGATTGAGACATCAATACCAAAAACATGGTCAAAAATTGTTTTTCTTTTCAATTTGAATATTTATATTCACAAAATCTGATCAATAAAATATCTTTTTTAGTTTTATTATGATAATGTTATAGTTAACTCTTTTTTAGATAAGTTTGAATTGATTTTATTTTATTTTTAATTTCTAAACAATAATCATATTATTTGCTGATTATAATAAATTTTATCCTCAAACTTTTAATTGCTATATATTTTATTTTGAATCTTTTTTTTTTCAATTTCACCCCTTAAAATTTAATTTGATTTGATTTTTATATTAACTTTACTCCTCATTTTTATGATTATTATTTGATTTAATTTGATTTTTATATTAAATTTACTCCTCATATTAATTTCTATTACAAATAATTTTTAATAAATAAATTTATGTAAACACAATTACGTAGATGACCGTTTTCTTGCTTTTGGAAGAAAGAAATCTTCTCATGTTATCATAATTGTTTTATTTATATATATTTTACCGTTTGTTATTATTATTATTATTTAATCTATCTCACATAAAACTAATTTATTAAGTTTTTTTTCTTAAAAAAAACGCAATTGCAACACATAAATATTTTACCAGTCTAGTACTTTCCCTTACAAAAATTCCATCTCCTGTCAAGGGAAATCCAGATCAGGTTGCAGAGTGTACGGTTTCTTTCTTGTGTCTGAATTTGAAGTCGAAACAGCAGCAACTGGAAGTGTCCTTTTCTACCTGCGCTGTCCTTCTGAAAATACCGAAGGAACAGATAGAAGGAATCTCATTGCTTATGCCTGTATTGAAAATTTATGAACTAAGCTTTGCATTTCACTAATTGCATGGATCTCGAGATAGACTCAGTTCTCACGGGGAGGGATGGGGTAGCCATGATGCACCTGGTAACTCTGCAGACATGGTCAGCTCTCATGATGATAAAACAACCCTCCAGATCACAGGAAACCATGCATACAGATTTTCCAAAAGAATTGATTACTCATGTCTAGCAGTTGAAAAATATGGCGTGATAACCCTCGTTTTCTTGCTCTTCAAAGTTTCCATAACTTCATAGTTAGTAGTTTTCTAAGATGCACTGGTAAGCAAGTCACAAAGAATCCATCTAATTCAATATCCACTTTTCAATTTGTGAAACGGAAAGGATATGCCCATGACCTGAATACACCACATCAGACCGTGGAGCATTCCGTGTGAATCAGTCAGCAAATGGCTGACCTGAAAAAAACCAAAAATCTGAAGGCTTGATGATGACCTGAAAACCAACAAATCAACCATGAGAAGGGAACTACCAGGTGATTAAGATTGTGACAACCAATCGCAGTTCATTTCTTGAAATCCTTTGAAGAGTTTATTGACATGAAATTTGATAGGCAATGCTAAAAATCAGAATACTGAAACTTCAAAGGATCAAGACTTATTCCACATATTCAGATAAGCGTGCATGCATGTGTGCGTGACCTAAGAGAGAAAAAATTCAATAAACCTTGTTGCACAGACTGAACGGCATGATTAAAAACTATTAACTGTGAAAAATGATGTCTATCACACATTAACCACAATTAAGTCTCAACCATGATTGTCTTTGTCATCATCATCAGAGTACAACTTACATCAGACAGGTAATTCCCCATCCATCAACCTCAACCCACCACTCTCCTCCCTCTGCTCGGCATTAAAAATTCCCTTCCCAAAATTTATAAGTTTATTCATAAAATGCTTGAAGTTACAAACTGAATGACAAGCCCGCTTCTTTAAGGGGCAGCAGTATGGCAGAACCTTTAGATACTGTTGTTTCACATAAAGTCATCTTCCAGCTCCTGCAAGGATTTGTTTTCAGATGCTATTTGTTTATTAGATGTCATCTTTTCAGCCACCATCAAACCCTTGTAGCTCCTCATCTCTGCCTGTCTCTCCTTTTCAAGCCTTTCCATTTCCTCACGTCGTTTCTGCAAAGCCAAAATTGAGATTTTTATGCACCTTATAATTGACAATAAAATGGGACAAGATAGGCTCCAACCGGAATTGAAGCACTCCATCATATCTCCTCATATGGCAGAAGAGCAGGGGGTTATACTGTCATTGTTGCCACTTCATTGATTAAAGCAAATATTAAGTTTTTATCTCATGGAAGAACTTATATTTTAACTATTAAACAAAAGAAGCAATAAACAGAGAATTGGCAATCCTCCCACAAGATAAAGAAGACTTAAATATGAAAGCCCAGAAAGAGGCACTGATAAAATAAGAGCCATCAGAGAGAAACTCCTGCATAATCCAGGGAAGCATCACATTGAAGGGAGAGTAGAAAAAATTCTATCCCACAACAGTGGTTTGTATAAAAAGCAGTTTTCAAAGTTTCAAGCATCCCTTTCAATCCATGAGCACAAAATAATCAAAAGAGGAGCACGTTTCCAGAACATCCAGCAATTGTTAAACATAATAAAATTAAACCACACCCTAAGAAATGAGATGAAACATTCTAGGCAGGAGACCAGCCAACATATGGAATGTCAATAAAATTTGAAGCAAGGATTTGCTTCACTTAGATGCACAGTGTACTTGAAACTACAGACTAGGAAATGAACAGGTATCAAACAACTAACCAAAGAACATGAACTTGCAAGACAAAGTAACTTAATGGCCAAAATTGCTTAAAATGACAATTGGCAGCTCAAAGTAGATCTCAGCACCGAGATGTTAACTCAATGACAAGTTTTCTAGATACCAACTGCACAGAAACATAATCCAGATATAAAAGGCCATACTGTTGCCATCTAGTATTCATCAAATTCACCATGTGAGAGAACCTCCTTTTTTCAACAATACCCAGGTCAATCAAATAGCTAAAAGAGCAACCAGTGAACATTTGCCCAACATTAAATGCTAGGAGAAGATATAAATCCTAGGGACAGTTAAAATGGTAATACAGCCAAAAATTCTGCAATTTAAAACTTGGTGTTCGTAACATTAATCCCTAAAAACAAAACAGGTTGCAACTAGTGTTAAGAGGCATTGCAACTGGTGATATAACTAAAAAATTTGCAATTTAAAGCTTACAGTGTTCATCACATTAATGCCATAAATATGTAACTGCTTGCAAGTGATGATGCTAGGAGAAGGTTTTAAGAGTTTCCACAATGTTTGAGATCATTGGAAGCATGTGCAGTATTTCTTGCAATGTGTTTAGATAAACTGTGTTGGAGTTTTTTCATTTCAATCACATCACCACTAAAAAATTGGGTATCAAAATATCTGATATACTGTCCTGGTGCTGCAAAATGAAAGCAAAAGGAATCTGTTCTTTCCAAAGGAAATTAAATGGAAGAATGCTCAGTATGTTTTAACCACTAACTCAGCATGCCCCAACTGACATTTCACATCCTGAAATTCAAATGCAGGCTTAATAATCTCAACCATGATAAACTACTGCCACTAAAAGACAGCCGCTTGAGGACCTAAGAAGAGTCCAAATCTTATGGAGACTAGAGGAGCAACAAGGTCAGTTGAACTTCCCAGTTAAATCATATCCAATAACAAGAACAGAAGGACGAGGTGAAAAGGGAGGAGGAGGCCAAGGAGAAAGAAAACTATCCTATCTTCAAAGTTTGAGTGAAAAAATCTAGACAAGATTTCAAATAGATATATTTTCATCAGGTATAGCTCAATGTTACAACTCCAAACCACTCGATAAAACTCACTTTATCTCTCAGATGAAGCTTTCTCTCTGCTCTTTCTGCTGCATTGACTGCTTCTCTCTCGGCTGCAATGATACATGGTAATTCATAACAATTAGCATCAACAAGGCAGACAAGAAGAATTTATAGAGCTCAACAACTAAGCAATAGAACAGAAAACATTGCTACTGGAAATACTAAAGCACTCAGTACTTTTGGTTCTGTGCTTCAAATAAGACCTAAGATGAGAAAATTTTAAAACTTCCCTGCCTTCCATTTTCCGAACAATAGTTTTGTACTAAACTAAATGATAGGTCAGATCAAAGGCTTACCTTTCAAATCAGGCTTTCTTTCCACCTTTGTTTTGTTCAATCTATTAACTATCTCATTTATCCGCTTTTCCACTCTCACAGTTCGAACCTAGATTAAGTATATCCAAAATCAGAGAAACATATATCATGCTAATTATTGTTCTAGCAAGTTGTGAACATAAACTACAAAACAAAATAAATCACCATCTTTGAATTGTGGAAGCCGACTTGGCCAACATCCATGGAAGCAGTTTTCTTCAAATTGGCCCATGGAGTGTAAACAACATCGATGTTGTTCACCTTGTTGCCTGCAATGTGAAAGAGAAACAGCTTAAAACAACTAACTCGTTGTAACCTGCCTCCATGTTCAAAACGAAAAGGAATACTTTATTAAGGGAATGGCTCTAACTTTCTATCATGAGACAAACATTGAGCTTCTTATTTAAAATCATAAAGTAGCAAATTCACAGTGAAAAGGGAGAAGCTACTTTAAAGACCATCCAGGCATAAAAAACACAAACTCCTGAATCACGTAAAATTAAAGAGAGGTTCAGAGACTTTGCCTTGAATCGAATTTGCTTTGACAAGCTGAACGCAATCCTCAAGTACACCTTCACTTATACCATCGATGGTCTGACCTTTATGCAGCCTTAAATAAACATGGGCAGAAGACATTTTGTCCACGTGAAACCTACAACAAAGGAATCAAGAAAACTCCTTCTCAATTAGAACAAAACCCGATAAATGAAATTACAAACACCCTTCCTTTCATGACCCTATTCTAATACATGGGCTCTTCGAATTCTAAGCAATGACTTTGACTTAATAGAGAAACCATCACACTACCTCCTTGAATTACTCCCTACCCACTTAAAAACTATGACCCATCATAAATAAATAAAGCAAAAGAATCAATACCCAGATGGAATCCTGATCTTCTAAAAACGAAACTAATTAAATTACAATCGACCAAAATAAATCAAAAGAATCAATAAATCAAAGACCCAGATGGAAGAAGATTGCAAATTTGAATTGAATTAGCAAGAAACAGTAAATAAAAATAGATGAAGAAGAAAGAGTACCAGATGTCTTCAGGGAAACCATATTTGATAAGCTCCTCGTTCTCGTGCTTGTCAAGACCCATAAAAATAGTGTAATCTCCTGCCTCTGGTCTGGCTTTGAAGTAGAACACCATCTTTTTTGCTTCTTTTTTCAAACAACCAAAAAAAAAATCAGAATAATTTCTGTGGTTTTGTGTTTTTTTCCCCTCAAGGCTGCTTTGTGTTTGTGCTTTCTTTTTGGTTTGACGGAGGATAGCTGCTTTTGGTTGATTCGGGGATAACGTGGAAATAACCTGGGCGTATTTTATACGCTCTTTGAATTTCTTTTTGTCCAACATAGCGGTGGGCCTATCAAGGAAGCTACTTAGGCCCAGAATAGAATAATAATAATAATAAAAAAAAACCCATGTTTAAACTTCAAAGTTATGTTACATATTAACTATTTCACTTAGCGTTCTAGCCGCGTGTCATATATATATATATATATATATATATATATATATATATATATATATATATATATATATATATATATATATATATATATATATATATATATATATATATATAAAATAATTAACAATAATTAAAAGCGAAACTTGAAAAATTAAAAGATAAATATAAATTAAGATATTTAATCTCATAAAATAACATATTTACTTAGTTGTGTTTACTAAATTTATTTATTAAAAAAATAAAAATAGACACACACATGAAATTGATTGAATAAAAAAAATATTATACAAGACTGGACATATTAGAAATATTATCTAAAAATAAATATTTTTTATTTTAAAAATAAATTTCATCTATATAAAACAAAAAAAACATAGATGAATCACAGTAATAACCTTAAAAATTAAATACATACAAAATATTTTTTTTAAAAAAATTATTTAAAAAAGATATGCAAAACCCGTGATTTAGGCCTTGATACCAATGTAAATTGATAGAAAAGATTTTGAAGATGACCATGAGACCTTTTTTTATAAAAAAAAATAAATACAATGAAATAAAAAAAATAAGCGAAAAAAAATAATGTCAAATCACGTTAATTTTTTAAACCTATGACTCAGGTTATTAGAGCAGAAGCATTATAAATGAAAAAATTGTGAAGCTCCATCCCCAACAAATCAAATGCCGAAGGATGGAACCGTACAAAAAAAAATCAAATACACAAAAGGATAAAAAAAAATTATAATTAAAAAATTGATGGTTAAAATTGAAATAAAAAATAAATTAGAGGGTAATTAAAAAAATTCCAATTGGAAGGATAAATTAAAGGGAAGTATAACTAACAAAAGGAAAAACAAATCAAAAGAATAAGGGTTAAGTTGGAAAATAAAATATACTATAAACCATGATTGAATGATGAAAATAAAAACCAATAAAATTTTAACAAAAGGATGAGGATAACAAAACTAGAAATCAAAAGAATATAGACCAGATTAGAAAAAAAAATGACAAATTATAATTTCAATTGGTTAGCCCACTTCCAATATGTTAAATAGTATAATCTATTAGCCACAACTTCTGATTATAGTCATATCATGTTGGTTGTTTGTAAATGCTTCTTACATCATAAGCATGCCCGCTTCAAATTTGAAAATGTTTGGACAAGGTATCTAGGGCTTTTATCATTTGGTGTGTATGGTGTGAGAGGATTCAAAGAATACTGAAATACTGAAATAATTTGAATCATACATGAGAAAGCTTACATAATAAGGTAAGAATTTATCACAACAATTTAAAAATAAGATTCAATATTGTTATACTCATCTCAACACCTTAAAACCATTGCGGGAAATGTATCATTACAGTCTTACTCTAATTCCCATGAGAAGTTGGTCCAATTACTAGCACAAGAAAATGCTCACTGGAAATAATATGTTGAAAATTTTTTGTTATAAGAAAAGGATTCTAACACACGTTATTTTCATGTTGCAGTTACATCTAATAGAGAAATTGAGTTATGAGATTAATTGATGAGAGGGGGTGATAATCAAAGATAGGAAAAGTATGCAAGATGTTGTGATTAATTACTTTACCCAACTGTTCAACGCAAGTCTTGACTTGGATAGTGAAGTTATTAACTATATTCATTAATGTGTATCAATTTCTATGAATGGCATTTTGCTAGCACTATTTCAAGATGAATAATTTAAGAAAATCATATTTCAAATAGGTCTAGACAAATCTCCTAATCCAAATGGGTTAAACATGAAATATTATTAACAATTTTGGGATTTAATTAGAGCATACATAACTAATGCTTGTCGGGGCTGGTTAGCTAGCAAGACATTTCCACAATCACTAGTGGAGACTCTAGTGGTTCTTATCCTAAATGCTGAAAATTATAATCAATGAAAGACCTTTGTCTGATTGCTTTATGCAATGTGTTGTATAAGATCATTGGAAAAACGTTGGGAAATCGGATAAGGAATATCTTAACAAATATTATTTCACCTACATAAGCCATATTTTTCCCTAACAGGCTTATTACCGATAATGTAGTGATTGCTTATGAATTAATACATTTTATGAAGAGGTACACAATGAGCAGGAAAGGTTGGACAACATTAAAGATTGATATTAGTAAGGCCTATAACATGATCATCTGGGAGTATTTAAAAGAAATTATGTTAAAATTAAGTTTTACTTTTGAATGGGTAAAGTTGGCAATGCTCTATATGAAGTTTGTTCCACATTTCATATGTTTTAATGGCACAAATATGAGACCAATAAAACCTTCAAGAGGATTACATCAAAGGGATCTTTTGTCCTTATATTTATTTATATTGTGCAATACAAGTCTAACAACTCTTTTCATGAATGCAGAAGCATGTAGAAAGGTACATAAATGCAAAGTCAATTGAACATCTCTACCGAATTCTTAGTTTCTGTTTGCGGATGATAGTTTCTTATTTTTCAAATAAAATGCATATGAAGGCATAATTATGAAACATCGTGTACATTAGTAAGGGGAAACCTCAGGTTAGGTCATTAATTTTCAGAAGTTGGGCATATTTTTAAAATAGAAATGAATACATGCAACATATATCATATATCTTGGGTATTCGTTCTTTTTTAATCCAATGGAGGTACTTGGGTTTGCCATTACTTATTAGAAGGAATAAAAGAGCTGTATTTTCTTTTATTATGGATAAAATATGGATATGGATTCACAAGTGGAGGAATTGTATATTATCTAAGGAGGACATGACAATTATGATAACTTTAATTGCCCAAAAACTTCCAACTTATAGTATGGGAGTCTTTCTTATCCCATTGATATTATGCGAAGAGTTGCAATGAATGATGAATAGTTTCTTATGAGGAAATAATCAAGAGAATGGACATGACATGACATAAAAAAGGTGAGAAAGATTTTATAGAAGAAAAGATGATGGGGGCATGAGCTTTCAACATCTACACAACTTCAACTTGGCTTTGCTTGGGAAGCTGGGATGGAATTTAGTAGCTAGATTACACTCGGTGAGTTGAATCATCAAAGCTAAATATTATCCAAAAGGAGATTTTTAAAATGTCAATCTAAAGCATGGACCGAGCTTTGTTTGGCGTAGCATTCTTAGTTCTTAAGGGATTATAATGAGAGGTTGTAGATGGCATATTGGTAAGGGTACGAAGGTGAATGTATGGAAGGATCCATGGTTGCTTACGTGTCCTAACAAATTGTTGGATTGGAATCGTTGCGGGTATATGATTCGATGACTGAGGGGGTTACTTATTGGGATGAAAATTTAGTAGAAACATTGTTTTCTTCAGCAGATGTCATTACCATTCTGAGTACCCCACTATCAACAAGACAAGTAGATGACAACATCATCTGGCACCATACTAAAACAAGTGTTTACTCATGTAAATCTAGCTATCACATTGTCATTGACATCAACATGCCTAATCTAAGAGATCATATAAATGGAGATTAGTGTGAATTATGAAATTTGAAGATCCCTCTAAGGATTAAATATTTCATTTGACGAGTCTGTTAACATTGCATTCTAACTTGTAATAGATTAATTGAAAAGGAAAATGGAAGTTCATGATATCTATGTTTTTTGTGAAGGGGTAAGGGGATCTAGAGAATATATCTTCTTTCAATGCCTATTCAAAATTGCATATTGACAGGAGATGGAAATGGTCTTTCATATATCAGGCACGATCAACTTTCAACAATGATTTTTTAGTTTGTTTGCTATATTGTATGAGGAGAAAATGAAACAGGCTGCTGCAATTATTTGGTTCTTATGGAATCAATGCAATAAAAAGCTATGTTATAACAAAATGGTGATAGTATCAGGTGCAATAAAAAAGAGAATTGATTTTTTAAATCAGTGGAAAGCAACTCAGGTACATCGAGATGGATCCTTTCTCTCTTATGTCATGATGAAAGAAACCACCACTAAAAAAGTTAAAATGCAACATTGATGCAATGTTTTTTTTTTTTAGAAAATCTCTACAATAGAACATGATATATTATCAATGATAATGGTAGGGTAATTTTATGTTGTGGAAGCTAGACATTTAAAGGAGCATTCACTTTAGTAACAAGAGGCATTGGTATTAAAAGAGATTCTACAAAAACAAATTTCATGGAATATGAGGTTTGTTTTTGTGAAAATTAATTTAAAACTTGTAGTAGATCATCTGGTATCTATTAATACTAATCTTAATGAGTTTGATTTGGTGATTAAAGATTGTCAAACCTTATTAGGTGTTGCTGAAAATTATCAAGAACTGTATGTTAAAAGAACTACAAATGTTGTTGTCAATTGCTTAGCTATAAATTATAAAATTATGATCGGGATATAAGCTGGAGTTTTGTTCTAGAATTTCTTTTGAATGCAATGTTGATTGATGGTTAAAGAATTATACTTTTTTTTTAAAAAAAAAAAGCTATTTTTTTTAGAAAACTAAATATTAAAAAAAAATATTTGATTTTATAAAAATAGTAAAACTATTAAAAGTAACATGTTTTTCAGAAAAATTATTTTTCATAAAAAATAATTTAAACCTTGTTCAAATTTTTAAAAAAGGTCTTGAGCCCAAATCAGCACAAAATTTTAAGCCTGTGAAATAAGCTACTTGGGCCTAGAGAGAGAGTTTCGAAATCCGAATTCTTTCGGATTTTTTATTTTTTTTTATTATCAATTTCTTTTCTTGTGCAAAAATTAAAGTCTTATAAAAGAAAAGCTTTTAATTTCCTTCACCATACAGATCACAGACACCTTACTTCTTTCTCGATCGAAACTAAAGTGTAAGTCTTTCTTCCTGAAAACCAGTTATTCTCACAAATTTGTAATGAGTTTTTGTTAATAATCTTTTTTGTTGATTTTTTAAACACAGCTTAATCAATGGAGTCTAATTCTGAAACCAGACAGCACGCCCTTTTGAGCTCTGACTATGGCATTCAAAGAACCCAGTATGCCACCCTTACCATCTCTTTCTCCATCTGTCAATGTTTATGTGGATTTTTTGTTGCAAAATAGACACATTTTAGGGATATAGCAGTTTAGTTTTTGAGTGGATTTGTTGTTCTATGTCTATGTAGGTACCCATACGTGACTGGAACATCTGTTGTTGCTTTGAAATATAAAGATGGGATTTTGATGGCTGCTGATATGGGTGGTTAGTTTCTCTAATAACCCATTATCTTGTTTTAATCTTTGTGGGTTTGTTTGTTATGCTTGCCTGTGGATATGCTTATGGGGGAAAATGTGATCTTTGGCCTTATTTATACCTTATAAGTGAACCCTTTAGAAATAATTGCCTAAAAGTACTATAATAAGTCCTGTTGTTGATGCATTTTGTGACATTGATAATTGCTAGGTTCTTATGGTTCCACACTTCGATACAAGAGTGTGGAGAGAATTAAGCCTGTCGGGAAGCATTCTATTATCGGTGCTAGCGGAGAAATAAGTGATTTCCAGGAGATTATGCGATATCTCGATGAGCAAGTGTAAGTTTTAGGTTGTGTTGTTGAGGGAAGAATTCATTTTTTTTTTCTTGTATTGTTGTTGCTTTTTCTCTTATGTTGTTTTAATTGTTGGTTTATATTGTTTAATATCTGCAGCCTGAATGACAATATGTGGGATGACAGAAACTCTTTGGGGCCCAAAGAGATTCACAGCTATTTGACCCGAGTTATGTATAATAGGCGTAACAAGTTTGACCCACTTTGGAATACACTTATTCTCGGTGGTGTGAAAAAAGGACAGAAATTTCTTGGCATGGTAAGGCATCGGTTGCATAGGTTTTCTTTTCTGTTTTTAGACCTCGAAACAGGAGGGGTGAAAAGGTGTGTGCATTTTGGGGACATGGGTCAATTGTGTTTTTGATTGTGTTGCAGGTCACTATGATAGGAGTAAACTTTGAGGAAAATCATGTAGCAACTGGATTTGGAAATCACATGGCACAGCCATTACTTCGTGCTGAGTGGCATGAGAACTTGACATTCGAAGAAGGTGTTACGTTACTGGAGAAATGCATGCGAGTGCTTCTGTATCGTGATAGATCTGCTGTCAACAAGTTTCAGGTTCCACTTTTTCCTTACAACTGTATGAGATTAGTGTGTTATGGAATGCGATTTCTAGGAAAGTAATTAAATTTCATGTTAACTTGCTGGAATTGATGCAATGTTTGTGGGTGCACATGTTATTGCTGTATTCTCTTTTAGTTCAGTTTTTTTTTTCCTTCCTTTTCCACTACTCTTCGAGAGAACCTCTTGATCATGTTCTCTCTTTGCTTTTGCTGAATTGTCACTGTTTTCAAAATTTAGATGACAACTTGGTATCATATCACCTCATATGATTTTATTTTTTTTGTTTAAAATTCTCTATACCTGTCCACAAAATCGGTGCTGAGCAAAATCAGAATAACAAGCTTTTAATTAGTTAAACACCTTGAAATAATGTTATTTTAGTGTTCTCCCCTGATCCAAGTTAAAAAAGCAACCCTAACAATTTTTGGCAACACTAACTTAATAATGGGGTGAGAAAGATGAAATGAGCCATTTTATGTTGTTGAAACTTGAAATAATCTCAATTCTTTTCATCTCTTGTATGATGGGAATAGACAGCATTTCATAATGATTTGTAATGAATAGAGACTTTATGAAGGGAATCCTGTGTGTGTTAAAATCTTGTCCACTCGGATGTGCTGAGCATCCGTGCAGTCACACACCTTACTTTTTTCTAGTAAGAGATCTTCAATCTGGTAACTGCGGCAAGCTGCTTTGGGACTCCCTAAAGTATTTCTTACAGGGGCTTAAACTGGATGGCTGAGGAACATCTTGATGTTGTCCTCTTTCTATAGCTGTTTGCGCTCAGGGTCTAGTGCATGTCTAATATGACTAAGGATAGAATGCAACTAAAGGGAACCATTCTTCCAATTATTGTTGTTGGGTATATTTTGTTAGTTCTAATACCAGATAATTACGTGAAGCAATGTATTGTCTGATTTGACATCTGACAAGTTCACAAATTCCCAACTGCAGATAGCTAAGATTACTGAAGAAGGTGTAACAATTTCTCAGCCGTACGCATTGAAGACATTCTGGGGATACAAGGCATTTGAGAATCCAACTGTTGGTGCTGAAGGATCATGGTAGTCAGCTAGGAAGCAGCCACTTCGGAAATCTTCACTCAGTCTACAAATGGGACCTAAAGACATGATGAGTTGGAAGTTATTGAAAGTCCTCTTAATGTTCAATTAATGTTAAAACCTTGAATTTTAAGCTTGGCTTGATCTATGCCACACCAAAATTTCTGGTTTAGGGTTGGTGGCTGGCTTGTGACGAAAAGGAATATTTTGAAATCACCTGAACTATAAATACTCATCTTCCTTTACTAGCTGCTACTTTCTCTGCTATGAATTATGAAGTTTGCTTTTGTAAATTTTAATTTGTTGTTTTTTAATTTTGCATCATCAAGTCAGGGTTTAATTTATTTGATACGTTCATGTCATTCCAATTAAAAATGGTGGGTTGGGAGGAAAAGCTAAGGGTGATTTGTAAATAATGAACTTTTCTGAAGTTAAAAGTTTTGTAAATGTAGCAGGTTTGATTGATCATTCAATTCATGTTATACTTTGGAGGAGTTGTGGCTCGGTTGTGAATTTTGCCTGTATTGGCAGCTCTCAGCCTCAGTGGCTTGTTTTTTACGGCCCTTCTCCTCTTCCTCTTCTCTTCTGTTCTCCTCTCTCTCTCCCCCTTCCTGGGTTCAATCGGCTTTTCTTTCCCTTTCCTCTTTTTCTTCCCTTCTCTCCGCTCATTTTCTTCCCTTCTTTTGTCATCTTGGAGCCCAAATAGGCTTGTTTATCTTGCCCCGTCACATACGAAGAAGACGCTTGACCTGAAATGGGTTATTGTCATATTTGATCTCCGACACGTAGCAGGATAATATATATATATATATATATATATATATATATATATATATAGGTTTTTCCGATAAGAAGTATGTGTTAAAAAAAAATTTATTAATAATAAATGTTGTTGAAAATGAAAAAATTGATAAACATGTATCCAAACATTTGACATTGGAGTATGGGCTGTGCATATGTAGGCTTTGAACTGGTTATGTTAAATAAAATTTAAAAGGCGACGTGAATTAAACATGTTGTGAGTTAAATAAAAATAAAAATTAAATATGCTTATGTAATGAATTACAATAAAATATTATGTGAAATAATAATATTAATATAAATTGAATATATTCATAAAGTAAAAATAATTATAAAAAAACTTTGATATAAAAAGGAATATTGTATGAAAGTATTTGAATTAGATAAATTAATTTTAAAGTTGTAAAGAATAAATTATATAGTGATGAGTTAAACTAGATTACAAATGAAACAAAATAGCTATCATGATGCAAGGATGATAATATGATTAATAAAATAATAAAAAGAAAATTTTATCGAGGAATAATAAAAAATACAAGATATTGAAAATTAATATAAAATCAGTGTTTTTAAAGAAAAACTTATGAAATTGATTTTGACTGTAAAGTTGTTAAACGTTAGTAATTAGAATGAAAAAAATTTAATATGATTTGTTTTGTAATTTTATGTACATCATATAAATTTTCTTAAGGATATTTATTTTTTAAGCTCACGAAGTTACCAATATTATATATAAAGAATATTTATATTTTTAGAAAAAAGAAAAACTTATAATGAAAGTAATTTTCAATGAGAGTTGTAATAGTTGAAAGATTCTTGGGATTACACACACACCTGAATTTTTACA
This sequence comes from Populus tomentosa, assembly GCA_018804465.1. Classification (NCBI taxonomy): domain Eukaryota; kingdom Viridiplantae; phylum Streptophyta; class Magnoliopsida; order Malpighiales; family Salicaceae; genus Populus; species Populus tomentosa. The sequence goes on from CM031979.1 coordinate 20,939,690, forward strand.
TATTTGGTCATAGTAATTAAGTAAAAACGTGCTAGAAATTGCGGGTGATTGATAGCCAAATTGATTAAAAAATAATAATAATTGAAAAGTAAATCCACCGTAAAATATAAAAGATAAATAGTGGTGTGTGCACGTTATATTAGCCGTATCTTTTAGATTTTTATATAATTATTAAGAAGGAAAAATTCAACCAGGGCCCGCTCTCGATAACTATCAGAAATCCGGAGTCAGGAGACATTACGGGCACGACTTGTCCACAGGCAATGATTTTAGACCAATCTGTGGAGCCTCCGAATCTTTCTTTTCTATTTTTGTCCCAAATCATTGACAACGAATAAAGAGGCTTTAATCCATTCGGGAACCTGCTGAGGTGTAATTATATCTATACTTTACTGATTAATCACGAGATCATTATTTAAAAGCAAAAAAACATTCATTAAAAAAAAAACTATAATTTATAAATTTCTTTTCTCAATCCGGAATAGCCATCCATCTTCAGGAAACATTGAATCTCTCCCCCCTCCCCCCGAATTTATCAACAAAAAGCGAAAAGGTAAGAAGTTCAAGCATGGATCCAATGGCAGGCTGCAAGCCGTTGCTACATGCAAACTTGAGGTTACGTGAAATTTCTTCATTCTCTGGATGCTTGTTGCTACAAAATAAAACTAGAAAACAAAGTTCAATGGCATTTTCAATCTATCTTCTTCTCAGAACTATTGTTTCCCGCAAATAACACTGTCAGGTACAACATGGAAAGCACATACAAGTTCTTGAGAAGTGAAATTTTTTTTATTACTCCTACATCCTACCAATCCAAGCCCCCAGAACAGATCAGAGGAAGCACGGGGCATGATTTGCGGCCTCAACCAATAAATTACAGCACAGGGGCATAATTTAAATGTGCGATACAAAATTTAAAGACAAATATTGCTAGCCATCATACTTGCAGAGGTTCTCAAATCCCATGTATTCTTGACGATGAATCTTTCCTACCATGTTTGCTACACCAACACCACCTGCAACGGGAAGCGAAGAACTCTTTGAGGATTCATAGAGTTCAAAGAATTTATAATTTCAGGCCTCAACTAGCAGGAAATAGAAGAGCTCACCTAGTGAGATTGCACTGATAAATATGGTGGAAGCTAGAATGAAGATGATAAGAGATGCCCTTCCAAACACAATGATCAACCTTCTCACAATATGCTGCCCTATGAAGGCAGCAAATGTAGCAACAGCTACGAAGTAAACAGCTGCAAGAAAATTTGAAATAATTGAGTCCATTGGAGCTAGCATAAACTATATTCCAACATACATTAAGAAACTAAACATATCTATCACTTTACAGGGTGTCTTTAGACTGATAAGAACAAATAAAAGAAAGGTTGTATGGATGTTGTGGGCACTTACCATAAGGAACAGGAAAACGTTTCAGAAGGTAGTATTCCACGACAGACATGGATGACGAGAAAGTCATTGCAAAGGTGGCAGTTGCACTTGAGACCTGGAAGGAAATCGTAAAGAAATTACCAAACTATTTGGCCTTTCATATGGCTTTGTGATCCGTAAAAATCCCGCCTCTTCGAAATACACAAGCTTCAGTTTTTCCAGTTTGTAGCTTTACACGTTATACACTAGTACACACTAGAATGTAATAAAACAAAACAAGCTAACCTGAGGAGGGATTCCGAGCTCCAAAAACAGTGGACCCATGATAAATCCTCCTCCCAGTCCGAGCAGCCCACCAACTACTCCAGCTAGTATACCAAAGAGACAGTAGATCACAAGCTGAAGGACTGTGAAATTGGTGCCTTCAGTTCCCTTGGATGCAATTATTCTGTGTCCCTTGTACAGACTGACTGCTTCATACATTGACACCCCAACAGAAACTGGGATCTGGAAAACAAAGAAAGGATGATTCGAAGAACTGTTTTATTAAAGAGTAGGACAGATTTCGATATGCTACAAGATCGTTCCCCATTTCACATACAGACATAAACAAGAAGGCACAAAAAGAAAGGATAGAGACCACTGCTGTGATAAAAGCACCTGTAACAAGTTTAACACCCAATATGTTGTCGAACAGGTAGATGTACGCTCCTGTTACCAAAAGAAAAGGGTTTGTCATCATGTATACATTGATTTAATATAAGCTAGGAAGACAAATGTAGGATGTAATCATAATGATAAAGCACAACAAACCTTTGTAATCTGCAGCACGAGGAATGCAACCCAGACAAAAACAAGAAGTCCAAGTTCTTTCCAGTAAACATTCTCAAGAATAGAGACCTACGGTAATGAATTGTATTAGTTTTGAGAACTCTTTGATGCTAATTTCAGCTGACAAAGTGTACTCACCTCTTCTTCCTTGTCAGCCTTTTGAGGGCTGTTGCTCGGGCCACCAGGAAGAGGCTTGTATTCCACTTCCCCAGCGCTGGCACCTGATACAAAGGAAAATATATACTGAGAAGCAGGAATCACTCGCTGGGCTTCCATAAAATAAGGTAACAGTAAGTCAACTCACCATCTGACTCCAAACGCTTTGCAGCCTCCTATAATGGGAGAAAAAGTGCCATTCAAATGGTTAGACTTAAATTTACATGTTTCTAACACATAACTACGTGAAACTCTAGTCATAAAGCCTTCCTTTTGTTTTGAAGTTCATGAAAGCTCAAATATATCCTCATGGGGCAGTTACCTTGGCAGTTTGAGGACAGTGCCACATATAATTTGTTCTAAAATTAATAATTGAAAACCTTGTTAATAATAAGCAGGCAATGAAACAATTTCAGTTTGAAATGCAGCCTGTGCACGCCCGAAACCTATGCATAAATCATGAACAGGCTGATGAGATTACCTGTTTCATTATTGTTTCCTTTTTCCATGTTTCAACACCCTTCAAGAATGCCTTTGTTGATGTGCCTGCAAGCCATTACAATTAGCAAAAAGAATTAGAAGAGAGAAACATCAGTAAATTCCAATGAAATTCAACTAACATTACCTAAGAAAAGAATGATGAGCAGCACTGTGACCATCCAGTCTGCAAAGACGACATTGAAAGCAACACCTATACTAATTCCAAGCATAAGCATTGGTTGGATGAGCAGAGCCAGATCATAGTCAATAACGGGCATGTCAAGTGTCGGGTGCCTTAGCTTAAGATTATAGTAAACTGTTGAGATTGCAGCACCCATAATCATACCTGCCAGATTTATACATACCAAAAATCCATTACTTTGCAAGTAACATATGAAAGAGCAATTTATTTTCCAACAAACCAGCACTTTCACATTTTCTGTAAGCTACCTCACTGTTCTTACGACACATTGCATGTTGTTAGCTGCTTACTAGTCAGACTGATAAATCACAGCAGATGGATTAGTTACCCATACTTCACTGTGCAATCTGAATCGAAAAAAAAGGCATTTGTAAATGCTGAAAGTCTCCTCCACTGTTCAGTAAAGCCCATCCCTCCTTAACATACAGAGGCCACATGAACATATAAAATTTCAACTGTTACAAATCACCTTCCCCTGACTGTGCTTCCAAGTTTCTAGCTCTAATTCAAAATTTTCAAGTTTAACAAAAAATGCCATGACAAGAAATTTTCTAGTGAAAGGTGCCAGTCATGGTAATAAATTAGTTCTCCGACTCGAGAAAATCTTTGTACTTGAAAGTTTCAATGATTAAAAAATCAGTTAAAATAGTCATTACTTTTATGTAAACTGAATTTTGAACCAATTAAGTTGTAGATTCAATAATTTAGTTACCCCCCCCCCCCCCCCCCCCCAAATCCTCTACCTCTCCCCATACTCTAATCAAACGAATCAAAAAGGTTTTCCTTTCTCTATGGTGGGGAAGAGCGGGGTAAAAACAAAGGTCACCCTTTTCACACAGATGATTCAATGGTTTCTTACATTTAGAAATAGCTGTTGCAGATTTTGGATCGAACCCAATTACCAGGCTAAGCATGGGAACAAAAATGCCGCCGCCACCAACACCGCCTACACTCCCAAAAGCAGCTCCAAAAAACCCAATAATCGAACCCAGAACAATTTGCCAACCAAATTTCATTTCCTGCCCACACATAAACATTCATATATCAATAATTAAAACAAAAACCATACAAGACAATCACTTTCTGATTCCATCCACAAAATGATCACATAATCAAACAAAAAAAGATGTACCTTTCCTACATATCAATCCCCAGCTAAATAAGTAACCAGCACATAGAAAGTCACCCGTCTTCTCATTTCATGTTATTTTAAAGAGCACTAAAGATTCTTACAGAAAAAAAATACTTAATTCAATAAGTTAAGAAAAGGGTATCAGAGCTTTTACCGGCCAAACATGTTGATAACCTTTGTGATCAGGCTGCCACAAGAAATTCACAGCTTTGAGAACATAACTTGACACAGAATCTCCTGTTTCATTCATTCTAGTAGATGTTGTTTCACGTTTCAAGCCCCTCTCAGCTGAAACGAACACAAAAGCTAACAAAAAGTTGAGCAAAACCATTAAGACCGATCTTAAACCCCTCCATTTCCCTCCAAATTCAGCCATTGATCAGATCCTGGATTCTCTCTCTCTCTCTCTCTCTCTGTGAAAAAATTCTCCCTTTTTTCCCCTCCTCTCCCTCTCAAAGAGTTGACCTTTAGCTAATCCTCAATAACTCAACACTAAAAAAACAAAAACCTGTGTGTAACAAAGAAACAACGCTTGCATGCAAATGGTTGGTTTGTCGGAAAACCAAGAGGAGAGATATAAGGAAAGGAGAAAGGAGATGCTTGGGACTCGGAGTTATGTTCCTACGAGAGATAAGCGAATAGATCCTTGAAAACAGGAAACAGGATGTTTGTGACCAGGAAAGTTTGGAGTTGAAACAAATAGTCTGCGTTTGGTCTCTCTTCTGTGCTCTGAATTGGGGAGGGGAAGAGAGAAATTATGATGAGTGAATATTCACAGAGGTGGCAGATATGATACAATCTTGCTCTTGACAAGAGGAGGAATGGCATTCATTTATTTCTATTTGTGCCTTTTTAAATGATAGGTACCTTTTTTTCCACCAAAATTAAGCATTTTTGTGTTAGTGTAAAAAAAATATTTTTTAAACTTTTGGTGGGTTGGACTCTTAAAAAATGTTTGGTTACAAGAAAATCATTGTTTAAACTGATATGATGGGTTTACACGTGAATCACGTTATTCGGGATTTTGATTATGTCAGATTTTAGCAAAAAATAAAATTAATATGGTTTAATCTAGTAAAAAAGTCTAAATTAACTTGTTATTTGGCCGGTTTGGAAAAAACCGGATCAAAACTCATAAATTTTTTAATTTTTTTTAAATAATATGATTTTTATTTTTTTATAAAATAAATAAATTAATTAACACAGTTAACAGCGTGAATTGTTTAAGAAAATAATGAAATCACTTATCATGATTATTATTTTGCCATCAACATTATAATAATATAATTTATATAAGTAGAATTAATCCAATACTTGTATATTTCATTGTTCTATTTAATGAAACATGATTTGAGTTTTAGCGGCCGTAGTTTTTTATTTGTGATTATTTAATAATAAAGTGTTGAACCTTTTACTAGTCAAAAAAATAAAATTTTCATCCATGCTTTCTTTTTCAAGGCCATTTTCCCCCCTAAATCACAAGCATATAGAAAAACATTTAATTCTTTAAAAAAAAACGATTAAATAAGGATAGAATACTAAAATTATTACAAGAAATAATGATTTATAAACAAACTTTTCATGTTAGATTTTTATCTAAAATGATATGTCATATGTAAAATTCATGAATTTTAAATGATTTAGATTCTATAAAAAGAATTATTTCATATAGTTGTATGTTTTTCTAATATAATATTATCAATAAGGTCTTGGAAAAGTTGATTTAAAGTTTGTTTATTTGGTTAAAATTATATTTTGTCTTGATTATAGTTTTAAAAATATTTAATTAATTATTATACATCATAATTTTTTTATTGAAAACTTTATCTTAAAAACTTTATTAAAAAAATCTATAAATTATAATTTTTTAAAATATATTTTTTAATAATATGTAATTATAGCATATATAGTAGTGAAAGAATGGGAACAGAAGACTAAGATATAATAATTTACAGTTTTAAAAATATTATCAATTTCATTAAAAACTTTATTTTAAAATTTTAATGAAATAAATTTATAATTCATAGTATTTTTATTTGAAAAAAAATCTATCTCTTTAAAACCACAATAATTTATTTTTTTTAAAAAAAAAACTACTCGCTTAAGATAGTGTCGAATGCAGAGGATTTGTAGTACGGGGAGTAGGGGGACAGAAGACTTCCCCAGTGACCTAAATGAAACGACGCGGTTAAATGCTCTTGTCTGCTAGTTATTCAATGGGGGCCACTGTGTAACAATAAATACTACAGCTCATAAGAAAAAATCAAATATACCCCCTACACTATTATAATTATTTAAATGGATTTCACAACTTTCTTTTATTCTTTATATATATATATATATATTATTTTTGTTTCAGCTAGAACACAATACATGGAGGTTCGAAGCTTAATAATTGATTTTGGAAAATTGAATTAAAAATTAGAATAACCGAAGAGACGGTCCATGCTAAAAGATTAGCAGCTTGCCATATACGCTCACATTTGACACTGGCTCAAAGATTAAATATACACACATTCAATAACATCGTTGCCAATCTTCTCATCGATGGCTAGCTAGTTTCTTCATTTCCTTTTCTTTTTCTTGTCCGTTCTATCAAAATACAATCTCCTCATTAATCAACAATATTTTATAGGATATAAGAGACAATGATATATATATATATATATAGCGTTTCATTATAAAAGAGACAGATAAAACTTCAATAACTTTTATTTTTTAATATTTTTTAAAAGTTTTTTTACCTTAAAAAATATTAAATTGATTTGTTTTCTTAGTGTTTTTTAATTATTATGATGTATTGATGTTAAAAATTAAAAAAAATCAGAAAAAATAATTTTTTAATATATTTTTAAATAAAAATAATTATTTTAAAAAAATATATATTATAATATCAAACACACTAAAAGACAGACAAAAACAAAGGCGTAAAACTAATTTATCGATCTTTCAAAAAGATCTGTGATAATTTTTAAATAAAAAATACAAAAATATATGTTTTATATATCCTATTATCTTTATGTTTTTTTTATTTTAATATGCTAATCAAAATGCTGCTACCGTATAGATTTTGAAGATTAATAATTATCAGCAGCTATGTACTTTCACATTTTGACAATGGCACTAACATTAAATAATAAATACACATTGATTGACATAATTGCGAATCTTCTGTATGGCTAGCAAGCTAGTTTCTATCTTCCTCTCTTATTGTTGTACCAAAAGAGCAATCGTGGCTGCCTTCATCACGACAAGTTGCTTGGTCCATGGCGTGCATGGACCCTTTTTTTTTTAATTTTTTTTTTCCGAGTTTTCTTCGTTCTTGTCTCTTGTTGCACCAACTACAATCTATAAACATACGTATTTCTCAACAACAGAAAAACCCTAGTTGTGCTTTTTTATATATAACTGACACCCATACCATGCATGTTCAATGAATGATTTTATATATATATATACATATATATATATATATATATAGTGATTATTTGGAATATAGTTATACCTGTGTTTTTAAAATAAATTAATTTTTTTTGTTGAAAATTAATTTTTTTATATATGTTTTGGATTGTTTTAATGCGCTAATACCAAAAATAATTTTAAAAAATAAAAAATATATTATTTTAATATATTTTAATATAAAAGATACTTTATAAAATAACCATAGTTATACTTTTATAATATCATAGATGAAACACGCCATATCACAAAATCATGATGAACAATGCTTGTGATTTTGTATTATCTCTTTTTTTTTTTTTTTTTGAGATGCATGATCAATACATGCTAGGACGGTGCAAGAAAAAAAAGTTTGGGGAGACTAAATTATAAGTTAGAGAGGCCAAGAAATATTATAAATATTTAAAATTATAAATATATAAGGAAAGGCAGGGGCCGGGGCTCCTGCCAATCCCCCCTCCCTCCACCACTAAATGCATTTGTTAACGCTTTTTTCTTTTGATAAATGTATTAACAACTTTTAAATAACTAATGCATATATATACACATATAATTACACACACACATGTATATATATATATATATATATATATATATATATATATATATATATATAAAATACACACACATCCCATCGAGACAAGGACGAGGGCAGGAGAGTGTGGCAAGAGCTAGGATTCCTGAAAAAAAAAAAATCTTGAACAGTTCAAAATTTTAGACCTAAAAATACGTAAAATAATTGTTCTTCAATTAATATCGTCTCAAGTAAGGTTTTAAATTTACAAGTAACTTGAATTAATTGTTCTTCAAAATTCTCACGATTGAAGATTAGCCATCGTGCTTCGTTTCATCATTCTGCTCCTGCAAGTTATGTTCATGATTTTCAAGAGGAGGTTAGGACTTAACAATCCATATATATATATATATATATATATAATAGTTTTCAAAACCATTTATTCTTACAGGGATGATTGATTAGACATTTACGTACACAAGAGCATCTACCTTGACATTTGTGGTTCTTGTTTCTTTCGTGCCAAAGCAAGCTTGTAAGATTGCGAAATATCACCGTAGTTTTGAGTTGTAAATTGATTTCTGTGACAGCCTATTCGTACATTTTTTTCGTAAAAAAATAAAAAATTGTCCAAGTCTTTTGCACAACTTGCTACCTTGAATTTTTTTAAAATATAAATTGTCGAGAACTTTCGCACAATTTAATATAATATAGTTATAAAACCTAATCTAACATGACAAGAAAGGCGATTCAAGAATTGACAAACCTGGTAGAACCGAGTCACAATCCCATTACACATTTCTTGACTTCAATTTTTTTTTTAACTTTCTTTATTCATAATCTGGATTTTGCTTTAAATCAAGTTTTAAAATCATAAAATTTTAGATCATGTTGATTTTTTTGATCAAAATCGTGTTTGTAAAAAAAATAAAATTTTTTCAAGTGTTTAAAGAACTTAAATAAATTTTAAAGATATTATCTTTATAAGAAACAAATAAATATTTTAAAAATAATATTTTTATATCTCAAAACCAAATAATTTTATAAAATTTTATTTATTTTTATATTCAAATAAACACTCTCTGAGCAGAAGTCTTGTGAGTGACTTTCAACCTGTTAAAAAAATTATATATAAAAAAACTATTAAAGCATTTACAGTCATTTTCTACATGTTGAAAAATTAAGTCAACTTCAATTTATTGTTTAATATCTATGGTGAATCCATAATTTTTTTGCCTGAGATTTTAATCTTAAATTATAATCATGAATCAATCAAAATAATTTTTTAAAATATTAAACTTTTGAGATTTGACTTGATGAGCTTTATTGAAGACTTTGATAAGATTAAATTTTATACTCCCAATCGGAAGATTTAATTAATGATCTCACCTCGGCTGTTTATAATTAAAAATATAGATACAAAAAATATCAAATAAATAGTAAAATATATATCAAGATAAAATGTGTATATATACACGAAGAAATTCTAAACTATAAATTTATTAAAAAATATATAAAATGAATATAATTATTTCATGTATCTTTTAAATTGATGAGCCACGCATTGTATCATAAGTCATCATTAACTGGCTTATTAAATATATTATTGATTTGTTAGTTGATAATTAACACGCTTTCATGCTCGGGTTAACTACTTTGTATAAAATTCTCCTCCCACGACCTTTATCATATCAAAAACACACTTGTATTTTAATATTGATATCCATAATATTTTTTGAAAATATTTTTTATTTAAAAATTTATTAAAATAATTATTTTGATATCAACACATTAAAATTATTTAAAAAATATTATTTTAATATTTTTCAAGTAAAATATATTTTTAAATTAAAAAAATACATCACTCAAACACCATACAAATTCAAAGAAATAAATTTAAGTGGTCAATTCAGATAATAATAGTAATAAAAAAAGGGTAATCTATGTTGAAGGTCCCACTATTAATAGGCGTGTGATTAAAATAATTATTTAAAACATGCATAAATGGGACTCTTGGAGGAGGTGTGTCCTACGTGGTAGAAAAGAAGTCAGAGAAGGGAGATGGGCACAATAATAATGCACGTGCTATTTACCGTGTCTTAAGATCTGCATCTCTGACAGGTGTCTGACCCGCAGGGGTGTCGGACAGATGGCGGGTGGGAATGCAATTGGCAGCCTACGAGTGGCTAAAGCTATGTGAAGTTAGTTAGTCTCATGGATGGATGTGAACCTGACATGGATCACATCACTCAGCCACCACGGTTTTTGATCCACAGGGCGCTCTTGTACATGTTTTAATTACAAGCATCACAATTCACAACAACGCCGGTGACTTCAACTTCTACTTCAAATGGGCATGATTATGCTTTTTTTGAGATTTTTAATTTTTTTCAGTTTTAATTTGATTTTTTAAGTTTATTTAAATTATTATAATATGTTAATGTTAAAAATAATTTTTTTAAAAATAAAAAAATATTATTTTAATCTATTTTCAAGCAAAAAAATATTTTAAAAAATAGCCTCTACACATTTATAAACAAGCATTAAAAATGTTTTATATTTAAAAATATATTAAAATTATTTTTTTAGATTTTTTAAATATTTATATCAAAATAACATATTGAAATCATTAAAAAATATATTTTAAAACATTAATTTAATATTTTTTTCAAATAAAATATATATTTAAAATGAATAAAAAATAGGCTTTCAAACACTCACGACCAATTCAGTGAGTCAATCTAAAACTTGATTGATCATAGGCCTGGCTCAAGCTGAGTTCATGAAAAAATTGAAGGGGATTGATCTAGTATAACTCGTAAAAAATGATTTATTTTTAAAAAATAAATAGTATTATTTTAACCTTAAAAAATAGATTTATATTTACCTATGATTCATATCTTATCCCAGACAAAATTTAATAATCCAAAACTAGGTATGCAAGTGATGTTAGTTTATTGTTGTGAATCATGCAATTAGTTTTGTAAACAAAGTTAGAAGCATAGACATTAAGCTTTTTTGGTATTGTATTAACAATTATTTTTTAAAATGTTTTTTTATTTAAAAATATATTAAAATAATATTTTTTTATTTTGATATTAGTACATCAAAATGATATAAAAATACTAAAATAAATTAATTTAAAACAAAATAAACTATTTTTTTCAAAAATAATTTCATACAAAAAAAAAATGTCATTGTACACCAATAATTAAAAATGCATTAGTTGAGCTACTCCTAAACCGAGGATCTTGAAAGACTAATGGACAACATAATTATTCCAAGATCCGACTCATGTCTACGCAGGCACTCTGTTTACATCACATGTCCTTTGTCCCCACACGGACTGCCAAACCTATAACGTGCAAGAATAATTAATTTCTTCTTGTTTTCTTCGAAACCACGAAAGGTTTTTTTTATTTTTTTTTCAGCGGGGAGAATTATTCAACATGCCGTTCTTAAAACATTTAATATTTTCTTATTTCATAAAATTATAGAACGTGGCACATCAATCCCACATGCCTAGAATTTGAACATGGCACTGATCCCGAGCTAAAACTTACTAGCTAGCTAGCTACTCAAGGCAAAAAAAAAAAAAAAAGTATTTTAGAGACCGAAACTCCTAATTAATTTGGCTAAGAGCTTTATTTATAATTCGATCAACTATATTTTTTGTAAAAAAAATCAATTAACTATTTTTTTTCGCCTTTTCTCAATCTCTATATGTTTTTTTGTTCATTGTTTTTTTTATAAAAATTAAAGAATTTATAACGATATATTTTCAGATAAAATAATAATATTATTATTGTTATTGTTGTTAGTATTATGAAAATATTAACATCCTCCGACCATGTAGATTTTCCTGCTTGTCTGGTTTTTCATTCAATAATAATAGACGAGTCAAGTCAAAGATGAATTAAATAGATTTCTCAAAGAAAATAAATACTTAGAATTTATAATCAATTATTACTATCACGATCTTTAACATGTATGCATAATGCAAGCAACAGAGATTTTCCCTGTTGTCGTCTCGTTCATGATGAATTCCACTGTAACTTTGTTTTACTAGGATGATTAGCATTTTGAAAGTAACTTTCATAAGGCTGATTGTGAATATTTTTTATTAAAAATATATTAAAATAATTTTTGTATGTTTTTTATATTAATATATTAAAATAATCTAAAAATGTAAAAAAAATAATTTAAAAAAATAAATTAATCTTAAAAAACACTATTACACCGAAAAAACAAAGAGGCTGAAACTTGAAAACATGTGAAGTCAAAGAAAAAGATAAATACGTACACGTCATGAAATGTTGGAGCTCTTATCGCTTCTACCGAACCCGACAGCCAGGAAAAAACCACAAGAACAGTTGTACCCCACTCATTTCATCGATTTATTTCAAAAAGAATATTCTCATATTTTAATTAAATTTATTTCCTAATTCAGTTAAAAATATTTTCCGGTCGTTCCTCACTCAACAACTTTTGTTTTTTAGGTCTTTTTTAAAAGTATATTTATTTTTTAAAAAATTAAATTAATATTTTTAAATATTTTTCCCTCTCTCTAGGGTTGCATGTAACGTCAACCCTGGATTATATGCTACTAAAATCTCAGATCCTAATTCTCACCGTACTATATTCTCTCAATAGTCTGGACTCACGTTTCTTTTGGCCAGATCCCATATCGTAGCATGTGATCCACTTTTTTCTCAAGTTCTTCTCGACTATTAATGAGAAAAATAAAAAAAATAAATAAAAGAAAAACCCACGACAGCATCTTTATAATTATTTATCTTGAATAATTATTTGATAAATTAAGGTGTGCATGCGTAGAGGATCCACATACATCTAGCAAAAAAATATTGCCTCCCAGGTTCAGATCCGTTTTGCGAGATCCTAATACCTTCACCTTCGATATAGATGATTTGTGCTTGAAATTATTTTTTCAAACCGCTTTTCAAATTATATTTTACTTGATAAAATATTAAAATTATGGCTTTTTAAGGATTTTAATATGATGATGTAGGATTTTTTTAAGAAAATTTTAATATGTTTTTAATTGAAAAATAATTTTAAAACAATCATTACGCTATAAGACCTCTTAATCTTAAGGGATGATAAATGCATCACACTCGTTGCAAATGAATTACATAATTAACTCAAAACAAACACAGTATGAAAAAAATTCATAAATAAAATATTTAAAACTATAACAAAAGAAAGAAGAAGAAAAAAATAGTATCATGAATCTGAAACCAACGATCAAAGAGGAGGGGGTACCGCGAACTAAGCTCAAAATATGCAAATAATTGAGACAGAAAACGCCAAGGCTATGGTCCTTCTAGGAGCAACTTAAACACTAAAGCACATAGTTTCTAGACCCAATCTGGGTTAACGTTCGAGTGCTGAATTTTAACTGGATTATTGGATTGTTTGGATTAATTTTTTTAAATTAAAATGATATTATTTTAATAAAAAAATAAAAGTCAATAGTTTTCAACCTGGTTTTTGACCAGGTCCACCTGCCTGGTTATACCAGCTATTTTTTCTTTATTTTTTTTAACCCGGCCCGGTTTCAGCCTGGATCAACCTGCCGAGTCGGGTTTCAAAACTATGCTAAAGCATTGTTTGCTTGCTTAAAAATAGTTTATTTTTAATAAAATAGATTCATGAAAGGTTAATTAATTTATGATGTTTGATAATATCATAAAAAATTAAAAAATATTTTTTTAGTGTATGTCTATACCATGAAAAAGAAGTTAAAAAATTATTTATTAATGTCTTAATTTTTTTTTTTCAAGTTTATCTATCATACATAGAACATTAAATGTAATTATTTGACTGCATGCAAGGAAAAAAATTTAAGATATAAAAAGTGTAATGGTAGATTTTTGTTTTATTATGTCTTATATTTTATTTTATAAAATATAACTATATATTTTAATATAAATATTTTAAATATGATATTTTAGACATGTAATAACATTGAAAATATTTTTTTTCTATGATTTACATGTATGATTATTTTATATAATATAACATGTTTTATATTCAAATATATTTTCTAGCTATATATATTATCTAAATTAAAATATTATATGCACTAACATATCAAATTAATGTACCCTAATATATTATTTTTTATATAAATATATTAGTAATTTATTATTTTCTAATAACATTAAATTTTAAAGTATTTTATTAGTGAGTACAGTGGCGGAGCCAGAGTATTTTAATTGAGAGGGCAAATTAATTAACAAATACTATATTATATAGATATACATTGAAAATCAATTTAAAACAAATATACTAACTCATATAAAACAAAATTAATTTAAAAATATTTTTAAAATAAAAAAACTTACATTATAATTATTCTTTTTAAGTTTTCATAATAACAAAATTCAGTTCAGTTACATAATAATTATAAATCTTCCATATGAAATTCATAATAAAATAAATATTAATTTATTAAAACGCATTTCACACCCCATTACCATGTAGTATGCTGTACATAATGCATGAATATAAATAAGGATTGATAGTTTAAATTTATCATGATAAATCATTTTTAAAAATAAAAAATTAGTTTTTTTTCTTTTTTTAAAGAAAAAACCAATATTTAATTTTGCAAATATCAATCTTTACTCACTAATAATAATTGAAATGTTTGTTTATTTATCTCGTGAAAAAATTTAATTTCATACCATAACCAATTCAATTAAAAATAATATAATTTTTAATTAATTTAAAATAATCAAATCAATTTCTATTATTAAAAATATAATTCAAAACAATTAAAAATAATAAGGGGATAATTGCCCCCTTAATATCCCATGTAACTCCAACACTGAGTGAGTATATAATAAAGTATTGGATCTCTTTAATTTTTGAGTAATTCATGAAAAGATTTTTCCAACCTTTTAAAACTAGAAAACACTTTTCTTCATCTCAATCATATGTTTTTCTTTCATTGGAAAGTGAATTTTGATGATCAATATTTCACAATATAGTAAAACATGAGCAAATCAAGAAATTTCTTTTGTAGAACATGTAAGAACTCTACCATCTGCCTCCAATCTGGTGGTTCGGATGGAGCACATCTTAACCAGCACCTGGACTCGAAGATATATATATGATCATGCCTGAGAAATTAAGATTAACCTGAACTCCGAGGAGATCTGTGTTGAATTCGTGGTGTTTTTTCGAGGCAACCCAAGGGATATTATCCTGCGCCTTCTGTCAGAGTGGGAAACGAGGGCAGATCACTAGGGTTTCTTGGTCCCCATGTTCATGTCGCGAAGCTTGTATTGCCACTTTACAGTTTGCACTGGACAGGTATGGCCACCATGATGGGAGGCAAGGTCATTCATTATCAATGCCAGCACGTATAAGCACGCATGATCTTCTCTTTTTGGCCAAGCTTGTATTGCCACTTCAAAATCAACGAAGTAACTTTATCTCAAAAATTGAAATATAACAATTTCTCTGCTTGTTCTTGAGCAGTTAACCATTTTTGGAACTATTTTCTTTGCCCTCGTTCCTCTGGCAATCGAGGAAATATTACTTTATTTTGCTAGCTTTTCCAATCAATCACCTGCAAGCACATGGTGCCGATAGCTCTAAATTTACCAGAATATTTAACACTGGCCACCCCCACTTGATTATTTTATTTATTTTCTCAGAATCCCACTTGCAATTCTTGAATTCCCAGCAACAATAACGTATACAATTTAACAAAAAAAAAGGAAGAAGATAATAATAATAATAATAAAATATCGTGATCAACCAAGTTAAGAACAAGGGAAGTGCAGAATCAACCCTTCCCTGTGAGAAGCTGGACTCCGATGCTAGATCGACACGGTGGTTAATTAATCAAAACAACTCCTAAGATCGTTCTCTTATGGTGGTGGCGACAGAAATAAAGAAAGAGACTTCATCATCTCACAATTTTTGCATTATTACACTCCTTGAGAAGAGTATATTATGCAGATAAAAAGCATCAATTGACTGCTTGCTTGCTGATATTAATTTCTATTTAGCTGAGAACGTGCGAGAAGATGCATGACGGAAACTATATATTATACAAACTCTCAGCAGAAATTTGTCCAGATAAATCTATACAAAAAGGGAATTTGATAATTCTTGCTCACGAACGTGTTCGTTTGTCGTAGATGATGGCATGGATGAATGAAATTCATGTGAGAGTGCGAAGGACGGACTTTAAAAAGTAAAACGACAGAAATATTTCAGAAATTCTTTCTCACATGCATAGCGCACTATCAAAAGTCGGCTTGACATGTACCTTTCTCAAGATTTTATGTGCCTTCGAGCATGGGCAAAAGACACCCTTTTTATATATGGGTTAGTTCAAATAGTTCATCGTCATCAATGGTGCTGCAATTATAACATAACCATAGGTATTAAATCTGGATGGACCAACATGTTCTTCTTGTACCCGATTAATTTTGTAATTAGATCGATCCGAGTAAAGTAAAAAATTAAAATAAATAAAAACCTATTAAATTTGGTTTACTCGTTGGGTTGACTTGTAACCCGGCAAACCTCAGATGAGACTTATTTTTGTTTAAATGTGTTTTTTCTCTTAGCTAGAGACCTTTTTATATATATATATATATATATATATATATATATATATATATATATTAGTTGGTTATTAATCCTTTTCAAACTTTACTGTATAAATATTAGAAGAATGTTTTATTTTTTCAATGTGAGATTTGAAATCTGTTAGTATCTTTTTAATATGAGATAAAAAATATTTTGAAATAAATTTTTAAACTTTATTATTTATAATATATATATCATATATTTATATGGATTGTTTTTTAATTTTTTCATATAAAATATTTAAACTTTAAATATATATTTTTTTAATCTTTTTATATTGACCGGGTCAACTCGTGTAACTCAAGACTCGACTCCTTGACTAAATCAACTCTTGAGGTAGGTCTAATATCTATGATCATAACATTGACATTGTGACTATTGATTTATGCATCATTAATGTTCGTGTGATGAAAGCTATTTTGTTATTAATTATTTCACAAGTAAAAGCCTCTATGTTACCAATAATCATTTATGTTAAATTAAGTGGAGAAAAAGAAACTCTTTAAATTACATCCAAGAAAATCTTGTAAAAATCTACAGAAGCATGGGCATACATACACCCATGCACTAGGCATACATGTTGTCAAGGCACACCACCAGCTAGTGCTGGAGCACCTTAGGTGTTAGGTGCTCGCCCAACACTTGGCTAGGATTGCTGCCTAGTAGGGGTGCTCAACATGCATCTCGGTATCCTTTTAGGCTTAGACATGCCCTAATCCCAACACATTTAGGCTCGGGTGTGTGTTTCGAATCTAATATGTTTGAATCCATGCAATATATTTAATTTTTTTTTTTTTTATCTTTAACCATACTCAAATCTAACACTTGTTTAATAATTTTTTTGAGACTATGCAGTCTCTTTAATCTTTTTTATTGATTCTATATGTATTGTTTTGAGTATAATACAACTCAAAATATTATAAAAATAAAATTATATTTTAGCCTCTCATCTCAAAAAAAAAAAATCTCATAAACTATAGACACCTCATGAATCATTCAAAATTTCATAATTTCTTTATTCTTAATATATATATATATATATATATATATATATAAATAAAAGTATATATTTCTAAAATATTATTATATATTTTTTTTTATAAAATTACTAGTTTTATTATTGAAAAGTCTCTATATCTACCAAATAATTTTTTTTATAAGTTTCAACAATGCTTATTAAATATTATTTATTACTATCAATCATTGAGCTTTTTACATGTAGCGATCAACCACCTACTTAGAAAGAATAAATTATATTGCTTAAAGGAGGAGATTATCTAATTATTCAATGCGTTAAACTTATTTCTAAGCTTTCTGGATCTTGTCATTACCCATCATCATTGTATCAACTTGATCGATGTGTCAGACAATGAACAATTTTTAAATATGTGGTCAAATATTTATTTTAGTAGGCTTGCAACTTGGGTTTCTTCCTTCTGCATAAATTACTTTCATTCAACATTCCAGCTGTGAGCTTGCTTGCAGGTTTGGTTGTAATTATTTTTAAATAATTTTTTATATTAAAATATATATTAATGATATTTTTTATTTTTAAAATTTTATTTTTAATATCAGAATATTAAAATAATTTAAAAACATTAAAAATATATTAATTTAAAGTTAATAAAAAAATAAAATAATTTTAAATTTTTTTAAAAATATTTTTAAAATACAGAAATAAACAGTGTGTTGCAACCCATATATTTAAAAATGTTAATTAATCAACACGTTACAGTATAGATTTTAGAGGGAGATTAAAAAGAATTATAATTTATAAATTTATATCTTGTAATTGGAAAAGCTAACTGAAACTCGTACTTTAACTTTCTATATTTATATTTATATTTATATTTATCCCTGGGGAGACCAGGGAGATAGCTCAGGATAACGTGTTTGCCATTTAAGAGCATGCATGCTCGACATTTGCAGAGCGCAGAGGGGGAAAATCAAAATCTTGAGAAGCAAAAACTGGAGCCCAGGCTTTTATGAAGACAGGGGGGAAATCTACATGAACACAAGTGGCAATTCTCAGGCGGCCACTACTATCATCTCATGCATTTGATTATCTATACATCAATTTGGAGGAGACAAAAATGGATAAATCTTCCTTTTTCTTCAACGATTCTCCCTTTTCTCCCCCTCCTCTTAGTTTTTGCTCTAGCTAGTGGGGTTATCTTGGATCCATGTTTTCCCTTGAAGACTGCAGCCATTAATGGAATACCTTGAATCTCCCTTTTCTCCCCCTCCTGTTAGTTTTTGCTCTAGCTAGTGGGGTTATCTTGAATCCATGTTTCCCCTTTAAGACTGCAGCCATTAATGGAATACCTTGAATCTGGGCTCCTTGGTCAACAGCAATCAGCAAGTCATAGCTAGTAACCAGCCCACTTAACCTAGCGGGGTT
The DNA here is from genome assembly GCA_018804465.1 of Populus tomentosa. Classification (NCBI taxonomy): domain Eukaryota; kingdom Viridiplantae; phylum Streptophyta; class Magnoliopsida; order Malpighiales; family Salicaceae; genus Populus; species Populus tomentosa. The sequence continues at coordinate 20,958,885 of CM031979.1, forward strand.
ATCTTGGATCTATGTTTCCCCTTGAAGACTGCAGCCATTAATGGAATACCTTGAATCTGGACTCCTTGGTCAACAGCAATCAGCAAGTCATAGCTAGTAACCAGCCCGCTTAACCTAGCCATTCCTTCATTATAGCTAGGAAAATTTCCTTAAACCGTGGTTCAATTAATTACATTAAAAATACATTTCAAGTACTATGCCTGATGCATAAATATATACAAGATGACCTCCTTAAAGTAACCATCATGACCTGCATAAAAAGATCAGGAACGCTTGTTAATAAAAATATATTATAAAGTTTAATTTTTAAATAATTTAATATTAAAAGATAAAATAAAAAAATAATTCAAGTTAGAATGTCAAATACTCGACGTGAATCGTTAGGCCAAGATAATCTCTTTAAAAAAAACAAAAAAAAAACTTTATAATAGCCAATCCCCAACAACCCAAGTAAAAGGATATTGAAACCAAAAATAAAATCAATTTAAAAAAAAACAAAAACAAAAAAAAAATCACCAACAAACCAGCGTAAGTTTGTCAAACCCTATAACCCAGATTATACGAATGAAATAACCTAACAAAAGACAAAAATAAATAAATTATGAAGCTTAGTTTTTAAACCAACCTCATTTTGAAGGCCAAAATAAATAAATATTCAATCTTACAAAAACATATCAATATATAAACTCGAGTCAACTCATGCTAACCTATCAAATTTATGATTTAAGTTATAAAATCGTGATAATTTCATATAATAGAAAGCAAAAAGAAAATCATAGAGTTTAATTTTCAACAAATCTAATTTTGAATAATAAAATTAAAAAGAAATAGTGTAAAAAAATCTAAAAAATAAATAGTAATCCGTTCTAATTTTTTAAATTTATAACATAGATCATGAGAATAAAATCATATAATTAAAAAAAATCATAAAGTTTAATTTCTATTCGGTTAGGATAATAAAAATTCCAAGGAGAAAAAAAAAAAAAAATCGGAATCGCACTCCTCCACCGATAAACGTCCCCTATCTTGAAAGCTCTCATCGCTCCTCTTCCAATACCCACTAGGAAGCCACACGCACAGCTTCGAATGCCGCCAAGACACCTTTCAATTTTGATTAGGTCAACATAACCCCGAGGACAGGAGAAGAAAAAAACATAGAGATTGTAGGATGATAAATATTGTAAATAATTGAAAGGATGCATTTGATGCTTTTCCTCCGCGAATGATTTTTTCTTTTTGTTTTTCAGCGAAAATGTAAACCAAAAGACATGTCGTCTGAAGGATTCTTCCTTGCAAAATAAAACGATACGTCGTTCACTCACTCCATCAACTCCTATATATAGAACAAGAAATGGAAATTCCCTCCAAAACACCAAGCAACGGGGAAGTTTCAGTTCCATTTCCAGCAAAAACTCTCAACACTAAAACCTTGTTACCCATTAGGCCATTACCATTAATGATTAACCGCCATCACTTCACATTACGCTTTCTCAAGGTCCCTTCTCCTTTTTCCCTCCCTGCCACACCGTCTTTTTATTCCGTCCAAAACTCACCGAGCCCGGGGATTCTCCTTTTTCCCTCCCTGCCACACCGTCTTTTTTCTTAACTAAAGGTTCGCAGCATTAAATCTCTTTACTTGTACCATAATCCGCTCGCTTAGTACCAGTTTGTGACAGCAACATTCTGCCATGCTAGCTGGCGAGATCTTTATGTTGTTTAAACTTCAAGTACTTGATAGTGTTTATCTGAAGCACACAATATCATTGTGGAAAAACCCTGTATTTTGATTGTGAGGGGAGTCGTCGTATTGCACATTTCTCTGGTGTGGCATTGGTATGGCTTGTCAGAATCATGAGGGGTCAACTTTGCAAGGAAAATCAGGCAAAATGCGACAGACGAATTCATGCTGTGTATATCCAACGAGTGTATATACATGAAAGGAATCCATGATGTAATCTGTATCTCAATTCTTACGCTAATTTTACATGTTGGAGATTTGTGAATTGTATAGCACAATATAAAACTTAAACTGATCAAATAACGTAGCAAAATTTTCTCTTCTTGTTTAATAGTTGTTATTTAATGGTTTAATGAAAATCATCATGAAGAAAAGATGGCCATGATAAACAAAAAGATGTTCTGGGTTCGACATCGAACTCCTCTTGGTCTGAGCTTGAACGGCTGCTGTTTTCTAATGTCTTGTCTGATACATCCTCAGGATCGTTCTGCATATCGTGAAGCCTTGCTCCTAGCCGGGTACAAGTCTAGCCATGTCCTGTGATGGTCTGGTTTTGCTATCATTTGTACAATCTTGGTTTTTTTTCTTCTCTCATTTACAAGTCATTGATAATGGCCAACGAACTTAAATTTAACGGCGACAGGGAAAGGTAAAAACCATGAGGTGCTAAAACGCACAGAAGAGCTCGCTTTTTCTTTTGCTTCATAGTTATCAACGAATTATAAGTAGATACATGGCAGCAAGTCCCAAAGCAAAATATATTCCTATAACTATATACAACAGTATGATGGCAAATTCTTTTGGGAGATACGGACATAAATACACCAAAAGAAAACAGTATTTGGCTTTCCTTCAGTTCAAGAACACCGCTGTACATGACTGTGCAAGCTGGCCAGACAGACCAGGCTGTGCTTGAGACTGCTTGCGACAAATAATTGGTAACCTTACCCAAAATCTACAGCTATGAGGAAGCGACATGTTTCTTGTGGCAAGTCATGAGCACTCCACTGAAAAATCATCATCTCTCAACACCATCCTGCCTTTTCTATGAGTTGCAGGAGACCCTTTATGGTCACTTGTAACTGTACTTGGGTTCTGCAAGATATTGGAACACGGACACCTGCTGTTTGCTTTTGATACAGTTTCTCTAGGTTTCCTACTGGTATTTGATTTTCCAGTCTCTTTTTGACTGGCCATTTCTTTTTTGTTTATTGTACCAACTATTCTACTTGCCTCTTCTGTCATTCCAGCAGCACGCCATGCTTCAGTAACAAGCAACATGGTCGATTTCTCAGGCTGAACCTCAAATTCTGTCATAACCTGGAGAATTTCTTCTGCCTTCCATGGCTGCTTGGCTTCAGCAAATCTCAAATCAGGGTCTCTGAAGTCTTCAAATTAGGAGTGATTCCATGTTCACATATCTTGTCAAAAATTCTAATTGCATATTCTGCCAGCATTGCACCTGCCACTGATAACAGTCTGCATGAGTCGAAGCACTTCTGCATGGTCAACGCAGCCAGGAGAGTTCTGTATGATATTAGTCGAGGCACTATTCATTACAATAAAAAAAAAAATCATTCTAATTTTTGTTCAAATAGACTTCTATAAAGCCATTTCAAGTTTCTTATTGAATTCAGCCTTGCAAAAAGCCCAGATAAAAAGGTCTATGTAATTGAAATCCAAGAGAGTTTTCACTCACTATCGAACTCACCTTCTGTTTATTTTTTCCCTCTTCAATTAATGAGACATGAAACATACATCCCCCCAGCCATCTCAATCAATAAGCTTCTACAGCCCTATAAAATGTCTGATTTCTCCTGAACCTCTTTTCTCATTCTTTGCACACCCTTTTTCTTTTTTCTTTTATTTGAGGTTTTGCTGAGTAAACTACCCTAATTTTTTTAGATTCTTTTTGGATTTTTGGGTGTTAACTTAAAAATATTTCATTTTTTTTTATATAAATTATAATAATCTCCCTAATATATTATGAAATTAGAGAAACCATCCAAAAATTAAACATTTACCATGCTCACTTAAAAAATCAGACGTTTCTTACAAACTACAGCACAACAACATAGACCTCTCAATTCCCAGCTCAAAATCTTTCTTGTAATGTAGAGATGAGCATTACAGTTCCCTGAACTGCATGCTATCCTTAAGTACTTTCTACACAAGTTCGTACATCCAACTCTATGATTAAAAACAATCAGCTACTTAGATCTACTGGAATTTCCTTTCCTAAGCATGTGAAAATTCCCATAATTGACCATTCACACACACACAGAGACTCAAGAAAAAAAAAATGCCCAAGAGGACAATATAGATCTTCACAGACTCAAACAATCAGTGAAGCTCAGCAGCACAAAAGATTGGAAGGCAATGATCTTTTTAGTAAACATAGTGTTGGAACAACAGCAACATTTTGCTGGCTACTGAAAACATAATATAGAAATCTGACCAGAACCACTCATCAAGACCGGAGTGTTTGAGAGTGTGATAACAGTTTTTTTTCAAAATACTTTTCATTCAGAAATACATCAAAATAATATATTTGTTTATTTTTTAAAATTTACTTTTGACATGAGCACAACAAAACAATCCAAAAACATAAAAAAATAATTTTAAACAAAAAAAAAAAGAATTTTTACCAACCTTTGTTTGGGCCGCAATCCCGAACAGGCACACAGACATAAACTATTAGTTTAGCAATTGCAATGATTTGGTGGCAAGTAACTAGTTTCATTGTTAAGATATTAACAAGGTCGAACTAAAAATTAACTTACATGTTGACGAAAAATTACTTAATATTTGTCAGCATGGAGAAATAAAAATTTACATCACCTTTTCACTGTGACGAACTTCACATAATCCTGGATACTCCTTCAGAACAAGATTGTCTTCGTTAGAAAACAGATCTTCTACCAAGTTGTGCCCCCCGCTTCTGCAACAAAACCTCTGTCTCTCATTTCTCCAATAAGTTGTGCTGCCCTTGATTCATCCTTGTGCTGGAGAAATCCTCGAATAATAACATTATAAGAAAATTCATCCGGAGGGCAGCCATCCCCTTCCATATTTCGGAAAGCTTCCAATGCTTCATCTAACAACCCTTCTTTACAAAGATTATTTATTATTGTAGTGTATATCTGAACATTAGGCAGCAATCCTTGGACAAAGAGTTCTGAAAACAGTTTCCTTGCATCTTTAAGATTACCAAATTTGCACATGGCATCAATCAGGATGTTATACATTGCTATATCAGGCTTCAAGTAAGTACTTTGCATTACTCGAAACAGTCTGAATGCCTTACCAAGATACCCTTCTTTGCAAAAGCCATCAAGCAACATCGAGTAAGTAAATAAATCTGGGAGATTGCCATTAGAGTGCATAGTCTTGAAAAGATCTTGTGCTTCCCGAAGTCTGCCTAACTGGCACAAGCCATGAATAAGAGTGTTGTAGTTAACATTGTCCGGAGTTAAACCTTGATGAATCATTTCATTAAAAAGCTGCTTGGCCTCATCTATCCTTTTGGCCTTACAGTATCCTTTAATTAGGATGTTATAACTAAAAACATCAGGTTTACAACCCTTGGTTATCATGGCTTCAAACAGCTTTCTAGCTTCAACAATTTCCATCCGCAAGGAATATCCATACATCAAAGAACTATAAGTAACAACGTCAGGCTCCACACCCATTTCAGTCATTGTTTTAAACACTCCTTGAGCCTCTGAAACCTTGCCTTCTTTACAAATTGCATCAACTAGCACGTTGAAGGTGAAAATATTTGGCATGATATTCAACCTCGTCATTTCATTTAGCAATGCCGAAGCCTCCTTCCATCGCCTGAAATTGCATAAGCCCTGGATTAAAGAGTTGTAAGTGAAAATATCAGGGGAAATGCGTTTAGCCTTCATATAAGAGAAAATATCTAAAGCCTCATTCACCAGCTTATCTTTGCAAAGACTGTCAATGAGTATATTGTATGTCACCACATTCGGCTGGCAGCCTGCCTCTTCCATTTTCTTAAACAATCCAGCAGCCGCAGTAGTTTCCCCGATCTTACATAAGCCATTGATAATCGTAGTATAAGTGTAGACAGTAGGTTGACACCCGCTTGCCTCAAAATCATCAAAGAATTCCACGGCTTGGGCAAATTTACCAACTTTACAGAGCCCATTGATTAAGGTGTTAAATGTGACAGCATCGGGTTGAAGACCGAGTTTAATGGAGAAGACAGAGAAGGCAAGATCGACACGTTGCAAGTGGGAGAAGCAATCAATCAAGATAGAAAGAGTATAAATATCAGGAGAAAGCCCAGCTAATTCCATTTGTTTGGAAAGAGAAATCACAGCACCATAATACTGTCCCATTTTGACAATTGCAGACAATAATTTAGTGAATTCGATGATACAGGGCAGGGGTTCCCTATGAAGCATGTGATTGAAAGAAGCAAGGGCATCATCAATGTTTCTAAAAGAAGAAGTATCATCATGTTTGTGTTTATCTCTACTGCTACTGCTACTGCTACTGCTAGAAGAAGAAATGGAGCTGGAGTGGTTGCTAGACAGCAGTGATGAAGTGGTTGGAGATAGAAGAAGAAGCATACTCATCATTTTCATTTGACATCGCTGAGTTTGGGAGCCAATAAAAAAGGTTTCTGAACCTCCTAGCCTCACTGCCGCAGCCGCAGCCGCCGCCGCCGCCATCATCGACCTTACTCCGTGGTTTTTCTTCTCTTCGTGGTCTTTTTTTTTTTTTTTTTTGGTGAAAACTTTATCAAAACGACAGAGGTTGAAGAAAGGGATTTGGGAAAGCAGGAAAATGAAGAAATTTCGGGAAGAAAATTGGGTGGGAATGAACGGTTGGAATGGGCACGTCTAAAACGCTGGCGTTTTGAAGAAGAGGAAACACAAAATTTACAGCTAATACAATCCAGTCCACATTTGCTTTCAAATTTGAAATTGCGTCCATTTTCAATATTGGCTTTTATTTTCTTCAGGGAACATCTTCCGAGCAATCTTTTTTTCGTGTACATTTTCGGCGAGAGTTTCCTCACTCTACTTGCTTAGAGTGTGTCTGTTAACCAGGATTCTGCCTGAACATTTTTCTATGAACAGGGAAGCTTGTTGATGATGAGGAAGGAAAATTTTCACGGTTAGCTTTGCCCAGAAATGCAGTTTCTGTTGAGCTTCTGGTACCGCTTATGGACTAATTGCCATTAGTGTCCTTGTAAAGGTATCAAGCATTCATGGAAAACTGATCAAATAGCAACTTCGCAAGGAAAATCAGGCAAAACTCCATCGAAGAATTCAAGCTTTGTATATCCAACAAGCGTGTATACATGCAAGGAATCCATGGCGTGATTTGTATCTTAATTCTTATGCTAATTTTATTAAACTGTTCAAATAGCATAGCAGATTTTCCTTTCCTTGTTTAATAATTGTTGTTTAATGGTTTAATGAAAATCATCATGAAGAAAAGATGGCCATGATAAACAAAAAAATGTTCTGGGTTCGAGAACGGGTCTCCTCTTTCACTGAGCTTGAACTGCTGCTATTTTCCAATGTCTTGTCTGATACATCCTCAGGATCGTTATTGTGAAAAGCATCATGAAGAAAACAGTACTTGGCTTTCTTTCAGTTCAAGAACAACGCTGTACATTGCTGTGACCGAGACTGCCTGCGGCATATAATTGGTAACCTTACCCCAAATTTACAGCTACGCGAAAGAGACATGCTTCTTGTGGCTTGCCATGAGCAATCCATTGGAAAATCATCACCTCTCAACACCATCCTGCCTTTTCTAAGAGTTGCAGGAGACCCTTTATGGTCACTTGTAACTGTTCTTGGTATCTGCAAGATATTGGAATACAAGACATGAAAGAAAACAAATACAAAGCTTGCATCACATTATACATTACAACAATATGAACTCTTAAAGGAATCGTTACTCGTAATTTTCATCACGGCATGGCTAGGTACAGTAGATCATTATCATCTTTTAGGCAAGCCAATTTTCAATATCAAAGGTTTCACTTTTTCTATTAGAATTACACTATAGGCTATAATATATATTTAGTAAGCTTTTTTTTCTTTTTTGATAAATGGGATCATTAAGGATAAAATAAGTTAATTGCAACAAGCCAAAAAGAGAATGGCTAAGCAAAAAGACCACGTGGTATCTAATACCCACTGCACTAGAAACACAAATTTCTTTCATATTTCATCTTGTCACAGCAAGTGGACAACCCAAAAAAAATTTCCATGATAGCATAGTATATACTAGTCTAATGCCTGCACTCTACTACGGGCTAAGGAAAAATAGTCAATGATTGATAGGAAAAAAAAAGAGATGCAGAAGAAAAAGGGAAAACAATCCACACAAGAGAGGGAAAAAAGGAAAGGAAAAAGAAAGGCTATTTAGGCATTTTAAGCAAACCAGCTGGCCAACACTGCCACCTCCTTTGTCTGGAATGAGGCATCATCTCCCGATGAGCTATCAGCATTGAACGTTGCATTGTCTTCTTCCCTATCTTGCCTGTATTGAAGCCATTTAGAAGAGAGAGAAAAATGTAAGGAATATATTCCATGGCATCAAATTCTTCAGCAAATCATTAAGAAAAGAAGGATCAGCAATCAAAAGAACATTTATTAGAAGAACTATCGCATAGGAATTAAGGTCAAATAGCTGAGATTTTCTAACAAAACCTAAAAAGCCTGCATAACATAAAAAGCCAGGAGGGATTAAGAAAGTATGCAGATAAAGAAGATGGTTAATTTAGCACATCCAATGTAACAAACTGAAATTTTCATATCCATGCTGTGCATGCTTCTTCTAGGAATTCCATATGACTGCGTCATCCTCGTAAATTTATGGACAGATCACAGAAATAGTGTTGTTCCAATTTACTTGAACATGCTAACAATCTTTTTTGGAAAGAAAACAAAAAGAATGGTGCAAGTAAAAAAGATGACTTGACCATTCTTAAAATATAAAGCAATCTTATTCTCGCATCAATGTTTAGCATTCCTGGACTGTCTTGCCATTTTGGTGGAAATCGTAAAAGAATTACAAAAATGATTGGTTGTTTGCATTTTATTCCCTATGAGTAGCAAGATGACCCAACCAAGCAACCCTAGTGTGCTTTTACTTAACTCATTTAGATAAGTATTGCAAGAGGAACAAAAACTATCCAAATTTTGGTACATGGCCATGAATTCAGAAATCTTTCCCTTCATTTCACTAACAAAAAAAATCATAAATCACTACTATTGAATGGACAGGTCATAAAACAATTTGATAAACCAACTCGAGCTGCATTTTAAGCAGAAAAGTGTGGGATTTGGAAGCTTGTAATATATGCCTAGAAAGCGGCGTGTTTAACAAATTACCTCGTTCTGAATCTAAAAACACACCAGGCCTGAACAAAAGAACTTCAAAAACATGAAGGAGATTACAAATATTAACCTGTATAGAGAAAGGTTAAAGAAAAGCAGCGAACAATGTTGGAGGGAAAGTGAGGAACATTTATAAGCAGCAAAGAGAAAGCAAGAGCAAAGAGAAATTGAGGAGGGGAAGGAAAACACAAAAAACAAATATACAAGGGGGGAAAAAAAAATAGAACCGACTCAATATGAAGGAGAAACTGCTAGAGGTAAAAAAATCACCTTGTTCATCAACAGAAAAAGAAACAGGCCCCCACAACTAAAACCCCAAGGAGAATACACAACAAATGACAACCTGCAAAGACACCAGATAATTTATCGTTGTGAGGGTAAGCATAAGGACACATAATTTAGTACCAATCAAAGTTGACTCCCATATATTTTCATGGGATTTATATTTTTTATCAACAAAAAATGCAGACGAAAAGTTTGTTTGATGATGTCAACCTAACCAATTTTTCAATTAAAATTTTATAAACTGAAGAAGAGTTTGAATATAAATATGAACAGAAATTGACATGCAAGGATATGGAGTAAGAATACTTGCATGAATGCAACATTACTCAACTGGATTAGAACCTGATAGAAAAATCCATAGGTATTTGAAAGTAGGAATAGAGAAGGAGCTTGTTTAGATGGATAGTGGTGTCATTTGTTAGATACTGTTACGTTGCAGAGATAATAGGTGGGAGAAATTAACTAAATGCCAATAGTTTGAAACTATATTCTACAAGTTGTAACAGATTTACTTCCTGTTTTTTTCTTCACTATAGTCCAGTTTGTCATGTTCTTTTGCTGCTAATGCTAGTTTTCTGTCTTTTTTATTTGCCACATTGCCACTATTGATTTAATCTGTCACCACTCAACTTTAATAACTCTCATCCTACGTCTCTACTGATTATTTTATTCTACATACCTTATAATTTTGTTTAGATTTTACTTCAATGAGATACACAAAGCACCGGAACCAGATGGCATCAAATTTAAAATTCACTATTGTTGGATGAGTTATAACCAATGTACGACACCCCTCCTAATCCATAGCTTGTCACACTACCTATCCAACTTTCTTTTCATGATCCCCTAAGAAACTTTTTTCCTGAAGAGTACATGCGTGAAGGATTCCTTTCCATAACTTTCACCATGATAATTGTTTTCAAAAATTTTCATATTGGTTAGCTAATTCGATGGCACTATATTGCAGATTTTGCTAGGGGTGGTTCTAGCTAATAAAAAAGAAACCAAAGAAAACAGAGCACCTGTATAAACACTGAAAAGAAACAGCACGGAGGTGTGAGCTCCAAAAGTCAGGGGATGAAATCCACAGTCAAGAACTTCTCTGACTCCAAATCATTAATGGCCTGATCAAGAAAATCTGTGATGGCTACCACTGCTTGCTGTGTTGTTCCAAATCAAGGAAACCCCAATTCCCAATTTTAAAACAAATCACAAACCCTAAACCATTGGCCCCTTCTGATTAACGGCTCTCCTTGGTTGTTGAGGCATTCCTGAATCCAACCACCCTCTCTACTCTTCTCTTAACCAGTCTATATACATAGACTCGTTGTTGCTGTGGATTCACACAGTATAATGAGTTTTTTCCCCTCAATTCACTTCTCTTCTTTGGGTGACTTGGGAGCATGCTTGCAATGTTTTTTTTCCTCCCTTTTCTTCTTTGTCCCAATGGCAAGACCCTACTGTGCTGAAAAAAAGGACAAAACACAGAACAAGCCAACTATCACAGGGCAGTGTAGAACCCCCAGTCCCACGTCAAATCAAAGAAAATTAAGCAGCCGCAGGAATCGAGCTGCACACAATCCCAAAAAACCCAATTAAATAAGCAGCCCTAGGAATCAAGAAGCTGCACACAATCCCCAAAAAACCCAGTCCTCGAAAAGCACAAATTGCTAGCAGGCTCCGCTTCAAGAAGAAGACACCCATGAATGAGAAGAAAAATTGAGAAAGCCAACCACTATTTGAAACCACGGTGATTCTGTCTCTGGGTGTATAGTGAAACCATGAGCCCATTTAGTTTTTTGTGTAATGTAGATAAATTAGCCCAGGCAGTATCCAATAAGCACTATAATTGCTTTCCAAATTGTTGAGAAAAATTGAGCCTCCACAGGTTGTCTAGTACCCACCAATATTCGCAAATTTCAAATACTGTAAAGAACATTTCTTCAAGAAGTTTCAAAAACAGTAAGTATGACACATGGATCCTAAGCTACAACCTAAGGGACTACTTGTTTTAAAGAAGTTTCTTTTCACAATCTAGATACAATGCAAGTATCAGCAGCAAATTCCAGTTCTATAAATAAAGCATTCAACCGGTTCAACAATTAGCCTTTCACTGAACTGCCACTTTCAAAGCATGGTTCTTTTCACTGACTATGGGGTCACACTTGTTTCATAAGTTGGGCTGTTCACTCCATGTTCAATAGGTTGGGCTGTTCACTTCCACATTCAAGGACTATGATTTTCATCGAAACCAGCTTGGAATACTTGGAACCATGACAATATAACAGCAACAAGCACATCAACCAAACCATTTAGTGTCACAGGACAAATACAAAAAGGATGGGTAAGTGTTTGGTTGGAAGGACAGAGATATAAAATAAATCCATCTTTGGGATAGTTTTGGAGTAATTTCCTGTCCTTTCAAATCAAGAGGTACATGGGACATGTCCCCTCTATCTCCACTATCTTTGTCTCTTCACCAAACACTACTTACAAGAACCTCCAAAAGCACCAATAATTGACATACAAGGAAGACCATACTTTAACATTCAAATTCCAATTTGTCAATGATTTCTGATCGATTCCATCAAACCTTGCTGTATAAATCAGCATAGAAGAAGATGAAATATGCACTACATTTTTTTCAGACTTTTCTTACAAACTATAGCATAACAACACAGACCTCTCATATCCCAGCTCAAAAGCTTTCTTGTAAAGTAGATATGAGCATAACAGTTCCCTGAACTGCATGCTATCATAAAATACTTTCCGCAGCACAAGGTTGTACATCTAGCTCTATGAATAATTCATAAAAATTTCCTTTTAAAAAAAAATCAGCTACCTAGATCTGCTAGAATCTCCTTTCCTAAGTATCTGAAAATTCCCATAATTGATCCTTCACACACAAACAGACTCAAGAAAAAAAAGAAGCTCAAGAGGACAATATAGATCTTCACAGACTCAAAATATCAGTGAAGCTCAGCAACACAAAAGATCGAAAGGCAATGATCTTTTTAGTAAACATCTTGTAGGCGGATTGCATAACAACAACATTTTGCTGGCTACTGAAAATATTATATAGAAATCTGATTCAATGTACGACCACAACCATTCATCAAGATGAACATTTAGTTTAGCAATTCCAATTATGTGGTAGCAAGTAACTAATGTCATTGTTCAAATGTTGACATGATTGAACTAAAAACTAGCTTACACGTTGAGGAAAAATTACTTATTATTTTCCACAAGAATTTGCAGCATAGAGAAATAAAAATTTACATCACCTTTTAACCTTGACGAACTTCAGGTAAGCCTCGATACTTCTTCAGAACAAGATTGTCTTCATTAGAAAACAGAACTTCTACCAAGCTGTGGTCCCCACATCTGCAATGAAACCTTTGTCTCTCATTTCTTCAATAAGTTGCACTGCCCTTGATTCATCCTTGTGATGGAGAAAACCTCGAATAATAACGTTATAAGAAATTTCATCTGGAGGGCAGCCATCCTCTTCCATATTTCGGAAAGCTTCCAATGCTTCATCTAACAATCCTTCTTTACAAAGTCCATTTATTATTGTAGTGTATATCTGAGCATTAGGCTGCAACCCTTTGACAAAGAGTTCTGAAAACAGTTTCCTTGCATCTCTAAGGTTCCCGGATTTGCACATGGCATCAATCAGGATGTTATACATCACCAGATTAGGCTTTGAGTAAGTACTTTGCATTGCTCGAAACAGTCTGAATGCCTTACCAAAATACCCTTGTTTGCAAAAACCATCAAGCAATATTGAGTAAGTAAATAGATTTGGGAGGTTCCCATTAGTGCGCATATTCTTGAAAAGATTGTGTGCTTCCCTAAGACTGCCTAACTGGCACAAGCCATGAATAAGAGTGTTGTAACTAACATTGTTTGGAGTTAAGCCTTGATGAATCATTTCATTAAAAAGCTGCTTGGCCTCATCTATCCTTTTCACCTTACAATATCCATTAATTAAGATGTTATAACTAAACACATCAGGTTTACAACCCTTGGTTATCATGGCATCAAACAATTTTCTAGCTTCAACAACTTCCGACCGCAAGGAATACCCATACATCAATGAACTGTACGTAACAACATCAGGCTCCACACCCATTTCAGTCATTGTTTTTAACACACCTTGAGCCTCTGAAACCTTGCCTTCTTTGCAAATTGTATCAACTAGCACGTTGAAGGTGACAATATCTGGCATGATATTCAAACTCCTCATTTCATTTAGCAATGCCGAAGCCTCCTTCCATTGGCTGAAATTGCATAAGCCCTGGATCAAAGAGTTGTAAGTGAAAATATCAGGGGAAATGCCTTTAACCTTCATATAAGAGAAGATATCTAAAGCCTGATTCACCCGCCTATCTTTGCGATGACTGTCAATGATTGTACTGTATGTCACCACATTCGGCTGACAGCCTGCCTCTTCCATTTTCTTAAGCAATCCAGCAGCCGCAGCAGTTTCCCCGATCTTACATAAGCCATTGATAATCGTAGTATAAGTGTAGACATCAGGTCGACACCCTCTTGCCACCATGTCATCAAATAATTCCATGGCTTGGGCAAATTTACCCGCTTTACAGAGCCAATTGATTAAGGTGGTAAATGTGACGATAGTGGGTTGAAGACCAAGTTTAATGATTTTGGCTAAGACAGAGAAGGCAAGATCAACACGTTGCAAGTGGGAGAAGCAATTGATCAAGATAGAAAGAGTATAAATATTAGGAGAGAGCCCAGCTAATTCCATTTGTTTGGTAAGAGAAATCACAGTATCGTAATACTGTCCCATTTTGACAATTGCAGACAATAATTTAGTGAATAGGATAATACAAGGCAGGGGTTTCCTATGAAGCATGTGATCGAAAGAAGCAAGGGCATCATCAATGTTTCTAAAAGAACAAGCATCATCGTGTTTGCGTTTATCTCTACGGTTACGGCTACTGCTGCTGCTGCTGCTACAGGTAGAAGAAGAAATGGAGTTGGAGTTGTTGCTAGACAACAGTGATGGAGTGGTTGGAGATAGAAGAAGAATCATACCCATTATTTTCATTTGACATTGCTGAATCTGGGACCCAATAAAAAAGGCTTCTGAACCTCGTCTCACTGCCGCCGCCGCCATCATCACCATCGACCTTCCTCTGTGTTTTTCCTTTCTCCTTCGGTCTTTTTTTTGGTGAAAAATTGACCAAAACGACGGAGATTGAAGAAAGGGATTCGTGGAAGCAGGAGCGTCTCTCTCTCAAGGAATGAAGAAGTATCGGAAAAGAAAAATAGATGGGAATGAACGGTTGGGATGGGCACTTCTAAAACGCTGGCGTTTTGAAAAATAAGAAACAGAAAATTTACTGCTAATACAATCCAGTCCACATTTGCATTTTAAATCACATCCATTTTCTAATATGAATCATCTTTTTTCTCTTAGGAATAAAGGCATGTTGAGAGTCATGAAATTATTAATTTAGCAATTGAAGGCCCTGAGATACCTCAAATCTTTTCAGAAATTGTTTCTTTTTTTCAATGAATTCCCTGTTAGTTTTTCATTCAATAAAAAAAAATATATTTTTTAGCTCGTAACATTATAATTTATTAATAATGTGATAATAGTTGTGTTTTAAAAAAAAATTAATAAAAAGAAATATATTATTTTAAAATTTTTTTATGTATTAAAATAATTTTAAAATATAAAAAATTAATTTTAAATAAAAGTAATTAAATTTTTTACAAAGCCCAATGCTAAACTCCCTCAAAATCTCTCAACTTGTGTAGCAACTACCAAAAGGGATACTATTGCTAGCTAGTAGCTTAACTTGTCTAAAAGTTTGACAGTAAACGAAATCTTCTGGGTTGTGGTTGGGTTTGGCCTGGATTCATTGACTAGTTGAGACTCGATGGCTGTAATTGTGATGATAGAAAATAGTCCAAATGTTTGCATACACGTTCTCACAATTTTCTATGAACAGGGAAGCTTGTTGCAGAAGAGGAAGGAAACTTTGCATCGTGTCTCTCTTGTATTCTTACAGGTGTTGGAGGAAATCTTGTTTCATGGTTAGTTTTGTCCAGAGATGCAGTTTATGTTGGAGCTTCTGGAGCTGTTTTTGGACCTTTTGCCTTGTAAAGGTATCTGCAAGTAGTTTTTCAATTACTATCTTCAGAAACTTTTGACCTTCTTTTTGTTAAATTGTAGATAACCTGGGATTGGAGGAAGATTCTTGAATCCATGATGTAATTTGTATATTAATTCTTTATATGTTGGAGATTTGTGAATTGTATAGAATTTAAACTGATCAAATAACATAGCAGCTTTCCCTTTTCCTGTTTAATAATTGTTATTTGATGATTTAATGAAAATCATCATGAAGAAAGGACGGCCATGATAAACAAAAACAGTACTTGGCTTTCCTTCAGTTCAAGAACGCCGCTGTACATGACTGCAAGCTGGCCATACAGACCAGGCTGTGCTTGCGGCAAATAACTGGTAACCTTGACCCAAATTGACAACTATGAGAAAGAGACATGTTTCTTGTGGCAAGACATGAGCACTCCACTGGAAAATCATCATCTCTCAACACCATCCTGCCTTTTGTAAGAGTTGCGGGAGACCCTTAACTGTACTTGGTATCTGCAAGATATTGGAACACAGGACACCTGCTGTTTGATTTCGGTGCGGTTTCTCTAGGTTTCCTACTGGTATTTGTTTTTCCACTGTCTCTTTTTGACTGGTCGTTTCCTTTCTCCGTTTATCGTAACAAGAATTCTACTTGCCTCTTGTTCCATTCCAGTAGCATGCCACGCTTCAGCAACTAGCAAGATGGTGGCTTTATCAGGCTGAACTTCAAATAGCATGCCATCGGTTCTTGATAGTTGCTGTTCCTGTTTGATTTTTGTTGGAGGTTCTAGCAAAAATTCTCTTTATCAAATTCTCCGGTGCAGGCAACACCTACTTGCACTGGAAACTGAACCCATTTGCCCATCACTGGAAACTGTAGACTCCAAGCTACTTTGGCTTTTTGATTTTCTAAACCAATGTCACCCTCATCCCTCTGTTGAAAACAAATACAAGCAACCCTCTCTCCTCCAGTGTCCATCTCGGCTAGAAACAGGCTGCCCAGGCAGCAGACCCATTACCACAAAATAGCATACCAACTCCCACTCATATCTCTCATCTCCCTCCCGGTGCAAAGCACAACCTCCCAAACCAGCCTCCTTCATTTCAACTGTCACCACCACCGATAGCCTCCCATCAAAACCCACGGTGGCAGCTCCTCACAGCAATATCCATGTGTTTATTCTCGGCTCATAAGATGTTGAAAGAGAAGAAACTAGAAAATGTACCCGGTTTGTGTTTTTGGGCATTGCTTTATCCTGGGAGGGAGATTTCACCAAGTCCTAGTGGATGAGCAGCCCCACCAGTGGATCCGCCAAGTTTCCTTCTCAGGAGAAGCTGGGTCGCCTTTTGCCGGGAACTCCTGGTGGATGAGCAGCCCCACCAGTGGACTCCAAGGTTGTTAAGTGAATTACTTGCCAAATTGATTAGGATTGCTTTCGAGAAGAACTGGAAATGGGGGTATTTCAAGGAGTTTGGACGTGCGCTTGAAACAGAAAATTTTGGCAAGTGGAAAAAAAGACTAAGAAGAACAATACTAAGAATACGAGAGCAAAGAAAGGAAAATAAAAGAAAATTTTATTTAACGTTCTTGACAGCATTAACATTCCCTAACTCCTAAGCAAAGGCAGTCAACTAGAACAATAGCACAATCACATAATGCAAGAACGAGGTCATTATCTTCCTTGCCCGGAAAATAGCCAACGTCATCTCATTTCCCCGGAAACCATTGGAAAGAAAAACAAGAGAATGAGAAAAGCTTCCAACTTTATAACTAAAAATTAGATTCAAAAGAAACCCTTTTGAATATTCACTAATCCATGTAGAAAGAATCTGTCTTTTTCTTTAGAATCTCTCTCTCTCTCTCTTAAGGAAAATATATAGGGAGAAATGTTGTAGTTGTGGAAATGGTACCAAAAAGTGCTTAGCTGTGCATCCAGTTAAACAAGTGGTTAGCTCAGGATTTATTTGGGGATTTGGTGATATAGCTGCAAAATCCATCACTCACTATACAGCCAAGAAATATCATCAAATAAAGGTATTTATTAGCATGATAACCTGTCATTCAAGAAAATCCTTTTTTTTTATTTGATAGTGTTTTTTTCTTCTTCTGTTTTTGGATATATTTTGCCTTGTTTTGGAAATGGGCATGTCTCAAGTTTTTGTCCTGTTGGCCACTTCTAGTAAGTGTTTTCTCTCATTTTCATGTATACAATTCATTTCAAATTTGAATGGAAGTTATTTTCAGAAAATTTTATCTTGAAAATCGTGGATCCTGGAGTTAGCACTTCACCGCTACTGTCAAAAGATTTTTAATTGATGGGACTGCATGTAGTACTCTTCCGCAGAGGTGTGTGAGCCATATGTCATGTGCTTCTTGTTAAACTGTTGCAGGTATGAAGGGTTACCGATTTATTAGATCACGACTTCTAATGCGTCCAAATTCCTTGCGATTTGTTGGTTCTAAAGTAGCAATTGATGGGTTCCTCTTTGGACCACTGGATCTGCTTGTTTTTTTCAGTTACATAGGTTTTGCCACTGGAAAGAGCGTTCCCCTAATCAGGAAAGATTTGAAGAGGGACTTCATACCAGCTTTTGTTTTGGAAGGAGGTATATGGCCAACTGTTCAAGTTGGGAATTTCCGATCTGTACCTGTTGGGTATCAACTCTTGTATGCCAACTTCTTCTGCTTGTTGGATGGTTGTTTTCTGTCGTGGCTTGAGTAGCTAGAGGATGCTCCCTGGAAGCAATGGTTGATATCTCTTCTCCCTTCCAAGGAGCAAAAAGATCTAGGTGGATGATTTCTTGTCTTCAAGACAAGAAATCATAGTGGGTGTACAGGTAAGAGAAAAGGGTTTCAAAAAAAGTAAACAAGGCTGAATCGGCACCTTCAAATTTTCATGCGAGCAATTCAGACAGGTCATAGGATTACTCTTTCGCTATGCAGGTTTTGCTTCGAATACAAGGAAGCTTATATTGATTGTTTTCCCAATCCTGTCTTTTCTATTTTTAAAAAATCAAAGACATCATTGACACTGTTTTTGTTAGTGGTTTGGAGATTTTACTAGGTATGAAATCTTTAGATACAGATGCTGATGGGATTCTATTTGCATTGCTGGGGTCTTCCCTACTTCTGGGGTCTTCTGTAAATTAACATATGTAACTTGTGAAAAACACGACCAACCGATTCAAGTGTTTGATGGAATGGATTCTCATTTCTAATCCCAACATGTTTTTGGAGACCGAACTTTTGAAGAAAAGTCACAAGTACCTAATGAAGCATTGCTCGAAAGTGTATTTGATACACTTAATTCTATCTTGCTTTCCAGGTTTCTTCTTACCTGTAACAATACCTGGTGGCGTTCCAAAGTGACCGAACCGTACATGACTTGAACGACAACCTCATTCTTCTAATTGTTCATGCCCAGACTCGTAAAGAACATGTGTATCAGTAATCTGTACGTGCATTCCACTAGTAAGCTGTATGTTTAGCAATGAAGCTAACACGATTTTCCTCTAAAAGCGTGACTGGTAGAGAATCAAGAAAGAAAAAAGGGCATTACATTAGTCATCAAAACTCTCTCTAATAATTTGGCTATACGCATATCTTGGTTATCTGCTGCTAGCCTCGCTACCTGAGCTAGATGGGTTAAGACCATACTCGCTGGTGGTTCCAGTGTTCCCACTGATGCCACCCTGCGTACTGCCCCTTGCCAGGTTGAAACTCTTCATGTTCTCCTTGTATTGGTAGGTACTGGAACTTGAACTTATTGAAGAACCATACAGAGTGTTATTTCTTGGCCTGAATATCCCTGCATTGAGATCCTGTGCAGACATTCCGCCTTCCAAAGCATGAACAATCTGTTTGATACGAAACAACATTTTTTACGTTTCGAGAAGGCATCACAGCTCAATAAAGTTTGGCATAGCAGGTATAGAACAATCGTTAAATGATAAGTCATCTGTGACCGTAATTTTTTTGTTCGATTTCATGTGGGTTATGGACTCACGAGGAAGGCATTTTATGCACAAACTTAGATTTGTGACTGGCCAGAGGTAATTCTTATATTGAACAGGATAAGGCAAAGAAGTTACCTGGCTCATTCGTGGTCGGATCCAGGATGAAGGGTGCACACAAGCAGCAGCACAAGCAACCATGCTAGCCATCTCACTGTTATTATACCGAGTCCCTAGTCGTGGATCGAGAAGAGCTTCAAAATTGCCATCTTCCAGAGCTTGAGTGAGTAAAGGCCTAGCCTGGAAAACCAGTATAGTGGGAGGGAGTTTCCACAAGGTGATGTCAGAGTCAAGCTTACATAAACTAACAGGCATGTCCAGAAATTGAAAAGAAGATTCAAAAGCCATGTAGAAGGGAACTCACCCAGGCAACCAAGCTTTCATTCATTACCGATTCTGCGGGACTGATAGGGGGACGCCCAGTTATTAGCTCCAAAAGCACAACTCCATACGAATAGACGTCTGATTTATCTGTTAGCTTGCCACTTAAAGCATACTCTGGAGCCATGTAGCTGAAACCATAGCAAGCATTAGTGTTGAGGTTGAGGAAGAAAATGCAAGGTTTAGTAATGCACACTAAAAAATTTCAAAGAGAGCAGAGACAATTTAGTATGACCCGCAAACCAGCAGTGCTTTCAAAGCAAAAATTTTTTTTTTTTGAGAGAATGGTTTGCCTACTAGCAAATGGAGTTCTAGGCTTTGGACAAACTAGTGTAGAACCGAACCAGTATAGTTGAACACTCAGACAAAAGCAAGCGGAAGCCAGCTTAACTGATAACAACAGAAATTAAATACAAAAATCACATAGAAAATGCAAAGAAAATGGCCAAAACTCATCCCAAACAAACAAAAATATCTGAAGAGAAGACAAGGCCATACCCAAAAGTCCCCACCACTCTGGTGGAAATGTGAGTGCTGCTAGCACTGGCATCAGAAAAACTTTTGGCAAGTCCAAAGTCAGAAACCTGAACAAATTATGAAAACATTAATCTATTAGTATGTGCAAGAAGACTCTTATTCTTTACCTCAAATATCATTAGACAAGATGATGAAAGGATCTCATTTCTTACCCTATGAAACCATGACTATAATAGGACCAGGTCTAAACTATTTATCTAGAAATATGAAACAAGTGGGATCACTTAATCAAAGGTGGTCTTGAACTCAAGTCCCCATGAGATGTTCCATGAAGTACTTAGAATAATATAGTAGTAACCTAGAATAGTTCATAGGTGAGCTTGAAAGCTAAATATCATGAACCAAAAGAATGATGAAATAAGAATTAGAAGTCCTACCTTAGCCTCAAAATTATGATCAAGGAGAATATTGGATGCCTTGATATCGCGATGAATGATTTTCGGATGACCTGCATGCAGGAATATTTCATTGGAAAATGTCAGTATTCACAAGCATAAGGATGTTCAAATTATTGATTTTTTATTTTATTTTTAAAGGCAGCATTTTACAGATATAAAAATTCCTTATGAACTCAAAATATTTTTACTCTGAGATAACTTCCCCCTGTTCATTCGGAAGAATGGGCAGCATTCATAAACACGTCCAAAATCTTGTAATGCTCCTTTTATACTATCTATTACTCAAATTTATTCCTTTGAAGATAAAGCAATTCAATATAGAAAAAAACAATTGCTGAGGCGAAGTGAGGGTGGCTGGGTTGGGGGGGAGATCAGAAGAAGAGAGCATCCAAGAAAACTCACAATCTTCATGCAGATATGCTAGTCCTTTTGCAGACCCTATAGCAATTTTCAATCTGGTTTCCCACTCTAGAACAGGCTGCCCAGTCCCTGCAATGTGCAATTCTTACAATGAACATCTAACAATGAAATAACTCGCATATCAGATCCATTTTTGTAATAATGTGTTGATTAGATCGAAATCTTACCGTGCAAGTGAAACTCCAAAGTGTTGTTTGAAACAAACTCATAAACAAGCAGTCTAGCAGAACCATTAATGCAATATCCTACCAATGAAACAAGATGTTTATGATGCACCCGACTAATGATCCCAACTTCTGCCTGAAACTCGCGCTCACCCTGATTACTTCCCTCCTTCAGCTGCTTAACTGCAATTTCCTTCCCACAAGGAAAGAACCCCTTGTGAACATAGCCAAAACCACCTTGTCCAAGAAGGTTGGCATCTGAGAATCCATTAGTGGCAACCACTAGTTCATCATACGTGCAAGTTCCATTCGAAAAACTAAAGGCAACATCAGGAGGACCTTGATGTGGCAATGCATTCGCAATCCATGGTGAATTTATGGAACGAGAACGTGTGTTGCTGGTTGAAGGAGGTGGCAGAAAGGTCTTTGTTTGCACAGTGATAACACAATCCCCTGACTGAAAACACTTCGTTTCAGAATGGTGGACGTGAGCATTTTTACTGTTATCTAGGAATGCAAACAAAAAGGACTGATTAGTAAACCAGATCATATACCCTTTAAAGGACTCATGCAAACAAATTGGGAATATCGTGAATTTTTAGCATTTCTATTGATTCTGAAAATTAATTTCAAGGAAGAGAAAGGGCTGATTGCGAAGTATTGGTGAGCCAGTTTTAAATCTTTACCTGTTGGTGCCAAGATTTTTGATGTATTGTAATGCTCTTCGGTGCTGTGGTTTCTCCTTCTCTTATCTTTGCAACAGATAAATAAAAGGCCAAGCACAAATAGCAAAAACACCCCACCAAAGGCACATGCAACAACGAGCCCTGTTGATATATGAAACTGTTTTGAGCTCATGGGCAGACTTCCTTTTGCTAATGGGAGTGATGGTGGTGAAGATACCATAAATTTGGGTGGTGGTGGTGGTGGTGGAGGTGGCGTTAATGCTAGTGATGGAGGTGAAGATACCATAGATGTGGGTAGTGGTGGAGGTGGCGTCAATGCGAGTGATGGTGGTGCTGGTGGGTAACTAGGCCTTGTCAGAGGAGGCATAATGGGTGTCGGTGTTGCTGGAGCTGGAGGAGCGGGTTTTGGTGGAGATGGAGGTGGCCAAGAAGTTGATGGTGGCTGAGATGGTGGACTTGTTGGCAGAGGACGAGAAGGTAGTTGTGGTTGGGGTCGTGATGGTCTCGTTGGCAATGGTGGCGGAGAAGTAACTGATGGTATTTGAGGCTCAGGAAGCAATGTTGGAGGAGGTACTGGAATTATAGGATTGGTAGAAGCCTCAGGTGGTGGAGCTAGCTCCACAGGTGGTGGTGTTGAGGCAACTGGGGGTGATAAAACTGGAATTGTCATTGGTGATGGCGATAGGACTGGAGTCACCGGAGGAGGTGTTGGATTGGAAACAGGAGGGATTGCAGGTGGCAACACCACCACCACAGGAGATGGTGGGGAAGCAAATGGTGCTATTTGCGGGATTGTTGGTGGACTACTATTATCCATCCCTGCTGGTGGTTGTGATGGTGGCAGATGCTGTGACATGGCCGCCGGAGAATCCACCGGTGCCGGTGACTCTAATGGTGTTGATGACATTATAAAATTTTATCCCTGGGAATATTAGTGGACGTCTCTTTTAGTACATAGCATGCAATATAGTAGATCAATCAACCCACAATTTAGTTAGTGGGATTCATAGCTGTATTGCTTTATGTGGTGAATTTCTCTAATCAAATTGTTAAGCGCAGAAGTGTTCAGTTTTATTATTATACTGACAGTTGCAGTTAGAATCCTGCTCGTGAACAACCAATTTATGAGCAGCAATCAGGGCAGCTGTTAGTTTTAGTCACAAACTCCAACACCTATCAAACAAAACAAGAATTAACACTCGAGAAGGTCTGATCTGTATAATGGTCCTAGCCACCGTGGGGCTAGTAGTTTTTGTGTAAAATACAAAAACTTTTGTGCTTTTGTAGACTATGTGCTCTAGGCAGCTAGCCACCATATGACTCGTTGTCTTTTGCGGATTGTCATGGTCATGCCCCATTACAACACTAGTTCACATGAATAAGATGCTAGACAATGGGAACTGGGAAGTACAATCCTATTGTAATTTGATTGGTATAATATCAAACTGTGAACATAAACAAAGTAGAGCAACCATGCTTAAATTCCTCTCAGATAACAACTTATGGCAGAGATTTGCCGATTAAAACGGCAGCGTAAGCAGGGGACACAACCATTAATCTGTAACGAAAAACCTCGTCTTCCAAGAAAAAGGTTTTAGAGAGTGTTATCTGATTATATCTTCACTCCATGGCTTGAGTTTTTTAAAAAATAATGCAGGCATGCTCCACTGAATGCAAGAGCATAAATGGAATCCACTGAACTACTCGGGTTTTTCCAGGAGGCTACTAGGCATCAATCTTCAGAAAATGTAGGAACTAATTAATGTCAACCTATTAGAGGATCTCATATGCCAACAGCATATCCTTAAATCACATCTTGCGAACCTGTTTTGGCAAAGTCA
Organism: Populus tomentosa; assembly: GCA_018804465.1. Lineage (NCBI taxonomy): Eukaryota > Viridiplantae > Streptophyta > Magnoliopsida > Malpighiales > Salicaceae > Populus > Populus tomentosa. The sequence continues at coordinate 20,982,876 of CM031979.1, forward strand.
ACCCTTGAAACTTCAGTGCTAAATAGACTTCATCGTTCAATTGAGCCAGTAATATCCTACCAAGTAAACAACTTAACAGAGCCCATCTGAATTTGTTAGAGCTTAGCATCAAAAGCCAGGAAACTATAATCCTGCCAATTTCATATCCTCCATCACTAAATTCAACCTCTCCATCAATCCAACTCTTCTGTAACCAGCAACTAGCAAATCATAAGTTGATCTAGTGAGCTTATAGTAGCTCTTAATATGTTCCAGAAACAAGTCTAGCCTCTCATAAGCCTCTTGCCTGAAGTAGGAAGAGATAACCTTCTCAACATCACTTGGACTTTTAAATGACATCCCCTGACTCATCATCCTCCCAACAGAGAATTCAACATCATCCAACCTATCCAGCATGGCGTAGAATCTTATAATCCCGCAGTGCAGCTGCAATAATGCTTCACCAACCTGATTGAACTCCATTAACATTTCGAGTAGCATCTCCATTTCATCCACTTTCCCAAGCTCAGAATACAGCCTGACAACATTTTCAATCATATTCCCATTGATCTCAAACTTACATTCCAGCAAAAAATTTAAAAACTCTTTAACTTTATCACAGCTTCCCCGTTTGCAATGCCCTTCCAGCACCCATTCCATTATGTGTAAACTAGGCATAATTCCCAAGGACATCATCTCTTCATATAGTCTATCAGCAGTATCAAAATCTCTAGCCTTAACACAACCAGAAATAAGACACTCATAGTTTTGTAAATTAGCAGAGAAACCAGCAGCCCTTTTCCCCACAAACCATGCTTGCATTTTATTAACATCTCTTAAATTCGAAAACCCTGCTACAAAATTGTCATAAGTTTCAGAATTAGGTTTATAGCTCTCGGAATTCTCCATTATCTCAAACAAGCTAAGAGCTGTTATCACATTGCTTGATAACAAGCAAGCATATAAAAGAGAATTGAAAACTGAAGTTGTGGGTTTAATTCCACGAGCCTCCATCGAAGTAAACACGTGCATTGCAAGGGACACATTTTGAATCTTTCCACAAAGAGATATTAAACTGGAGTATTCATCATGATCTATCTCATTATCATCAAGCATTCTCCCCAATCTCCACTCTAAAACCTGATTAATCAAACAAAAAAGAAAAAAATAAGCAGCCTCTCTTTTATCTACTAAAGAAATTGAGCAAAAATCATTACTTTATAACTCTTAACAACTCAATTCAACCAAACTTTCAGTTCTGTAATAAGCTGAACTTTACGAATAATAATTCTAAAAGAAATTCCAAATACTGAAACTCTTCCAAAAATGAATTTCTTTAAAACCATCAGTCAAAATTTCAATGACAAATTGAATATTATGATACTTAACCATTTAATCAAGCTCAAATTCTTTGACTTTATATAAAAGAAATAAAAAAAACATTTTGGTATTTCTCTACTCTTTAGTCTTTAATTCGTCTTGAACTTGCTATACGACCCAAGAACAGAACCAATCACTCATGTTTCTCTACCAAAACACAAAACAAGAAAAACCCATAATCCCATTTCCACTGTTTTTCTTTCTCACCTTTCATTTACATTTTACAAGAAGACAAGAAAAAAAATGAAAAGAGAAAGTGAGAGTAATCACCAAGTGTGCTTTCTCAGGAGAGGAAGATCTGAGATTGGTAATGAGAGGATCCCATGAAAGTTGAGAACTTTTGAGGTTAAAACTGTGGTCTGAATCAAGTGTACTCATGATTTTGGAGGTTGGTGTTTGAAGCAACTTTGAAAGAAGAGGATCAGAAGAAGAAGCGGTGGAAAAGGAGTGCTGGGTTTGGAATGGAATTGGAAATAATAATTGAATAATTTGAGGGATTCTTGAACCTCGTTTAGCTAATGATGGAACTCCCCTGAGTACCAATGCCATGTTTTCTACTTTATTTCTCAGGTTCAGGTTTCCGAAGAACTTGTATTTTGCAGTCCCAGTAGAGTTAACAGTAGACGACATGTCGTTGATCCGTGACGTGTGGCTTATTTACACCTACGGGTATTCAAGTACTCCCAATTTTTTTATACCGTTACGCTAAATTGTAAAATATCCCTGAAATAAATATTTTGTTTAACAAAAATAAATTCTGATTTTGCACGCTAAACTTTAAGATTTCTTGAATTTATTCCTGTATAATAGAAATTGACAGGAATTCTTAAAAATCCTCTTGATTTCTCTTTCTTTCTATCTAGGTGATCGATGATTGATGATAATATTCATGTAAAAAATAATATATATATATATATATATTTTTTATTATTATTAATATAAATATTTGAAACAGCTTAACAAAAATATTTATATAATTATCATCATTGATTGTTCGGTAGCATTTACAGCATGTATATGTAATGCGTGAACTAAAATGAAGTATTTTAGCATTTTTATCATGTTTAGAATATTTATGAAAATATAAAATCATTTCTTTGAGCTGTATTTTACTCCATAGTTTGTGCATGATAAGATCTTAAAGGAATGTGTAGAGGTGGCAGCTCTTGCCATTGGTCTTCGATATTTGGCTTAGTAGATTATTTGTGTTTTTATGTTATAAAGAGCGAAAATTAAGACCTCACATTATTGTTAAATTAGTTTGAATAAACTCTCATTAATATCATGCAGCAAAATAACCATATGATAACGTCGTATGTGAAGATGTATTTAAGAATGAATATTGTAGTAATATTGGAGATTTAATCTTACATAGAAACTTCCTTTTATATATATATATATATATATATATATATATATATATATATATATACACGATTTATGAATAAACAATTATTTTCAAGAACAAAATTATAAAAAAAAATAACCTGTAAACTCAAGATTCATAACAATCATACACTAATAATATAAGAGTTAAAAAATACAAAGTCAAATTCAAATCAGAAGAATTTTTTCCTTCTAATTAACTCTTTTATCATTATAGTATATTATCGTTTAATTAACTCTTTTATCACTATACTATTATCATTTCAGTTACGTAGATCTATAGGTCATCTAATTAGTTTCTCTTTCTGAATTAAACGACTTATATCCATGCAACTTCAAGTAAGTTTGGATTGAAATGTCATCATCGTTTTTTTTTCAAGAAAAACACCATCATTATCATCTCAAGTGTTAGCAACTAGCTAAAGCTGCTCTTTAACTGTTCAAAACTTGACACATATATATATATAGAATTGTTCGGCCATTTGAGCTAGGCTAACATAACTAGCAAGAATTTCAACCCAAAACTTCACCCTACACCCGGGTGTTGACTGATTTGTCTAATTATGTCCAACACAACCTTTTATGCAATTTTTATGAACATAATTGAGATCCACTTAAACAAGGGAACAATTTTTGTAAACTAGTGAACACGGTATAAAAAACAGCAGAAAAGTATTTGACAGAGGGAAAGAATTCCGAGCAGAAAACAAGAATTACATGAAATAGAAAATGCCTTCGCCTTTGTGTTCATTTTCCCTGGTGCAATAGAATGGGTCCAGGAATAAGTACTGTTCATCCTCCTTTTTTATAGCTTTTGGTTCTCGTTCCAAAACAACACAGAAGGAATCGGTACACTAGAGAGGTAATTTGTTTGCGGATAAATCCTGTCTCTAGGACAAATTTATGTTTGACCTGCCCTACTCAGTAGTCACTAGTCAGTACTCGGAATACGGTGGTTGTCAACAAAAACCATAAGAACGGACTGGTTTTTTCTTTCTAACTATATCTTAACAAACAGCTATTGCCAAACAAGAAATGCTAGGTCCAAAGCTGGCTCCATTCCATGGTTCCCTTCCCGCCCCACATTCTTGTCTACCCTCATTCCAGGGGCCACCTGTTTAGGATTTGCTCGGGGGAGGGGGAGGGGGAGGCTACAGGGGCAACTAAGATTACAGACACATCTTGATCACAACGAAAAGCTTCACGATGTTAACAGGCGCCCAGAAATTAAAATGACTTTTGTCCCTAATTTGCTTCTTGCACACAAAACCTATGGAAGCTCAATCACATCGAAGTGAAAAAGAAAAGGGCAACCCAGTAACACAATCAATACAACAATTACCATGGTTCTATAAAATGTTGAGCAACTGAAATGGAGTTGAAGCAAACAAAAATATGTGACAAGAAAAATAAAAAAGGAAGAACTCTTTGTTTTCGATCTCATTGTACACTCATCTACAGCAGTCCAATAATTTTTTTTTTTCCTCATTATTTCATTTTCACTTTTCAATCTTCCTTGCAGAAACGAGAAAAAAAAAAAAAGCCCTACCTACCGGGAGCTCGAGTGAAAAACTGTGGACATTCATGATGTGCCAAACCTGGACAACGCTGACTGGAACAAAGTAGAGAATGCTTGAGACATGCTCTGATCATCAGCTTTGATAGTTATTTGTGTTTTAGCTGATGATGTGTTGATTTTACACTCTATAAGAAAGATCGATGAATCTTCTGCTTTTTGAGCAAAGAAGAAAAACTTCAAGTTAGGTGATTGACCGCCAGATGCAATACATTGGATGGAATGGCCTTGCATATGCCGGAGAAGGGCCTGAGGTGCTGTTAATGCCGCAGCTCCTTGAGGACTTACAGAGAGTTCCTGTAACAATGATGGATCCATCACAAAGATGAGTACAAGTCCAGTGGGGCTAACTGTTAAGTAAGCCTACACATAATGAATCAGAAAGCTATCTCATTCTATCCATAAGTTTCAATACCACAACTTTTACCCCACAAGTCTTGACTTATACTAGGAGCTGGAAACAAAAAAATGAATTCAGGCATTTTCATTAACATAAAGCAAACCTCCGATGAACATATTGGTAGTTGACGCCATTTTTGCTGAAAAGTGCCAGGATCAAGGACAGCTCCAGCATTAAGCTTCAAAGAAGGAGGTGAAGGAGCAGGAGGTGCAGGTAGACCTAAACCAAGTAGATCATCAATGGCCAAGCTAGATTGTGGACTCAGGCCAGCTGCTGCAGGGTTTGAAATTGGCAACTCTAGTTGTACTTGTGTAGCAGTAGATAGCAATGAAGTGTCATATAAAGGAGCTGCGTATGCAGAACCATTGGTACCAGAACCTCTGCTTTCTTCCTTCTCGGAAGTACCTAGAAGCAGATCCTTGTCATTTGCCTCGACTACATGAACTGGAACATCAGATTCTGTCCTGATAGCTAAATTGCCCAGCTCATCTGAAAACTCAAATGGTCCACGGTGTTCCTTATCAGTGAACATGTATGAGGGCTGCAAGATTTTTTTAATGTCAGTTAATTCGGAGCATATTTTGAAACAATTTCACCTGTTCTACAGAGATACCAGCCAAAAGCAGAAATATGAGGATGGTAATAATGCAGTGGGTTGTAACTAGTGGAACAAAATTTTGTTGAAGTGATTTCAATCGAGCACAATTCAATATCTTTTTGACAATAAGAAAAAGCTAGAATATACTAGTAGGAAAGTTTGTTATGTTGTTGAGGTGCTGTTAGATTGTTACAAGAACTGCTTTCTTGATTCTTAATAACTCTGGCACAATCTGAACATGTGTTTTGAGTATCAGTCTGACACCAGCCCACTCCTCTAAACCTATTTCTTCTTTCTGATCTCTAGATGTTCTTTCAGCCCCCCACCCAAAAAAAAAAAAAAAAAAACAAAAACAAAAATTTCAAAACAATTCTAAAGGATAATGGCAAGGGGTAACCATAAGGATGAGTTAATTCCAAGTACCAAGGGTAGCAAACAGCAGTTACCTTCTGGTACACAACGGAGAGGCTATTAAATTCATCAAAAATGCGGTCTTTGATTTCACTGCTCTGAGTATCAGCAAAGACAGAAACAGCTTGCTTTGGAGGATTCACAACACGTTCTGCAACTGTTACATTGTGTTGCAATAACCTGTAGTAGAACAAGGCCCTGTCATGAACATCCTGCAGCCAAATGTGAATTAAATTGAATATTTGAATAAAAACTAACTATTATTAAAACTAAGATAAACAAAACATGTTGATCCATAAAAAACAAAAATTGGGAGAGTGAAATACTGATCAACCCACACCTGGTGAAAATCAGCAAGACCTGCAGCCAATGCAGCTCCTAATGCTTTCTGAGTCTCAGGTGGCCTCTTGAAAAAACACTTCATTACTGCCGTGAGAAGATGTAAACGGACCTGCACAATTTGATAACTCATTACTTACATGGTGAACAGTATTTTGTTATTCTAATGAAAATGTTTTGCTATGAGCAAAAGCAAAGACAAACTCAATCACAGCCATGGATGTGGAAGATTAGGCAAATCATGCCCCTTGTTCTGTATAATGAAAAATCTCATGTCCAATGAGAAAAACAAAAGTAAGATGCTAAGATCACTTAGCCAAAGATGTGTGTGAAGACGGGGGGAAAAACACAGCAAGCCAAGGATAACTTGAGCAAATTTAACTACCTCTGCAGAATGCTCTTCATCCCAATTCTCAGTTAAACTCTCTAGGATATAAGGAGCATCACTCATGTCTTGAGAATATTCCCCTAGCATCCATATAAGAGCAGCTTTGGCCTTCGGTTCTTGAACATTCTGGCTGCTGATATTCCCAACAACTGCAATGCAATCATGACTCCACTGAGGGTATTTCCTTAGAAGATCTTTAACAAGAACCTGATTATCAAAACCCAACATGTAAATCTGATGCTCATAGTTAAAGTCAAACAAGGGATAGCTGTTTATTTGACACCATTATGTATTTCCTCAAGGAATCTATAAAGCAGTATCCAGGTGTTTATAGTCTTAGACTGTGTTTATTTCCCGAAAAATGATTTCCGGGAAACTACTTTCCAAACTTTCATGTGTTTGTTTGTCATTAGAAAAGTTGATCAATGAAAAACATTTTCCGGTCAACGGAAAACACTTTCCAGTTAAAGAAAAATTTGGTTTGGTTTTCAGAAAAGTGTTTTCTTTTTATTTTAGACGGAAAACACTTTCCGGAAGTTGTGAAAAAATTTTAAATGTCATATTAGTTGTTGATTATATCAAATTTGATCCTCAAACTTTTGATTGCTATATATATTTTGTTTTGAATATTTGTTTTTCAATTTCATCCCTTAGAATTTAATTTTTATATTAATTTTGGTCCTTATTTTTATAATTGTTATTTGCTTTTCCCTTATTATTTTTTAATTAAAATTTTTACATATCAAATGTGATCCTCATTCTTTTGATTGTTACTTATTTTATTTGAGATAATTTTTTTTTAATTTCATTTCCATTCAACTTTTTAATTTGTAAGATTTGTTCCTAGTTATTTTAATAAACTTGAAAAAAATAAAACATTAATAAGTTATTTTCTAGCTCATTTTCCATGACATAACCAAACACTGAAAAGTGTTTTCCAACTTATTTTCTATTACCAAACATCGGAAAATAATTCACTTTCCCGGAATTCACTTTCCAAAAAAAAAACTATTTTCCAACAAACAAATAAAGCCTTAACATAGGATAATTAAACCTCCAAAGATTAGTTTCTTACCAGAGCTTCAGCAGTCACATAGTCCTTTTCCATTTCCAGAAACTGAAGAAGCCTATCAACAATAGCATTCACGTCATACTGCTGTAGTGCTATTTTTCCAACGGCCCGAATTGACTCTCTTGCAATAGGAATATCAACATTGGCAGCATATTCACACAGCTCGGTCACTGAAATTGACTCAATGAGGACATGCATCAGTCAAACATGTGGAAAGAATATAGAATTGCCCATTCAAATCTTGCCACACAGGCTGCAAAATGACACTGAAAATTTACACTTACCAATTTCATAAGTACTGCTCTCATTTGCAACTGCAGTCAACATTTCAAGCTTCAACTTTTTGACATAAGATGGCTCATTGTACTGGCAATAGAAGTGTTTGTAGTCTGAGGAAAATACATATGGTGCACGCATCACCAAGAGATGGAGGTGGCTTAAAACTGCATATGATTGCTCTGGACTTCCAGAACTCACTAGGGTAAGCAGCGGGGCTTTAATACGTTCATATACCTGATCAACAAAATCTTTCATTAGTAAAACATTGGTCTGGTAAAGGTTACCAAAGTAATATATTATGAGGCATGATCATTCCAAGACGATAAAAGTTGGAGTGACATTACAGCCACAATGATTCTTTTAAAATAATCAGATTTGCTGCCCCATAAAAAGTCTGACTTTTGATAATAGGCTGGACCTAAAGTACCTGACTACTTCGGAAAATAGCTATCAAGTAGTAGAAATGCTATTAGGATAAAGAAGGGAACTCAAAGAAGAACCGTGCAACGGATACCCAATGTGAATTGTTAATATTGCACAGCTATGAATCAAAACACTTTCACAGTAATTCATCAAGGCAATCTGGGGTGATTTAACATGGTCGATCATGTTCTACATAACTAGCTAGATGATGTTTTTATTTCTGATTCCTGAACTAAAGCTGGGACAATCATGTTCTACATCACTAGCTAGATGATGTTTTTATTTCTGATTCCTGAACTAAAGCTGAGACGACACACAATAACTTAAAATCTTGAATTCTGCGTATCTACACCATGACAAAACCATATGCATTCTATTTATTATGGGGATTAGGGCCTTCATAGATATTGCATTACAGATGAATTCAAACAAAGTATATTCACATAAAAATATTCTGTGTGTTAATAAAGTAATAACATTTACCAAGTTTCCTAACAATGAAACCTCACTCCTGTGATTACATACATGCAAGATATTTACTGTTAAAAAAACTCATAACTGTACAGTTTCCCTGCACTTTAAAATAAATAATTAGGGAGTAAAAGGATTTTTCAGTAGCACCTGCTGGTGAACATCAGTCATGGATAATGTCATATGTAGAAACACTTTAGCGGTTGCCAAAACAACAGCACCATTCGCATGCTGAAGCCTATCTTCAAGAAGATTCATGATATCAAATATCTCATTACTATCTGCGGGCACATATTTCACAGCCAAATCAAGCACAAGACATTGCGCCCATTCATTGAACTCCTTAATCCTGCCATCAAAAAACATCTCAAGAATTTACCAAAATTGTTACAATGAAAACACAACCTCTCAAGCAACGAACACAATATAATCAGGCATTTAAATGAATTCTCAATAAGACATACCGATTCAAAAGGTAATATATAAGCGGCTTGCTAAGCAAAGCCTCCCTCTCCTTCAACGCTTCCTCTGACGTACTAGCTTCCCCATTCCAAATTTCTTGCAATGCCAATAAACAATTTGCAACAACCTAACAACAAGCCCCCAAAAAATCAACACAACACAACACGGCAATCACATTAAACCTGATCACTTCTAGTTTATCAAAACGAAAACAACAATTTCACCTGAGCATCTTGATCGTTGAGCAACAAATGCTTCAAAACCGCGGGAAAATCAGCATCAATGCAAGTAGTCGCGGAAATATGATACAATTTAAGAACACCAATAACCGCGACAATTCTAACATAACTATTGTTATCTTTCAACCCAGCATTCAACGGTCCAACTAAATACTCAACTAAATTCGCAACGTTAAGAGAACCCAAGCTCCGTAATGCAAGTCCTCTAATCATTGGATCTTCATCTTTACAGTCTCTTTGCAAGAAATTAATCGTTAATAAAGCTAAATCAGGATTAACTTTCGCGTAATTACCAACATATAAATAACACATCTTTTTCAACACTATATCTGATGTTGCTGAGCACATAACCATTTCACCGAATACAGACGACACGTCGATTCCGATGGTCATGTATGATATTACTTTTTTGAATAGTTCGCGTTTCGAATCGTCGACGCCGGGGAGTCGGCTTCCGGCGAGTTGTCGGAGTTGCGATTTTAAATCGGTGACTTCGCTTTTTCTGTATCGAAAATAAAATGAAATGTTAGGAGTTGTGGCGATTTTGTAATTTTAAGAGATGAGTTTTTACACTTACCCGGACGGTTGTGATGGCGACGGAGATCGGTTAGTTTGGGCTGGAGGAGCCATGCCGAAGTTCTGTGAGGTGCGGTTTGTACAGTGAGATCGAGTAGGGAAGGAGAGATCTGATGAAGAAGAAAAAAGCAGAGGGAGAAACCGAGACAGTGAGATGAATTAATTAGAGGAATTCGTGTCCGGGCTGAGGTGGCTGTGGCTTATTGGTCTGTTGTCTGGATATTTACGGAGAACTTTTGGTTGATTAGTGATGAGTACAGTTGCTAAAACGATGACGTTACGGCTTAATTCCCTTTTCTCTTTGTATAATGGGGAATAGATAAAAAGGAATTAAATAAAGGGTGCTAATAGATATTTTTTAAATTTTATTTTTATATTATCATATAGAATAATATGAATATATTAAAAAACTAGTTTAAAATAAAAAATAAAAAATAATATTTTTAAAATACAAAAATAAAGAAGCTATTGGAACATAAACAATTAGCTTTATCTCAAAAATCTTGATTTTAAGTTTTGATAATATTTTGATATATTTGTTGAAGCTGTGTAAAATAAATTTGTTGTAAAATATAATATTAATGATTTATTTTAAATTTGTTTAAATAAAATTTAGTATGCTATTTTATCTCTTTTTTTCTTATAAATTTTATTTAATAGTAAATTTAATATTTTTTTTTGTTTGAGAATTCATGTCCAATCTTTTTAATAAAAAACAATTACAAGTAGTTTTCTCCAACAATTATGTGTGTGTGTGTGTCTATGTATATATATATATATATATTATTTTTTTCCTAACGCTACGGAATGCGTTAATTGAAATGGAAATGGGGATAAGTGGCCTAGAAAGAGTGGTTTGTTCAAGGGAAAAATATATGAAATTCATAAAAAAAAAAAAAAAAATACCTTTTACGTGTCTAAAATATATGAAATGATAAATTCAGCACAGAGGCGCAAAAATAAATTTTAATTTATTATAGGTATTTATATATTAGTTTCGGGTATTTTTTATATCTCGATTTATAAAATCACATGCTTCTTTTCTTTTAAAATGATATATATATATATATATAACTCTAATAAATATTTAATATTTAAGAAAATATCAATAATAAATATTTTATGAACAATCTTTTAATATAATAGAAATTTCATAATTATAACAATTTTATAATTTTATTTGTAAAATATTTTTACTTTGTGAACTTTATTTGTGCTCTAAATTTATAAATATTGAAGATAAATTAAGTTTTTATTTATAATAAATATGTATTTATATAAATATAATAATATCATTTGTAACTAACCGATTAATCATAGAGCATATTAAACTAAAAAAATTAATATATATATATATATATTATATTTCAAATAAAAAATTATTTTCAAAGCATCCATATCATAATTTTATACACTCTCTTAGTATTGAATTTTTAAGTTTTTTTATATATATTAACAAATATAATAAAAGGCATGGGAAAAGCATTGTAGCCTTTCCCACGCCACATACTTCTTTTTTTATTATCTTTTTTGTTTGTTTATTTTATTATATTTTTTTATTTCTTTTTTTTTTGTTTTTTTCCTTTTTTTTTGGGCTTTACATGTTTTTTTTGCAAAATTGTCTTCTTCTTCTTTTTTGTTTTTTTATTTTTTTTTGTTTTTATATTTTTTAAAATTATCTTTGTTAAATTTTTTTTAATATTAAATTGGTTGAAAATTTAGTTCTGTGATTTTTTTCTTAAAAACATTATGAATTACTGTTTGTTTATTTTTTTGTTTTGTCTTTTTTTTCCCACATTTGTTTTGGTTTTTTTTCCTTTTTTTTTGGGCTTTACATGTTTTTTTCTTCTTTTTTTCCCAATATTGTCTTCTTCTTTTTTATTATTATTTTTTGTTTTTGTATTTTTTTTAATATTGAACTGGTTGAAATTTTAGTTTTGTAATTTTTTTCTTTAAAACATTATGGATTACTACAACATTTCGCTACATGGTTTTTTTTTTTTTTCAAAATGGTCTTTATCGATTTTGCTTCGTAGTTTTTTTTTTAAAACACTATGAATTGTTACAATGTTTCCCCACATTGTTGCTACAGTGTTTCCTTGTATGTTTTTTTTAAAAAAATTATCTTTGTTGATTTTTTTTTTAATATTGAACTAGTTGAGAATTCAGCTTTAACTTTCCCCATATGTTTTTTTTTTTTTTCATTTTGTTATGCTTTTTTTTTTCAAAATTGTCTTCTTCTTCTTCTTCTTTTGTGTTTTTTTTTTTCAGAATTATTTTTGTTGTTTTTATTTTTTTAATATGGAGCTAGTTGAAAATTTAGCTTTGTAGTTTTTTTCCTTTAAAACACTATGGATTGCTATAGTGTTTTCCCACATGGTTTTTTTTATATATATAATTTTTTTTTCATAATTTTCTTTGTTGATTTTTTTTTAATATTAAGCTGGTTGAAAATTTAACTTCGTAGTTTTTTTAAAAAAAACATTGTGGATTGCTACAGTGTTTCCCATATGATTTTTTTTTGTAATAAATTTTTTTAAAATTATCTTTGTTGATTTTATTATTTAAATATTGAGTTAGTTGAGAATTATAATTGTATATTTCCTCATGAAACACTATAAATTACTACATTGTTTCCTTGCATGTTTTTTTTTCTTTCAATTTTTTTTGTTGTGATTTTTGCTAAAAATTTATTTGTTCATTTAATTTTTAAAATATTAATTTAGTTAAAAATTTAGCTTTATAATTTTTTTTCTTGAAAACATTATGGATTGTAATAATATTTTTTTTTTATAATTATTTTTTTATTTTTTCACAAACTTATGATGATGCATAAACATACCACAAGCCCGAGGCATTCCAAATGCATGCCATCTAGTATATAAAGGAAGGTTCGTTGACCTTGGACAACACAGTAAGAAAACATATACTATAATTTGAAGAAAACTCTAGCTTGAATTGCGCGCATAGAATTTGATGAAAAATTTAGCTTGTATAATATATGCTTTCATCCGAACAAAGCCCAATGAATCCTTAAAACCTCTTGTCCACGTTTTTTTATTTGATTTTTTATTCGACTTCCCTTTCTTCATTGTTGTTTTTCAACCCTTTTAAAAAAGCTAGATTTATATTATATCTAGCATGACTTTTGAATTTTTTATTAAAAAAATAAATATATTTGGTTAGAAATAACCTTTGATTTAAATAAAAAGTTAATCTGAGTATGAAAAACAATCTGGATAATGTTCTTTTATTTTTATATGTACATAAAAAGAGGGAGTTTTTTTATTTAAATTAAAAATTATATATAAAAAAATCTCTTTCGTACTCGGAATGTCTTTACTGTTAAAGGTAGTACGTTAAAAATCACATGGATATTACACTTCATAAAGATATTTCGAGCAAAAAAGGATTTTGTAATAGTTTATTGAACATTGTGGGAGTGGCAAGATAAAATATTTATTTATATTATTTATTTTTTCACGAGAAAATATAAATATTAAAATAATTATTTTTATCATTCCAATATAAAAGTCATTGAAAGAAGTGTTTCTACAGTAGTTTGTTTGTTTTTTAGTTTTAAAAACGTTTTTTAAAAAATTAATTTTTTTATTTTTTTATTTTAAATTAATATTTTTTTGGTGTTTTTAAATTATTTTAATGTGTTGATAATAAAATATTTTTAAAAAAATAAAAAAATATTATTTTAATATATTTCTAAATAAAAAATATTTTTCAAAAAAAATTATAAATATATTACCAAGCACATTGAAAATACATCATTTCTTTTGAATAAAAGGGGAAAAAAATCATGTGAGTAGCCAGCACAACTATGATAGATTTTGTCCGTAGCTTATACTCTTTAAAATGTTTTTTACGCTGTTTTTTTAATTTAAATTAATATTTGTTTTTATATTTTTTTTATAGTTTTGATGCTCGTTGAAGAAATAAAAAAATATTATTTTAATATATTTTTAATTAAAAAATATTTTACACTATAATATCAAACACAAATTTAAATAAAGGATATTTCCATTCTTAAGCAAAATGAAAATATTCAGGTTGTTCTATACTTTATACGAGACCTTAGAAGTTGTTGCATTTTATCATCGTTCAACAACATCATGTTGTTGATAATAGAAATTGACTCCTTGTTTATATTTAACTAATTAATTATCCATTAGCCGTGAGACTTACATGAACTATATATAAAAAAAATGTGCGTAAAAAAACAATAACAAAAACAGATGTTAAAGCACAAAAAATACTGGATTATAATTGTAACTTTGTAATTAAAAAGGAGTTTTATTTTAAATGAATTGTAAGCTTCTTTTATTTTGTTGAAGCATGAGAGTTAAATAGGGGATTGAATTCATAAATTCTTATTAGAACTCTCACTCTATTTAATATAAAATATTTAGTAATTCATTACATGCTCCGGGACTGTTTATTTTAAAAAAATTATCATGATATCGAAACTTGTTTCATGGTTATATCATGGATGGATTGTGAATACTGAGCATGTTTTAGAAATATTTTTACATGATAAAACTTGTTTAGTTGTTTTTTTTCTAATTATATTTCTATGTTGGTGATGTTTTTATTGATATGCAACCATGGTAATTGAAACTTGGTGGAAAGCTCGGGTTTTACTATGATAAATGGTCTGTTTTGGTTGGCGTGTGCTCTACTGCGAGTTAGTTTAATTGTTTTTAAATGTTAAAAACATATTAAGAATATAGATAATATTTTGATAGTATTATTAAACCTAACTAAATAAGTGAATTTTAAAACTTTTGGCTTAACTCTTTACTTAACTCAAGTTTTTAATTGAACTGTGTAGGAGTTAGCTATATTTAAATCAATTGATTTCACAAGTCCAAATACAACCTTGGTAATCTATAAAAACATGACTTAGCTTTTTTTTTTTATAAAAAAATTAAGATGATAATTTTTCAAAAAATATTGAGACAATAACATATTGGATCAATTTCGGTCCCTCTGCGACCTAGGTCATGGACTCTATTGAGTTTAATAGCTTTTTTTTATTTAATTATATAATAAAAATAATTACTCACAAAATTAAACACCAACCTACAAATATATACTTATTTGAGACAATTATCTTTATAGAAAGCAAACAAAAATCAATAATTCAATCTATCTCCAAATTAATCAAATATTAAATGATAAAATAAAATAAAATAAAAGACAAAAAAAAAAAGCATATGCTATCAGTAGGTAAACTCGTCAAACCTGTAAATTTGGTAACCCGAGCTAGTACGCCAAACTTGTAAACCGGATTATGAATTCCACTGAAATTATAATTTTTTCTTCAAAACTATTTTTTATTTAATTATATAATAACAAACATAGATAATTGCAAAATCAAATACCAACTTAATACCAAAATGTTTTTTTTAGATTAAGGTAACCTCATAAAAGAAGAAACAAAACCAATTATGAAACTGAATTTTCAATTAACCTAGCATAAGGATGAAAAAAACACTAATTAAATTTTTTTTACTTACCAGGCTAGTTAACCAAGTCAATCATCTAAACTTATGAATAGGTCCACAAACTTTATAAAGTTTAATAACATAACCCCCCCTCTCTCTCTCAATATATATATATATATATATATATATATATATATATATATATTTTGTAACTGCATGAAAAAAAAAGGACAATAAAAAAAATTAAGTTTAATTAAAAAAATCCACCAAACTTATAAACAAAAGCAAGCTCGAAAATCATACTAACCTTATAAAAAAGTAAAATAAAATAAACAAGTTATTAAGTTAAATTCTCAACCATTTTAATATTAAAAAATAAAATCGGCAAAAATAAATTTAAAAAAAATCATAAAAAAACAAAAAAGAAAAGAAAAGAAAAGAAAAAATAGCAAAATAATGTGGAATACTATTGTCATTTATAATGTAATTTGTGTGAGTGAACAATAATTCCCTTATACTCTTTTTTTTTATTATTATTTTATAAAGTTTAACAACAACTTTTCTCTAAAACTATTTTTTAAAAATATACGTAAAAAAATAAACTATAAAAAAATTAAGTTCAATTAAAAAAAAACAATTCTCCAAACTCGTAAACCGAGACAATTTAAGTTATTTTGGCAATCCAGTAAACCATGCTAAACTTATATAAATACAAAATAAAAAAAGCAATTTATAAAATAAAATTCTCAATAATTTCAATTTCAAAAGATGAAATCAACAAATTTTAAAAAATCATAATAATTTTTTTTTAAAAAGAAAAAAAACAAAATATTGTGGATTACTATTATAATCCAAAGTATAATGGATTCAGTGAATAATGATTTTCTCACATCTTTTAATTTTTGTTACTTTATAAAGTTTAATACTATGGTTCTTCTCTAAAACTATATTTTAAGTACATAAAAAAAAATTATATTATAAAAAGTAAAGTTTAATTAGAAAAAAAACCCCACCAAATCCATAAATCAGGATAACTTAGGTTGCATTGACAATCCCGTAAATTATGCTAATTTTATAGAAAAAAAATTATAAAGTTAAAATTTTAATTATTTTAATATTAAAAAATAAATTTAACAAAAATAATTTTAAAATAAATCATAATAGAAAAAGTTTTTTGAATTATGTTTTATTCAAAAATATATTTAAATATTTTTTTAAAAATTAACATATTAAATGGAGCTAAAAATTAAAGTAAGAAAATAATTTTTTATTTTTAAAATATAAAAACAACAGGTTTAATTAGTCAGATTTATCTCTTTGCTGCCTCCTCCTCTCCCTCATCAAGGCCACACCACAGCAGGCATAGCCGTAGCTGATGCTTCCACCCGCAAAAAGACTGCGAAGAAATGGCTCTTTCTCAGCTACCAAAATTCACTCACTGCCCACCTTCTCTTTACAACACCCATATCAACCTCCCTCTCCTCACCAAGCTCAAACTACCAACCCTTACAAGACTCAAATCCACACTAACCACAACAGAACCTATACCCATCACCGAAGCCCACAATTTCTTGACACCCCAAGAAGAAACCCAAACCCAATTTTCACTTGACAAACTATTTATCCCACCAGACACTGAGGTTTCAATCAATGAGAATAGTGGTCTAAGTGCTAGAATTTTGAAAGGGTCTAATATTGTGTTGAGTAAGTATGCAAGGGATGCACAGGTTGTTCAAGCTGAGTTTATTAAAAGTAGTGTCAGAACTGAAGATTGTCCTTCTGATGGTTTGCCTGAGTTTGCTCTTGTTGGAAGGTCTAATGTTGGAAAATCTTCTCTTCTTAATTCTCTTGTTAGAAGAAAGAAACTTGCACTTACCTCCAAAAAACCTGGTCAGTTCATAATAAACGTATATTTTTTTCTTTACTGATTCATGTCTATTGTTGTGTTATGTGATAAATTTTGCAGCAAGAAATGATGGGATTTTTTTTTATTGTGGTGAATGACATGTATTGAATCTGGGGTACTCTAAAGGAGGAGACTTTGTTGCTTAGAACTCAATATTATTTGTGTTTTTGTTCTTGGTGAAGGGAAGACGCAGTGCATCAATCATTTTAAGGTCAATGATAGCTGGTACTTGGTGGATTTGCCTGGATATGGGTATGGTTTCAATGCCTTGGTTCGTTTTGATCATGTGCGAATTTTGTATAGGTGCAATATGGAATAGTGTTCTCGGGTCTAGAATCTATTTTCTGGAGAATAAACTAAGTTTAGTTGATAACTATCTGTTGGTTGATGCTTACAAGTACCTATTTCGCTTTCTCATGCCTTGCCGCTAATTTTACCACTCTGTTCTCTCTCTCTCTTTTTTATTATTGAATTTTAACTTTTGTTGTTGATTTATCTAGGTAGTCCAATTTATTGAATTTGCAATGTTTTCTCAAAATATGTTAGTCTTCTATTCTATCGAGACAGAAAAGAGCTTTGAACGTGTATGGATTGCAGAGTGCAATGATTGATACTGTCATCAAGTTATTCCTGCTATTTCTGCTGGCAGTATTTAATGGTTTTGAATCTCTGTTGTGGCAAATAAACTCATTTTTTTTTAAATAATAAAGTTGTTAAGGAAAGTAAATCTTTGTTTTTGATGCCTAAGCATCTATTTATACTGTATTGAGCTCTTAATCTTTTCGAGTTTGTCCACCTGTATTGGATTGTGAACTGCTTCTTCACGATTGTGTGGTGTTTCTATTCTATTGAGACAGTAAAGATGGATTTTCTTTGTGCATAGGATATATTTGTTTTATTGTGCTTACTATGCTCTACCCTGTATACCTCATGCTTGCATACATCTTACTTGACAACAATTTTGTGACAATCGTTGAGTTGATCTTAGGATTCGACAGCTGCCAAAATCAAAGTTTGGTGTTTTCCTTTTTCTTATTAAATTAATCATTTAGTTATTGCTTATGATGCTGATTTTTATTCAACCAAAACTTATAGGTCCATGTTCATTCATGTCAGAGAGTTTTAACTGTATTGCATTTGTTTCTGCTCTGAACAGGTATGCATCTGCACCTCAGGAACTTCGGACAGATTGGAATAAGTTTACTAAAGATTATTTTCTCAATCGCTCAACCTTGGTCTCAGTTTTCCTTCTTATTGATGCTAGTATTCCTGCAAAGAAAATTGATCTTGAATATGCCAGCTGGCTGGGTCAGAATCAGGTAGACTCATCTTTCTTGCTAGAATGAGAAAAGGAATACATCAACTGATGACCTGCTGCGCCATAAGCTTTTGAGTATGCTTTTTGCTGACGATGCACGCGCAATTACAGTTTATATCTTCTCCTTTCCCTAGCTGTTCTGGAGACTGTTGATTTTGGTTAGGATGTTCCGGGCTTAAATTTGCACAACACTTGCCAGTGGCTTCAGTTGCATCTTCTTTTTCATGTATTGATATGAATGGACATTAGGGTTTCACCTCTGATTTAAATCTCCTCAGCTAACTTGCTAATAGTTACATGTAGATTAGAAACTCTCCCTATTAAAGATAGCACTTGCTATTATATCTAAGTCAATGTTGGAGGGAAGGGGAGGATGTCTATTAAGGTGATTTTCTTGTCTCTCAGGTTCCCATGACATTAATTTTCACCAAATGCGACAAGCGGAAGAAGAAAAGGAATGGTGGGAAAAGGCCTGAAGAAAATGTGAATGAATTTCAGGAGCTCATACGCGGCTTCTTTGAGACAGCACCTCCTTGGATTATGACCAGCGGCGTTACCAATCAAGGTCGTGATGAGATGCTACTGCACATGGCTCAATTGCGGAACTACTGGCTCAAACACTGAGATAAAAGAATGTGGAATCAAATATGTTCCCTCATTCCCTGGTGAGTATTCCTATATAAATAGAGCCATGTTTCCATTTACATCATGGACAGACCATTCTGGTACAATTGCCATTCCTAATCCTGGCAAGAATTGCAACTAAATTCCCAAATTTGTCGAGTGGATTACAAGATGATTATAATCATTAAGAAAGCTTTACACTTCCTGTTGAACTCCATGCATTTGACGCCCCATAGATGATAGACGGAGGGCGACCTTAATTGACGTGAGGTGGTGGTTGTGTTTAACAGATTGCCATCGTGCTCTAGCAAGTCCCACAGTGCTAACTAATGCAAACGAAGTGTAAAAGAAAAACACATTGGAGGGTAGAGCAGGACAGTTTGAGCGGTTCACCATACAGTATGTATTGTATCCTTGCTCCGGTGATGAGAGGGCAGTGCTGGAGTGGCTGTAAGTTTCGCTGGCTACAAAAATGGAGGAGCTATTACTTGATTTCAGTGATTATAAAGTTTGAGTTTCACTCTGGCACTGGTTTAACCAAATAACTCAAGGATTTTGCTGTTAAAGTTGATTAAGTAGTAAACTCCGGGGATTAAATGTTTTGAAAAGCACGAGTACATGTAATTTATCTTAAGCTTATTTTGGCTTGTAGAATGAACCGAGTAAAAGTGCTGTGTCTCTAGGCTTGCCGAGTGAACTAAGTACTTTTGCATTTGTTTTTTTTTTTTTTTTAAATTAAATTAAATTAATTTTATTTTTGTTTTTAGATATTCTAATACATGATATTAAAAATAATTTTTTAAAAATAAAAAATATTATTTTAATATATATTTTTGAATAAAAAATATTTTAAAATATCACAGTGAACTGTTAGATTTCAGGCTGCTTGCAAAAATATTAACAAGGTCAGATCATGCTGTAATATTTGAAACGAATATGAAAAAGACAACCTTCTCAAGTTCAATCCTAGTTAAAGTGATCACAACAGGGTGTGAATGTTGCGGACGTATAACCATCAGCTGGTTTCACAACAGGTAGGTCCATATTTCATCCAATGAAGGTCATCCTTTCCAGTAAATGGCCCTTAGCCATACATGGCTGTTGTTTACATTTTACAACCCAAGTTGCTTGGTCCTTGGATAAGTTCAATCCTGAAATTTTTGTTTTCCTAGACATGGTCTAACTTGGAATAATAACAAGTAAATAAGGCTCAGACATTCAATCAAAATAATGCTTTGTAATAGAGCACAAAGCACACCTAGACTACAAAATCCTGCACTCAAGACTCTCACAACATACACAATCAGGTTTGAAGCAAGTAACTCAGTCCTTAATATGGACTGCGGCTGGAATTGGCAAAGATTTTGTTTGTAAAAACCACTCAACCAATCCATGCTCTTTAAGCACCATAGATGCATTTCATTGCTGTCAAACTATCAAATATCATACGACTGTAGACATAGAAGTGGTGGGCAGACCTATAGAATACGTGAAAAGGTGATAACCATCCATAACCACACTAGAATGGTAAACATTTGTAGGTCTCCATTGTTGAAAACATCTTTCAATGGCTAATAAGTAACAGCAATTAAACAACAATTCAAAACTTCTTGTTTGCAAATTTAAAAGCACTGAAACAAAACAGACTTTCATTGCCCTTCTAAGCCTTACTATGCTGCTGCAGCTCCCTTGTTCCTTGGAGTAGCTTGAGTACCTAAATAAACCAAAGAATACCATATCAAAACTGAAACAACAAATAGATTTTGCATCAACAAAGAAGTGAACTTTAATTTTACCTTCTCTAAAGTTGGTCTTGAACCTGCGTGGTAGGTGACGGAGGTACTTCATGCGGCCAGTTCCAGTGGTCTTTCTGCGGATAGCTTTCACACTCCAGTTATCTAGGAAACCAATGACAAAACATTCATACAAATTCGTCAAAGTTTTCCAAAAACAACCCTCAATTCCAAATTCGCTCAAACAGAAGAATTCCTTAAAAACAAACCCTATGATACGAAAACAACATGCTTTCTACGGTTGAAATAGCTCTATATCTCTCATTCTTATAATCAGAGTAAATCGAAAAAAGGGTCTTAAAAGCTGGCCAAAGTAAATCAAAATACAAATCCAAAAAATCCCAAAAATGTTAAAAAGATTCAAATAACATAAAGGCAAGCAACAAGATCATAACAATAAACACCGAAAAGCAATCGAGAAACCAAATCTTGCTTTAAATAATTAAGAAAATAACATCTATCTATCAATTCTTGATCTATTAAAAGGGAGCAACTTACATTTTCTGACACGGGCAGCAGGAAAGGCACAAGCACTACAGCGGCTTTTCTGGAGATGAAAGCTGCGGCGACCGCATCGCACACAGAGAGTGTGTGTCTTGTTCCTTCTCTTACCAAAACTCCCTGTTCCTTTCCCCTACAAAACAAACACGTCAGAATCATATCATCAAGCAACAAACGCTGTTGTTAACTATTGTTCAGAAGAAGTGAAAGGAAGAGTACCATTTCTTCTTCTTGAGCTGCAAAAACCCTATCACCGGGGACAAAATTTTAAGCCGTAGAGAGAGTAAGGAATTTATATAGTGAAGATTTAGGGTTTTCTTAAAAGGACTGTTTTGGGTTGGTCATTATGCCAACTTTAAAGTGAAATGGGCCTTTAGTTCTGACTCATCTATTCAATATTGGGCTTATTTTGTTTCCTTCGATTGTAATCATAGCTGTCAGAACTGCCCCGAAGGTGCCTGAGGCATTGAATAATTAGCTTAACTTGTAAATCATTAATTAAAAAAAAATATTTTTTTATTTTATAAAAGAGAATCTTGGTCTTCCCAATTGATTTGGCCAGATAAACTGAGTTTTGCCAGATTAATATTAAGAATAGCTTGAGAGTTATTTTTTAAAATATTTTTGTTTTAAAAAATATTAAAATAAAATATATATTATTTTTAAATATTATTTTTGATATCAAAAAGATTTAAAAATATAAAAAAATTAAATTAACAAAATAAAAAATCTTCAAAAACATGATTGAATTGGAATTCCAAACACCGTTAGTCCGATTCAACTAAAAATCAACCTTAAATCAAACTTAAAGCTTATTTACTTAACTAGCTAATATTTATTTTTAATGGCTGTTTTAATCTGTAGTTAACAATATGATTTACAGGCAGGTTAAATCATTTTTTTTTAAAAAAATTTCAAGTATATTAATTCAAATTTCAAATATAATTTAATTACTAAAAAATAATCAAAAGTAAATAAGACGAGATTCTCTGATTTGTTCCCTTTAAAATAAACTTTAAAAACAATATTCTAAAAATAGCGTGACTATTTTTTACAACCCAGAAGCCTCTTTCCTTCTCAACACACACATATCAGCCTAGTTCTCTGTATAAATGCTTATAGTGTAGAGATACTGTTCTGGGAGAATTGAATTTTGAAGGTAAGATTATGGTCAGTAGTATGCTTTCTATTCTCTAACCATGACAAGTTCTGAAATCATTCTTGTTGAAACTTGAAATACACAGACAGGTTGGTCATAACATTAAAGGAAATTGCGAACAGGTCCATACACGCTAGGAGACGACATTGCAAGCATTGCGGACCCTTTCCACCATGTCCGATTGCTCAAGCTTCTGGGCGTCTCAGGGCAAGCAGACGCCGATGTTAGTTTCCGTTCGCATTTTGTATCAGCCTGTCGTATTTCTTCTGTCAGTGTTCAAGAAATGCTTGTTCACAGCAATGAATATCCGCGTTTTAGAAAGTAATTTCTACTATCAATGCAAAAGGTCCCATTTTCTTCCACCCGCCACTTGATTTCTTCAGAATGTTAGGATTCGAATATGCACAAGGAAGAGGTACACCTCTGACTTGGTATAATTCTGCTTGAATCCACAAGCTTTACTGTGGAAAAAAAGCACTAAAATGAAACAAAATTTCATCACCCATACTGTGCTTCCATTTCAAATCAATAATGCCACAGGCACAAGTTGAGCTGCTGCATTCAGGCCCAGCTCCCAATTGCCTATCCTCCTCCTCTGGCGAAGCTCAGGCAAGTGGACTCTGGCAAAGATGACTGAGTAAGTGTCAGCTAGAGTCCTGACCACTTGTGTCAAATTATATACCAATACCTTATTGGGCCCATATCGACGCCCCAATCATTTTTTCTATGTTGAAGCCTAGGAGTGATCATCTCAAGATGTTATTGATATTTAATGATTCAAGCTCATTGCCTTGCCAGAAAGGAAATCTCTAGAAGCATTCCTCCACCATCTATATTATCCTTTTCAAATAAGTGTTGTTACATGAACCCAAAAAGCGACCATGATATCATTTATGACTGCACGGACCACATAATAAAGTTCTCAAATTATATTTATTATAAAAATATAAACTTATAATGAAAACGAGAGGAGGAGACATCAACAGCGGGGATAGCTCAGTTGGGAGAGCGTCAGACTGAAGATCTGAAGGTCGCGTGTTCGATCCACGCTCACCGCACTTAGACCCCCTTTTTTTTATTTTTGTTTTTTTGAAACAAAATGGGCTTTCCTAATTTTGGTTTCTGGGTCTTCCTGATCTTTCCAAAGCCGAATCCCTTCCAATATTTCCCTCGGAAGAGGTTGGAATTGCGCTCCAAAATGCAATACGCTACAAAATCTCACCCTTGTTGGTTTAATATCCTTGTCTATTTCATTTGTGATAATGGGAATGTGCTTGTCTATTTCTTAAGTCGGAATTTTGATTGCATTCTAGAGCAAATTGACAAGGCAGCAAAGGGAGATCGTGAATGTAAAATGGTTTGCTAGAACTAGAAGGAGCATGCATGTACTAGTAGAGAAAAATAGTTGACTTCGATCGATCCCACTAGAAATAGAAAAGGCTAAACCATGCAAAACCATATGCTACCTTTTATGATTCAAGGTTAGAAAAAGAAAAAAATAAGTAGCTTCTTCTTCTACCTACTTCTTTTGAAGATGATAGCATCAATCATTCAGAAAACTAGAAAGTATCCCTACCCAACACTCACAAAGATTCTAAAAGGAAGGGAAAAAGAGAAAAAAAGTGAGCAAGTGGCTTGGATCTTCTCCTTTCATAGCAGCTGTCGCACATAGCTAGCTAGAGAGATTAAAAGCTATCCCATTAACTCGGGCAAACTCAAAACCTACGTCTAATAATCCTTGTGTTTTCGTCTACAGAGAAAGTGTGCATGATCACGGACCTGCAAAAACACACTTCCACTTTGGAATCTATACACGCGTGTGAGGATGAGAGACAGAATGCGATCATCAAGTGTGCAACTAAAGAAGAATGGTCGCGGTCTTGCTGCGGTCCCAAAGTTTAGAAAGAAAGGAAGAGATGAGGATTATGTATTATAATGTGGACACTTTCACGTTTACATGAAGGGCAGATGCACTAGTGAGTTAGTGACATGATCTTCGAGCTCATGATCAGCACTGTGTCGTTCTCATGTTTATGCACGCCTTTGCTTGTCTTGCACCTTTCATACACACATGTCCTAATAAAGATCTAGCTAGCTAGCTCCCATCGACTGCTCAAGAGTTTTGTGAGCCTTGGAAACTTCAAGCTTACTGCTCGCTACTTGCTATTCCCTGTAGCATGGGGCCGGTCTGAAAAAAGTGAGCTTCATGCAGTAGTTGAATCCATTGGGATCGATCCTCTCGTTTGGATCTTTGTAATATATATATATATATATATATATATATATATATATATATATATATATATATGTTCTGTTGAATCTTTTCCTACCCAACAACCATGTCTTTGGTTTAAACCAAAGCCATCATACATAGACCAACGGCTATAGATAGCACACGGATATATAGAACAATAAGAACCGGTCATAAATTAATGCAGATAAGAATTTATTATGACAATGGTCGAGCTTCGTATCCATAATTTTCTTTTGTAAATGTAATAGTACTGTTCATATATAAATCAAACTTGATGGGAAACCTTTTCTTTTCAATTAATTGAATTTAAACTTTATTTTCAAACAAGTAAGATTTTCTGTTTTAATCTAATTCTTGTGCTTAATTATAGGTTGAAATATTAATTTTGTTGTAGGCATTATTAAAAACTGACAAAACGATCCAAAATTATAATAAAATAATTAAAAAAAATTAAAAACACTTTTAAATGCAAAAAAAAATCTATTATAATAATTTATATTTTAAATATAAAAATAGATCAATTTCAACTATTATCTTGAAGTTAATTGATACTAGAGTAGAAGGAGTCGTTTTAGCTATCATCAATCACATCTTGATATATACATCTCAAATATTACAGCAGGACAGGCATATCCAATGCAATATATCTTTTCTATTTTTTTAGCAGATTTTTTTTTTTTTTTAATTTTTTTCCCAAGTGCCTATGCTCTGCCATTAAAGGAAAAGATAATATGGGATTAATAGAGGCATACATGGAGGGCTACAAATGTGTAGACATGGCTCGATCTGATCTTGCCCTAGTGTCGTGACAGACATTCCAAGGAATAATGGATTTATACTGTCTGATGGATGACTTTTCCATGGACTAAACAACTCCCCACCGTCCGATTGTGATACCGACCCTGGCAAGTCAATCATAAAAGCCTGGAAAATGGTCCATGTCAAACCGTTAGGACATCATCAATTTTTTGTTGTTGGACCACAAGGGCTAGCCGCCCAATCAAATTGGATGGTCAAGATCAGTGACCATGTGCACCATGCGTAACGTACTCTGGGCTAGGAGAGGAAATATTGTGAAAAATTATATGCCTATCGTCTGCTTGTGGCTGTGGATGATATTAATGCACACACCATGGCTGGACCACTGCCGCTTTAGGGTTTTCCATGATATGCTATGCAAAGTGCTATGTCATAGATATAATTCTTCAATTCATCTACCTAGTTTATTTTTATATTTTAAAAGTATTTTTTAAAAAAATTATCAAAAAATTTCTTTGATATTTTCATAGGGTTTTAATATGTTAAAATCAAAAATAAATATTAAAAAAATAAAAAAATATTATTTTAATATATTTCTATATAAAAAATATTTTGAAAAATAACAGCTACCACAATACCAAATAAGTTTGTATATTTTTTTTAAAGTGTTTTTTTAAAATATTAAAATATTTTTTTATTTTTAATATTAGCATATTAAAATTATAAAAAGCACTAAAAATATTAATTTAATATTTTTTTTCAAGACTAATGTATTATTAGTAATTTAGTAATTAGATGGTTAGGAAATTGTTATTATTAATTTATAGTTAGCGGGACGGATGAATTGTGTTATATATTATCACAACACACATGAGCTGGATTGGCCACTAATAAATTAGTAGTTAGTAAAACACAATTGTCAATGGTTGAGGTGGTCACCACTATAAAGTTGAGGTGCTCTATATTTTGTTATAGATAAAGGTTAGGGTTCGAGTCTCCTAATGAATATTAAATATTAACAAATGACTTGTGATTGAGTGTTTGATAATTTTTTTTTCTAAAGATAAAGGTTAGGGGTTAGCATTGTCATATTGCAATTTAATGAGTGTGGCATTGACAATTATAGTGTGTCAATTGTCATCTTTTAGTAATTTGTTAATTATGCAACAATAATGGCGATGGTGATGCTATTATTATTATTTTGATGATATTACTATTGTTAATAATTATTTTAATAACTTCATCATGATAATTTGAAGAGAATTATTCATGTCTAAGTAATTAAGTTTCAATAATAATATTATGATTCTTATTAATGGAACAAGATTTATAAGTATTTTTTCAAACAATCCTTTGTTGTCCCACACTTATGGCTTGAACCCAATACCTGTGCTCTTGAAATTTTTGACTGACCTAGACTTTATAACTTGGATTTAAAATCTCAAGGGATTGTGTGCATTCTATTATTGGGGAGTTGGATATTGTTTTACTTATTGCATCAATACTAGAGACTTACTCAATAAGCTTGTACTCCATTTACACTTCTAGGTGCACAAGGGTTCATAATTTTTTCATTCTCAACATATACACATAATACTATTTTCTCTTACGTAGCATTTATTACACAAAAAAAAAGAACAAATAAACTTATTCTTGAGATTTAATGCTCTATTACCTATTTATTGTATTATCTTTATAAAGATACCGACTTTAGCATATGAGAGTCCTAAAATTCATAAAAATAGATTGTTTTGCAGGTATTAAACTTCTTACATCAAGTTACCACCTTCTTTAGCTATGAAGAATGGATAAAATAACAATAACACTCGAGTAAACCCATTACCCAACCACTAAAAAAACCCCATTCCTAAGTATCTTAAATTTAAGAACATCATCAATCATAGATGTAGGAGTTAAATGACCACTTTATCCTTTGTGGATACTTGTAGATTCAAGGACATAAGAAAAAAGACTTCATTTATTGTTCTAACCATGAAAATAAATATTATTAATATATGTTGTATTAGATGAAGATATATATCAAGTAAAAATCATGATAAAATGTTCTAATTGAAAAGAGATGAAACATTAAGATCTACGCTTATTCTTGTATATTAATAAGTGTCATAACTCGATTTTGACCGCCCATTTCAATCATTTTTTTTAAAATAAAAAAAATTCCTTAGATTTTTTTTCCAACATGATTTGGCTAATTTTAAGCTATTTTGTAATTTTTGACCTTTTCGCTTATCGTATGCATGTTTAAAAATTATCAAAATAATTTTTTTTTCTTAAAATTATATAAATAAAATCAATGAAAAAGTTTAGGCATAGTGATAATTAAGGAAGACGTGAGGGACTTGGGTGAATATTTCTAACCTCTTTCCTAAATAACTTAAAGATAAGAAAGGTGTGGAAGGTTTTGGAAAGTGATGGGATAAGAGACAAAAAAACCAATAAAGGGAATATAAAGTAGGAATAAAAGAATATTAGGCCGTATAGAAAAGGATGGATAATTGAGAAAAAGAAGAAGAGAAAAATAGGGGAAGAAAAAAATGGAGAATTAAGAAACAAAAATAGAATAACGTGTAAAGAAAAAAATTAAAAGGAGGAGAAAAAACATTTTCACGAAAAAAAGTGAGCGAAAAAACATTTAGGGAGAAAAAAAATTAAGAGAAAAGGGAGATGATTTTGAAAATTTTGAGTGAAAGAGAAAAAAAGATAGAGAAAAAAGAAAGAACATAAAGAAAGAAAGAGAAAAAAAGAAAAAGAAAAATGCAACAACACTCTCTCTCCTTTTATCTCACCCATATAAAAACAACTCTAGCCAACAACCCCCTGTCCCCGATCAACATCATAAACAAATTTCTATCTTTGACGATAACTAACAACTCCTACAACTCCTTTAGCCTTCTCTTTTCTTAGCAGAACCAAACCAATATCAGTCATTATGCCAGCAATCCCTTCTCTCTTTTATGATGTGACCAACCACCAACCACCAACCAGTAACTCCTTATAACCCGTGTAACCAACATTGTCTAAACTTGCTAGAAAGTAAAAGAGATTGATAGATAGAGAAAATCAAGAGAGAGAAAAAAGAGAAAGAAGATAAGACTCGATATTTTAGACAACTCGACCTCTTTCCACAAATGGTGGTGAATCTCATCACCAGTATAGAAAGAAAAATGAAGGAGTTGTGTATTCAACCAAGTCATCCATGTGCCACCACTCATAACCGATGTGTGTAACTATACGCGATAGTCTAGTAGTGTTGGCAACGCGTGAGCTACACATGCCAACACTATTTCCCGCCATTTCAATCTTTTCGATCGACTCCAACTACTCTAAAAGGTTGATTTTGAATCTCAAATGAAATTTTAAATCATTCTTAAGATATTTCTGAGTTTTTATGACAAAATATTGATTATTGCTGGTGACTTTTAATTGATTGCGCAAGATTATGGATTTTTAAAGTGTTAGGGTCCGCATTATTATATGGCAAGCCGGAGGGTATGATGTTGTTAGAGATTTATTTTAAAATGAAATAATGTCAAAATCAATACTCTGTAGTAAGGTTAGGAGGATTGAGTTGCAATAAATTTATTTGAGGTATAATAGTCTGGTCTTGATATGGTATTGATGTATTGATGTGGTTTTTAAGATTAATGTTTTTGATTTGTTATGATGTTCATTTTTTTTTTTTATCTATGTTGATGTTACTTTTAAATTGTTATGTCATATGTGAGTGAACATTGTTTATTATTTGTTCTTTTTAATTGTTATATGGTGTGTTGATATTGTTTTTTCATGGTTGTGTTGATATTATTTTTGACTTGTTACGTTGTCTTTTAATAGTTTAATATGTAATTTTGTTGCGTATTAATAATTTTATTATTCATTGATCCTCTATCTATGATACATGTATCATCATTGAGTAATGTCATAGGATAAGGTTATTAAATAATAAAATTATTTAATATATATATATATTACATTATTGTATTTAAAATATTTTAATATTATTTTTCCTCGTAATATTGTCGCATATTAATAACTTTTTTATTCACTAATCCTCTACCCATGACAAATAGTAGTGTCATAGGTGAGATTAGTAAATAATAAAATTATTTAATACATTATATTATCATATTTCAAATATTTCTATGCTTGCTTCTTCTTATGGTGTTTTCATGTATAAATAAATTTTTACTTATTTGTCTCATGCGACACCAAGTTCTGTCCAAAATGTAATCCCTATACAACATAATGGTTGCATGTTTTTTAAAGAAAGACACCTAGTGAATAAATATTGAAAAAACTTCACAAGATAAATACTTTGGTTATTAAATTTGAATTAAAATAATTTTTAGTTCAAACATAATTCTGATCAATAGATTAAGTCTAAATTTAATTTAAAATTTAAATTTATTTATCTATAAAATATTTTTAATATTTTAATTCCAAATTCTGATGGTTTTAGACTTTTAGTATGGAATTTTTATTTTCTTTTCCTTTTATTTTATTAGCTCAACTATAACGACGGAATGGATCGATGGGCCAATCCATTAGTGAATAATTTGGCAATACAGTATCATTTCTCTGTTTTTTTTTTTTAAATGTCTTCTCAACTTTTTAAGAATTCCTTTGGAATTCTGTAAGTATTTTTTTTGGCAACAAATAAATAACTACCGGCATGTTTTTTCATCCATAGTTCGTCCTTAAACGCAATTACCAATGGATGTTAATGATTTTATAAAAGTTCAAGGCTCATCTAGTAAAAACGGTGCTTGAATTCATGGTAATTTGTCCATCGATTGGGGCTCGAAATCATGCTAATAAATGGTATTTCCGAGTTCCCAAACAAGCCCTAGACCTTCTTCTTCTTCTTTTTTTTTTCCCTTTTCTTCAGAAGCTTAAACAATCATTTTCATTCCAAGGTAATTGGAGGAGAAAAGGGTGCATTGAATCTACAAAAGGACATTCTAAAACTCACAATATTGGCTAAAAGACTAAGAAAATCTTTTCCCATATCGAGCAACAAGACTATAGAAGCTGAAGATTAGTACGGTGCACAAAGGCTCTTCCTTTAGCTCAATGGGTCCTAAAGGCTTCAAGCATTATCTTTGCGAGGTGCTAAAAAAGCAAGCAAAAAAACCAATCTAACTTTAGATGTGAGAGGCGATTGGGCAGTCAAAAAGATTGTTTTTTTTATTAAACTAGTTGCAAAATAATTCCAAGAACAAAGAGAGGGGTAGAAAGGACAGTTTACGGGGGTAATAAAGGCCCAAAGGGGTCCAATTAGATAGGCATTTGGATCTCATGGGCCATGCAAGGAGTCCTTGCTAAGAGCTACCCTCCCTCGCATGCCCTTAAATGGAATTTGGAGGAGAAATAATGGCCCCCCTTTGATGTTGATCCTTCCTCCTCCTCATCATTGTTACTAGTGTCGTAGTGTCCTCAAGATTCGATTTAATATTATGTGCCTATGCTCATCAACAACACTAGGCGGTCGGAATAAACCCTACCACCTACTTTCTTAAAAATCCCAACTACCCTCTTCCATGTAATTATACACATATTGTCAAAACCAAGCTCGTATGCCATGAGCGCATATATATGTATGTATATATATATATATATATATATATATATATATATATATATATATATATATGTGTGTGTGTGTGTGTGTGTGTGTGTGTGTGTGTGTGTATTATTTAGAAGAAAAGTAAAATGAATGCGTTACAAAAAAGATAAGAAAAAACAAAGAGAAACATAAGAGGAAAGAGGAGCCAAATTCCACGGTCCACTCATAAGTAAAAATAGTAACTTTTGGCTGAAGATGGTGTTAAATATCTAATAATAATAAGTATAGGATAGTATAAATTTACAAAAGCTTTAATTAAGAACAGAAACATTCCATTCTCCTCTCTTGCATTAAAATCTTAAAACATGAGATTTGAAAAGAAGAAGAAGAAGAAGAGCTAGAACTCACAGTTCAATGGCATGCATGCCGAGTTTTGTGATTGTAACGTGATTAATTAATTGTTCTTGTTCTCACAACTAATTAATTACTAGTTATTGAAAAGGGAATTTATATATATATTTATCTAAAACACAAGCAAAATGAGGGAGAGAGAATTAGGAGCATTTGACCATATTCAAGGTCGAGATTTGCTATTCACTAGTTGAATAAAACAAGCAGCTTCTTCATTTATGAAGAAACTTCAAAGTCTTTTTTCCCCCTCTGTTCATACTTCATACACTTGGGATCCATGGGAAAAAAAGTAAAGGCCAATTTGAGGTAAAAAGACATGGCACAATAATGACTTCGGACACAACCCTCTTACACATAACAACAATATTACCAAAAAGCACAAATCAAGAAAATAATGTTAAGTGATATATATATATATAGTGATGGGAATTTTGGAGCTGTTTCCATTCCTCTTAATTTGGGATAATGGGATTTAACTAGATCCTAAAATTTTATTTTCGGAAAAAAATATGGGGCTCCATTGAATCATTTACTATTATATTTATTTTAAGTCTTAACGGAAAATCAAATCTTTTCTGGATTTCTTCTTCGATTTTTTACAAGCATTTCTTTTTTTCCTGTTCATCGGGAGATCTGATGAGCGAGTCTTTGGATGCTATAGCGATGGATAATCCAGAAATGATTTGATCCGATAACTTGTGGATTCTGAACATAATTTTAGGAGAGGTAAAATTAGTTAAGGGTGTATATATTGAATAATGAATATGGTTCTCTCAAAAAAAAAAAAAAAAATTCAGTTTTGCTTTTTTCTTCCCTTTTATAATCTTGATGGTCTAGTATCTAAAAAAGAAACAGTAGTATCTTACGAGCATTAATTATATATCTTTTTAAGAATGTGTATTTTATTGCCTAAAAATGATTTGGATGTTAGGAAATGGAAATAATTAGATATAACCAAGACAAATATTGAAGATGTTTTATGAGTAGATTTTTTTTTTATATGTATATATATTACAATCTGCCTATTAAATTAACAAAGATAGTAGTGCTATAGTTGATTTTAATTTCCAGGTGAATTTGTTGTCACCGGGTAATTTTATGTCTGCTGCCATGTCCAGCAGCTGTCATATTCTGTAAGAATCAGACACACTAATTAGTACCGATGCCATATCTTATGGCAACATGTAGCTAAAGTCGAGAAATCTATGCTTACAACTTTTCTTCTGATAGTTTCCTTTATATTTGTGGGTCAGAGAACCTTCAGTCCCACCTGATATTAATCCATTTTAACTTTTTAAGGTTGATGAAAACTGTAATGGCTATCAAGAGCGTCCACATTGCTTTAAGATCACTAGGAAGATTCGAAGGATATCACATCTGCTTGCCCATTTCAGGTTACCCACTTACTTGTTGGGAAAAAAGAGAGGTCATGATCTTTCGTATTGCTTCCATGGTTTGTGGAGACACTAATTTGCACAGAGAGCTCAGCTTGTGTAAAATTAAGCAATATATATCTCTAATTATATTAATTTAGATGGTTCTAATTTGAGAGCCAAATTGGACATTGAAGTGCACACACCAGCCTGCCTGTAGTGGAATTATAAAATGAAGCAATATTTAATAGGATTCTGAGGACTTCTGAATGCGCACATACAGGTTCTGAAGAAAGGTGGTGGTCCTGCTAGCTGCTTGCTGCTACATTATGAGAATCAAGATTATAGCAGAAGTCACAAAAAAGGAAAAAGAAGAGAAGAAATTAAGCTAATTCCTTGCACGGGAAATTCAAAATCCAAGAATATATATGTAAGGATTTCATTAGAAGTCATCAATGCCTCCTGTTGAAAGTCACCATGACATACATCCATCCCAAAACAAAGCCTAAAAACGAAGCATGCAAAATTAAGGGCTACATCAGAGAAAAACTTCAGAGGGTTAAACAGTCTCATCATCCCAAACCCAGCGATGGAGGAGCAAAACAAAGGTTAAGCGCAATCATATCAGCACCTAAGCAAACAAGTGCCAAACAATCTAGCTACCACCTTCTTCATCCTTTTCCCTCTCTAAGAGTCATACCTAATCAGAGAAAAAATGTATTGTACAAGCTGTACATGATGATCGATCGATCATATAGCTGAGGTCCCCCCAAAAAAACAACACAGTTACACCAACCTTCTTTCACTCTCAGACCCCTCCAATTCCCCAGCTGGGCTTAGTTTGGTTGGTGTCATCTTGACAAGATAAGGGTTTCCCCCTCCTGTGTAAACCCTTTTAGTTTCTCCACTATTGGAGGATGATATGTCGAGTTTGGCACCATCAGCGTATTGTGTCTATTGGCATATACCACCCAAAAAACGCCTCAAAGGCTGTAGTTCTTCAATCAACATCCTCTATAAATGTAACTCAAAACAGGAAAAACTTCATGGTGATGGTGATGGTGATGATGATGATGATTTCAACAGCAGTACTGACCGATGATGATGATCATACGGTGCCGCTTCTTCATCCCTACACCGTTCAATGTCTTCAGCTATTCTTTTAGCATCCATTGAAGCTCCTAATATTCCACGTTTAGTGAACCCCACTGCATATAGCCCGCACTCTCCTCTCCATCCATTTGGAAATGGTCTTTTAGGAAACCCATCTTTCTCCGAGAACATGTCTCCTTCCTGACAAATCAAAAAATAAAATAAAATTAAAAATTAAAGCCCATATGCTCTTTTTCTTTATCCTTTTGATCATCAACTTGGTGCAAAAATATTAACATATATATCCTCAAGAATCAAGAAGCTTGGATAACAAAGGAAATGAAGGGAAAAAAGAAGAAGAAGAGTTACCTTTAGCCAAGATGGCACGTTA
The DNA here is from genome assembly GCA_018804465.1 of Populus tomentosa. Taxonomy (NCBI): domain Eukaryota; kingdom Viridiplantae; phylum Streptophyta; class Magnoliopsida; order Malpighiales; family Salicaceae; genus Populus; species Populus tomentosa. Next base: position 21,017,482 of record CM031979.1, read on the forward strand.
CTTTTGTAGCCTGTTGCTAAAATAATAGCATCAAAATTCTCGATTTTCCCATCAAGAAACTCAACGGTATGACGTCTTAGCTTCTTAATTCCTGGACATACCTAAAACAACAAAGGGAAATTCAGGAAATTTAGGGCAAGAATATAATTTCTTAGAGTCACTAAACAAATGGGAACTTGCTAGGAAGGGGAAAAAGGTGGGGTTACATCTTCTTCTTTTTTTTCCCCTTCAAAAAGATGAAAAATTGAAGAAAATAAATTGAAAGGGAGTTAGAATTACGCGACACAACCAATGAAATCAAGAAAAGCAAACGGTACGATTGTTTGGCACAGTAGGATCCATTTCAAAACATACATATGGTGCCAGAGAGTGCAAAATGAAAAGTGATGTGATACACACACACTATATGATACGTGATATAATTGTGAAAGTACCTTAACGTCTCCACTTTTGATCTTGGCCAGTGTCCCAACATCTAATACTGGGGTCTTCCCGGACATGTTCTTGAGTTCGAGGGGACCCAATCCCGGCCGGTCCAATCCCAATCGTGCCGTATCACCGAGCATTAGCCTCGACACTATCAGCAGGAACCGATCGACAAGGCGCATGGGCAGCCACTTGAGCAACCACATGGACAACCCGAAAGTTGATTTGCCTAGCATCTCTCGAGGCAGAACATGCACCTTCATTCAAAACAAAAACCATCCCTCAAAAAATTAAAAGACAAGTTATTACTACCACAACTCAAAAGGCTTAAAGAATGACTAAAAAAGAGCTTGAGTTGATCTTGGTGAGCCCCCTCTAGTTGCCCTAGTGGTGTGTAAATATGGGCTAATTCATATATGCCAGGCCATAACTGAACATGCATGCCTGGAGGTCTTTACAGAGAAAAATAAAATTAATCATGGGAGCATAAAAAAGGGAGATGTATGATTATGACAATATATGTAAGATCCTACGACTCTGACCAATGTTGCGCATGCTTGGGAATCCCAAGAAAGTGAAAGATCATTTTTTTTTTTGTATTTAAATCTACATATCCCTATTTTCTTCTTCTTTGATCATGTTACAAAACGAAAAAAAAAAACAAGAAGAAAGCTGTTGGAGCTTGAAGTCACTAGGCACACCCAGCCAATTGGAAATTGTTCTAAAACTCCTATGAGCCTCAAATACATGCCAAGATAGCAAAAGTTTTGAATGGGTTTTATTTTATTAATTAAAAAAAAAAACATTTTGCAAACATTTCCAAAACCAGGGATTTGAATGTTCGAATTGAATTTTCCAAAAAGAAAAGAAAAGAAAAACAGTGTATCTTATTGTTGAATAATCAAAACTAGCTTTTCTCCCCATCAGGACTTTAGAATAGAAATTCTCCAAAGGCTCCTCGAAGGAAAAACCAGTCCTTTTTTCTCATAAAAAACATGCGGAATTAATTAATTGGACTGAGCAAAGGCTTAAAATTTTTTGCTATAAGGTTTTTAAGAGAGAGAGAGAGAGAGAGAGAGAGAGGACGATGCTCGATTAAGATGAGTATACTTACTGTATCTCTAACAACAAGTGAAGGCTTAGCGCTATGATTGCAGAGATCCAAACAAACTTCCATTCCTGAATTCCCACACCCCACCACCAAAACCTTTTTGCTTCTAAACTCCTCTCCACTTTTGTAAAGACTTGTATGCCGAATATCCCCTCCAAATTCTCCCATTCCATCAATCTCTGGCACCACTGCCTCCGCATTCTCTCCGGTCGCCGCCACCAACCACCGGCACATGTACTCAGTCTCCTCTAACTTTTTCCCAACAGTCTTCACGCGCCAAAACCCAATAACTTTATCATATTCGGCATGTGACACAGTCTCATTGAACCGTGGTCTAATCTCAAACTTGCGTGCATACGTCTCTAAATAATGAATAAATTGTTGCTTAGTAGGGTAAGTTGGAAATTCACTAGGGAACCCCATGAGAGGAAGCTCACAGAATTGTTTCGGTAAGTGAAGGCGTAGGCGATCATAAGTCTTTAACTGCCACAAAGATGCTATACAACTAGATCTCTCTAGTACCATACTCGGGAAACCTTTTTCTTTGAGACAAGCTGCCACGGCAAGACCAGAAGGACCAGCGCCAACAATAACTGGACCAGGGACAAAAACACAACGTGAAGATTTATTCATGATTTTGTCAAAAAGAGGATCATGAGCTTGTTTGCCCTCTATTTCTCTCAAGTATTCCATGAACAGTGCAAGAACCGAGTAAAATATACGAGTGTGGTTGAAAAAAAAAAAAAAGGGTTATCAACACACTGATTAACTGTATTAGCTCTAACTAATACAAGTCAAAGCTGGTTTGGTTGTTGAGCTCAGGAGAAAGGGCAAAATGAAGAGAAGCCATTAGGCAATAAAACGTGTAATTAATTGCTTGTTGATTGAGGAGAGAGTAAGTGGGGGACTAAGTTGAAAGATTAAGCCGAGATTTAGTGATGAATTTCTCTCTTATCTAAAGAGAGAGTAGGCTTTGTGAGGGTCTTGTGAGGGGATTCCTTAGATATTGGAGTGGATTAAGAGGACTTATCCACTTATGAGAATAGGTTTTCGTTTTGTTTTTTGAAAATCTCTGTGTTGTGTGGTGTTGTTCAATGGTGGTTGAATCCGGAAGATGAGCAATGAACTACGGGGCAAAATCAGCATTCAGCAATGAATGTGAGGGAGAAAGAGAGAATGGGGGGGAGAGGGAGGGAGAGAGAGAGAGAGAGAGTGTGAGAGAGATGGTGATATGTCCATATATATTCCTTTTGTTCATAGAATTACAACTTAAATATGAGAAAGGGCTTGAGTGGTAAAGTGTGGTTATACTAGTGGGGATATATTTATATGCATCGACTATAGAGTACGAAATATTTAATTAACATTTACCAACACAATATACATAGGGCTTTAGCTATGCTTCAAGCCATACAAGAATGATCTTTATATGTGTGTGTGTGAGTGAACTTAAAATAGAGATCCATCGACGTCACTCCACTTGTCATCGGAGAGAATGGGAGATGCTATTGGGTATGGATTAGTAAAACACAAGTGAAGATCCTTGAAGCACTTCACTTCCTCGACAAATCATGTCTTGAACCAGTCACGATAATATTTAGGATTAGTTTAATTAATTAAGAGCCACTAATCTAGAAGGTTGCTCCTCCTGGCTAGCTAGCTATAGGCACTGTGATTTCCATGTTGAATCTAGCTATGTTGTAGATGGAAGTGATGTAATTCTGTGGGTTGGCAATGGGTTGGACCAAGGACCAACTTGGGCTTTGTGTGGAGTGTGAATTGTAACCAAGATGTCTTCCACGATTAACTATGCGGCAAAGGTGTAATCATGGACGGACATGTAGGGCTGCCTGAGGCCAGCAAAAAGTGAAAAACATACTGAAGTGAAAATCTAAGATTTCCATTCATGTGTGTTTGATTCGAGTAATTATGATGTGCCTCAAATTTCAAGTGGACGTACTCATAGTATCAGAATTTCCATCGAGAAATTCAACTATCTCAACTTTGAATTGACTTCAGATTATATACATAATCGGAGCAACATTTCTGATGATATTGCGGTGGTCAAGCTACCTGCTGCTACGTATACAGCCGTGAGGCTACATACACAATCAACTCTAAGCTGTAGCCATATGCCTTGTGAGAACGATGACGTTGGCGAATACTATTCTGTATATCTAGCTTTGATGGCTCCATACTACGATAATTAATGAGTAAAATAATCCTTGATCGAAGCATAGATTTTGTTAATAAATGGATTTGCTTAGAGAAAAGTTGAGAGAGATAAATCTTAATTTACCAAAAATAATTTAATTTTATGTTTGATGAATAAACTTAATAACTTGTCGGCTCGGTACCTAACTCGGGCAAAATTAATGAATTTTTTAAAGAAAAAAACATTCAAAGGTTAGGTTAATCTTTTAAAATCTGAATTTTGAGTTGGGTTTATCATGTGTATAATCTTATAAATATTATTATTAATAAAAAAATGTCCCAAGATATAATAAAAATAAGATTAATTTAACTTCTTAGTGGTAGTGGTAACAGCACTATTATGCTTATAATAACAAGATGATAAAAAAAAAATAGTGTTATTATTATTGTTAATATTATTAGTATTAAGGATTTGACGAAGGCCATGAATTCTATGTGGCAGCACCACGCCCAAATAAACCACCAAATCAGCCCATTGCTTCTTTGTTAATTTAATTAATTGAAGATCGTGTCAAAAGAAATAAACAACGAAAGTTTCCTTTTTCGTACCAACGTGACTAATTAATCCTTATATATATATAAACATATTATGGGTGCTAAAGTTTATATGTGTGTGTGTGTGTGTGTGTGTGAAGGTAGGTAAGCAAACCTAAATTTTTCAAGTAGAAATATCACGCTCATATTGCATTGCTTTTATATGTGAAAAAATTCCCACCATATCTGTACTATATATTTTATATTTTATGGGTTCTAAAGATAACATAACTATTCATTAATGCATATTTAACTTGTACCAAACTAATCCCAAAGTCATCTTAGCAGCTTGAATTTGAAATTCATTTTGAAAGTTCATGTTTATATTAATTTTATGAGGATAATTATGACAAAAGAAAATTGAATCTACAAGGATAGTACATAGTAGTGCTTCACTTATTAGTATATTTTAATTATTGATTTTTTTTTAAAAATATCTTAAATTAAAGATGGTGTTTTCCTGCTCTAAATAGTCATTTGTATATCATTATAGGTATTTATTTATCACGTGTTTATTGTTGTAATGAATGATATTTTTTAAAAGTATTTTTTACTTGAAAATATATTAAAAATAATTTTTTTTTTATTTTTATTTTTAACACTAATATTTCAAAATCATAAAAAAAAACAATAATAAAAATATTTGTTTAGTGTATTTTCAAAGTCAGTTTACCTATAAAAAACATTCAAAAACATAAATTACAGTAGTTCCAAACAGGTAATTACGAGCAAAGAGTGTGTTAATTAATTAATAGCAATATAGGTTTAAATATAACCTAACAAATTGATAAGCGGAGGTAAATCAAGGTTCAATATATACTTATAGGCATGTTGATTACACGCTAATTAGCCTACCCTCTAATTTCTAGCCATGTTGGATGTTCCTTTGGTGCAAACAGCATCACTGTTGAAACTTGTAAGGTTCAAACTTTAACGTACAATTATTAAGAACTAATAATTTCCTGATCTGATTGCAGAAAGCAATCTGAGCACAGATGTGTAACCACTTGCTGGGTTTCAACTTGGTCAGAGGAAATATCAATGAGAGGAGCTACACTCAAATGCGTGGCAGCCTTGGGACGGATGGAGGGCCACCACCCCCGGAGACATGACAATGTAGGTGGTTATTTAACTACCTCCCCCCCTCTCAGATGCTGATTTCTTGATCCCCAGTGAAATTGATCATATATATATATATATATATATATATATATATTGAAAGAGAAGTCATTCCATGCTGTTCCATCTCCTTTCTTTATGGAAACAATGGAATATTATTAACTAGTCATAATATTAGCTAGGAATGATCATGGAATTGTGCTTTCTATGAATGATTCTATTGATCTTTTTTTATTATTATTATTTATTTATCAGCCACTTGGTATATAGTTTATAGCATACATATTCTATATCATCATTAACTTTAAATTTCAATGATTAACTATGTTTAATAAATCTTGGTTATTTATTAATAGCAAAATGATTAAAGTTTCATCTGATAATTTAGTTAAATTTTCGAGTTAAAATAATTTGTTGATATGATATTAAATTTTTAATAATAAAATGATTAGGAATTAAAAAAATTATTTGAAAAAGTATGTTATAAAGTAATGGAATGTTAGTACTTTCGAGGCTAACAATAATATTAATTGGGTCACAAGTCGGAAACAAATCCCAAAATACTTTATTTAATTAAAAATCTGAGAATATGATCTTCGACCTAAAGCCACACGAGATTTTCAAGGGCCAAAGATTTCTTCGCCGGTGAGAAATTTTCCACACGAAGAATTAAAGAGTGAAAGTGGATTAAAAACAAAGGAGATGGTCTTTCTTTCTCCCTCCAATCCTAACCGCGCATAGATTATGAGTTATTTATTAGTTCATCATATTATAAAGGGATTTGCCTTAGAATTTTTATTTAACGAGAATATCTGAACTAGAATATAGACAAAAATATGTTTGATTAAGTTAATAAAAACTAAAATATAAAATAAATTTATTTGTGAGATAATTTGTTTCTAAATCGCAAGAATTTAAATATGAGATGAGTCCTGAAGAGCAAACTCAATTATAATTCAGACTAAACTTCTAAAGTTGGTGTTCTAAAGTTGGTGGTATATTTTTAAGTACTTTTGCTAAGAATGTTCACTTTCCTTCTTGATAAACTATGAAAATTTGACAAGATTAGACTCATTAGGTGCTTGTGTTAAACAAATCATCTACTTTGTTGTTAAAATATTATGTGCTCTATCATTAAAAAACATAAATTCTCATATTCAATTCATGGTGTTAAGTAGATTAGTGTTCAAATGCTATAACCATACATATCTAAATTAATGTATTAAGAATATTTATTTTTGTAACCTCCCTAAAATAATAAATTTATTTATGATCTGAGCTAACATTATTAAATTTCATTATTATTTTGGGATAGAAAAGATATAGATATTAAAAACAAAGAGAACATATCCCTTTTGTACCTTTAGTTTTGAAAATATAGAAATTTACTCTTAAATTGTATCATAAACAAATTTATTTTTAAATCTTTATCTCATCTCCTTAACAAAATACATTTCTGTTTTTATTGTTCATCTATCAAGAAATTATCAAATACATAACAAAAAGAGCCCATTGGGACTTAAGTAAGAAATCCCTAAAAAATCACCTCTCACTTTATAAAAAGGTCCAAATCATTATTTAAGGTAAGCTCGCTAATAATTAGTAACTTGAAATATCTTTTATAATCTCTCTTTTGTTTCCCTTTTATTTCTTTTTATTTGCCATTTATTAGAAATATATTGACTCAGTGTTTGACTGATATCATGGACAACACTCTAAGATCATCAAAATTTTCTTTCATTTTGTATATTTAACCACTTGACCGATCCGTAACATATTATAACCTACCTATATTTTTGTTTTGTCTAACCTTTTTGGCTAACAAGATTAGTACTCCAATAAATAAGAAACTAAGATCACTTTTCCCTATTATTAGCAATCCAATCCAAGTTGAATGTTCATTATGTATATACTCAACCAATCCCTAATATTAATTAAATAATGTGATTAATTATTTATTAATTCAAGTTATTTTTTCTTAGTGACCATTTAGCATCACAATCCAACCACGCTTTTGAAAATTTCTAAATTTTTTTAGCTTTAATTTTTTTTTATTGTTTTGATGTGCTGATGTCAAAAATATTTTTTTTAAAAAAATATTATTTTAATATATTTTCAAGAAAAAAAATATTTTAAAAATCAACCCCTACAACACTCCCAAATAGACATTTAGTTTTGATATTAGCTCAAGTTGTAAAATTAATGGATTGACAATTAGCTTTGTTCAACACAAGATTAAAGCCATATAAGGATAGACAGAAGTATTGTGGTGGTGCCAATGTTAATAACATATTTTTGAATTGCATTAAAAAAATTGACTTGGTGAACTTCAGATAGAGTAAGGAAGACTCAATTGTTACTTTATTTAATCTATAGTTTTTTTGGTACAATGGAAGGGAATAGAAAGAACTAGCCTCCCTTACGATAGACAGAGCTCATTGTGTCAGCTAAAAGAAGATGGAACATCCCTAGGGGGGTGATCCCAAACCTTGAACTCAACCATTCATTAAGTACCCATCTTAGTCAGGTAATCTGCACATGAATTAGCTTCTCTTAGGGTATGTTGAAAAATGACCTCTTAGTCCCTAGCTAATAGCTATTTAATATTCAAGATAATAGCTCCAAAATGATGGCATTAAATATTGTCCTCCCAAACAAGTCTTAAACCTTCCACATAATTTGAATTACACAAGACTTGTCAATAGCCCCGATTCCAAATAACCAACAAACCATGCTTTAAGCAAGAAGCTTGAAAGTAAGATAGAACCATGACCTATAAAACCTATAACCCAATTCCCATCATAGGTTATGACAAGGCCCCTAAAACCAGTAGGTCCAGGATTGCTAGAAGAGCTGCTATCCACATCTAAATTCACAAAGACACGATCAAGACATTACCATATTATCATGATTATATTCTTACAAGCTAAATCTTTACTCTCCCAAGTCAAATGACATTCTTGAGTAAGAAGATGAATTTGATGTAGCAACCAATGATCTTTATTTTAATTGTTACCATAATCTAATATGTTTTGATGCCACCAAATCCACCAGAGTCCCGCCAGGAATGTATTTGCAACATCATTTGACACCATATCCATAATCCATTTGCATATATATGTACCTTAAAACTCGTGGTTGCTTGTAATACCTAAATTGCTCTAGATTTATCTCGCAAAACTATAGTCTTTTAAGCAATGAAAGATATCCTCTTGCTCTTAGTTGTATCGGTAACATAAATGTCTAAAAATTAGATGACATCTGAATAAAAACATATTTGTTGGGAGACAGTTGTGGAAGACCATCCAGATCAGCATCTTAATCTTTGCTAGAGTTAACTCTATTTCGAGTCATGATACAGCTGATTATTCTTAAAGATCAACCAAGAATAGGTTAATTGAGTAGAGTAGAAGCCAACAATATTAGCTTGCAAATAACATAGTCTTCGGTGTATCAAAAAAACTAAATTGGTATAACTAAAATACGATGTTTGATCTAATCCAGGATAGTAGTTGTAAGCATGTTAGAACCCTAAGAGCCATTACACCAAAGCTCCTTAACTTGTATATTACAGATTTCAATCACATTCATGTAATCAATTAAAGAGCCCATGATACCCCTTTTCAGCCAAGGATCATGACACATTGAGACATCCCTCTTACTAAGCTTGTCTATAAAACCATCTCGCAAGGTGGAAAATGCTTTAAAGATACAATGCCAACTAAAAAAAGCTACAGACCTAAACAAAAGCCTTACACATATCTTTGGCATTTAGATTCTTGTGTCTATAAAGCTGAACCCACAGTTTCTTACCATTATATGGCATATACCAAGCTTATTTCTCTAGAAGAGTAGTGTTAATAGATGAAGTGTCCCTTAATCCCAATCTACCAAACTTTATAGGGTGATAAATAATATACCAATTCAAGAAGTGAAGACCATTACCTTCATCTGATGATCTGCCTCAAATAAAATTGGTATCAGACCTATTAATGCTACAACAGACCGAATAAGGGATCCAAAAGGTTTGCATCATATAAATAGGAATATATGTCAGCATAACCCTTATAAGAGTAACCTTTTTTGCTTTATTTAACAATATCATCTTCGATTGAATCCTATCAAGATGAAATTAAAGTTTGTCCATTTCACTATCGTTTTGAATAATGAGAATCCAAGATACTTTTTTAGGTTGCTATCAAACTTAATAGGAGAAAGTTGGGATATGTTATGCTTTATTTGTCTATTGTTGTTTCTAGAATATATAATTCTAGATTTATCAAAATTGACTCTCAAACTAGATGCATTGCAAAAACTCAAAAGCACATTAATCGCGAGTTTCATTTAGGATGTACTTGCTTTCGTAAATAGCATGACATCATCTACAAATAGAAGATGGGATATCCTTGGTCATCCTCTAGAAAAATAGACTAGTTGTCATGTCTTGTTTGACACCTTTTTAGAAATAAAACAAGATAATTTCTCCATCCATATAACAAATAAATACCGCAACAAAGGGTCACTTTGCTAAAGCTCATGAATGAGGGAGAATGAAGGAGCTTACATTCCTTCTAAATAAGGGTAAGAGAAAAGGCATGGACACAAAACATGATCAGACCTACTATTTTATGAGGTAAGCCAAAATCCTCAAGAGTAGCCCAGAAGAAATCCCAACTGACATCTTAAACCTTCTCTAAATTGATTTCTGCTACAATAATGCCCTCTTGTTTATAGAGTGGTGCATATAATGTATAATCTCTTGGGTGATTAGAGCATTATCTATAGTACTACGACCTGGAATGAAACTATTTTGAAGGGGTCCAATTAATTCTTCCAAGTACGACCTTAACCTTTTAACTAACACCTTTGTTATAAGCTTGTAACTAACATTACAAAGATTAACAGGACAAAATTGTTTAAAGGTTAAAAACCTCTCCTCTTTAGGAATTAAGACAGCCAGAGTTTCTACTACCCTATTATCAAAATGGCCATTAATAAATGCTGAATTCACCATGTGGTAGACATTATTTCCTACAACATTCCATTAATGCTTAAAAAAAAGGCTTGGAACCCATCATTGCTAGAAGCTTTAAAAGATCTCATGCTCAACAACACTGTATGAATCTCATCCTTATAAACTAGCTTCTCCAAGTTAATAATACCCTAAAAAGAAATTTTTAAAAGAGGAATCGAATATAAACACTAAAGAATAGAAGGACTAGTTGCATAAAAGAGATTTTTATAGAACTACAGAGCCTCCTTTTATAGCTTATTATCGTCTATGCACCAAGTACTATATGTGATATAAAATTCCTTTATTATAATTCCTCCTTCTTCAAATGGTAGTGTGCATATGGAAGAACTTCGTGTTCCTGTCACCATATCTTACCCATTTTTCTCTAGACTTTTGAAACCAAAGGAGCTCTTTTTAGTTTGCCAATGGTTGATGTATAAATTGTGATAACCAATAATTCAACGACTTTAAGTGCCCGTTTGGTAACGTGGCTACTAGTGAAGTTCACCTGCAGCCATACTAATAACGTTTGGTAACGTAGAAAAAATTGCTTCTAGCTGGTAGGACCCACTATGTTATCGCAGGTTTTGGAGAAACAACATTTTGCTGCTTCTCGTGGGGGACGAACCACAACAGTTAAGCCATGCTCCACTATCGCAGTGTTCACTAAAGTGAATAGTTTTTTTTATATATATATATTTTGAAAAACCAGTACGAGTGAATTAATTCACTCGCACTGTTCATGTGAACGTGAATAATATATATATATATATATATATATATATATATATATATATATATATATATATATATTTTTAAAAAATTAGTTTTAGGTGAATTAAATTTGCTCGTATTGTAATCTTAATTTTATTCCTGATAATATTTTACCTAATTTTATTGCACGCATAAAAAATCATGGAAACAATAGTTCTTGTTGAATGAATTTTGTACGTAATAAAATTGTATTTTTTTTAAAAAAATTGAGTTTTACTCGAAAAACTAGTATTTAATATTATTTAATAACACTACATAAATTAGAAGGATATCGCATGATGACGTAACATTTGTGGAATTTGATCGCAACTCCAATTATGTTCTTGCCGGGTCCGACCCAGTTAAAAAAAATTCAGTTTTTATTTTTATTTTAATTGTGATTTATTAAAGAAATTAGAAGGAGATCGCTTGATGACGTAACAAAAAATTAAGTTTTTGTTGTTGTGTGCTTAAGAAACCATGAAAAATATAGTCATTAATTGTTGGATGGATTTCGTATGCGATGACATTGCATATAGTTTAATGGAATAATATAAAATATTTGATATCAATATTATTTATTTCATGATGTAATAACAATAGTTAAATCTACAATATTTAAATTAAAAATATTTTTTAATTATTTTATAACCTTAATTTGAAAAGTATTTTTATAACCAAACACATTAAATTATTTTTTTTTTAATTTCAATTTCAACCACAATTTTAACCAAACATATATTTTTCCAAACTAACATTAATTAAAAGTACTTTTTATATATATATAAAAAAAATTAAAATCACAATAACAACCTCAATATCAAACATATCCTTAGCATCCTCAATACCAAATGGTTTGCCAATGGCTGATGCAATTGACATCAAGAGACTCTCATCATAGAACACGAGATTTAGGCTAGGGATCCATATCCAAACTATGGTACGAGTGATTTTATTTTTTTTAATTTTTTTTATAAAAGACGCAAATCAGATGACCAATGGCTAACAACTAGATAGTGATAAAAAAAAACAAAAAAATCATCCAAGGGCCTCCATTAATTACATTGGCTTTATCTTCCTCAAGATGAAACTTGATCATTAAAAAGTTCGTTGGACATGTCTATGAGTTCAAAGCCTCTTGTCAGTTTTCATAAGCTTTTCATTTTCATATTCAACTGGTAGAAACCAATATTTTTTTAATTATTTTTTAAACTTAATTTAGATAAGGAGTCAAATTATGAGGTTTTATAATTGATCTAATAGACTGAGTTTAATAAAAAAAATCAAATAATTCTTTATAATTTAATTATTTTTTGTAGTGTTAAAAAAAATTAATTTAATTTGCAGCATATCACCAGCAGTAAACTAGTAATATGACTAAAAAACTTGTACTTTTATTATAGAAACAATCCTGATTGTTATTAAGGCACCGGGACAAGAGTTTTTAAAGATTATTTTATCATTTTTTTGCATTTTTTAAAATTAATTCTTATTTGGTGTTTTGATGTGCATTTTCCTTGTAAAAAAGTTACCAAAGGACCTATTTAAGATTACTTTATTATATACGAATACGATTGATTGAATTAAAAAAGTTCAAGGACATATCACAGAATAAGTTTAATATAGAGAATTATATGTATAGTCTACCCTCTCTCACGCACTGCATCTTAGGGCTAATTTAATCCATATAAAATGAGTTTTTTATTTTCGTATTTTTATATTTTATCAGATAATATAACATGTATGGGGAATTGGGAGGGAAAAAAGAGTGAAGATTTAGAAAAAGAAAAAATTAAACTATGAAAAAAGAGGGAGCTTTTTGTTAGTTATTTAGTAATGAAGGTTAAAGTTTGAAACTTTTTAAAAACTATAGGGTTATTTAAACTATAAGAGTAGAAATAGAGCGTTGATGAATTTGTAAGGATTAAAATGTAGTTGATCGAAATTTAAACTGTTCTGTTTTTTTTTGTTTGTTTTTTTGTTTTTGACGTTTTAGATAGATTATCATTTTCCTTGGGGGGCTATCTTTTTCATGTTATATCTCTTCCCATGCGCAAAGCTCAAAGTTCAAATTGGGGGGCTATCTTTTTCCTTGTCTTTTGCATTCCATACTTTTTGAATTGCAACACAGGTTTACATTGCTTAATTACAAATCTAAATGTATCTTGAAATTCAAATTGGGGGGCTATCTTTTTTTTTTCTTTCTAATTTTGCATTTTAAATTTGTATTTGTATTTTTTAATTACTTCAATTTATGGCTGGGAAAATAAAATTAGAATTTAAAATGCAAAATGAAAATAAAAAGATAGCCTAAATATATGAAATAAATAAAATAACATGGGATCTACATCAATCTTTTCTATATTTAGCTTTGGAAAGTGGAAAATTGATATTTAGGTTGTTACTTTCAAGATTAAGATTGAATCCACTCAAAAAATTTTCCCTTTTATTTTATTTCATAAAAAAAAAATTCCACCTTGACATGGAAGTGGAATAATTATTCTTTAATTTTATTAAAATATTTTTTTATTTTAATTTTTTTTAATGTGTTGATTTTAAAAATAATTTTTTTAAAATAAAAAATATTATTTTTATATATTTTTATATAAAAAATACTTTTAAAAATAGCTATAATCATACTTTTAATCCCAATTGCTTGTACCCTCCATGAATGCCAATTATTTGGATTTCTTCTTTGAATGGTTTTTTTTCTTTCTTTCTTTCTTTCCTGGTTACCATCTTTGACTGAATTTTAGTACATGGAAGGAAGCAAAAAACAATTTTATAATTGCATCGAATTGGAACAGAGATGGCTGTCAAAATCTCCAGGAAAATTTTGTCCTTTCGTAATGCTTAAGCGATAGCATACAGATATAGGCAATGTACTGGATCATTTGTGTTGATTAATTGTAGGCTTGAATTTTATTTCATTTATGGTGGATATGATCTAGTGGTTTCTCTGAGTTTGCACATCCATGCACGTAATAATTAAGAGGATGGAGTTTTGACAGCGACCCATTAATAATTAATTTCAAACTATAATTAATGTGGATATTACTTCAAACCATAATTAATGACGATATTTACAGTCCTATTCAATCAGCACATATATTACTCATGAAAAACATCGGTAATTTATAATTTGTTGATGAGTACATCAGCAATAAATATATTTATAAATTTATAAATGAATAAAACATGTTAAAAATAAAATTTATTTATTTTATTTTGTTAGTATCTTTATTGGTAAATTTAACGTATTACCAACAAGAAAACCGTATATAATACCATCAATGTTTTTATTTGTTTGTCGGTATATTTATCGGTAAATATAGCATATCACCAATAGAATACTATCTGTAATTCTTTTGGCGAGTTAACAATAACAATGATATGTGCAGTAATTCTTTTCCAACTCTCTCTGAAATATACCAACAAAGTTATCCTGTTGGTAACCCCGTCAGTAATACTTTAAAATATATTTTTTAAAAATATATATTGAACATTAGTAGGAAAATAATTAAAATAAATGAAAAATCAAATATTTATTACAAATTTAAACATTTGTATGTTCAAATACAATAAATTTAAAATAAAAGCAACGCTGGATGGGGAGTAGGAGGAGGTTGGTCGTCCCCGGAACCGTGGGGCCAATTAGAAGGTGCAAATATAACATCCATCTGTGATCTCATCTCTATTACCAATCGACGAAGTTCTTCATAATCAATAGTGAGTTGTTCATATTTTTCATTAAGATGGGTCATTCGAGCTTGTACTCGTTGGTCTAACATCGTTGTGAACTTTAGATTTTAAGTGCTCAAAATCGATTACGAGCATCCAACGATTGAAACACTATGAGTCATCAACAAGTTCTCGGTCATAGTGTTAGAGAGTCCATACACTTTATTTCTATCGGGTCCATTAGATGATCTTGCCTCCAATCACAAACTTAGATTGAGATCCAGAGGGGTTAAAGAATCGTCCTTGTATCTCTTCTTCAATCGGCTGTTATATATATCTTGGAAAGAAAAAATAAATTGATCTAACTTAAAGAAATAATAACTTAAGAAAAAAAAATGGTTGAAAACCAATATACCATAAATTATTGAGCTTGATTATCCATGAACTACTACACCTTTTTTTGGCAGTCATCACTCCACACATGTGTTTCAACAAAAAGCTTCATCGGGCTTGGCTCGCATCCAAGAATCGTAGCCTGCAAGATAAAAATATTTTCAGTTGAATATATTTATAAAAACAACTAATAAAAAAAATGAATGTAATAAAAAAAATCCTAACATTTGCTTTGCAAGTGAAATGAACGAAATGAAGCCGCCGATGTGTGTGTTAACGGAATCGTGAACACCTCGGTTATGATTTTGCACATTAAATTATGACTGTTGCATGAAATGCGTGGGCACCATGTGCTAAATGTATTCCACCCATACAACATCTAAGACGTACGACGGTCTGAAATCCTTTTAAACTGCCATGTCATTCCAGCCTGAAAGCTCTTTTTCTTTCGTATATTTTTTGGCTTTCTTTTGCGCCTCGTACAAAAAATCACACAACCAATATGAGACAAATTAATTATCTATTAGTAAATAAAAAATAAAATTTTAATATTTGGAATAAAAAAAGTTTTCCTGAAATTTTACCTAATTGCAGTGTGATTCTCTCAAACCCTCATCGCAACATTATCATTAGTTCTCTCCCATTCAATCTTCCCTTGAAGTTAAAATTTATATAAAAAAATTAGTAATTTCAATAAACAAACCAAATTAACATTAAAAAAGTATTTAAGTTAATACTAACCTTGAACCTTGAAACCCATACTTCAACCTGCGGTTTCTATTCGAAATATTTAAAAACCTGACTCAATTGAAACAATGAAATTTCCATCGACAATTTAAAGGCCAATATTATTGTTCTCGCAACCTCAATTTTTATAAACCTGAAATTACATTCATTAAATGAAATCACTTTTTTAAAAATTATTAAACATGTCGTTGTGAAAGCAAACAAATTTACATTGAAATTTCATCCTTCCATTGGGTCTCTTGCTAGCAGGTAAATGGATCATTTTGTGAAAGGACCCCCTTGATGTTGCTACATTGTACTTGATAAGCCCGCGTCATGAGTCAATGTCTTTACCTCAAGTGCTTGTTATTGGTCGGTACATAATGACTCGTGGTCATCAATATCGCTGCTAGAAGAACTAGCAGCAACCGTGTCCTCACGATGTGCAATAGACTTTCTCTTAGGCATCTATACAAATTAGAGAAAAAAAAATTAAACAATTCCTATTTTTTAAAAAACTTTGGCAGCATCTCTTTTATATGGGAGACTACCTAAAAGTTTTAAACATGTGAACACAACAAATATGCCACAAACTAGTTGATTTTATTCAATTTCTTCTAATAATTTAGTATAATTTAATTTCGTAAAAAAATTTCATTTTCTATGTGATAATATTTTTAATCCTAAATTTACAAAAAAAAAATTCTAAATTTATAAAAATACAAAATAATAATTAAAATTAATCCTACATATTTAATTAAAATTGAACAATGAAATTGAAAAAATAACAACTAAAATTCAAAAAAATAATACAAAAGTTATTACAATAACAACTAAAATTCAACATAATTATTTCTAAGTGATAATATTTTAATTCTAAATTAAAAAAAATTATTCTAAATGGAATAAATATAAAATAATAATTAAAATTAATCCTACATATTTAATTGAAATTGAAAAACAAATTTGAAAAAAAAAGTTAAAATTAAACACAATAATGAAAAAATTATTTCAATAACAACTAAATTCAACACATTTATTAATTCATAAAATTATTAAGAACACAAAATTGAACAAAAATAATGAAAACAAAACAAGAAAAAGGAATGAAAAATTCTTACCTTAATGGCGTGCTTAATTTAGGCTAATAATTAAAAAATAAAAAGAAAAGAAAAGAGATTGTTAATAAACCAAAAAGAAAAAGAAAAATAAGAAGAAAAATAAAGAAAGACAACATATTTGAGCATGAGAAGAGAAGATAATGCTCAATTTTGGCTGGGAGAGAGGGAGAGAGAGAGAGAGAGAAGAAGAAGAAGAAGAAGAAGAAGAATAAGAAGAAGAAGAAGAAGATGGAGCCCCGTCTATTCTGATTCAAGTATTTTAATTTAGTTTTACCAACGGAATTATCAAAGAAATATTAAATATTAATATTTTAATATTTTCATCAGCGATTTTTTTTTTTACAAATTCAAATTAAAATTTAATGGTCTTGGTATCTGGATAATTTTTAGCAATAGAATCATATAAGAAAAATTAAATATTAATATTTTCATCGGTGATTTCATCTGTAAAGTCAAATCAAAATTTTTAACTTGTATGAAAATTTTCAGAAGCTCTTTAAATATTCTGTTGGTGATGCCTGTCGCACGTCGTAAAAATCTCGCGCGCTGCAATCGGCTGGCGAATTATGTCTCGTCGTTGTTGCGTTGCTTGAATTAGTTCGTTAGGAGTCGCCACCTAGTATTTAATTGAGGTTACTAGGAAACCCTGGTGGACTGGTCATGGATAGAGATTCGCGGGTAAGGGACTGATTGTGGTTAGGGAAGGTGTTAGCACCCCTAATGCACCCTACCTGAGGTAAGCTGCTTCGTTGACTTGATGAGTTTTTTTAGGCCGAGATTCTATTCGTTGGTCATTCTAAGGTTCAAGGTAGATCTATCTTCATGAGAAAGTCTCTACCTTATTGGATTAAATCCTAACCGTTCTAAAGTATGAATGACATTTATTTACACCTTGTATCTTTAATACTTGAGGGTGTACTTTATCATGTAATTTTACACCTTTCAAATATTAAAGTCTACATCTGGATCCTAGAAAAAAAGATTGGAAAAATGTTTTTGATACTTTAGCCAAACCCTAATGGATAATCATAAACTAGTTATGATATCTATTTTTTTGGATTTTCAAAACGTGAGAGATGCATTTTTTTTGAAAAAAAACATGCTTGGAAAATTTTTAGGACTTGGCCGTATGCGATAAAATATTTTTTTTTCTTTTTGAATTTTTTTAAAATATTACGAAAAAACCGGGTATTTTAATACCGGACTTGTATCTTACAATGTAAGTATACAACCCAATGTTAAGCGAACTTTGTGGAAAAATATTTGAGAAAACCACAAAATTTTTTAAATGATTTTTTTTTAATATTTTTGAAATTGTTATTTTAAAAAAAAAACAGAAAAAGGAAAAAAAAAACTAAAAGGAATGAAGAGTGAACAGTGACGGCATGAACAGTAGACATGAATTATCATTCACGTCTACTGTTCATGCGTGAACAGTGACGGCGAAGAAGAAGAGGAAGGTGAGCGGACCACCTGGCGTGACGGCGATGGCTGGCTGGGAGGATAGCTACCTGTGGTGGAGCTAGTGGTGGAGAAGCTGTTTGTGGCTCTGTTTGGTGGCTGGAACGGTTGCAGCTGGAAGAGGAAGAAAAGAAGAAAATCTGCAGCAGCAAGAGGGAGGAAGGCTGGTTTTTTGGCTTACTTTGGACCCGATTTTCTCCTCTCTCAGGCCATCAATTCCGACTCTATTTATAGGCCGTGGAAGAGGGCAATCTTGTCTACGTTGGGGAAAAATTGCAGCCCTTGATTCAGTTGGGAAGCATTTCAACCGTTGGCTCAAAGTGTGCACCTCGAGCTGCCAAATTTGGCAATCCAAGGTTGCAGATTGCCCGAGGGTGCCACTTTGGGCCAATAAATGGCGTCGTTTCCAAGTTTGTTGACCCGACCGGACCACTCTACAAGATAAAAGGGTTTCAGGTGGACATGTTGGTGCATGCTTTGTCGGATTTGGGGTACAAACAAGGTAGAAAATGCGCCTGGAAGTCTGTCACTCGGGCAGCTTCACGGGGAAGATGATGAACAGTAACCCTGTGTTTTTTTTTTTTTTTTTTTTTTTCAATTTAGTCCGTGTTCTTTCAAATTAGTTCAATGGAACCCCTAATTGACCCTAATCCTTTGATTTAATGTAATTTTGGCCCCAAATTTCAATCAATTCACTTGGTAAAAATTAAATTTGGTCTCTTAAAATTCCAATCTTCTTAATTAAGCCTAAATTAGGCTCCCAAACTTAATTTTTCACCAATTAAGCCCCAAATAAAATTAATTTGACCCACTTAAAGTATAATTAAGTCCTTGCACTTAATTAAATCCTTCAATTAGACCTAAATTAATTCTTACACATAATTAAAATTTAATTTGGCCCATGATTAAATCAAATTGGCCCATTAAAAATTTAATTATGTCATTAGACTTAACTTTTATGCAAATTCGTCCAATAATCATTTAATTTGACCTTCGAATTTGTATTTTTCTATTATTGGGCATAGTGGGGTACAATTAGGCTTTGAAATTCCTCTAAAAATTGCAGCTTTATTTCCCAGTCTGCTCTCTCCACGTTGCCAACCTTTATTTTATTTTTTTATTTTTATTTTGAAAAAAGAAATTGATTTTTGGGGAATAACCCGGAATTGGGTTATGACAATGCCGTTGAGAAAAAAAAAAGGAGTCAAAAGAACATTAATTATCAGCGCATTGAGAAGTGAATAGTTTTCATAGTCACTGAAATATACTGATGGATACATTACATCGATATACCTGTATGTAATGAACACCATGAATAGTGTTAAGAAGAAGAGGAATAGTTCTCATAATCACTGTAATATACTGACGGATATATTCTGTTGATACACTTGTATGTAATGTATAGTCTATCAATATTTTCATCAATGTAAAACAATGTCTAATGCCAAATTATATTTATATTCCCCATTATCCATCCTGCAAATACTTAAATTCACAATTGCACACACAACACAATAACACCAATTCGCACCATAATAATAAATTAACATCATTGTAATTATATTGAAGTAAATTTCTTTCATAAATATTACATTATAGTTTATGACATTATACATTCATGTTGTTCAAATTAATCAAAATTTTATTCTTCCTTGTCTATTGACTCATCCTCATCTCTATTGCAATCTTTCACGTTGATTTCATCGTTATCATCTTTATCAACTTGTGTATGTCTGCTGGAGCTCAAAACATCATTCAACTCCTCAACGTCAACATCAAAAAAATATTCTCACAGATGCAAAAATTTGAATTTTCTTCCAAGTTATTGGATGGAGCAAATCGATATGGATCAATTAACTCACTAAGTTAAAAGACATCATTTCTGACAGTTAATTCATCGTTGATATTACTTCATCTATCCACCATATCATTTGATTGATGTTATGTCATGTGCTTAGTAGTCTTTAGTGATATGAATAACCTCTGCAGTCTATGTGTAATTGGGAAGTATCTATGTTTTCTGTGTGTGACAAGAGTTCTTCCCCAACCAGTTCTGAGTTTATAATGAAAATACGCATATGTTCTGCACTCGGTCAACTTTGTATTTTAAAAGTAGTACATTATGTAGAAGTTTGAAAACATGTCAATTTTCTAGTATCATAGACCGAGGGGTTTCATTATGGATTTAACAGCCTAGGAGTTCTATTTTAGTCTGTTCTTTTCAAGTAAAATGCTTCTCGTCTATTCAAAAATTTTGTCATAACCAGCCTCACTCAACCAATAATATAACTTGATGGTGAACATTAGTGTAATAATCAATAATTTACTTAATTTATGCAATCATTCATATCCCATAATGATTCATCAGAATCTTTTAAAAGATAAAAAAAAAAATAGTTGCGTCTACATTAGGTTCTTCATCTACAATTAGATATTGACCAGCATGACCCTGATTCATTTCTATTGCATCCATACCCATATTCGTATAAGGATTACTATTGTTATCCACAACTCCATGCATGTTATTAGAACTAAATGTTGAATCAACTATCCTTTTTATCATAGTATCATAAGGAACCTATGGTTCTCCATGTGTATACCAATAAATGTATTTCTCTATGAACTCTTTTTGTAGATGATGTTTTGTTACAACATCTGGATTGAGAAACTTTTTATTTTTACACCTCTTGCATGAACATTTAATATCCCCTCAATAAATTTGTATAAGAAAAAACTATATAACAAGTAAATGCCTAAACAAAATATATTTACTACAAAAACACACAAAAAAATACATTTTAAAATTGAGTTTAAATAAAAAAGGGTAAATTTGCTTACTTAAAATGAAGAATCATCAATAAAATTTGAATCATAACACAAATGTTGACTAACTAAGAGTTATGGTTGCTGAATTTGTTATGGAAGTTTGAATTGTGTTAAGATTAAGGGGGGAGGGATGACTATTTGTTATAGAAAAAAATGCATAAAGAAGAATGAGAAATGAGGGAATGGATAGAAGGGTCAATCGTCTGGTTATAAATTAAATTGTACTAATGACATGATCAATAGAAATATTTCATCAATAACTCTGTTGATTTTCTGTCGGTAAAAATTTTACGTTACCGTATCATTTGTCTTTTTAGAATCCCACTGTAATACCCTCCATAACTCCTTTGGTATATACTAAGGAAAGTTTTCCATCGGCATATTTATAGACATAATTTATCGTCAAGTTAATTCATTAGTAATGTCGTTTGTAAAAGTTACATGTTATCGTACCGTTTTACTTTTTTATTCCTTATTTCCCACCACAATTCTCACGGTATATATCGAGAGAATTTTCCTATCAGTGTTTACTAATGGATGCAACTTTGAAAAATTTTGTCAGTAAAGATCATCACAATATACTGCTGAAAAAATTCTGTTAGTATTTTTATTTGTATTTGCTAATTTTTTGATAATGTTTTTGACATATTTCTTAAGCATGTTTATTAAAACCGATCCAAGGATCAACTCGACACAAGATCAAGTTAAGAGATGGAAGAGTTAATCTAGGTCAATAAAAAATATGTTGCTTTTTAAAAGTTAAATCGAGTTTTTCACCAGGGTTGATCGAGTTGTAAATTGACCTGTCGAGTCAATAGGGTCAAACTATGTCAACTTTGGGTTGAATTTTTTACACATGGATCGAGTTAGGAACGTGTAGATTGGGTTTAGGGTCAACTTGCCGAATTTACCGAGTTTAATAATAAATGTATTTTTTCCATTTAAAAAAAAATTGTTAGGTCGATCCTCTTTTGGTAATTGAATATTTTGGAGCTAGGCCTGTAAACGTCCCATTCTTGAAAGATGCTTCTAAAGTTTTCTAAGCCACAAGGACACATGTATGAAGTTAAGAGGTAGCAAATATAAATCTTGATTTAAGACTCGATTATTCGTTGAGAGCCATATATTCTTTAGAGGCTAGGAGACTTATGCTTTTTGTCACCGTCATGATCAATAATTCAAAATTGCGACGTTTATGCCCTCAATAATTAAATGTCATTTGATTTGAGGGTATTAATTCTATTTTATTTTAGCTTGATCACAATGCAAATGTCTCGAATTGTATGTGAAAGCTTGAATTAATTTATTGGCGTAAATCAAACATAAATTAAATAGCTAAACAACTAATTAAAATTTTAATCAATCTGCAAAAAAGAACAGCCTGCAAAGCATTCTTTATATTGTAATCATGGGTTCATTGCATGTAACTTGTAAGTGAAGAATTTTTTTTAATAAAAAAAATCAATAAAAAAAAACATAGGAGATCAAAGGGGAAAAGGTATAAAAGTTTAATGGAGCATAAACGAAGTAAAAAATATAAATGAGCCGAAAGCTTAAAGTTGATCGCATACAAATTAATAAGTGTGTGTGTAGCGTAACAAATTATATTAACAAAAAGAGTGGTGAAAATAATAATAAAAAAATTTCTTTAAGGTTGGTGGTGGGAAAATGCCTCTTCATTCTCCCTACTACATCGAAGATTAGGTACAGTTCGTTGTATTTGTTTTTAGATTTTTTGAAAAACATATGATTGTTTTGAAAAAATATTAAATTAATTTTATAATATTTTTTTATAAATTTTATATGCTAATATTAAAAATAAAAAAATTATTTTAATATATTTTTAAATAATATATTTTTTTTAAATAAAAAACACGATACATCAAATTACAATTACAATTACATGAAATAAACAAATAAAAAAAAGAGAGGAAAAGTTAGGTTAGATTATAGAGTACCTAGCTAGATAGCCTTGTTTTTTTGCTAGGAAAAAGTGGTCGATCAAAAAGTTCGTGCTAGATCAGATTAAAATTGCTAAAAATAGTAACCGTTCTTGAGTCCCTCTCAAATGGGAACTAGAATCGCAGGCTAACCTAGCTTAGCCTACCAACACTAAAAGCCTAACTATATCTTGGCTGGAAATAAATATCAACACAGAGATGGTCAGAAAGAGAGAGAGAGAGAGAGAGAGAGAATAAATGAAAAGAAAGATGGGGACCATTTTGTATTTATTTAAAATTGATGGGGACTGGTGAAAAGGAGCTTTTCGGAAAAGCCCAAACCAGCCATTGATTTGGGCTTTCTTAGCCTAGGGGACTCCCTCCTACCGAAGACCTAACCATGTGGGCCTCCTACTTGTCCCCCCTACTGTGGCCCTCCGTACGGTATGTGAAGCGCGTCTTTTACCTGCTTAAAGCGCTTTAGGGAATACTGTTCGATTCAAGGATCAGTATTTAATTTGACTTGATAGATATACATTAACGAGCCAGTTTTAATAAACGATTGTTTTACATATTTGATAAATAATTGATAGTATTTAGATAATAAGTATTTAAAATTTAAAATTTATTAATAGAATATAAATATCTAACTTTTTATTTAATGAGTTATGAATAAGATATGAATATACTAAAAATTATATATATAAGTAACTGCTATCATTTTTAATTTAATTTGATGTGTTTTTTAATTGAAAAACAAACACAATCATGTTATGAAATATAAATTTACATGATTCTAGTTTGGATGGGTTGTGCATATCAATTCTATTATTCTAAAAATAAATTATAAACTATGATAAAATTGATATCCATATCATTTTAGTAACTTGAGAACTCCATATTCATACTAAAAATAACTAAAGAGCTTTATTAGAAAATAAAAAAATACACTCTAATCACTTCATAATTTAAATAAAGTCATTGATTCATATTTATAGTTTAGGGCTATTCTTTAATTTATTCTTGAATTTTTACATCAAATTTTACCTTTAAACTATGACGAAGATCACGATGGTTTTATACTAAGATTTTTTTAAATAAATATAGAATATTATTTAAAAATGTTTGAATAATTACAATCCCAGTAATCTTTTGTCCAATTAATACTTAATAGTTCAAGATAATTTTTTTTATTTAATGATAAAAGATATTTTTGAACTGGTATGCATGTCAATTTAAATAAAGTTTTTTTATTAGATGATCATAATAATTGCTGTAGTATATTCTAGCTTATAAGCAGATGCCAGAGCAGAGTGAGGGGAAGCGAAGCATACTGAGCAGAGAGCATTATTGAAAATTACTAATGCCTCTTGTACAGGTAGGGTTTATTATGAATATACATTATGTAATTTAATTTAATATACAGTGAAATATAACTCCGCACTCGCTCTTTTATATATATATATATATTTTGTGCTTTTGCTTGTTTTCTTTCTTTTGCGAATCTCATCGTTATGTTGCAGGTTTCACAACAATGATGTATTCCTTACATCAGCTTGATGTATTTATTAAGAGAATGTTTGTGAGTGTGGTTATTTTTATTTTTCAAAGTGTTTTTCACTTAGAAAAGTATATCAATAATATTTTTTTATTTTTTAAAAATTATTTTTGAGATCAGCATATTAAAATGATTTGAAAATATTAAAAATATATTAATTTAAAAAAAAATTTAAATTTTTTCAGAAATATTTTTAAAAAATACTCCAAACATGCATTGAGATTGAATGTTAGAACTTATGTTGAAGGTAGACAATACCACAAAAAGTGGGGAGGCTAAAAAAAATGTCAAAAATTATGAAGTCATGGACAGGAAGTGAACACACAAATATAACATGGAGGTAAGTTTTGAACCGCTTTTTCAATGTGTTTACCCGTAAGTTCTTAATTAATTTGTGTGGTTTCGCATTTCTCTTTTAGTATAGGTTTGAGAAAATTGTTCTTTCAGAATAAATGACTTATAGTGTTCATATAGTTTTTAAAGCTGAATCAGTTTTATAAATTAATTCAGACCCGATTAATTTAGTAGTTGGACCAAATTAAAGGGTCAATTTAGAACCCAATCAATATAATAACAAGACCAGTTTGGATAAGCAAAAAATCAGCAAACTCGTTGAATTGATCTATGACTTAGATGATTTGATAAAACTCGGTTAAGATCTGATTTTTTTATAAAATGTATTTTTTTTCCTAGCCAAATACTTTATTTTATATATTTTTTAATTGATTATTAATTATTTTTAAAGTTCAAAGTCATAAATTATCAAATTAAATTTTTGAAAAATAACTCTTTGAAAATAAAAATTATCAAAGGGTCATAAATTAATTTCAAAGAAAGAGTAGAGCCGCGATGATACGGTGTCGCTGAAAAATATGTGAGCGTCCTCACAAGGTAGAGCCCAAAAACAAATAGCCATTGATACAAGTATTCAACTCACTAAGATATTTGTTCAAGCAATAGTTATTTTACATTTGAGATTTATACAACTTATATAATATAGTGTAATCAAATTTTAGCTGGGATAAAGAACAAGGGTTATTGAAAAGTTACATATATAATTATTTTTCATTAATTTAATTATGGATGGGATCGATCGAGGGTGCTTCCACGCACTAATTCGTGCTCCAATTAATACACACTTGGACGTCAACAAAATACATATTGAGATTGGGTGGGACAATTGCTAACATCCTTTTCAATTTGTATTTAAATCTATAGTTTTTAAACGAGGTTAAGTGGCCAGTTTGGTACAAGATTTAGATTTCAGGTTTTAGCTATATCATTAGGTTTTAATGGGGTTAATTTTTTTTAAAAAATCAAAACGATATTATTTTAGTAAAAAAATAAAAATCAACAGGTTACAACTGAGTTTTTGATCGGGTAAATCTGCCAAGTCACACTGGGTTTTTCCTTCTTTTTTTTTTCAACCCAGTCCGACTCCAACCCTGAATCGGCCGAGTCTTAGATCGACCTGCCAAGCCGGGTTTCAAAACCATGTTTAAATCTATGAAATTAAAACCAAAGAAAACCTTTTATTTATGCTCCCAGTATCTTCAATTCTCTCTTTTCCTTGGTATTCTACCTGTAATTAAGAATGGAATTCAACTTTATATATATAGAAACATCAGAATGATCTCGCACCACTTAATAAACCATTAATTTAGAGACTTTTTTCTTATGCTTATCCTCTTTAAATACTGGTCATCATGAACAAAATCACATTTATCTTGTAAGCATAGCTAGCCAGCCCACAGAAACTTAATGATGGCCATACATTATAATACTACTTGCTCGATCACATCTGTATCATTGATTCAAGTTGTAGCCATTTCTCCAACAAGCCCTCGCCACTAACCTTCACCAAATCAAGATTTTTTTTTCTCTTGGTTATATATGCTTGATGCCAATACATCTGGTAGGTCCAGAAAAGAAGGTGGTTTCATCACATAGCAGCATAAATTCGAGATGTGACGGGGAAAGGTCGCCAGTCTATGATCTTCATTGCAACAAGAAAAAACAGGAAGGATCGTAGGAAAGATTTATTAACCCCACATATATTATACACTTGGATGAAGAAATGAAAGCAATAATATTAATTGTTCCATCTAAACTTTATTGTATGTTTTCGCAAGTCTTATCCTTGTTTTAATTATTTGACGGCTTGTAATTTTCCAGCTTTGATTACATTATTAATCAATCCTCCAAGAATCGTTTACTTTGTGATTAGGAAGGTCACCACCATATATGATGCTTGATTAGTGTGAAATCATCCAAGAATATGGATAATCCCATGTTAAAACAATAATTAAAGATGCAAATAAACTAATATTAAACAATTAATCCTAATACAAGCATATAGTAATAAATAATCAGAAACTATGCTCATCATTAACAATAGAAAGCTACGACCCGCGTGCTCCTATGCCTACTTTAACCTTCCAAAAGAACTCTATAGTTTTTGTCTAAGTTGACAATCCTTTGTTCTTATTAACCTTGATTAGACATTAAACCGAAAGCATATAGGATGATCCCAAGAAAATATCTTTAATTACTAACATTATACTCCAAGTGAGTTGTATTAAGGATATATAATTATCTAATCCATCTAATCATCGCAAAATTAAGTGGGGTCGTGAAGAAAGGGGAAAGCAAAGCAACTAGCTTTGGAAGTACTTAAAAATAAAATAAAAAAAAGCCTTAGCACTAATAACATGAATTATTTTTTTATGTTAATGGGGGGAAAGATAGATTAATTTAATTATACATCTATGGATTCTAGAGTGACAAGGCGAACAAAAGTCGAAAAATGAAAGTATTACTTCATTGTGAGGTTTGGACCCTTTTAAACTACTTCCTTGAAGCTGCATGAATTGAAAGGAGGAAAACTTAGGGCAAAAAAAATTAAAAAGCACTTTCTTTCTTCAATGAACGCAAGCAATTTTGTCTTCTTTTTATCTTTTGAGGCATTTGGAAAGAAGTAGAAAGCAGATGGAATATTTCATGTGAGAGTAAGTTAACAGGCAATCTACGGGAGGGGAAATTATATTTAATCACTTGTTGGTTGACTTGCGTGGAGGTTATAAAGTAATGGTTAAGACGCAAAGTAGGGTGTCGTCTTCTTCTTCTACATTATATTGCTACTTTATTGTTCATTTTATTAATTTCATTAAATTATTTAGGGAGTTAGCCAAGGAAACTTGAAATCTTATTGCTCCTCTTAATTTCCTTGCTATTTTTTTTTTTTTTGCAAATTCTACTTGAATACTTGGTTTTTTTGTTGAGATTTGAGAGTTTTTATCTTTTTTTTTTAATTGTCATTATTATGGAAAATACAATTGTTTTAAGATGCATCTTCAGTTAGTTTGCATGTCTAAAGAGGTGATTTCCTTCCCACAAATTACTAATTAAAAGCAATTTATCATTGTGTGTTTATAGTTTTTGGAGGATTAGAGAAGAATTAATCAATTAATTATTCTTCAAAAAAAAAAAAATCTCAATACTGCCCATCACTGTTTTTCTTTAATGACCAATATCCCATAGACTTGATAGTATTATGGTTTAATCAATAAATATTATCAACTATTAAAAAAAGAAGAATTAATTATCTTGTCATGGTATAATTCTATGTGATGATGTTTTAAAATTTAATATATCCAAAAATAAGATTTCTTGGTGTTTGGATAATGATTAATCACACATTCAAGTCAATATTATAATCCTATGAAGCTTAGGAAGTAGGTGGTTGGTGATAGAAAACTCAATACCTGCTAAACAGTTCATTTTGGTGGGGGTTTAGAGACCATTAAATGATAAAATCAGTGACTTTTTAGTTAGAGATTCCAATAAATAAAATAATAAACTTTAAATTATAAAGAATTTATAATCCCTGAACTTATTGTTTTGATAGAGTGGAGATGCTAGAGAGTTATTTTATAATAATAACATTAATGAGTAATAAATATCTCTTATAAAAAATTAATAAGGAATAAATACCCCTAATACATCAATAATGAGTAAGGAATATGGTTGGTCATTGAGATAATTTTTATATACCCATGTATGCAAGGAGATAAATATCTTTGACATGAACATTTTATGTTAAAGGTCTTAAGAATAAATAAATAGAGTCTTATGGCTCTAGCATCAGCTTATAATGACCTCCAAACCAAATAAGTTCGACGCATAGCCAATCCATGAACTCTTTTTATAGAAAATGCATCATTACAATATCTAGATCGATAAACTTTTTATTCTTGCACCTCTTGCATGGATATCTAATACCGTCTCCACTAATATTTCTAGAATTAGATAATATATAATTAATAAAACATTGAATCCCATTACAATAATCTATCATTCATAACCTTTTAAGTGAATCTCGATACATCCATTACTTATATCAGATTTATATAAAATAATGATGATAACATGTGTTAATTAACTATGTTAACTAAATAAATTTTAAAAAATATTAGTTTAACTTAAACTTATTCAATCTATTTTAATAGCTCTCTTAATTTATTATCAATTATTTATATAAAACTAAATTTCTACACATTTACCTAAAATTATAACTCGTCAATAAAATTGACAAAAATATAAAACAAACCTGTTAAATAAGCCACTATTTATTTCATTACAAAATACCAAAGTCAAAAATTTGATATAAGTTTCATCAATTTACAAACAAATATAATTTTAAAAAATTAACAATAATATAAAATGAACTCTCTAAATAAACCATTATTTATTTCATCATAAAATACCGAAGTCCAAAATTTAATATAAGTTTCATCAATTTACAAACAAATACAATTTTATAAAATTTAAAACAAATCCTAACATGTACAAATCATAAATCCATACAACAAATCTAATTCGTATGTGAAAAAACTATGAAACAAGTAAGGACCCAAACAAAATATATATACTACAAAAATATAAAAAAAAATTAAACATTTTAAAATTGTGTTCAAATAAAAAAAAAGATAGATTTGCTTACTTTAAGTGGTAAGTCCTTAGTAATTTTTTTTATCAAAACATGGATGTTGACAAATCAAGTGTTGTGATGGCTGAATTTGTTATGGAAGGTTGAATTGAGTTGAAATTTAGGGGAGGGGTGGTTGTTTGTTACAGAAAAATATACATAAAGAAGAAGGAGAAATGAGGATGGGGAGAGAAGAGACGATCATCATGACATAAGTTAAATATTACCAATGGAATGACCGACAAAATTATTTTGTCAATAATTTCATTGGTCATTTTATCGGTAAAAATACCATGTGTTCATACGATTTAACTCTTTTTTAAACCCACTATAATACCATTTGTAATATCAATGGTATATACCAAGGGATTTTTCCCGTCAGTATATTTAAAGATGTGCTTTACCATCGGATTAATTTTATTAGTAACACCGTCAATAAAAATTACACGTCATCGTACTATTTGGCTTTTTTTATTCCTTATTTCCCCACTGCAATTCAGTTTATGTTTACTGATGGATACATGAATGAAAAATTATGTTGGTAAAGTTCACCATAATATATCGATAGAACAATTTTGTCGATATTTATATTTGTATTTACTAATTTTCTAGTAGTGTGTCCACTTGGACCCAGCACGTTGTTGATTCAAAGATGTTTGGTATGACAATTCAACATATCCATGTTTGTTTGGACTTGGCTTGTAGCTAACCCAAAAATGTTGGGTAAGGGAGCTCGCCAATTACATGTCTGCTTGAACTTAGCACATGGTTAAGCTCTTTAAGCATGTTAGACCTGAAAACGAGCATATGTATGTCATCTAAGCTTGTCATTATGTCAAGCTTAGGGATTATGTCTACAAGCTTCAACCTACCATCTTTGTATTAGTTTGTTTTAGCTAGAAACTGAGGTTTTTTCACAAAATGTAAAAAATTATAATGTTTGTTTTAAAAAATAAAGAGAAAAAATTATAGATTAATTACAATCTATCTAGTTGCTTGGCTAATAAAAGACGAGAAAAGTGAAAGTCAATCCATTCAATTAAGAACATCGAAAATTACACGAGAAAAGGAAGGTTAGAGTTATTCCTTTCTCCGGTCTTCATCATTCTCACCAAACAAAGAGAACATCCAATCCCTTTCCGTTTTTTAGGCAAGTTTATACGTCGTAAGGAATTGATAGGATTTGTACTTGTGTCATGGGCTGATGATGTTTTAATCAAGAAAATCTTAGGAGTGATCATATTTGTAGGTAAATAACGCAATATTTTGGTTCATTCCATTGTACTTGATGGAATTTTATGCTCCTGCCTAACGGTGAAGGTGCTCGAACATGTAATATATATATTTGTGTCTGATGATGCTTGGGATCCATATGGGGCTTTGTTTACATGGAAAGCTTTTGTGGATTCTTCTCTCACTAACATATGATTGCAAACCTCCTATTAAAATAAGTTCAAAAGAGAACTTTTATGGAACAAAACAACACTTTATATTCCATCAAGTATCATTGAGCACAAATGATGTATCTATTTGATTAAGACATGTTGATATGAGAGGAGAAGGAAGAAAATTTTAAAATCAAACCCAAGCAATCTCTCAAAAGCTAGCCAGAAGCAAACATTCTACAAGTCCCGGTTTTTTTACATATGTAAGCGAGAAAATGCTACTTTATGAGAATCATTTCTTCCACTCTCTTGAAAGGGCAGCTACTATATATATATATATATATATATATATATATATATATGATAGAATCATTGTGGGCACAACTTCCACTCTTTCAAGCTTTTTTAATTATTGATTATATTATTAATTATGTTCTAATTAATCACTCAAGTCTAAAGCTTGATTAGACTGCCGTGGGGCCATAACTTTTCCATGATTTAAAGTGCATTTGTCCTCAAACCCTTTTATGATTCGAAGATTGTAAGCAACCCACATGAATTTGTAGCTTGATTGACACCATTAATTAGTGTGAAAACATTTAATTAACACCTTGTAATGAATTATATATTATATATTACTGAAGGAACCGTTTCCATAGCTCGAAAGATTCTTAATCCCGAAACACAGTGATCGATCCGATCGGCAGGAAGATAATATAAACCAATCATGTATTGAAACCAAGCTGGTGAGTGCTGCTTTGCATTACCCCTAATGACAAAACACATTACATCCAATAAACATTGAGAAATTGGAAAGGAACATCAAATCAATATCATTTCAAACTTTAGTGTTCAATTTTATTAATATTAATTTCTCAAATTCCTTTCTCCTAATTATAATATTTCAAGACCCTTAATTATTTTCCTTTTCAAGAAAACATTAATGATATCATGATTAATAACAAGCATATATACACATGCATTGGACATCACTACTCAAGACTTTTTAGGGCATTTCTTCACTTTTTGAGGCGAGACACTGTGATTTTCCTTTAAAGAATGCTTGCATGGTTGTTTTATTTATGTATTTGCAAAGGTTTTCCCAGTAAACAACATGGGAATCATCTTTGAATAGCCGACCTAGGTTATTATCAAATGATGACCTATATATTGCATCACCTTTAATTCCTTTTGGACCACGGTTTTTTGGATAATTTACTCTTGTGCCTTTCAGAGAGTCTTTGTTTAAAAAATAATTAAGTCATTGTAACCCCATCACACCTTACAGCTAGCTAGCTCAAAAGGTATAAATCAAAATCAAATTAATCTATACAAAATGTTGAGGACACTAGCAATATATAAACTTCTTCTTGATACATATGGAGAGCCGGATAATCAAGAGTGAATGGCTTCACGCAGTACTGCACAATGAATGCTCATGACTTTATTGAAGGGTTAAACCAATAAGATTCTTCATGCATGCTAAACTTAATCACAGCCCTTTTGGAAAGATATTAGGTCGCGATCCTCCTATACAACCGAGCATATTGAGTTCGAGAAGCTTTTTCCAATTAAAAAAACAATAATACTAGAACAAAGTGAAGAGAGGAGCATCGATCAGAGTCCATTGGGTTCAAAATGCATACATTTACTATAGAAAATTCTTGAAAGTTGGAATCGAACATGATAAAATGCCATCATATATGTGAGTTCGTGTGTGTGTGTGGAAGGATTGGTCTTCGGGAAAATCATGAATCCACAGACCAGAGAATTGTCCAAAAATTAATGCAAGTAAAGCCATGGCATGCCGACCGATATCATAATTTAGATGTTCTAAGTTGCTTCAATCATTTCCCTACCATTTTTGAATTCCCATACAACAAAAGCATTTGGCATTGCAAACCGCCCCACCAATGTTGCCATGCCAAACTACCATCACAAGGGTTTGACTCATTGAGCTATGGTTAAAAAAAAATGAAGTGAAAAAAAAAAAAATCTCTTTAATGAGTGGAAGACACTGTGCCCACCAAAGAGATTAGTAGGAAGAACACAACAAAAGGCTAGCAAAAGGAACACATTAGTGGACAAAAGCTTGTTTTTAGATACACTTGATGAAATGGCTTACATGTGAGAGCAGAAAGATTAAAAAAGATAGTGCCCATCAAAGATAGGATTTAAAGATAGTAGCAGTACTTCATGTATATATAAATGAGAAAAAAAAAAAAAAAAAGACTTAACCCCCAGGCTTTTGCAGCCTCATTTTGTTAGTTTTTGGCCTCATTTTGAGCCATCCTTGCATGAAAATGTGCTTTCTTTATTTCTTGGTGCTAGCTTTGTTATTTAATATATATTGAAAGTAAAGAACCAAATGCTTGAAGCAAAATCAATTGAAAATGTTGTTGATAGGTGTTAATGTCACTCGACCTTGCTTCAAGACTGCAGGCCAAATCTCATGATTCACGTTCCAGA
Organism: Populus tomentosa; assembly: GCA_018804465.1. NCBI lineage: Eukaryota > Viridiplantae > Streptophyta > Magnoliopsida > Malpighiales > Salicaceae > Populus > Populus tomentosa. The sequence goes on from CM031979.1 coordinate 21,051,200, forward strand.
AGCTAGGAGAAGATTGCTTCAATTATGTTGGAATTTTAAATAATTATACAAAACAAAATGTCAAATTTAAACTCAGAATTAGAAAGAAATTCATGAACATACAAATTCTAATACATTTTAAAGAGAAGGAATCGGTATTGATTATGCATGAAATTCCACGGCAGTCTTGACCTTTAACTCAAAATTAACTACCAGGTATGATTTTTTTTAGAGAGAGAGAGAAGGATAACTCCTAAAAATCAACTCAGAGTTGATTTAATCAAACTCAACCGGTAGTAATCTAGTAAAATTTAGTTGATTTTTTTTAAAATAATTTAAAATAAATTTTTTTCAAAAATAAAATAAAATCTGATATGTCTTTTGTGCTGGGCCAGCCCCAAATTAATATATAAGCTTGCATTGATTTGGTTCTAAGGGATGTGAGAAAATACACTGGATATGAATGGTTTAGTAAAAATTATAGAGGCCCAAATGTCTAGCACACATGAAATTGGTAATGAAAAGCCCAAGATCTTATGAGCTGAAAAATGTTGTTAAAGATGGGCTTGAAACCCAAGACGGAAAATTGGGGTCCAAAATAGGACAAAAAAACAGCCAATCTTTGATGTAGGCTGAGCTCCTCCTTGCTCAAGAGAAACATAAATGAGCACCACCGGAGTAGTTGGGACTTGCCTGAAAATCTTGCCGGGAGCACATACGTTCAGATTATTTTGCTTTGGATAAACTATAATTGCCAGGCGTTGGAAGACTGATCCGGAAAAGGAGTTTAGGTTATTGAATTATTAGGTTAAGTATTTTTATTAAAGCAATATCATTAAAAAAAAAAAGAGTTAGAATTTAAAAAACGTTAATTGCATTTCAATTATTAAAAATGTGCTTTCAACGCCTGAAGCAAATGTTTAAAGAAAAAAAAAGTTTTGGTGTTAACTTGGCAATGTTAATCTGTTACTAAAAAACCGACAAGGTTATTCATTTTAGTCAAATCAATGTTTTTTTTTATTTAAATTATAACACTACTTAAATTAAACTTCAAATAATAAATTTTTTTAATTAACCTTTCGAGTTATATCAAGCTGAATTGACTTCAACAACTATATGAAATCTCATGTTGTCTTTAGGTTCATTAATATTATTATTTTTATCCAAACAAGTTTTTATTTTTGAGTAATTAATATAATGGAATTCTTTATTTAAATTATAGTAAAATATTTAATTGAAAACACAATCTAGTAAATAAATTTTCTCAAAGTATATAGCCAAGTAGTTATCTACAATATTGATATTGACTAAGAGAAATAAAATATGAAAAACAAGAAGAAGAAGAAGCTGGGAGTAGTTCTGTTGTGTCTCTTCAAAAAGGAAATACAAATAACAATACTTTAAATTAAAAAATATATTTAAAAATTATTTAATACATTTAAAAGAGTGGGGTGTCAACTCATCTTCTATACTATTCATATATGAACAATAAAGGAGATAACCTTTCTTCCTTTTCTTTTCTTTTTTTCATTTTCCCTCTCTTTTGTTTTTCTTTTGCATTTTTGTTCCTTTTTTTTATTGCATTTTCATCTTTTGTTTTCTCAATTTTATATTTTAATATTTGTTTAATTTTTAATTTTTCTTCCTAAATTATTTTAATTTGCTTTATACAAGGTTATCGCAGTCTCAAACAAATATCCTGATATTTGGTTTGTACTTGGTTTATGCTTAATTTTACAAAAATTTATTTTTATTATAGTATAATTAAGTAAAAATTGCTTCGGAAAACCCGTTTGCACAAGGGATTGTACTTAAGTATTTATTGCTTAAGTAAAAATTACAACATCTTATATGTCAACATCTCAATATTAAAAAAAATATCATCCTAAATTTATTTTTTTAAAACCAGACCACGCTTTTTACCAGATGTTTAAGTTATCTTTGCATCTACCAAGTTGACGAGATTAAGTCGAAACAACTTTCAAGCAGTTTAATTTTAAATCTAAACTAGACAAAGAGTCAAATTAAAAAAATTAAAAGTTAACTCATTGGATTGAATTTAATAATTATATCAAATAATTTTTTATGGCCTAAATATTTTTTTATATTTAAATTTTTTTTATTCAAGCCGTAACATAGTGTAACAGTACTGATATCTGATACAAATTTAAATAAATTTTAGGTTTGTTCGGCTCATTATTCTATAGAACTAATAAAATATTAGGAAAATAAGTAATTATAGGTTTTTTCTTATCTAAAATTATTTCACAGTTGAGCAAAGAAAATTCATTGAATGGTTGAAGGTTGAAGACCGCCAAAGTGTAGTATAAATAGTAACACTCAAGCCTCAAGTTCTTTGAGCAGCTCGATCAGACGAAACCTGAAAAAGATTAAGTTTTAAATTAAAACTAAAATAAAATTGACTTGGTCAAATCTAATTAACTCAGCAAACCACAATCTATTTGATTTTATTTAAAAACAAAATTTAAAAAAATAATAATTTTATTTAAAAAAAAAAAAACCTTAAAATAGCATCAGATTCATCTAGGTTAACACATACATCTTAGGTAAGGTGCCGAGTTTATTAACTTTGCTTTTAAAGGACATCAATCTCTGTCTCTCTTACACTATTTTCTCACGGTCTCACCCAAAAAAGAAGACAAACGAGGGAGGGAGGGCATTAATCTTAGATAAATCATAAAACCATAAATCAAGGTAAGATATGGATCATAGCATCACCATATTTATTGATTAATAATTGAAATGCAATTATGCAAGGAACAAGGGTGGGTGGTGAAGCAACTTGAGGTCCAATACTGGTCTGGTCCAACACGAGCCCTGGTCCCAAGTCCAGGCCACTTTGTGGTGAAGTCTCCTCCAGGCAATAATAGCTCGCACTATTATGAGGTGGTTTGGCGTTAGGGTTTTCAATTCAATTGAGCCAGGTAAGTGGACATGGTGAACTATTTTGTTGAGTTCCTTAGTCAATGGAAGGACAGAATATTGCAAATACCGCACGTTATTGAAGTTAAAATTCAGTCACATTAATTAATACTAGCTGGGGAAGTTGAAACTAAAACGTAAATGATAGCGTCTAGAACATAATCATGGAAGATGGGCAGTCTCTACCCCTCTACTTCCCCCATTATTATGGTGGTTTCTTGTTAAAATCAAGCTAAAAGTCTATGCAAATAAGACTGCTCCACATCAATTTTTTTGAACGCAATGAACATCAACCGACAATGACGTCCAAAACACGATGAGCCATTCTCCATATTTGCAGAGAGTGAGCATACATTTCCAAAAGCAAAATCTAAACCAATTATCACTTGCTGATTTCTTCTTGTAATCTTCACCCTCACACGAAGAGTCCATCGCCTCTTGTTCTTGTTACATCTGTCACGTTTGCATTTAAGTGAGTGGCCCAGGGGCAGTTGCAAGTTATAAAGCTGGCTAGCTGCCAAGGTAGGTGACGAGTTCCTTCAAGCTGAAGCAGCCTCCTTGGTCCTCAGAAATCCCTCTATAAATTTTGCAAACAACGTGCTATCTCCTACAATATCAGCGCTTAGCTGTCTGTTCTTTTCTCTCATTATAACACTTGCCTAGTTTTCTGTTGCACGATTAAGAGACTAAAAATGGAGCTCCATCTTACACGCATTCTTGCTTTCCTTTCTGTACGCTTCTGAATCTTCACTTGTTTTAACACATTAGAGATTCGTGTTTCGGATGGTTTTCTCCGTTTCCAGTTCTACACTTACTTTCCTATTTAATATCTAATGAAAGTCTGTATTTACCTTTATTTATTGCAGTTTGCACTTGTGGCAAGCCACGCTGCCTTGCCACCTGAACTTTACTGGAACTCTGTGCTGCCTAACACTCCTATGCCAAAATCTGTCAGAGATCTTCTACACCCGGGTGAGAATTTAAGAACAGAACTACTCTCTAACAAACTCTTGTTTTTTTTTTTGGCAACACTCTTTAATAACTTGAATGAAACTTCTGCTAGCTTTTTGCTGTGTCTAAGGTAAAGCAAAGCACTTCTAATTGATGTCACTAAAATTGCAGACTTGGTGGAAGACAAAAGCACTTCTGTTGCTGTAGGGAAGGGTGGTGTAAATGTTGATGCAGGAAAAGGGAAGCCAGGGGGCACTGCTGTTAATGTAGGAAAGGGTGGTGTGGACGTTGATGCAGGGAAAGGAAAGCCTGGAGGAACCAATGTAAATGTAGGAAAGGGTGGTGTGAATGTTGATGCTGGGAAAGGAAAGCCAGGCAGCGGCACCCATGTCAGCGTCGGGGGCAAAGGTGTTGGTGTTGGCACTGGAAAGCCAGGGAAGAGAACCCATGTTGGTGTAGGCAAAGGCGGAGTATCTGTGAGCACAGGGCACAAGGGCAAGCCCGTAATTGTTGGGGTACGCCCAGGGCCAGGCCCGTTCAGCTACATTTATGCTGCAACTGAGACTCAACTCCATGATGACCCAACTGTAGCCCTTTTTTTCTTGGAGAAAGACATGCATCCAGGCAAAATTATGAACTTGCAATTCACTGAAAACACCAACACAGCAAATTTCTTACCACGTCAAGTTGCCGATTCAATACCCTTTTCATCTGACAAATTGCCAGAAATCTACAGTGAGTTTTCAGTGAAACCTGGATCAATGGAAGCTGCGGAGATGGAGAATACAATCAAGGAATGTGAAAGCCCTGGAATCAAAGGAGAGGAGAAATACTGCGCGACCTCACTAGAGTCAATGATTGACTTCAGCACTTCCAAATTAGGAAAGAAAGTTCTGGCAATCTCCACAGAAGTGGACAACCAAACCAAGATGCAGAAGTATACAATTAAGACCGGAGTAAAGAAGATGGCAGGAGACAAGTCTGTAGTGTGCCACAAGCAGAACTATGCATATTCCGTCTTCTACTGCCATGCAACGCAAACCACGAGGGCTTACACGGTTCCCTTGGAGGGTGATGATGGAACAAAGGCTAAAGCTGTAGCAGTGTGCCACACAGATACGTCAGCATGGAACCCAAAGCATTTGGCTTTCCAGGTGCTCAACGTTAAGCCAGGAACTGTACCAGTTTGCCATTTCCTTCCTCAGGATCATGTTGTGTGGGTTTCCAACTAGAAGTTTGCAATCTGCAGTCCTGTATCATTTCCTTCTCATCAGTCAACAGTAGTTGAAACTGGGATGTTATTAAGTTATGATCTATTTGTGTTTATAATAATAATGTACCTAAAACGCATTATGTGTTAAATGTAATATGTAGGATTCAATGTGTTTTATTATTAGCTTTTATGGCTCTTGTTCTCTTGGTCTTCTCTGGATTGTGGAAGTCTAAGTATTTCTACTTCTTCATTAATTCAGCTGTAGTCTTTTATTCTTCCTTGTATTATAAAAAGCTAAATAGAACAATAAGAAATAATAAAATTGCTTCTTGAGCTGCAGCTGTACTATTTATCCTTTCAATTCCTCCTTATTTGTTTCTTCTTTTATTTCCAACAGATTTAGTATCAGAGCTATTTGGTTTCTATGGCTTCTTCATCTAGCATTTTTACCTTTTTTCTATACATCTATGCAGGTTCCTATCACTACTTAAAAAGAAGCCTATAAGCAACTAACTAGTTGGTTGGAGATAAAATTAAAATCTGTTACTAATAAAACTCAGCAATGAAATTAGCACTAGATAATTTCAGATACAAATAATAGATGCTAATTTTTTAGTAATGAATTATCAATTACTGATTTTTTCAGCAATAACTTATCCATTGCTGAATTCGGTTGCTAATTGTATAGATCAGCAATAGATATTCCATTGATGATCAACAACGAATATTGCGTTGCTAATCAGCAACGAATATTTCGTTGTTGATCCGCTGTTAATTAGCAATGAAAACTTTGTTGTTGATTCATTGCTGATTTGTCCAATAACTATTTTTTAAAGTATGAATTTTTTTTAATTATTTTTTCCATTTATTGATTTCTTTAAATATTAGTGGATATTTCAAAAATTATAGATAAATATATAAAGAACATAAATTAATACTAGAAATTATTTTATCAACAATAATAAGTCAAATACAAATTTCATCATAAATTTCTAAATCTTGTTAAACTTACATCAAAATAGATAAGTTACAATTTAATAAATATGTTATATCATAAAAGTGGTGGTGGAAATGAACCAAAACAATATTGATCATCATAAGGTAGGATCGGTATATGGTAGTCAAGGTATAGGTCGCTATACTGGATTAGACAGGGGATACATAGATATCGTCATCTATGAAGCCATATGTGATGGCATAGATAAAGTCATACGTGCTGACATACCTTGGTCCATGTATGTTTGATGTCCAAGCTTGATATCCCCATGTTACTAAGAAATTTTTTGATAGAAGTCATCTCTTGTTTTAGTGATAAAATATGACCATCTCTTTTTTTTATTTGCTCTTTCAATGTATATATTAATTTATGGTTCGAATGCTTGAATTGCAAAAATAATTATATATTAATTTATGTTTTCAATCAATGAAATGGCCAAACAAACTTAATGCATTTTCTGAGAATTCCTTTAATTCCTTCTTTTCAGTCCTCACTTCCCTAAAAAACTATTCTTTACATTAATTGTATCTAAGAGGTTTGTACTTCATTTTGGTCTTCATTGTCATAAAAAAACACTTTTTTTTACTACATTAATACTCCTTACATCTAATTAAGCTATGGTGTGCATGGACAAAGAAAGTGGGAGTTACATCGCATAACAATTTAATAATTTCATATTTATTATTATAAGTGAAAAACAACAACACACAATCTAAGAAAACACCAAGAATCCCACTCAAAACCATGAAATTCCATTTTCCTCAAAATCCATCTATGAGAAGAGAAGTCTCCTATAATTTTTTCAGATTTTCATTATATATAGATTTTTGCATCCTTCTACCAAAATATTCAACTATCTATTACATACGCTCAATTCTACAATGCCAGTTGATTTCATCAACACATAATTATGTCTAAAATAAAAATATATAATCTCATACCTTGAACTCTTTAAAGAGTTCATCCCTATTATGCTAGTGTTAAGAAGTTAAAAAAGTAAATCAGCCTGTAATGAGCAAGAATAGCATTGCAAGGAGACTAATAAGTTGAATTTCTCAAGTTAAAGTTCCATATTTATCATAGGAATTAATTATTTTGATGCCACATGGATTGAATTGATGAAACACTAATATGAATATAGTAAGAATATATGTTTATTATTTCCCACCATCATTTTTTTTCTTCATCTTTAGAGGGTGTTTGGGAGTGTGGTAGCGGTTGCTTTTCAAATAGCTTTTCGTGCCAAAAAGTATGTCAATAATGTTTTTTTATTTTTTAAAAATCATTTTTGACATCAGCACATCAAAACGATCTAAAAAATACAAACCGCACTTAATTTTAGCAAAAAAAAAAAAAAAAATTTTGAATTTTTTCGAAAAGCAGGTTTGGCCGCAATGCCAAACGGCCCCTTAGTAATCTAGACTTTTCTATTAAAAAAAAATAATTATTTACATTGTCAAGCAATATTGCAGAAATGAAGTTTTCTTGCAAATATATACCATAATCATTGTTTTTAACCAACTATTAAATATTTATTTGATCAATAATTTATTACATAAGATCGTCACATTAAATAAAGAAATACTAACAAACTAAAATAAGATCATGCATATCTAATCTATGGTCGCTGAATTGCACAACATAAATATTACAACTTCTCTTTCCAATGGGTGTAGTGCAAAAAAAAATACTTTAGAGACAAATTACACCATTATTAACAAATAGAGGCCAAGATTTAATGACCATGCAATTTTTCTATAAACCAAGTTATCTTCTAAAATTAATAAAAAGTTTTAAGCTACATTAACAAACCTGGATGACCCAAAATGCACAACCTAAAAATTTGGCAACTCCAAATGCAAATAAGTAATGTGATGTGATGATGGGTTCAACAATCTAAAATTAGAAAAATAAAAAATAAAAATGAGCAAGAATAATAGTGTTAAGGAATTAAAAAAAAGTAAATCAACTTGTAATGAGCAAAAATAGCATTGTAATAGGACTAATAAGTCAAATTTTCAAAGTTAAAGTTCCATATTTATCATAGGAATTTCACTAGAGAGAGGTTGATGCTAAAAAAGATGAGAGAAAATGATATAGTATGCAAAAAAATTGTTAACTAACCAAACACCTTTCACAACACGCGAGTAAAATCCAAGGTCTAACTTTTATTTACAGGCCCTGTCACACATTACCCATATTTCACTTCTGAAAAACCACACACATATACCCAACAAAACAAAAAAAAAAAAACCCAGAAAAAACCTCATTATCTAATGAAGCAACAATGGAATCGTCATAGAACCATGAAGATAAAGAACATTACATTAAGAGTTAGAAACATATTTGATAACAATCTTATTTAACAAATTGTTTGTAATAGATCTACAAAATTATTGTATAAAATTAGTTAATAAAAAACTAAATATTCTCTCTAAATTACAAACACAATCTCTCAAATATGGATTTTTGATTAAACATGCTATCTTAATTTGTCGCACCATATTTGTTCCTTACAAGATGGAAAACTTGGAAACGTAGGTTCACTGAAGAAGAAGTTAAGAATGTGACAAATGATGTTTTTGAAAAATGACGTCTTAGGAGCGTATATTCATAGAGAAAAATTTGCAAAAGTGACATAAATGAGATTTTTGGAGAAGGAAGGCACATATAGGTTAGGGTTCTTTTGAAGAATGAAAGGAATTTTTCTCTTGAGAATGGTATTTGCCAATCATGTGAGGTTTTTTTTTGTTACAAGGTATACATGGACCAATTAATTATTAACACGTCATTATTGTTTATTGTTTTTGTATAAAAGTCAAAATCTAATCTTTTATTTTTATCAGCAACAAACTTTTCCAATGTAAATTTTGTGCAACCATATTAGCAATGGAAAATTCATTACTGATTCTTAAAATATTAATTTATTTTTTAGTATCAGATTTTGTATTGCTAAATCCATTGCTAATAGTAAAAAATTAATATATATGTAATATGTTACTAATCTGTTGCCAAAGTTGAATCTGAATTATTCTGTTGCTAACATCCGATGCTAATGACCCTCTTTTTTAGTAGTGTGTATTTGATGGAGATCATTACAAATACTGGAGTTCTCAAATGGAGACTATCTTCATTTCACAAAACTTGTGGACATTAATTGATAAGAGGTTTGCAGAACCATCCCAGGAAGGATCTTTTGCTTCCTGGTCTAAAGAAGATGCAAAAGATTACAAGCAGAATGTGTAAAGAAATGCAACTGCCTTGAGAATAATACAGCATGGCGTAAGAAAAACCATCTATTCCAAGATATTTTCTATTAAGAAGGCAAGAGGAGCATAAGAGATATTAAGAAATGAATTCTAAGGCTCTTAGAAAGCCATTTTTATTCGGCTGCAGAATTTATAGAGAGAGTTTGAAAATCTTACAATGAAGGATAGTGAGTTGGTTAAAGACTTCTCTTTAAGAACTATTGAAATTATCAATCAAATCAAAAGTTGTGGAGACAATGTTTCAGATAAAAGAATTGCAAAGAAGATTCCTAGGAGCTTGCCATAAAAATTTGAACATATAGTTGTTGTTATTGAAAAAACAAAAAAATTATCAAGACTTTCAATTCATGAATTGATGGGATTTCTAGAAGCGTATGAACAAAGGGTGAACCAGTATAACAAGCAACCAATGGAGCAGGCTTTTCATATTAAAGCCAATTTTTCTTACAGAAGGGGAGCAAGTTTTTATCAACAGAGAGGAGGAAGGTCATTTTACAAAAGAGACTCATATGGAAGAGCGAGAGAAAGTCAAAATTGCAGCAGAGGTAGAAGTAGGAGTAGAGGAAGAGGAAGAGTGAATTTTCAACCAAGAGTAGGCAGCAATTCCTATTGCTCTATTTGCAAGGGAACTGGCCATGAAACTCGAGATTGTTTCTTCAAGTGTACCAGATGTAAAAATTCCATTCATTCTATTAGAAATTGCTGGCACAAAGACAAGGAAAATAGGTATGAAGAGAACAAGAGTTGTAAAAGCTAGTAATGAAAGACATTGAATCATTACAAATTACATTTAACACTCCTTTTTAATTTGTAGTCTTCAAAAACTCTTTGAATTACTGAAACTTCTCAGCTGGAATAGTTTTATTGAGAATATTTTTGGAGATTGAATAATCTTATACAGGTTCTTCATTGGTAAAAAGAGTTGAATCCAAATTGATCAAAGCTCTTGAATCTCTTAAGAGGTGGCCCGTGGCTTGATAGGCACAACCTTCACGATTGAATTTTGGCTTCTAGTTTGTTGGTTTATCATGAAGTTTCCAACATGTTTTCTTCATATGCCATGGTTTTTTTAAATGCTCACATCATGGTTTCTTATGTCCATCATGGTTCCTTCATATGCCATGGCTAAAAACAACACTTCTTGTCATGCTTGACTTTAGAAATAAAAAAAAAAAACTTCTCAAATAGATAGCAGTAGATTCCTGCTAGGAATACGCCATCGAACCGGCCTCATTCAAACTCTTATTCAAACCAGCTAAGAACATGTAAGCTCTCCTTTTAAAATACAGATGATAAGCATAAAAACATAAGCTGCAAAAAGTCGTGGGATTGGAAAGTGTGCCATACGTAATAGCTCGTCCTACAACCCGTGCAATCACCATGTCAATCAAGTTGGTTGACTTTAAAAAAGTTGGTTGACTTTGTAGCTCATATGATGAATTAATTACTTGGGGATATAATGCCTTCAGTTATTCCAAACATAGTGTCATTTGGATGAAGACAGCAACCAAACTGCAAGATAAAAAATCAAGACAAATTTCAGATAAAAGTAAGGGAGGACTAGCCCCACATGCTGGTTAGAGATATAACAAAGAATCAAATCCACCTGAAATATTGCTTGCATTAATAGGACCCTTCTCACAAGTACTGCCCATATTATTCCTACTTCAATTTTCTCAACTACATTGCTCCTGCACTCTGGTATCAATGATCCTGTCATTGTTCTCAGTTCCATCATCATTCTGTCCTAATTGGACAGAGAGGATTGTGCCTCTGCATTATTCTTATGATCGCCATTCTGCCCTAATTGGACAGGGTACTGTAGAATTTTCAGCACCAGCGTTGAATTGAATCAGACCATTTGAGCTTCCTTCTGCAGCAATTACGAATCCAACGCTGACTGTGTTTGTTAATTTGTCTTATCCAGTTCCCAGAGCAACTTTACCAGAATTCTTACTACCTTCTATGAACAGCATAGATGAAGTGTGATCTCTTTGGTCCACATGCAAAACAATAATGGAATCATCCCCAAACAAGGTACCTGCAGTTCCTTGCTCAACAAGATTTTCAGGAGCGTTGGATAATAAAGGCGGAGAAAACTACGGAACATTGAATCCGAGTGATTTGAAAGCTGCGAAAGCAAAAAAACCCTGCCTCTTCTGCTTTTTCCATTACAATTTCGTGCGCACCATTCTTGATTTTCTTTGCAATTCCCTATTGCATACGTCTTTGTGACCCTCTGCAGCCATTTCATCAACTTGTCTAAGTCACAATAAATGTTGGAGAATAATATAAATCATATCCTAGAATCTCACCTGATAGCTTAAACTATTGGGTTGAAATGGTTCCTTAACATAATATCAGAGCCTTGATGACCTAGTGATCACGAGTTAGAATCTCACCATCTCTATTTATTTGATAAAATTAAACACAAGATAATGTGGGTCTATACAAGTTTCAAGTTTAAAAGGTTTTTACTTGAGAAGGTGTGTTAGAGAATAATATAAATCATATCCTGGAATCTCATCTAATAACTTAAATTATTGGGTTAATAACTTAAGCTATTGAATTGAAATGATTACTTAACATCACACAACAGAGACAACAATTACAGAAGGCATGCTAGTAGGACACACAAATTCTCTATTTGAAGGCATGTACTAGGCACATTATGGTACATGTCAGAAAAGTTCCATTACAAGTATGATATTAAGCATGAGGTACTTAGCTTTAGATCAGAAATCCATGGGTGAATAACGACTAAGAATGAGACCTTACCCCTAAAACTTTAGGCACCAAAACCTAAAAACTACATGTTAAACCATAAAGTCCTAAACCCACAAACCTATGCTGAATATACAACCACAAACTCTGAAAACAAACATCCACACAATCTGAACCAAGAATTTGTTTCTTATACACCATCAAGAAACATACAGTTTTCCTATCTAAGAAACCCGTCAGTTATTAATTAATAAGCCTAAAGCATGCAAGAATATTCTAGAATTTGTTGTCGCTTGGCATGATGGTCATATAACTGTGATTCTTTCTTCCCAACATAAAAAGTATCGAACCTCTCAAAGTAGGAAAAAAATATGTGATAAATGAATTCTGTAACAGTCACAAAATTATCTCAGATAAAAGCAGAAATCACATGTAGCTTACACTAAGGGAAGTCTTTGGTTAGGACATTTAAGCAAGAATAAAGATAGATGCATCTTCTACAGAAAAAAACATCACATAAGAGGTAATGTACTGAAATTTCTAAGCTCACATTGTGCAGTCCATGATGAAGATTCAATAAGTGCTTTGCCTATTTCGGGATTAGATGCTTCAGCTATAGCTTGAGGTGTACGCAACCCTGCTTTATAGAGTGTCCTTGCTCAAGAACCTTACAAATGAAATAATGAAAATAATGGTTGTCTCTGGAGTGTTAACCAGGAACTTTGAAACATCAACAAAATGACACGAAACTATTATGACTTTGTGTTGAGGAATCAATTTCCTTAACATATGGAATATTAGCGAGCTCCACAATCTCTGCTCACTCCAAATGAAACACAATTTTGGAACTTCACAACCAAGCCCTCTCGAGATCATGGCATCCAAGTATTTAACAAAACCACAGATGCAAACCTTCCAGCATTTTCTTGTTAGGATTGAACCATGGAAAGTTTCACAAACCTCGGGTATCGGTGCTTCCTTTATGCCAGAATTTAAATAATGTTTATTCAGCAAAGCAGGGAAACTGGAAAAGAAGAAGAAACAGCATTTATTAGAAAGCAAAAGCAACCACAACCATGATAAAGAAATATTAGGTATCATATCCAGGTAACCATGAGAAAAACTAAGCAGACTACAGGATAAATATACTTTTTCTGGATGAAAAAAGTAGCCAAGAATGCATATTCTTAATGCATTCAATGTACACGTAGCATTTTATGCCAACGCACACGAAAGATAGATGTACTCAAAAAGATGTGGATATAGAAGACTATATTTGGTTCGTCAGTGTTACTAATCAGATCGAAGGAAAGAAAGGAAAAGGATGAAACACCTGCACAAGTCTTGACAAGATGATCAGAGCAACATGAAATCGATCTTTTTCTCACCCTAATTGTCTGTGTTCATCTGAAGTCACACACTTTTGTTCATAAACCCAGATCGGTTTTCATACTTGCTGGCACACAAGCCTTTCGTATATATTATCTATTGATCTGTTTAATTAAATTGAACATAAGTGCTCCATGTGCCATCCGCATCAAAAATGTTTCTGAAACTCCAACTCGATTTCCAACAGACTTCATACCATTAAATTGGAAAAGAAAAAGGTGAGATATTTAAAGCATTATTAAAAAAATCAGAGAAAAGATCAATTGACCGTGAAAATCTATAGTAACCAGTAACCAAGCCTATGTGTTGAACTTGTATTGATTTCAAGCACTAGTATGCTAGCTAAGAAGCTCCATAAAAGTTACAACTTAACTCCAACAAAAGGATGGTGTATATTTTTATGACCCCACTGATAATACTAATAAGATTCATCTGTAGAAGAAACTACTTTATGATAAAAAAAAAAAATATCTCAAATCAGCTTGGAAGACATGATTTACCGTCGAATGCTGGGTGTGCACTGTTTATAGGAAAATCAAAAGGTTACGCATCATTTTTGTTGCTCTAAGTAAGAATATGATTTCTCTTATTCTGCTTGGGGACTTGGTGAGATAATTAGTAAATTCAAGCATGTTTGTTAACTTTACGAATGTCATCAGAACTTTAAGAGTTTAAAATATTTCCACAAGTGTAAATAGAGTGTTGGTTCAAACTGTGAAGTCTCCTTGACAATTATCAAAGGGAAAATGAGTTAACTAACTAAAAAGCATCTAATTAAAAAACCTTATTCTCATCCAGCTTCTTCCTTCGCCACCTTGGAATTAAACTCTCAGCCACAAGACGACGCCATCCAAAATCCGCCATTATCCATGCGCCGCCTCTAACTCTTTTGTTGAAAAAATCTTATTTAGCAAATGACCCTATCATCCCCAATGAAACTCAACAATTACAAAATAATAAATTCTAGAAGATTAAAGTTCTAAATCGAAGGGCAAGCTTTTTTAATTTGAAGGGCAATGGTATAATTTAACTATGTTTAAATCAAGCAAAATATCAAAAAGCCCTTGAATAATATTTTTTTTAGCCTAAGTTAAATTAATAATTTTACTCTTTAAAAAAAATAAAAGGAAGCCATAATAATTTTTTATTTCAATAAATTATGAAGCATACAAAAATGGAAATTAACAATTAATTTTTTTGATAATGAACAATAGTTTTGAAGATTTCAAAATGGAAAGGCGAGCAAATAATTGAAAATAAAATTGGTATTATTTTTTTTAATTATTTTAACTTGAGATCTAGTGAATCCAGACTCTAGCGTAGATTAAGTTAAAAATATTTGATTAGATTGATCTATTTAGATCTAATTGAGCCGGTCAAATTTAATTTGACTTTTTTATATTTTAAATAACATTGCTTTGAATTTTTTTTTAAAAAAAAGGAAAACTCATGTGGATTTAACAACTCAGCATTATAGTGTCAATATCAAAAATTTTAAATCATGAAAATCTAAGTGAAATATTACCAAACGTATAGGGACTAAAGTATAAATCACGTAGCTCTTTCAATTACTAGCTGTGAGGCACCAGGCAGGAGCCCGTTCATGTTCTGGCGCCTGCATCAAATCAAACCACCAAACTAGAATAAAAAAAGAAAATAAAACAGAGAAAAATCGAAAATAAAATCAAGCGCGCTTTCGCTAGGGTTTTCAGTTTTCACAGAGAAACGAAAACCCACTCTCTCTCTCCCAATCTCCTTCTTCTTCTTCAAGTTTTTTTCCCGGCGAATTCCTTGTCTGATTTGTCACCATCACTGCGCTTTTGAGCGAGAAGACGCCTTACTTCGTGTGCTAAACAGCACCACTTGCTTTCCCTGGAACATACAATACACAATTGTACTTCAGGTTCCGTTTCCTTTTGAAAATCTTTCGATGATCACGTAATCTGGAGTTCGAGAAAAGCACATAGTTCGTTTTTTGTCGATATCATTTTGCTTCACATGAATTTAGTCGACGATTTTTATTTTATTTATGTGGAAGGAGTTTTTTTTTTTTTACTTTATTTTCTGTTCATATACATGAATGTAGTGTTATTTTGCATACTTATGCTCTTGTTTTGGTGCCAAGCTTGTTTAATTATACATAAATACAGAGTGTTACTGTGGCATTAGTATGCCATTATAAATTTAGGGTTTCTAGGGTTAATTTTTGTTTTGATAATGTAAAAAATCACAGAATACTTAGGTATTTTACAATGCTGCTGTTTTTTATACCATAACAGCATTTCATTTCATCAAAAGAAGGGGGCAAAACCCTAAGATTGATTTCGGAAAAAAAGAAAAAAGAAAAAAAAGGGAGGGTTGCGGCATTCATGAGTAGATAGTTAAGTTGCTGATAGCTTACAGTTGAAAGTGAAATGTTATTTACCCGCACATTGCGATTATGTGTTATAATCTCTGTCAAAGTTTTTGTGTCTTCAGAATGCTTAGATTTTTAGTTAGATAAGCTAATTAACCAATTCATGCATGATCACGGGGCTAACTAACTCTGCATGATTAATCTTGAAACCTGTGGATTGTGAATGCTAATACATTATGCGTGTGTTTATAGATGTCACTTGATTGGTATTTACATATAGGACTAGCTATTTACTGGTTCCACCTTAGTAAGGTTTGGTTTAGAAATAATTCAAGTGTTTTTACCTCCTATTGTCCTCATGACTATCTATTTAAATTACTTTAGCTATCTTCTGATGTTGCTCGAACTTTCTTGCTTATTTCTGAAATGTTTTTCCCCTTTTCTGTTTTCCCCCCCAGCTTGGTTCTACACGTTTTACTGAATTCAAAAATCTGGAATATCCTGTTATTTGAGTATGGTAGAAGCAAAAAAAGTTGAGAACATTGAATTTAAGTGGGGTAAACAGAAAGGAGTTGGTGGGAAAAAGAAAGATGTAAAATTTTATGAAGCTTTCTCCTATGATCGTGTGGAGTATGCTCTATATGATTCTGTTTACATGTACAAGGAAGGTGAGACAGAGCCTTATATTGCGAAGCTCATGAAGATATGGGAGAATGCTGACAAGACAAAGAAAGTGAAGGTTCTATGGTTTTTCTGTCCTCGTGAGATTTCCAATTATCTTGGAGATGAGAAGACTCCCGAGAATGAATTGTTTTTGGCATCTGGTGAAGGTGTAGGCAGCACAAATGTTAATCCTTTGGTAATTAATTTTAAACTATAACTTCCTTTAATATAACTTTTGGCTTGTTGGTAGTGACTTATTATATGACTTTAATGACATATTGTTTGGTAATTAATTTTAAACTATAACTTCCTTTAATATAACTTTTGGCTTGTTGGTAGTGACTTATTATATGACTTTAATGACATATTGTTTGGTAATTAATTTTAAACTATAACTTCCTTTAATATAACTTTTGGCTTGTTGGTAGTGACTTATTATGACTTTAATGACATTGTTTGGATGACATATAGTTCTTACTGGGGGAGTGGGGAATCCTAGTGTAAATTTTGTGACACAATTGATATTGGAATAACATTATGTTTAATACATTAGAACGAACACATATAAATATGTGCTGTGTGTTGAAGTTGTACAAGGAGTGCTTTCATAACAGCATACTCATCTGGTAACCTCACAAGTGCTAAACTAAGCTGAATGGGTCTCATAGCGCAAAATAAAAACTGAAAACCAGAGGGCTGTATATTTGCAAAAAGAGAAAAATAGGGTGCCATAAGTTAGCAAAATTAGCAGCCAAGCATGCTTTTAATTTTCTTTAAATTTTCTGGACCCTTTGTTGCTCGGATTTATCATTTACCTTGGTGGTATCAGTGTCAACATAACATAAAACACACACTGGTCTATTATCTGTATTGGACCTGTGAAAAACTTCAGGCATGACATCTTTGAGGGGCCTTGCCTGCTCTCACCATGAGGGGGAGAGAGAGAAAAGGCACAATCAGTTATTTTTTTAACTTTAGGTGTCTTTGATTATGTTGGACATATAGCAGTCCTCTGTTTTTTGTTTGGATTGTATTACTTAGGTTCTTTGGGCCTTTTCAAGGAAAATAACCCAATGTGTTCTTAAAAAAATTGTATTGTTTTCAATACTTACACTTTTAATTACGTCTGTTTTATTCTTAATTCATAGTCAAATCTTCAAGAGGTCCTTCTAGTATGTTATGTGGTCCACTGACAATCATGCATATAAACTTTAATGCTTTTGAACAGAAATGAAACATTGTTATTTCTTAGTGCCTTGAAACATCGATTTGATTTTTTTTACTGAAATTTAGAAATCTTCTTGCTGGACTTCAACTTCTTATTGTTTTTTGAAATGGAAACATAGCTGGTGCTTTTGAGGTACTACTAGTCATCTTAATTTCTCATGCATCAAACCAGGAAGCAATTGCTGGAAAATGCAATGTGGTATGCAGTTCAAAGGATAGTAGGAATCCGCAACCATCAGATGAAGAACTTCAAGAGGCTGACTTTGTTTTTTATCGTACATTTGATGTTGGGAAGTGTAGGATCTTGGATAAGATAGATGACAAAATTGCTGGGATTGAAGGTATGTGCTTTTTTGCCTTCAATTCTCCTGTACTCTTATCTGATCAGTTGCTGGATGCTTATTAAATTCTGTATGTTTGCTGTGTCTTCAATTGCTGCAGTGAAGTTCTTATTGAACAGAGTGGGTAATCAGAGTTCCAGTGGTGTTCCAAAACTTGATTCAAACAAGAAAGTAAGTGGAAATGTTGTGGCTACTAATGACACGAGGATTTTGACCAGGACAGAATCTTATCTTGGAGAGAAGGCTACTTCTAGTTCACGTGTAAAGTTTAATGAAGTGACTAAAATAAATGATCGGCTGGTAGATAATTCTGGTGAGATGGCAAGTTCAAGCTCAAAAGTCGTGCAAATTTCAGACATAAAACCTTCATTGGCCAACCAGAAATCTTCACCAGGAGAAAATTCTGCATCTAATTTAGGGTTAGGTGAAATGACTGAAGATAATAAAAAGGAAGGCATGCCGAGTGACATCATCGCTTCAAGTTCTAAAGATGGTGTTGGCTGGATTGAAAGTAAAGTTGATAAAGTCTTTGCTTATCAGGTTCTAATTGAAGAGAAAGTAAAAGTTGCCAAAGACTGTGGTGACTTAGATGACCGGCCATCTAAGAAAGCAAAGCTTGATGATTTGGCAAAAGCATCTTATGATAACAAGGTGACAGGTGTGCAGAAAGTAAGTCATGATTCCAATGGCAGCAACTCCAAGTCTGTAGCCCAAACAACCCCTGCTTCTGAAGATAAATCAAAATCTAATCTCACTAAAGATCATCATGAGAAAAACAGCAGCCTTTCCAAGAGGCCAAAGCCTGATGAGAAGCTTACTAGACTTGCTAATGACAAGTTTCCTGAAGCATCTCTAAGACAGCCTTCAGAGGAGGGCAGTAAAACTAACTGCCAAATACAGGAAGTCACCCGCAGGCCAGAAGCTGTAAGTTGCATTGCCAGGAGTCTTTTTTTACCTTTATTTATTAATGTCTTTTGTTGAATAGCCTTTGTGTTGCACTACCATTTACTTAGCAGCAATACTTCTATTAAGAAAAAATAACACAAAAGTGAAGAGCTGGAAGGATAGGAGAGGGTAAGAGTACTAATGTTGAACGAAGAAAAGATGGAAGATGAAAAAAGGGTGGTTTCTAGACAAATTATAAACTATATATGTTTGTGATTTGGATTACAGTAACAGGAATGATGTGCTCAAGCCTCATTGATTTCCTGAATTCCTTCATTTTTAGCTCATCGATGTCTTATACTCCCTGCTTTTTATTGTGCTCATTGATCTCATATAGTGCTTGTTTTGTTGTTGTTGATGAGAAACTTTTGGTGAAAATGATATTTAATACTTGCATCTTTGTTATTGATATGTTGACAGGATAGAAGCAAGTGGTTTAGGGGACTTGTAAGTATTCTTTTTCAATCTTGCTGTGGTTCCTGATTTCAAGTGATTTATTAATATCAATTAACTAAATATTTATTGTTGACATTTTGCTTTCAAAAACTCTAAAGGACCAATGAAACAATGTTATTTAATCAACATTTGCCGATACACTTTAAAGATGTAGGATTCAATGCCCATTGGCCACAAAATCCGATGTTGGCCGCTTGCTCATCCTGGAGTCATATGGGCTGTCCCATATAGGGAGGCTCTAGCCCTGGGGATGGGCTAGTTGGGCCAAAGACCCATCATAAAAACAAAGAGTGATTTTTAACACAGGCGCTGTCGTAGAATGTTGATGTCATTAGAAACAAGTGAAAATGGGACCCATTAGAGTAATTTTTGAATTGCCTTGTATATTCCTACCAGCCATGGGAGGAAAGAATGCAAACTGCTCACGAGCAAGAAACTCTTGTCCTGCTACAGAATCTGGATCCGTCTTATACTTCAGCAGAAGTAGAGGTGATTCTAATTCTAGAATACATTTTCTTTACTAGTTTTATGTTCTTCATTCATTTGTGCTTCACATCACAACTGCATTGTAGTAAAACACTTACTGTGTAGTTTTCCTACAGTATATGCTTGCTATCATTATTTTCTTTCATGTTCCATGTAGTGGTTGCTGCCCGGTACTGTTCCTTAGATTGTGTTGAGGCTCATAATTTAATTGCTATGGATCAGGATATTATTTGGCATGCCTTCAAGCAAAGTTGCACTGTGAAGATGATTCAAAGGACTGCACTTGCCAGCCCTCACTCTGGTACAAATGAAAGGGGCCAATCACTCGTTAAATATCATAAATTTGTTAAGCAAGCACAGTTTTCTTTTGTGTTCATGTGTGTGTGTGTGTGTTGGGGGAGGGGGTGTTGTTCTGTACATGCTCCCTTCTGTTGTAAAAAGAATTACCTATTACTGGACTTTCATTTTTTGAGTTGTTTATGCTGCAGGTCAAGCTTTTGTTATATTCCAAAAAAGGGAAGTAGCAGAGATGGCAGTTGCAAAATTAGATGAAGGTTGTTTAATGCTATCAAATGGGAGGTATGGTTTCACCCTATTTCAGCACTGGTGCACATCAATTAAATATTTCCTGCTCAGCGGTTCTACTTTACCAGTAGAAATTCCGGCCAAAGCCTTCCAGTTTTATCAATATTATTGTCCCCCTCAACTGAAAAATTATGAAGTCAAGCCCCAAACTATCTTGCATGTTAGTACTTGGGACAATAGAGCATCTCCCTCGTGGCATCTATACTCTCCCCTCCAGTCATCTATTGTTTTCCCTTTCTCGTGTTGAGATTGTAGCCCTTTTGCCTGGCTAACCTTGTTTTACAGGATGGCATTGTACTGCATCAATGTGTTGCTGCTCAGTTTGCACTGTTCCACACTGGTAAAGATGATCAGCTGGTAGATAATGCTGCTGCTTATCCTTCTATTCATATTCATTTTTGCAGGCCTGTGGTTGGCAGCATCGCTGCTCCTTGTTTCCCAGGAAAGCAGTCAACCTTTTTTGGTCATCTTGCTATCAATAAACTTAGAACCCACAAGCAGCGTGAGATGGTACATTTTATTCCTGCTTTAACCATGCCTGCACACACTGCAGACAATACTCAAGTGGATAAACTTTTGTTTTGTTGCTCCCCCGCCTGATGTGATTAAAATATGTTTTCTGCTCAGAAAGAAGCAGTATCTACTTCGCATTGTTCTCAGCCTAATACACTTGAGTATGAAATGGCAATGGATTGGTGCCTACTACAAGAAAGATCAGATCTAGCTTTGAGAAAGCTACGCCAGGTCTCTATAATTAATTCAACTAATGCTCTGGATTTGATAATCTCTGGGTTTTTAATATCAGCTAGAATGCTGTCATTTTTTTTATTTCTGTTTAGTATTGTTTTCTGTTTTCTTTGTTGAATTGGGTATGTTGACTCTTTTCCAGCAACAAAGGCAAGAGTTGAGAAAACTTTGGGTTACTTTGAAGTGTAAATGAACTGTACTGTTCTCAGTGCAGTAGCTCTTCTGGACACTTTTTGGACAAAAGGGCAGGCTAAAAGAATTGCTCCTTTTGGGTAAGCACTTCCAACACAGAAACATTGTGCCTTCCAACTATCCTTTTAGTTTATGTGAATATTTAGGACCATTTGTAAGTTTTCAGTCCTTGCTCATGAATTTTTATTTTTCCATTTTCAAAAAAAATTAAAAAAATATATATAATCTTTTAGAGGCGAGTCCCTAGATGGACTTAAATTCCGTCAATCATCAGAAGTCAAAGGGGAGAGCTTGTGCTGTCTGGGTTTGTCTATTAATGAGTTTGGTGTCACTTCCTTTCATCAACTTCTGTATGTGTTGGACTCGCTTCGTTGCCCACCTCCATAGTCATAGCTCAAGTCTTATTCAAAGAGATGCACAATTGCATGTCCACAAATATGCAAGTTTGTAGTAGGGAAAACAGCAGGAAAAACATTGAAAAATACCCCCCCCCCCCCCCCAAAGCTCTTTTCTTTAGTTCCTGTATGTTATTGATCATGGCATCTGACAAGGGTGATTATTGAATTCTGAAATGCTTTTCTTGGTGATCTATTTTCAGAATAGAAGGAATGTATATGTGGAAAGCCGGAGCTCCACTGATTAGATAACAAGACACTATTTTTGTTGTGCGGCAGTATATACGTTAGGTGGATCAGATTTTGGGCGTTGTTAGAACTTGGAGATCAGGTCCTTTTCACAACTACTAGGTTGGCTGATTCATCTGGTTGGACTACGTATGGCTGATGTAAATATTATAATCCATTCGATTAGTTACCTTTACCAGCCAGGAGTTTTGTAAGTTTCTCCTACCGTTTTTTCTCTGGCGGCTGGGTTACACGGTGGTAAAGTCGTGTTTGGTACGGTGATAAAAGTTGAATATTTTTTATTTTTAATATTAATATATTAAAATAATCTAAAAATATTAAAAAATTTAATTAAAAAAATAAATTTTAACAAAAAAAAAAAACAGTTTCAACCCTATATAAGTCGTCTTTCCACTAGCATATCATGCATGGGTGTATTTTGTCTTAGGTCACTTGGTTGATCTTAGGTCACTTGGTACAACATAGGATGGAAAATACAAAACAAACCTTCATTTTAAAAATATATTATAAAATTATAAGAATTTTTTTGAACTATTTTAAAATATATGATTTAAATAAAATTTATATATAGTTTAAACATTTTAAAAATATATTATTTAAGCATCTAATTTTGCAAAATGTTTTATAGATAACAATATTTTTGCAATATCATTTGATTGTTTTAATCATCGCCATTTTTATTATTTCCTTTAATGATGTCGTCGATCGACGCCATCGCGACCTTTACTTTCAGTTTCACCTTCTCTCTTACCTTAATTTCTATCGCTACTACTACAGCGATCACATCCACTTTCATCCATTACCAATACTACCTTAAGGACCTAAAACACGCACGCATCATCTAGGTTAATGAGAATAGCAGAAGCCAAAACAGCATCAAGCATTGCAAAAGAAAAGAAAGAAATCTAATCTTAGTATTGATCACACAAACTCGGTAGCTAGCACAGCACACATTGAAGGGATTTTCACCTAATCTCACCGATCAAACAAATTGCAGCTGAAGGGGGCATGCTTGTGATTGTCATGTTCAAAGCCCCTCATCACTCCCCTACAAAATGAATTACCTACCCATCATCAAAGCAAATTGTTGGTGAATGACTTACTCTTTCCAGTAGCCGAGCACAGCTTTCTGTGTTGGGATTCCTGTGAGCGAAGATGGTAGAGAGAAGGGCGAGATGTTGGGTCATGCTCTTGCTGAGGGGATGATTTTTTTTAGAGAAAGAAAGAGAGTTGAGGGCGAGTGAGACGAACGGATGGAGAGGAGAGGACTAGGAAGAGTCAGTTAGTAGTTTTTGTTGATTTTGTCAGATTCGGTCCGAGTTTATCGAGTTTGATTAATTTTAATTGAATTTATTAATTTTCAAGTTTTTTATTTGATTTCACTTAATATATTTATATTAACTTATAGAATTATATAATTTTATAAATTAACTCACTAGTTTAATAACTACGACCAGTCTATTATCAACTGACTTCATGAGCTAATGTAAGTGTCTCTTTGGTAAAGTAGCTACGGGTCCTTTTTGTAACGTAGCTATGGGTGAAGTTTACCTACAACCACACTAAATATCGTTTGGTTAACAAAAAAAATTTGCTTTTTGATGGTGGGACCATCAAATTCTCAACCGCACCACATGTTTTGGAGAAAATGCTGCTTCTCGTAGGGTAGAAAGGTAGAACAATAGTGAGCAGTGGAGCCATGCTCCACTGTTGCAACAGTGCGAGTGAATTAATTCACTTGCACTGTTACAGTTTTAGTTTTTTTTATTTTTTTTGAAAAACATTGCAAGAAGTTTAGTTTTTTTTTCTTGAAAAATTAATACAATTAATTGATTTTACTCGCATTGTTCACATGAATATGAACAATATTATTTTTTAAAAAAATTAGTTTAAGGTGAATTAAATTTACTCGTATTGTAATCTCAATTTTATTCCTGATAATATTTTATTTAATTTTATTGCACACTCAAAAAATTATTTTTTTTATAGTTCTCGTCGAATGAATTTTGTACATAATAAAATTGTAATTTTTTAAAAAAAAATGTGTTTTACTTGAAAAACTAGTATTTAATATTATTTAATAACACTACATAAAAAGAAATTCAGTTTTTATTTTTATTTTAATTATGTTTTATTCAAAAACTTAAAAGGAGATCGCTTAATGACATAACAAAAAATTCAGTTTTTGTTGTTGCGCGCTTAAGAAACCATGAAAAATATAGTCCTTGTTGGATAGATTTCATATGTAATAACATTGCACATAGTTTAATGGAAGAATAAAAAATATTTGATATCAATATTATTTATTTCATGATATAATAATAGTGGTTAAATCTAAAATATTTAAATTAAAAATCATTAATTAATATATATATATATATAATATTATTTTATAACCTCAATTTGAAAAGTATTTTTTTACCAAACACATTAAACTACTTTTTGTTTAACCTCAATTTTAACCACAGTTTTAACCAAACATATATTTTTTCAAACCAATCTCAACTAAAAATACTTTTTATAAAATAAACTTTTAAAACCACAATCACAACAGCAACCTCAATACCATATATACCCTAAGTCTTCCTTCCACTAGCATATCACGCATGATTTTATCTGAGGTCACTCGTACATTACCAAGTGACTTCATGAGCTAAACTAATTGGCATCTTGAAATTCCCTGTTCTTTTTTTTTTTTTTCACTGGTTCATTACTCTAAGGAACCAGACCGTTGCCGCTGGTCATAGCACACCTCACGTTTCATAAATTGCTAGATTTTCCCGGGAAGAACAATAGCATGTTGGTCTGTGAGGGATTATCACATGGTCCTGGCCCGGCGAACGTGGCCAACCATCCGTACAATAAATTAAAATTATATTGGTCTGGCAACAGATCTGGTTCATGTTAAACAATTTCGTCAGCCTGGATGGATGACTAGGCATAGATTGCTAAGGTTTCGATTCGATGCCATTTTTGGAACAGTCACAGAAGCGAGGGAGCTGTTCTTTACTGTTTCTTTTAAGAGTTACTGTAGAAAATTCAGTGGAGATGGTTTAGGTTTAGGCAGCATTACTCTTGAGTCTTAACGTCTCCACTCTCGTTGGCTGGGTGAAAAAACTTGTTTGTTGTTCACGGTTTAATTGATGTTGACCTTTGTACGACCAATCAAGATAAAACTTGTGCCCTTGCGGTCCATTAGACCCTTGTTTCTTCAAGAGCAGACATTTCAATTATGCATCAGCGGCCCTGTGGCCGAAAGCTTGAGGCTGTCGTTTTCACCTTGAACAGAAAACGTGAATTTGAATGGGTTTTTGTTTTTTTTTTATTTAAAAAAAGAGTTGTATCAGTCCATCCATTGCCATCATTTCCAAAAGCTGAATCTTTTTGAGTTTTTATTGAGTAGTTTGATTAGGCATGGATGTTAATAGAAGAAGGCCTTGAATAATATTTTTCAAATTAGACTCTTGACCAGGCAATTAATATTTTTCAAATTGAACAACATAAAAGTCACCGATTCTACATGGATACAGTTCGAAAAACGCAATTCTCGGCACAAGGATTTTGCAGGTTTCCATCTCTGGGCTAGATTGTTTGCTTTAGGGGTGAGAGAGATTGCTCATAAATCATATGCTCCGGCGAGCATTCTCTGTCTGCACGTCATCTAATCCTCGCAAAACGACATAGTTTCCACCTTAAAAAATGTGACCGTTAGTTTAAATACAAAACAAGCGCACCTGCTCCTCCAAACCCAGCGAGTACACCCCTTTTCCCTACCCTCCCGAGTGCCCAAAAACACACAACAAGAAAGAAAAACTCTCGTCTCTTCTCCGCACACCATTCGCCCTTCACACTTACCTCTCTCTGTTCATCCTTGTCAGTATCGATATCTCCCTCTGTCTGGCTGTCTTAACATGCTCTCCTCCACTATCATCAAGAACCCACAACTTTTTCCTTCCTTTTAACCTCATCTGTTATTGAATCCTGCTTGAACTGTGATGGGGTGTGCACAGTCAAAGGTGGATAACGAAGAATCAGTTTCAAGATGCAAAGAGCGGAAAATCTTGATGAAAGAAGCGGTGGCAGCAAGAAATGCTTTTGCTGCTGGTCATTCAGGCTATGCTATTTATTTAAAGAATACTGGTGCTGCTTTGAGTGATTATGGCCATGGAGAAGCTAATCATGATTCTCCGTTTGAACAGCCTTCTTCTCAACCGCCGCCTCCCCCCCCTCCTCCCCCTCCGCCCCCTCCGTCGTCGATGGACAATCTTCCCCCACCTCCGCCACCGCTTCCTAACTTTTCTCCCAGTCCGATTAAGAGGGCTATGAGTATGCCTGATATAGTGATGAACGGGAAGCAGATGGGTGATTCTGATGTGATTGCGGAGGAGGAGGAGGAGGAGGAGGAGGTTCAGGAGTTGCGGAATAGGAGTTTGAGTAGAAAGAATAAGGATTATGAAAATAGTGAGAAGGTTTCGCAGCGTGGCCAACAGAATAATGGGGGTGTGGGGCCGGGGGAGGAGGATACGCGTCCGAGGACCCCACCAAGGACGGTGCAGAGTCATTCCTCGGTGATGCCGCCGATGCCGGAGGCGAAGAACATGGCCTGGGATTATTTCTTTATGACGGATAATATGCCGGGTTCGTCCTTGGATCCTGAGGAGGATGTGAGTAGGAATGGGGGTAATTTTGGGAATGCTGAGAATGTCGGTGTTGGGTTTGCTGGGGTTGGGGATTTGAGGGGTGGGGTAGAGGGTGGTGGTGGTGGTGAGATTGATGAGGTTGAGCCAAAGACGCCGGAGAAGGCGGGGGAGAAGATGGATCCTGTGTTGGAAGAGGAGGAGGAAGAGATTGTGGAGAAGAAGGAAAGGAAGCAAATGGAGCATTCAAAAACGGCACCACCAGAGTTTAGTGCGGTGAATTTGACGGGGAGGAAAGGGGGGTCCGTTCCTAGTGTGAATTTGATGCAGGTTCTGAACGAAATTGATGATCATTTCTTAAAAGCATCGGAGAGTGCACAAGATGTTTGTAAGATGCTTGAGGCCACTCGCTTGCATTACCATTCTAATTTTGCCGACAATCGAGGTATAATTGCCTTCCCTTGGTTGCTTGTGTTTGAATTTTTTGTTTACTAGATGTTGTGTTTTGGCTCTTTATGTTTTTAATTGTAATTTCTTGCATGCTTGAGGTTGAAGTTGCTTGTTGGGGGCCATCAAATTTGCAATCTTTTTTATAATGAAAGTTTCTAAAATGTGTGTGCTTGTTGTATGTGGAAAATTGAAGCTGAAAGCATTTGTGCTTTTATTTAATGATATAAAATTTGTAATCATTTTGGATTTTTTTTTTTTTTTTGTTAATAATGGGTGTCTGAGCTAGCTTACGTGTATGTCAACTAATTTCCTGAGACCTTAAAGTTAATAATCATGTAAGTCTTACATAAGGCTTATAGCATTCAAATAGGTGATCTTTGAGGAGCAAACCTAGGACCTAACCAATTAAATTATACCCCTCAGGATTTCATTTTGAATTTGATATTCTGAATGACAGTAGCTGCTTTTTACCCTAATTGGACTTTGTTATGCCATCTTCATCTTTCGTGGAAGCTTCTTTTAAGAACCTCAGGTTTCTTATTGCTTTTATTGGTTCTCTCTTATCAAAAGCAAAAAAAAAAAAAAATGTTAACAGGAAAATTATGCAATCCTGATGTGCTGTACCTAGAAAGATCTGTTGTTCTTTTTTAGAAGTTGTAATCATAAGATTATTCTGCTAAGATATTTTCTTGATATTTTAGCTTGCCTGTGGTAGATGTTTTGTTTTTGTTGATATTGTTTGCTGATATGGTATTAATATTTGCAGGACATATTGATCATTCCGCTAGGGTTATGCGTGTTATCACCTGGAATAGGTCATTCAAAGGTGAGCCTAGGGCTGAAGGTGGAAAGGATGAACTTGATACTGAAGATTATGAAACTCACGCTACTGTTTTGGATAAGTTGTTGGCATGGGAAAAGAAACTCTATGATGAAGTGAAGGTACATTGCATCACTTGATTTTGGCTGTTTGCGCTCCATGTTGAGTTTGGCATCCCAGCTATTGGTTATGCTGCTTATCTTATCAGAAAATGTTCACTTTCCTTCTATGATTAGATTAAAAGCTTACAGTTTCTAAACAGACTTTTATAGATGCTTGACACATTCTTGTAAATCTTAGCAATGGTGTGAAGCCGGATCTTTCTTTCTTTTGTTTCCATTTTTTTCTGGGGAAATGCTCATGTTATTTTGCCTTTTTCATGCACTGGGTCTTAATGAAGTTTGTTGCTTAATGTTGATTAGCAAGGGGAGCTTATGAAGCTTGAGTACAGGAAGAAGGTTGCTTTGCTAAATAAGCAGAAGAAACGTGGTGCTAGTACTGAATCCTTGGAGAAAACAAAAGCAGCTGTGAGTCATCTGCATACAAGATATATAGTTGACATGCAATCCATGGACTCAACTGTGGCAGAAGTGAATCAAATACGTGATCAGCAGCTGTATCCAAAACTTGTTTATCTTGTTGACGGGTAAGTATTTTTTGGAAAAGATTGGAAATTTTAAATTAAACTTTTGCTCGCTCTATGCTTTGTTCTCCTAACAAGAGTGTTGTATGGAGTGGAGTGAAAAGGTTGACGCTTACAAACTGTTTGCTGAACTAGATAAAAATCTGGATTTGAATATGTTCCTTTTAATCTTTAGGATTGGGGTTGGATTTATCCCATGCTGAAATATAGATGTTAAATGCTGAACCACACATGAATTTGCCCGTTGAGTTGTCGTTCTATAGCGCAATCTAATGTCAAAAGTAGGCAACAATAGGTGGCGAATGCCCATTTGATTTGTATTGTCTGTGTTTCTGAAGAAAAATTAGATTAACCATCACATTGGCTACATGCAGCTTCTTCCTTTTATTTTTTCCCCCAGTATGCCATGGGTAATTATCGCAATCTGTGGGTATTCTTTGCTTTTTTCATTTCTTATGTTGTTACAGTAATAACATTAAGTCTCAGTTTCCCTTAGCTGTCTGAAAATTAGTATTTTTAAGGGAAAATAAGCATGACCATCCTATAGTTTAGTTGATTTTACACTTAACCTTTGTGTTTTGAAAAATTACAGTTTACATCCTAAACTTTATTACGCCCGTAACAGTTTGCATCTAAATCATCATATAGTTTAGTTTATTTTACACTCACTGTAAACTGCACTTTTTTTAAACACATAGGATAAGTGTAAAAACATCTAAACTATAAAATGATCAGGGTAATTTTCTCCTTTTTTAATCATGGGAGATTGATTTCATGGAGCACTGCACCCAACGAAAACTGTTAAAGTAATACCATAATTTCAAGAATGATATCATATTATTTCTCCTCTTGCATACTTGTTAAACTTTGAATGCAATGCTGCAGGATGGCGAAAATGTGGGCAAGTATGTGCATGCATCATGACAGCCAACTGAATATTGTTACAGACCTTAAATCCCTTGATGTCAACCATGCTATCAAGGAAACATCCAAACACCATCATGAGCGCACAATCCAACTTTGGAAAGTTGTCCAAGGATGGCATTCACAATTCGAAAAGCTTGTGACCCACCAGAAGCAATACATTCACACTCTCACTAGTTGGTTAAAGCTAAATCTGATCCCCATTGAAAGCAGCTTAAAAGAGAGAACATCATCTCCACCGAGAGCCCAGAATCCCCCTATCCAAGCCCTTCTCCATTCATGGCATGACAATCTGGAAAAGCTTCCAGATGATCTTGCCAAATCTGCAATCTTATCATTTGCAGCTGTGATAGAAACCATAGTACGCCATCAGGAAGAAGAGATGAAGCTAAAGGAGAAGTGTGAGGAAACCAGGAAGGAGCTTTTGCGCAAGAACCAGGCATTTGAGGAATGGCACCAAAAATACATGCAGCGGAGAACCCCTGACGGAACAGATGCTGATAGAGGTGAAGACACAAATCCCAATCCTGTCTCCGAGAGGCAGTTGGCAGTAGAGAGTTTAAATATTAGGTTGAAGGAGGAACTAGAAGCTCACCAGAAACATTGCCTTCAGGTAAGAGAGAAATCAGTTGGAAGTCTCAAACTTCGCTTGCCTGAACTGTTCCGCGCTATGTCAGACTATGCTCGTGCCTGTTCTGATTCTTATGAGAAACTAAGGTCCATCACACACTCGCAGAATTCAAGTCACAGTCACGCATAATGATGTAAGCTTCCTTTAGTTAGTAAAATTACTATTTTAAGTTAATCCTTAGCCAGATGTACATTTTCTACGAGACAGTCAGGTCTTGTTGTGAGTGGCTACTGTTATTTTGCACCTTTTGTGAAGAAAAATTGGTTTTATGTTCCTCCAAATTCATGCTTGCATCCACCGAGGAAGGGGCGATCCTGCATAAGATCGCTGGTTATTTCTTGTTTATTTGTACCTGGTGGTCTATTCGGAGGACGTATGGTTAGCCTAGTTGGAGGTTTTAGGGAATAGTGATGATATTGTAATTAACTTGAAGACATTTACTTCTTCTTTTGTCTTTCTACTAATTGCAAGATGAAAGAATCACCATCTTTTGGTCAAGCTTTTGTTTGTCTACAAGGCAGTAAAGATTTAGGATTAGGGCGATCATAAAGAAGAGGAAGAATGGGCGTCGAAAGAGTTTGTAATTTTTATTTAATTTATTAACAACTCTAATAATTAGAAAAATAGAATATAAATATTAAAACACTAATTAAAACAAACAATTGAGTTTTTAATTCAATAAATAAAATATCTAATAACAACCAAATCAAGCTCAACAAATAAAGTAATTTTAAAAAAATTCATCTAAAAATTTATATAAATTAAATAAAAAAACATAAGCTAAAATCAGATATCTCAATAATTTAAGCTATTTTTATCATCTATGATTATCCAGTTACATAAATAATATCTCGTATCTAATATTCTCATAAAACGGGATTTTGGAAGTCCAATATTTCTGCTATCTTAGCAGGATGGCCAAGCAATGACAAGAGAGCCTTGGAATATTCAACAGGATACATGCCATCTAGCTGGGTGGAGATGAGGAAAAAATTAGATGAACTATTTTTAATTTCTATTGATTCAGCAATGTTCCATTTATGTCCCTTGCGATTAAAAAATTTTCCAATACCAACCTCATAGTTTATCAAGAGTTTCAATGTGGTCCTTTGCTTGTTAACTATCTTGAAACATAGGGTTAGAATCGTTAGATTGAAACTTCTTGAAAACTCTGAGATTGATACCAGAAAAATCTACCCTCCAAAATTTTAATACTTATAAAAAAGTCCACCACATGTACTAACTTTTCTCCCCGAGTGAGAAACATTATTTTACTACACGTATATAAACATTTTTTTATATTGCTACCAACACAATAAAATTATTATAAAATATTAATATAATACCTTTTTCAAAATAAAACTGAAATGAATAATTATAATCACGTTGTTAATATTTTATTTCTGTTAATGTAAGGTAGAACTTGATAAACAAAGAGCAGCAAGGACACGCCACCAACTAGATTAGGGCAGGCACGCGGCTAGCAGAATTAGACTCTTTCGGCGGCCTTGCTCTTACTTTGACCTTTAAAAAATTTAGTATTAACTCCTACTTGCTAAAGTTTGCTGGCATGGGCCCTCTCCTCTTAGACTTGTATTTTTTTTTATTATTATTATTATTAATATAAATATAAGTAGTGTTTGGATTAATTTATATATATCTTAATTAATTTTATAGATTTTAAAATTAATAATTATATAAATTTTAGTTTATCCGAAATTTTTAAAACTTAAAATTAATAACACATAGAAAGTAACTTGACTAATTAAATTACAAACCCATAAAATTAAAATTAGACTTGTAATCTTTTATTTATATGGCTAAACCCGTTTCAGCCGTCAGCCATTTATTATTGCATATTTTCTCATTTAATAGTTGTGGCATCAAAATTCAAAAAAGAGTTGGAGTCTTGCTAGCTAGTAAAATGAAACTTTTCTTCACCATTACCTCATACCTTTGTGAAATTATTGCCAAGCAGAACAAAACCAACCACAGACTCGTCTAGAGCTGATGTGAATCATGACAATTCTATGATTTTAAACCAAGAACTCTTCGTTTATCCTTGAAATATTTGATGCACACGTCTTTTTAACTCGACGGCCTTGACTCTTAACTCCAGAATCCACAAGTAAAATGACACTGATATTCTGATTCAATGTATGCACATAACCTTCAAACCATTTCTGGTGTTTTTGAATTTTCTCAAGAATAAAGTCAACTTTTTTTATGTATTTTTAGGTGATAAGGGCATGGATTTAAATATTCAATATAGCATTTTCAAAGCCAAGTTTGGTAGTTCTAGAGCCAGTTGCCAATGAGAGCCAAGCCATTTTCAATACTTAATTTATCCTTTTGTTTAATTAATTAGTAAGTGTCATCTACATCATTAAGCTCCATGTTACATGATCTCGTATATATATACTCTCAACAAAAACCAGACGTGCTTGCAGTTTAAACTTGACCCTTCTTTTGGTTCTCAATCTTCATAGGGAAATGGCACTGTTCAAGAAATGGGGTGGCTCTGGCAGAGAGACGATCTATCTGGGTAGGACTCCAGGTGTGAAGGATGGTCCAAAACCAAGGTGGCAAGTGTTTTGGAGAAAAATAAATAGAGGCAAGAAGAAAATATTCAACGTGTCTCCCGTTACATCGCAGGCTTCTTATGATCTAGATGAATACTCGCAGAATTTTGATCAAGGAACAGATTGGGCTGAGCCAGAAATTCTTTCAAGGTCCTTTTCTGCTAGATATGCTGACCCTTCAAGAATTCTGCAAAAGAGTAGAACTGTTAGATAATTCAAGCAAGCTTGATGTGTACATTTTTTTTCCAGTGCCTTTTTTATCTCTGAAACCAAATTCACCTTCTTAATGTTTTCCTCTTCCTGGTTTTTGACTTTGTTCTTGGAATGTTTCTCAATCACAAGGCCGAAGCCCTGTTTTTGAGTTCACAGTGAAGGCATATGACTGATGAATGATGACTGGTAGCACTTCTTCATGGAAACATGATCCATAAGCACAAGGGAAGTTTTTGTATAGAAATAGACAAACAATGATGTCTCTGTTTCCATGTGTCTCATGATTCATGTCCATGTTCTTCCTACTCTTTTATCTTGCTTTCGGCAATTAGTTGAGCCTAGGTTGTGGTCTCAATACAAGGCAGTAGCATAAGACAAAAGCAAAGGATTGAAAGTTTCTTTTTCCTACTCACTTTATTCCCAAGTAGATCAAGATTCCTTTCTGATGGCAGCTCTAGATTTTCAACTTTTTACTGTTCTCATGTGGTAGACAGCGTGATGGAGGCAGAGAGAATCTTGCAGCCTCGCTGCTTGTTTTCTTCAAATTCTAGGCATTAATTGTTGAAGGCAAGTTCCCTTTTCTTAGTAGCTGGATTTTCCCACTATTCTAAAGCATAGATTTTGATGATGCATATCCTAAAAGTTCAAATCTATTAACAAAGTGGTCTGTGTATTATTTAAGGCATAAATCCTGACATCCAGGATAGGATCATAAATACTACAGACAAAGGTTTTTGGTTTTGAACTGAGCTAACAAGTGGCTTACCTCACGGAGTTAAATGTATTAAAATGCAAGATACGCTCCTCAACCACCCACAGCCTAAACTCACAGGATTTTATCTTGCTAGATCCATTAGGGTTTTTGTTTTTGTTGTAGTCCTGATCAGCAAAGGGAAGATAACAGCACCATTGCAGGAGAACGTTTAAACAAAATCACAGTTCTAAGGGGTTTTGCTCTGATGATGGATGGGTTATTCCCATGGTTTCATCTTTTTCCCTTTTAAATCCATGCTCTGGGCCAGAGCAGAAAGTTGCTGGAATTATTACCTATTGTTTCCCCCTTCGAGGCTTAATTATGAGTGCAGATTACTCTCAGCAGAGATTCTCCTCGCATCATATGAAATTTCACAATGATCTCCTAACATGGACTTATCATTCCTCTTCACTTTACTTGAGCAAATGAGAGCTGGAAATTGAGACAATAATTCTCAAAAACAAACATTTTATTTTATTCAGCACTATTAGAGTTAGTTTGGTTATTACAGTTATTTTTTAAAATATTTTTTATTTAAAAATATATTAAAATAACATTTTTTATTTTTAAAATAATAATTTAAAAACAATTAAAATTTTAATTTTAAAAAAATTCATTTATTTTTTTTCAAAAATACTTTTACACCACAAAAACATAGAATTACGTGATAATTTTATAAATTTAAATATGATTAACATGTATTCTTTAAGAATATTATTTCATTTTTAAAGGAAAGATGATCTACAATGAATACATAATTAGCGGAACCTTCTACGATATCAATTGAGTTCCAAAATATAAAAAGTTTAATAGAGTTTGTGATTGAGTTTTAATCTGTTCGTTGTTAAAAAAATTTAAAATATTTGCTTTAAAATATTTTTAAATTGTTTTAATATATTAATAACAAAAATAAATATTAAAAAATAAAATAAAACATTATTTTAATACATTTCCTAACCTTAAAAAAAATGATTATCACACTCCTAACCATCCTTTTAATCTCGTAAGGTTAGATTTGAAGGTTGAGAACTGAGATTAGAATTGTAGCAACCCGGAACGCTTATCCTGTTTTCCAAGTTTTCATATATTTCATCCCTCACCACCAAAACCTTGATATCGCAATTCAGATTTTCATGTTCATTTCAAGGATCCTACAAGTAACAAATCAATCCTACTTTCTTCCTGCATTTGTACAATTTCTAATCTAACATGCATGCCTTAACGTTAATTGTCTCCCATTAAAAAAAAAAAAACCAATTCTTTAGAATTCAGATCAACCGGGAAGGAGTGGATTATGAACAGAATCTTACAAATTACTGAATTATTAGTTCTTCAGTTATCCACGTACCAAAACAAATTAAACCACCACATAGAGAGGAATTTTAGGGAATTAGAAGATTTTCTAATACAACAATCAAAACTCGGTTCCCTTCGTATCCCGAGTTCCGAGTTCCCAGTTCTGAGTTCCATCTGTTCCGAGTTTCAGAGAGTCTAGGTTACAGTCTTAACTCTTCTATTACAGCTAAGCTAATGAAAACTACATGAAGTTCACTAAAGTTTTGCATTTGCATCAGAACACGAATAAATATAACTGAAAATGCCAAAATTTATTGATAAATACTATAGGAAAGTTTTGCCTTTGGACAGCTGTGATATCGTTAAGAGCTTTGAAAAGAATTGGTATCTCCATTGTTTTGTCACGATGAATCCTTTCTTTACACAGCAGCTCATTTGCTGGCACCATGCTTAAAAGGAACACGCCCATTTTGATTCTTCAATTCATCTCCAGCAACGAGAAAGAATGCGGTGTGCCTGAAGAGCAGAAGAATGTACACAATCTCTCATCACCATGAAGGAAAATAAATGACGAGAACTCTAATGCTATTTGAGATGGGTTTAATTAGAATTGGCAAAGAAGTAATTTGGTGGAGTTCATGCCTGAAAAAGTTCATCATTTTGATTTTTGAGTCGTCGTCGATATCTGAGGTGCTGTCCACTGCCTTCTCCATGTGATGCAACCACCTCTCTGCAGCTTGGTGTGTGACAGGAAATGGTCGATGGCGTCCAATTAGAGCAGGATGACCTGCCAAAGTCAAAGGGAAAGATGGTTATTAGACAAGGTTGTTACATGTTATTCTGCATGAACAAAAGTAGTATCAAATCATCCACACCAAAGCAACTTAACATAATGTTTTCTTCTTTCTAAGCCTTGAAGGAAAAGCAAACTGACAACCATAAACTCTAAGTATCCTCATAGAAACAATCCTCTCCAACGGTTTATAAATGCAAACGCATCCCCCGAAGACCTCAAACCAGATGGAATAACTTTGAAACTGATCTATATGAACTTCCTTAGCAAACCTGGCACAGAATAGCCCACGCTGATAATTCGAA
The DNA here is from genome assembly GCA_018804465.1 of Populus tomentosa. NCBI lineage: Eukaryota > Viridiplantae > Streptophyta > Magnoliopsida > Malpighiales > Salicaceae > Populus > Populus tomentosa. Next base: position 21,087,355 of record CM031979.1, read on the forward strand.
CCTCTTTGAATTAACAGCAAGGAGGCCAACTTATGCTCATAACTTGCGCTTAGCAACACAACATACCCACTCCACCAGGTTTTACTCCACAACAGTTTCAGTGAACGCATTATTTCATTAATTATTGAACTAGAGAGCAATCAACTAAAACATATAGAGAACAAGCTCATTTCTATCATCACGTAAAGAAATTGATTAGTCCAGTGGATTAATCTTTATCATCATATTGAATCCTAACCTTGAATCTATATTAAAGACAAAATCCTGAGGATTCCTCCACCATTATCATTTAATTGCTAATAATTACCAAAAATTAACCCTTTTAAAACCATACACAAGCAGAAATTCTTCAAAAAAAAAAAAAAACAGCAATTTATCATAAAAAAATTGAAGCCACAAAAACCAAAAATCTTATGTACTTGAAAAAACATACCTTTCCTTTGAGAAAACAAAGGAGGCCCTCCCATTCTCTGCACAAAAAACTCATACTGATTCTGAATGGCTTCTTCTTTCTTAGAATTCACAAATATGGATCTAAACCACTCCTCTTCATCATCATAAACCCTAAAAACAAAAACCCATTAACAAAAAAACACAAAAACCACTTTAATCCAACAAAAAATACTCACCTGTTATAAAAATTTGTGGAGAGGTTGATGAAAGTTTGAAGGCCAAGCTTTTGAAACAAGTTAGTGTTGTCAATAGCAAACGCATCAGCAGAGTCAACTCCACTCCACTCGGAGGCTTTCTCTTGCAATGACTGCATTGCTCCCGTTTAACTGAGTTGATTTATGGAGTCTGGTCTCTGGTTTTTTATGCTTGCGAGGATTGTACTTCATATGTATATAGGAGCCGGCTTGTGGCCGTCGCGTGGTTTCAACGCTCATTTTTATTTGGAGAAGAAGGCAATTGGACATGTGGCGATTTTTGGTTGGATGGGGGAGTGGGAAGGATGAAAAACTATGGGAGGATGATTCTTCTTCCCCTTGTTTTGAAATTGGAATGGGACCATGGAGACGATTGACCAAATGGTGTCACGGTGGTGTTATGTTGTTGACATTTTTTTATTTTTAATTTTTAATTTTTTTAGATGATAATTATATCCAATTCTATGGGTATCTGCTTTTTTTTACTTGAATGAGGATGAATACGAAGGAATTTTTTTTTTTTTTATATGAAATGAAAGTGAAAATAGGTAAAAATATTTTATTTGTTCATAAAATAGAGATGGATAGAGCACTTATAGAGTGTGTTTGTTTTTAAAATAGTTTTTGTGATTATGATTTTTAAAAAATATGATTAGTTAGATTTAGATGTGTGTTTGATAAAAATTATGGCTGAAGTTTATGTGTGGCAAAAAATATATATAAAATATTTAGTAGTTATATAGTTATGGTTACTTTTCAAAGTGTTTTTTTAAAAAAAACGTATCATAATAATTTTTTTATTTTAAAAAAATTATTTTAGATATCAGTGCATCAAAATGATCTGAAAACATAAAAAAAAATTAATTTAAAGTAAAACAAATAATTTTTTTCAAAAATGCTTTTGAAACGCAAAATCAAACAGAGTTTTACGAAACTCGATTACAAAAACATGTAAAAACTACTTTTTAAAAACTGTGTTTCAAACTTAATTTTTTAATAAATCCCACAATAAAAAACACAGTTTGATACATTATCAAACACTTTACTGTAATTCTTACACCATAAACACAAGAGTTGCATGTACACAAATGCAACCTGTATCTACTACATTTAGTTATATTATTATACATTTAAAACAATTTATAGTTTTGTATATTTATTGATTTTGTTTAATACTTATAGAATAATTTATTTATTTTACGATCCATATATTTTACTTAATAGTTATAAAAAAATAAAATTACATGGACATCTCTTGTAAGTTTGTTTTTACGAAAAAGTGTAAAAGATTAAAAATTATCTCTTTTATTGAAATGTAACTAATTATAAAGATCGAGAGATTTAAACAGTGTTTGGATATATTAATAATAAAAATAAATACAACATATTTTTTACATTTTAAAATTTAAAATGCATTTTTTAGTAATTTTTTAAAGATATATTTATTTTATATTAACATGTGAGGCAGAGACGTCTTTATTTTTGCATTACGTACATTTCAATAGTTTTTGTCCCAACTCTAAGCAACACATCGCATTTTTTTAAGCTTTAACGTTATGTGATCACATATCAAAAAAAAAAAAAAACAAGATACAATTCTACACATGTTTCAAGGAAAGGTAAAAAAAAAAACTTCTGATGGAGCTTTACAGAAAAAGACCTGATCGGATACCATAGACTCCTCTCTTTTTTTCCCCTTACATATAAAGATTTAATTATTGGAATGTATTATGCTACATACTGGATAAATTTTTTTAATTATAAAAAAAATTATCTACGTGTTACTAATATATTTTATAGTAGAAAAAACAAAATTATATGAGAATTAATATAGTATGACTTATTCTTCTTAATTAGTCTAAAGACAATTAAATGATGAATGAAAATATAGTTTAATTCAAAATAAATATTTAAAATGATATTTATTTTATAAAATTTAAGATAATAATATATCGGATCGATTTGAATTAATCTGGTTAACTTGTCAATCTCTATATCGAGTCATAAAATTAAGATAATCCAATAAAAAATAAAATATTAAACTTAATTTTAAATAAAATCAATATTGAAAAATAAATTTAAAAAAATTTAATTAAAATAATAAAAAAAAAACTTGAGATTTTCGGTATGTTCGTGAATCTAAAATGACCTCAATAAACATAAATTAAAAAAAATATAAAAGTTTAATCCTTAATAAATATAATGTTAAAAAAATTTAAAACATATATTAAAAATAAAAATTAAAGATAATATATTATTTAAAAAAATAGTATTTTGTGTGAAAATATATAATAACTTCCCGTTCTCATTTAGTTTATTTTTAAATTTTAGTAAATTCGACTGATGTGGCCCAATTTAGATCCAATTCAATTGAAAGATTAAAACTAGGGTCCAACAACCCAAGCCCAAGTATCTAAGGAAATCATTAATGAACCGCGGAAGAAACACACCCGGCAGTTGAGGACGACATGAACAAACAAATAAATTAGCGCAAAGCCTTCTTGTAATTTTACAGAACCCTAACCCTAACAACCCCCTCTTTCCCACCCGTACACTTCTTACATCGTATTCGTACATCTTTCCCACGATCATCACAAGCAAAGCCTAATTAGATTTCATAAGCTGCCACTGTAAAGTCAAATTCCCTAACTTTCCTGGAATTCAGGATTTTTTTGTGTTGCAGAGGGAAATCTTGATTGCTTGAATGGTAGCAGCAGTTGTCGATATCGAAAGGATGGAGAAGCAGCAGCGTGTCAGAAAACGGCCAAGATTCGCGTGGGACGTAGGCCCCGCACAACCAGAGGTTTATTTTTTTTTCGGAGATCTGGGGGATTGGGATAATGAGAGATCTTGCAAATCACGCCTGGTACAGGGAGATTGACTTGGGGTTAAAATTGGTGTTGGTTTTTGTTATTTGTAGGAACGGGCTCCAGTGGTGGCTCGAAATGAGGGGATGGCGGCTAGGTATGTGTCCCCGCCGAGAAGGGAGGATGATCGTGAAGGACATTATATGTTTAATCTCGGCGAGAATTTGACTCCTAGATGTAAGCTTTTCCTCAAATTTATTATTTGCGATTTTAAAATCTGATTGGGAAATCTCAAAATTTGGAATTTTTTAATAATATCCTCCTGTTTTAAGGAAAAGAAAAGGGAATCTCAAGAAGAGATCGAGAAGAAAAAAAAAAAAAAGGAACTGAAACTGAAACTGAACTTTTTTTTGGAACAGATCCAGTGGGGAAAAACATTTGAAATTCATAAATTATATGTACTAAGTTTTTATAAAAGCTCATGTGAAGTGTTTTGTTAGTTAAGAGTCATGCAATGTTTTAATTGCGTTCTTTGTGCAAAACATTGGCCCAGTCTCTGATCAGGAACTTCTTGCACTGTTTGGCAGATAAAATACTGAGCAAAATGGGTGAAGGTTAGCTGTCAAGCGTCTTGCTATCTACAAGATGTTAAATTTTTGTGATTCTGCTTGTGCCATTCAGCAAATTGCTAGTATTGTAGGCACTTTTGGGCGAGTTTTGGAATGTTGGGATCGCCAAACACGAGAGTATGTGGCAATCAAGGTAGTACGTAGCATTCACAAGTATCGTGATGCAGCAATGATTGAAGTCGATATACTTCAGCGTGTTGCCAAGAATGAAAAAGCCAGCTCACGGTATATGTTTTATGAGTTTCTGCTGAGAGAAAAGTTGCTTGCATGTCTTCAGTCTTCAGTCTTCACCCATCACACGGCATGTTCTCATGCTCCTGCTTGTTGATTCCTCTATGCAGATGTGTTCAGATTCGGAACTGGTTTGATTACCGCAATCACATTTGTATTGTAAGTGTTCCAATTAAATCCCTGTTATAAGCTATTCCGTTTCTCATACTGTATTTTATAGGAAGATGGTGTTGGATTCACTGGCTAACCATCCTTTCAAATGATGAAAGAAGTGGCTGGAAACTAAGCCTTAGATTTATTTGTCTTATTTTCTGTGCATTTTTTTATGTTGCTTATGTCCAAATGTGAATCCTTCGAACTTTTTGGTGTTCAAAATTTGACCAATTTATCACTAATATATATTCAGAACATGTAACTTATCATCAGTCAATTATGATGGTTTAGCATCAATTTGTCTGCATGGACTTCATTCATGAAAGTGGGAACTAAACAGAAAACTTCCTTTGAATGGATTTTTAATGGTGTTACCAGGTATTTGAGAAGCTTGGACCGAGTTTGTTTGATTTTCTAAAGAGAAATAAATACAGCCCATTCCCTGTGGATCTTGTTCGGGAATTTGGACGTCAGCTTTTGGAATCTGTAGCATGTGTGTGGATTGTTCTTGGCTCTTGTTTTGTTACTTTCCTTATATTTCTTAACCAATCACCCAGATCTGTTTCTTGGCCTGTTTTGTTTATTCAGGGCTAGCAAGGGATCTCTGATTCTTTTTTACCCCTTGTGTAATGTTTTTATTTTCCATGACTTGTCATATTTGGCAGATATGCATGATTTACGCTTAATTCACACTGACCTGAAGCCAGAAAATATACTTCTTGTGTCTTCTGAATATATAAAGCTTCCAGGCTCCAAGGTATTTGGCCTTTCACAATTGAAAAATAATACCATTTAAGATTTGGGTTTAGGCTTGGTTATAACCTTAAAAATGATTGAAATGGTACAGAGGAGTTCTTCAGATGAAATGCACTTCAGGTGCTTGCCAAAGTCAAGTTCCATTAAGCTGATTGATTTTGGTAGTACTGCATTTGATAATCAGAACCATAGCTCCATTGTTTCAACGAGACATTACAGAGCCCCTGAGGTCATTCTAGGTAACGAGTTACTGTGTTGGCAAATGAGAATGTGTTTCCCTCTTTGGTTGCTTCTACATGTGTTGACTTCTCATGGAAGGTACAAAAAAAACTTGGTGGTTGGTAGAGGGATATGGGTGTAGGAATTTGCTTAGATGTTTCAGAAGTGGGTTGAGAATCTGGACAATAGGTCACAGAAATGTTCTTTTCAGATCAGACACTCAACTCATTAAAAAAAAAAATTCTTAGATTGACATTAATAGTTTCTTTTTTCATTTCTTTCTAGAACCTTACATCATCTGTTTCAACTTGTTTGTGTAGAGGACTGTTTATCTGATGATACATTCAATGTGTTATGTTTTCCCCCAGACATCTGTAGTGGGAAAATTTATTACAGATTCTACTGATGTGCATAGTTTTAGAGAAATTTAAAGGTTGAATTTGTAATGGATGTGTTTTCCATGGAACTTTTGGATTTGTTTTTTCATTCTCTCTGCATGGCCTTCTTATATCCCATGTTTACCATTCCCTTGTTTTGTTTTTCTCTTTTAGAGAGACTAATAAACCATAGTTGTCAAAGTGCAGGTTTTCTATTCTTCCTTTTCTCTAGCAATTCCTCCCACCAAAATGCTTACACTTGAAATTTGGAAGTTTTTGATCGATGTATGATAAATTTCCTTTGAATAGTTAAAAATACAAAAAAAAAAACAAGAAACTAATATATACATAAACAGGCACAAAGGATTTCATTGTGGAATCACCAGCTGGGAAATTCAAGCCTATATGGTTCTATTACAAACTTCAAGTGATGCCTTTGCTCGTCTCTTATATCTCAAAATTAGTTCATGAGTGTGAAATCATTTGTGCTTGATTAATGTAGTTTTGTTTTGTTTGTTCTTCCTACCTAAATGTGCTTTTGTGATGAAGATTTCTCTGAAATTTAACTGCCTGCGGATTGCACTATTCTATAATTAAATCTTATTTCCTAACTTGCTGCATACATTTTCATTGCAGGTCTAGGTTGGTCCTATCCATGTGACTTGTGGAGCATTGGTTGTATACTAGTTGAGTTATGCTCGGTTAGTCCTGCTTGTCTCGTGTTGTATGAGAACCTTGCTTTGATTCTGAATTTCTTATCAGAAATACTTAAATTTGTGGGAAAATTTATGCAGGGCGAAGCTCTATTCCAGACACACGAGAACTTGGAACATTTAGCTATGATGGAGAGGGTATTGGGACCTCTGCCAGAGCACATGATTCTTAAGGCTAAGTAAGTTCCTTTCTAATATTTGAGGGAGAAACCTGGTTGAGTGGATTAAATTGATTTAGTCCAGTTTTTGGGATAATTTCTATTGTTTTCCCAGTTCTTTTTTCTCATGATCCATGTCTTCCCTATGCATTACTCCCATAATGTTTGAGCAACCATTAATGAATATAGAATTCTCTTCCAATTTCACTGAAATTCCATCCACTTTTGTTACATGCAGTCGTGGAGCTGAGAAATATTTTCGGAGAGGATCTAGGTTGAATTGGCCTGAAGGAGCAGTTTCTAGGGAAAGTATCAGAGCTGTGAAGAAGCTTGATCGACTAAAGGTGATTTCCATTTTTTCTGTTTTGGATTTCATTTTTAGACCATGGATATTGATTATTGATGATCTTGATATTGTATTTTATTGATGAACAACACAGCTTATGATATCTCAAAACGTAGACAGCTCAAGATCTTCACTCATTGACCTGCTGCATGGTTTGTTAAAATATGATCCATCTGAACGTCTTACAGCTTGGCAAGCTCTTAATCATCCGTTCTTCAAGTGTCCAACTTAAGCTACTGCACTTCAAAGCAAATCTATGGTTGTGCTGGTTTTGACGTGAATGGCTGTCTTTGACCATGAGTTATTGTATCTCCTTGTACATGTACAATTTAAATCAATGGAAATCCCTTTTTTCTTTCGACTCTCCTCTCAGTTGAATGGAACCCTGATTTTGGATAACATGGCATTGCATAGTACCGAGCATAAAGCTAATAACTAACGAAGATTTGGCGAGGCGGTTGTTTCTTTGGGGGTCAAGATTTTATCTTGTTCATTGTACAAAGAAGGATGATTTGTCAAAGTCAAGACTGTTTGGCTGAGGTTTAGACGAAAGAATTTCAGTTGCATTTGGTGGTAATGACTAGGACAGAAGGTGTACAATAATAGCTGTGATGAGCTCGAGCCTCCAACTCAACTTATTCGTTACCTTGATAAAAATGGAGATGAAGAACCTTCAAAAGCTTGTTTCAACATTTTAAAGCACCCAAGTCTTCAACAAATAACAGTGCTGTTGCTCGCACGCCAGGAGACTCCTTGCTCAACAGTGAAAGGGGGGAGAAGCTACGCCTGAAGATCCCTTGCTTCCAAATTGTATGCTTGCTCATCTCTCCATGAAGTCAATTACATGTTTTTTCCATATTGTAATTTGTATCATATCCTCCCTCTCTTTCCTGGCTGCCAGAAGCTAATTTTACAGCAGCATCAAAGGAGCCCTCTTAAGAGGGATTTCCAAGCCCAAAATGGTATGAAATCTTAGGAGGGTAAGATGACTGTAATACAAAATCACCAGTAATCTCTGCAAGAGCACAAACCATCCTCAAACCTGTGAAATCTATTTGCATCTCTCACCACAAATACTACTCTCAAGATCTTCGATAAACCCTTTATGAACTCATGACAATCCCCACAAACTCTCAAGTTTTTGAATACACGAATCACCTTTCTCCCCTCTTCTGAACCCCCACAGACCAATGCCAACCCTATTGCCAACTTCTCACTATGAACTCGTAAGTTCTCCATCTTTGACTCTTCTTCCACATCGTGTAATGCATATTTAACCCCGTAAACATAACCTAACTCTTCTTTCATCCTCCTCTCCATTTCTTTCAAGATTTCATGTATTTTCTCTGTGAGGGGATGCGTATCATCTCCGCCATAGAAGAAGTGAACCTCCTTGTCAATCTCTACCCAACTACGTCCTGCCTCTTTCTTTAACTTCTTTGACTTCACCAATTCTCTTATTCTCTCACATTCTTTCCAATAGCCTGCATCAGCATAAATGTTGGACATCATCACATAATTAACAGGATTTTCACTGTCTAACCTCAAAAGAATGCCACCTACTTCTTTCCCCAATTCCAAGTCTCCATGTACTCTGCAAGCACTTAGCAATGTCTGCCATATCCCTACATTTGCCTCTAGAGGCATGCTGTCGACGAGGTTCTTAGCTTCTTTTAAGCGCCCAGCTCGGCCAAGGAGATCAACCATGCATGCATAATGCTCTACTCTAGCTTTGATCCCATGGTAGCTGCATAACCTTGAGAAGTATTCTTGACCTTTCTCTACTAGTCCCGAATGGCTACAGCCTAAGAGCACTGCCAAGTAAGTCACATCATCAGGCTGAGTACTGTCTAATTGCATTTCATCAAAGAGACGAATTGCCTCTTTGCCGAGACCATGCTTTCCATATCCAGTGATCATAACTGTCCAAGAAATCACATTTCTAGCAGGCATTTCACTGAAAAGTCTCTCTGCCTCATTTATCATTCCACACTTCAGATACATATCCAAAATTGAGTTGCATACTGAGGTGTCTACACCAGAGGGGACTTTAATTGCAAATGCATGCATTTGCTTGCCTTGCTGAACAAGTGCAAAATCAGCGAACACGCCCATCATACTTGACAGAATAAACCCATCAACTTGAATGCTGCTCTCTCTAAGCTGCCTAAACAAGTCCATGAACTCTGCTAAGTTTCCTTCTTGAGCGTAACCAAGAATAAGTGCCGTCCATGATATCACATGTTTCTCTTCAATATGACTAAACACTCTTCTCGCCATGAACAACTTCCCACATTTCACATATAAATCAATGAGAGCACCAGCAACAGCAGTATTAACAGAATACAAGAAACCACCAGTAATCAAGAAAGCATGAATTTGGTTTCCTTCTTTGATTGCACCAAGATCACTGCAAGCTTTCAACGTGCTTGTAAACGTGAATTCATCGAGGAATCCCCCAACTTCTTGCATTTTTTGAAACAAAACTAGAGCTTTCTCACAGAATCCTGCAACAGTATATCCTGCTATCATAGCATTCCAACTTATAAGGTTCCTTACAGGCATAACTTCAAACATACAGGCAGCTTCATTGATTCTTCCACATTTTGAGTACATGTCAATGATAGAATTCCCTACCACATTCACCATATCAAATCCAGTTTTCACACAAATATCATGAATTTGTCTCCCAATATCTAGGCCATTCAACAAACCACAGGCTTTAAGATTCGTTGAAAAGGTGAAATCATTCGGTTTCACACCCGATAAGCCCATTTTGGAGAATAGTAATAATGACTCTAGCGGGTTCCCATTTTGTATGTGCCCGCACATAAGAGCCGTCCAAGAAACCACATTTCTTTTGAGCATTCTATCAAACACATCACAAGCAACACCTAGTCTACCGCATTTTCCATACATAACTATTAGATCATTGCTTAACATCAAGTCAAAACCAAACCCCATTTTCACTAAAGCTCCATGTACTTGCATTCCTTGATCAAGTAACAAACTTTTTGAACAAAACCGCAAAAAGTTTGCAAATTTCTGCCTCTCATTTAACACTGAAAACAACCCCCTATTCATTGATTACCAAGAACACCGAAAGCAATGGCAACAAGAATTGGTGGCTTGAAAATCAGAGAACTAGAGAATTTATTTGTGCACATTTTGCAGAACTGAAAAGACATTGTAGAGTTGAAGAGTATCCATGCTCACGTTATCAAGTACTAACTTTCACAGAGCAACTTCTTGGTGACAAAAATGGTAGATGTGTGTGATAAAAGTGAGGATCTTGGTGACGCAACCTTGCTGTTTAAGCAAGCGAAGGAATCAAATGAGTATTTATACAATGCAATGATAAGAGCCTACGCACACAATGAAGTGTACAGGGGAGATATCACATTACATAAGGAAATGCTAAAACTAAGGCGGTGCATCATACTTTTAATTTTTTTTATTATTATTGATTTAATATGTTTGTATAAAAAAATATTTTAATATATTTTAAAATAAAAAACAATAATAGAAACCCACAAAGTGAAGACCATTTGTTATGATCCAGTTCAGGGCTTGTTTGTTATAAACAGGGTAAGCAAGCCCATGCCCATTTATGCAAGTTTGAGAAGTCTAATTTACCATAGAGAATGAATTCGAGGTGTTATAATTTATTACATGGACTCGAGGTGTTTGATGGAATGATTGAAAGAGATTCGATTTCATGGAATGGTATCTTTTCCGGGAATGCTAGATTGGGTCATATAGAAAGGCGAGAGCTTCGTTTGATTCAATCCCTTATAGGACTCTACAGTATCTTGGACAGCAACGATATCCGGGGTACTCGTGCTCAAATGCAAATTGTGGGCATCGAGCCGGATAACATTAGCATTATTTCTGCTTCGCCGGCGAGTGGGCAGCCAGAAGCTCTTGGGGTTGAACGGGATACACGTGTATTGTGATAGAAATGGGTTGTTCAGGAAGACTTCTCTATGTAATGCTCATATTGAAATGTACGAAAAATGTGGCTGCATTGGTCAAGCTTGCCAATCTTTCGATCAAATGTACAGGAGGGGTGTGATTTCTTGGAGTGCCATCATCAGAAAAATTCACAAAGGGTGTTTTTACTTTCTAACGTGGTTTGGAAAAGAATTTGGCAAATTATCTCCGATAATTTTTTTAAAAAATAAATAGCACAGTTTGATAAGAATCATGGAAAGTGCACATTTTAAATAAATTATTAAAATAAACTGACACAAATTTTAAATATAAGAGGAAAAAATTAAAACAATTATAGAAAATATCACCAACAATACCAAAGTGAGTCGTATACGCGGCCGAAAGCACCTCTTCTCTTCTCGGTGAAATTTATGCTCAAGATATCGCTCTTCTCCAACTGTAATTTTTTAAAAAATCACAGCTAAACCATGCTATTTTCTATATATATATATATATATATATATATATATATATATATATATATATAAATTGTCTTTGCCAAACTTTGTTTTTAAAGTGTGCTGTTTTTTAAAAAAATTGGCAATTCAGGGGAGAGCTCGCGCAGCAATTGCAGTGTTTGAAAGAATGAAGCAAGTGGTAAGCACACAAATAAAAACATAATAAATTTATTTGGAAACCAAAGATTGTTCCAGAGAAAATGAACTGATGCATGTCAAAACAAATAACATATAGAATCAATTAGCTAAATTAAAAGACCAAGGAAAGGCCGCAAATGACCATTACGGCATGCACAGTACAATACTGCATCAGTTTCCTTCCGAACTTGTTTTTGCATTTTAAAAATATTAAAAAATAAATAAATTTTTTTATTTTTTTACTTTAAATTAATATATTTTTTATATTTTAATTTACTAATATTAAAATATATTTTTTAATAATAAACACTTTAAAAAATAACATTACGACACTCTCACGCAGGCATACGCATGAATCACCAAGCTACCTTCAAAGCTTCGCTTGCTTGTTCAGTCCAATCAGTTCCACCAGTTGAAGGGATCTTGTTCTCTGCTTCTACATCCCCTTTAAAAGCTCTTTGATTATTGAAGAGAACAAGCGTTACATTGTTTAGCAGAACTAGATAAAGAGGCCTGAAATTAATAATGCTACTTATCAAGTTGCTGCCCAGCAGAGGAAATCCTAGATGCGATAAGACAGCCAAAAGGGCCACAACTACAGAACAACGAAGATGGGATTTCTCTGATGCTGCAATGGCAGAGGTTATTTGATTTGGAGTCACAGAACTACTAATCCATCGTCGTGGTTTTAAGTTTTGCTCTGTTCCTGAAGTAGACCTAGATGGTTTGGCCAAAGATGATTCTACTTTACTGCTTGTTTCCGCAGAGGAAGCTATTGATGCTTCCGCAGCTGTGGCAAATTAGCGTGAAGATGGTTTAACAGTGCTCCCACCATGTCCAGCAGCAATGGTGGTCGGTTCATGATCATCTTTTCTATCAGCAGAATATGCTAGATTGCCTCAAATACCTCCACCCCTCAGCAAACGAAAATGCTATAAAAAGCATGCAAGCCATAGATTGCCTCAAGTACCAGCACCCCTCAACAAACGAAAATGCCATGAAAAACATCCAAGCCATGGATCGCGCCTCAAATACCTCCACCCCTCAACAAACGAAAATGCTAACAAAAACATGCAAGCCATGGATAAGAAAGCATAGTAACTTTACATGGTAAAGACATTTTCTTTTAGCCACACCATCTCTCCTCTTTCAGAAGAGGAAAGATGCCCAATGACTTGTTTGGGCCGCTCGGAAATAGGGCTGCGTCATTATCTGCCTATAATGAAAACATAAAAAACAAACACAGCCTTACAGTTCTTGTAGGGTCTCAAAACTCCTATAAACTAACATGAGAAGGTGAGAGAGAGTAGGGGTACCGTACCGGTGATTTTATTGGAGAGATGAAGAGGTGGGTCCTGGGAATTCAACGGTTGAGATGGATTACCGGGTGGGAGGGCATGGATCTGACAGGTGATGAGAGCTAGTCGGTCGATCCTCTATCAACGTTCTTTCCCCTTCTTGATTCTCCGGGAGTGGATGCCATTCTTCGCGCTTTTTCGGTAATAATGCTTGCCTTTATTTTATATTCATTTTTTTAATTGAATTGGGTCGAATCAAGTAAACTTTCTTGTATTGGGCCTGCGAACTTAAGCTTTCGAGCTATGAAAATCTTGTGATTTTTGTTTTAAAAATCTAAAAAGAAAATTGTTAATCTCTATAAATCTGACTTGATGGGTTGGCATACGAAATTATTGACTAAGAGATTGACTTCAATTTTTTTTTTGTCGTTGACCCTACATCTTTTTTAAAGTCATGTATGAGGTTTAAGGTTTGTAATTGTCTTTTTTAATAAATACAGGGATTAAATATATATTTTTATTATTATAGAAATATAGTGATATTTTAATCACTTAAATAAACACTTCATTAATAAAAATTGATTTCATATAATTTTTAATTTAAATAAAAATAATTATTGGATAATATTAATTTATAATCAAACTCGATTTAAACTCAATTAATTTAATGTTAAAAATTCAAAAATATATATAATATTATTTTAAAAAAATAATTTTCATATGATCTAGATAAATTTTTTATATTTAAAGCATTTTTAATTTAAGTTATAATATAACACGACTAGGTCAACTAGCTAAAAGAAACTAAAAGGGGTAGAATATTTATTGTGTAATTTTTTATTTTAGTTATTATTATTATGAATTATAATAGTAAAATGAAGATTTTACCATTTTAAACATAACACAAGTGGTTTTGGAAGAGGGGGGTATAATAGTTTTTTTGTTGTTGATATGCCCTTGAAGGAAAAATAAATAAACATTGATTGGTAGGGGTACTTTTGACTTTTTACATTTTAGTTACATAATAAAATTACCACGATACCTTTAAGTCATTATCGGCTTTGGCTTGTGTCAATGAGTGTTCTTGTCTTTTTATTTAGTTTTTTTTTTATATATATATATAGTTATCCAGTTTGATCAGAGATAATTTAATTTATTGCATAAATAAAATATTATTTCATCTTGAAAAAAAACGATTGTGCTTAGGAATGACATGGACGAGAATGGGTTCTCCTGTGGTTTACAAACGGAGTGTGCGACGACCAAACTCCAGCCTCCACAACGGCATTTTAATCCTCACAACATCACCTAAATGGCCAAAATATATTGGGTTTTGTACTGATGATCGTTACCTTTTTTTTTCTTCCTTCTTTCCTCTTTTTTTCTTGGTTTGAAAGCCAGCCTCTGCATGTTTTTAGCAAACCTTTGATTTATTTTTATTTTAGTTATAGTTCTTATTATTTTATTGCTATTTGTTTTATTTTAAATTATTCATAGATTTAAAATTTTTTACAATTAAATTTTCTTTTGTTTTTTTCACCTCTTAGATTTGGTTCTCGTTATTTTTATTTTGATTTTTTTAATTACTATTTTAATTAAATTATTTTTTCAATTGCATCCCATAATATTTTATATCATTCTCTTAATTGAATAATTTTTTCAATTGCATCCTCCATTATTTTATATCATTCTCTTAATTGATTTTTCTTTTCAATTACATCCCTCAATATTTAACTTCATTTTATTTTATCTTATATTTGATTTTTATTTTTTTTATTACTATTTATTTTGTTTTTAATCCTTTCTTGTCGAAACTTTCTTTTTTAACCCTTCATTATTTTATTAATCGAGATTTTGTTAATTTTTAAGATCATGGGTTTGAAAGATTGAACGAATTTGGTTTAAATCTTCTTTTTTTTTCAAGTACTTTCTTACAAATGATTTTTGCCCATACCATTCTTCTATGGGTTGATTACAATCTCATGTGTTTTGGCCATAAATTTTGGACATCACCAATCTAGTATATTATTCTATATAAGAATATTAACATGGAAATAGTCATGTTAATTGGAAAAATATCGATAACAACTACATAAAAGTGATGTCGGTGTTGATTAATAGCTGGCTAATCCAGCATAGATACATGGCTTGACAATCTAATCTTCTTTCCCTTTTTTTTTCGGCTGCAATCAGCTTGACGGATTGCAGAGAAGGGGAATAATATTAATATGCAAGTTGCTCTAAAAACATCGAGCGAACCACTTCTCTGCCAGCAGAAATGTATCAGTATTATTTTTCTGGTGTGGGACTCTTGACAAATTTAAATTATCCATCGCCTGGTCAAATGGTTTTTGTGCAAACAGCCTTCGGATTTCAACATCATTATATCGAAAGGCTGCATCGCTAATAAAGATTTTAGAAATTAAAAAAACAGACTCAAATAAAGAATTATGTTTTTTCTTTTTCTCCAAAAACTCATCTGACTTCTTTTAAAGTAAAGTCACAGAGTAATAAGCGTCCTATGTCAACACATCATGAAAGCAATCTGCTCCATGGATGGGAGAAAAGGGAGACAGATGAGTACTGAAATGAGCTGGATGCTTTAACGTAGTGCAAAAGGCGTATAGTTTGAATTCTTTTCCCTTTTGTTTTGTATTGAAGCTTTTTCTTTCTCGTGGCTATTAAACCATTTTAACAGTATAATATGGTTTCCTTCTTCATGAAGGATCCTGGATTTCAAGTTTTTTTTTTGGGTTTTGTCTGCTAGAGAGTGTGGTGATTTTTGTTTTTCGATGTGTTTTCAAATTGGTTTTATTTTAAAAAATATTAAATTAATAAATTTTTTTAGTATTTTTGATGATTTTAACATGAAAAATAAAAATATTTTAATATATTTATAAATAAAAAATATTTTTAAAAAATATTATATACCATAATATCATAACACACTACTTGTGCCATGCAACAAGGGTAATTCTCCTTTATTATATAATTATTCAATAGATTATACTTATTGGAATTCGAATATATTTCATCCAAGAAAATTACCATTACATGATGACTTAATTATGTCCATTTATACTAAATATAGAGAGGTAATTAATTATGAAAAAAAAAAACTTCATTTTGCCCTTTGATATCAACTAATTTCCTCGGTAGGCATGAATTAAATTATTCAGTGAGTTCATCTTGGGTTGTTGAGCAGGCATTGAAGAGGAGTTCATGAATCATAATTATTAATTTCTAGTAAAATAAAATCATGATTTTTTAAACTCGTGCATCGAACCTTAAAATTAGTGTTTTAAAATATTTTAGATCTTAGCAAAGACGTTTACATTCTCAAAATAGATAAATACAAAATATAAACACGTTCAGATACAGTCAACCATTGGGGCTGGTGATGCTTCAAATTATTGTAAGTATATTTTTGCACTCTTTAATTATTAGCCTGTAGGTGGGTTTAAGGTAAATATAATAGCCTTTAGGGTGAACACTTTATTGTTAGGGAAAAAAAATAACAGACAGAACAAATTATTAAATTTAGATGAATTAATGTTTTGCTAAGATATTTTAAATTTCATATCCGTAATAGCGTTTGGTTAATGCATATGACAAAAAAATAAACATAAAAAAAAAGCATATTTTGTTGGAAAAAAAAACATAAAGGTAAAGCTTGGAAAATATTTTATTAAGTTTTGTTTATTTTTTTTGTTTTAAAAGTATTTTTGAAAAAAATTAATTTCTTTTTCTTTGCTTCAAATTAATATATTTTTGGTATTTTTAAATTATTTTGATATATTGATATTAAAAATAATTTTTAAAAAATAAAAAAATATATTATTTTAAAACATTTTTAAATAAAAAACACTTTAAAAAGCTATTATAAAAAAAAATATAAGATGTAAAAAATTAAATTTTACTGATTTTGACCTTAAAATTTTAAATTATTCACAAAAAAGTTATTAATGTTTTTTTAAAGCTCAGCCCTACTAATCCCCTCTCTCTTCTTGATAAAATAAAATAAATTTATATATTTAAAAAATAAATAAATAAACACAAACATATTTCTTTTCTTCTTCATCATCTCCATGGAAAAAAAAAAATACCACATCCTTACAAGCCCCCACTCAAGAATTGAACGCACTCCCCTTTCTTTTGGGTTTCGTGGTCAGGTCACCTGTCGTATACAATAAAATCCTAGAAACCTCAAGGTGACTTCCCTTGCCTCCTCCTCTACCCAAAGAATATTCCAATGCAACCAAAAAAAAAAACATTACAGAGGTATATGGGTTGCGCTAAAAACTTTCGAACAAAGATCACCATCTTAGAAATTTAGCTCGCTCGAACAAGGTCTACACCAGCAGCTTCAGGTGCTTCTCTTCTTTTTCTCATGAAATTATAGCACTATCTCTTTTATGCGTGTATGTAGAACTTGATTGTTTTCTTGTATCTTGTTCTTTATAATCTTGATTATTTACTGATGTTAGGATTCGCGTTTATTTTAATTCAGTGGGTGCTGCTGTTTTTGTTGATTCTATCCACTGAGGTGCATGGAAAGTCCATTTAAGTCGATGGCAATGAGCTCTGATCAAGACACTCGCATCCTTGCTTGTACGCATGATAGATTGAGTGGTCTTCCAGACCAAGTTATTTATCATATATTCTCCTTCCTTGGAGCTAATGATACTGCACGTCTTGGTTTAGTATCGAAAAGGTTTAAAAAACTATGCTCCTCTAGCCCTTACTTGAATTTTGTTGCGGATTTTGATTCTGGTTCTGATCATAGCTGTTTAAGAACAAGGTATACTGATTTCTGTTCTTATGTCGATAAAGTTCTGCGATCGCGCGAAAAGACTGGAGAAGGGTTAGTACGTTTGCTTGTTCATTGGTTTTGCAAGCAAAGAAGGTTTGATATTGGAGGAACTGTTGTTAGTTCATGGGTTACTGTTGCTACAAAGTGCGGTGTTGAGGAACTTGACATGCTAGTCCATGTAGATTCATTAAGAGGCTATTCTTTGCCGGATTGTGTTTATAAATGTGAATCTTTGAGGGCTTTGAAATTGAATTTGCAGATGGGAAGGTTCAGTTTTCAAATACTAGGGTTTGACTGGCTCAAGGACTTATGGCTAGATTCAGTAACAATAGGGGATAAATATTTTGGACAAAGAATTTCGGATCGGTGTAAATGTCTTAAAAGGTTAACTCTTGAGAATGTTGATGGTATCAGTGATCTCACTATGACAAGCTCATCTCTTGAAGATCTGGAAATAAGTGATTGCAGATTTCCAAATAGTTTCATTGATGGGAAATTTAACATATCTTGTTCATCTCTCAAGGTCTTGACAATATCCAGGTGCCAATTTAAAGCATTGTGGCATGTTAACCTTAATTGTCAATCGCTGAAAAATCTGACAGTCCAGGACTCTGAGTTTGGCAGATTTTTTGCTTGTAAGATAGATTGTGAGTCTCTTGAAACTCTTGAAGTCTGTGGGTCTAATTTCCTTGAAGCATGCCAACTCCTGGTTGATTGTCCATCTCTTATCCATGCCATGATTAGCAGCTGCAGGTTTGCAAATGTTTGCTTTCTGAACATCAAAAGCTCTTCCCTTGGAGGTTTAACTCTATCCGAGTGCAAATTTAGCTCCCCGGAAATTGGGTCCCAATACTCCGAGCCAAAAAAAGAGATCAAAGTAGGTGCCGGTCCCTGCAGACGCATTATTATGAAGGCTGAAAACCTTGAGACATTGACTGTAAGCTCATCAGACGCTTATTCATATGAATTTCCTTTGTCAATTTCTGCTCCTAAACTCAAGGATTTATGGTGGACTGGAGATCCCGTAGATTTTAGTTATTTGAACCAGGGCATGGTGTCGCTATTGAATGCAAGAATTCATATTAAGCCTACTTGTCGGCATAGAAGTGAGGAATCTGATCGTCGGTGCAAGCATTCAAAGAGTTTAATTTACTGTGCTGCCAAGTTCCTTCAATGTTTAAGTGAAGCCAGATTCTTGAGTATAAATACGTGGCCTATTGAGGTACTTCCTTATACTTTCTGTTCCTGCTCCTGTTTTTCTTCACATAGCATTACCTCTTTTGTTTTCTTTTTTTCAGAGGACTGACGAGCATAGGCTTTTTTGATGTTGCAGATTTTCTTTATGCAGAATGATTCTCCGATAGTTTTCAAGAAGCTACAGAACTTGGTTCTACTAACCGATGGTTCATTTGCAGACCAAATCCCAACCATAGCCTCCTTCCTCAGGGGATTGCCTAATCTTAGGAGACTAATAATAAGATGTGAACAGATATCCCATGAACTTTCTGATCCAAATGCAAGTCTTACTGAGAGCACTCTTAATCCTTGTCTCTTTTCTCCACGTCGAAACACACATTTCAGCTGTTCATCTCTTTAACATGCTCTTTTTTGCTCTGTTTTTGCAGCTGCTTAATTTGCTGGGCTTGAATTCAAGGTGCTTTAATCTGACAGGCGTCGGCCAGGATTTGAAAAACGTGAAGATAGAAGCTGTGCAGGGTCAGGCTCAGTCGTGTGTGCAGAATGCTGGGAAGAGAAGATAATTGCTTTTAGTTCAAGATTTTTTTATACAAGTATTACCAGTTGAGCTACGAGCAAATTGCCACCTTTTCTCTAATCTATTATTGAGTTTTTATCAAACCACTCTATCTGTCCTTGATACATTGAATCATCTCTCTAATCCATCGTTTTCAGTATGTTCTTTACAATCAGGCCCTTTTTTTGGGGTTCATTTTGAAGGTCAGCTTAACCTTTTGGCTATTTAATGGAAGTAACTTTCAACCTTCAGCACTGTTAAAAAAGCAATGCTGTCTCTATTTGGACGAGAGTGAGTGCTGCTTTCAAGTGATGTTCTGAACCCTGCTAACTATCAGAAACAGATTAGGATTTTTGGGAGCCTGTCAAAAAAGTAAATTTGCCCATTATTCTAGAGCTACACGGTAATTGTATCTATCTGAAAGTCCTAAAATTAGAGAAATCCCATGTTTCCAACTATCTTACTACCTTTTATTTTTCACAAGCCATTAGGAAGCTAATTATACATAAGCTATCCTTGGATACTAGAGAGGGAACATCAAAGGATTATATACAATCCCGGTTAAACAGAGAACCGATTGCATTTAAGCAGAGAAATTAACTTACATAGGTTACGAAATCTGCCAATGCCAACTTAGTGGTAGCTTTAAAACTCTCTGCGTGGCATCTTCCTCTCAAGAAATTCTAACAAAAGGCACAGGCTGCAAACTAGAGTTTGGATTCCAATATGGAATACAGGGATTAGCACATTTTCAAAACTTTCAAGATATCTTTCTGTGAAGATATTTCCTCGCTCAACAAAAACTTCAAGGAAAATCACTTGCATGTTGATCCCACTTGATAGCTTTAACTGTCACAGACCACATCTGAATTAGAAACTGGAGGCGAGTCTTCATGTCCAGATATCTCTCTGTTTGTACGTTTTGACAAAGTTTCATCATCTGAATCAAGCACATTATTAGAGTCAAGGGCAGAGTTACGAGTGGGTCTTTGTCTCAACCTACTCTTTTTACCCAAGCTTCCAGCTTCCAGGGCAGGATGGCTTGCAACTCCAGCCAGTCTTGAACTCCAACGAGAACCAAACTTCCGAGCAATGTTCTTGTCACCAAAATTTTCGTTTTCTTTGTCAGATTTGTCGGATCCACTCCCATTATCATGATCCCTTTTGCTATCATAATCATCATCATCATCCGTTTCATGAAGCTTGTCACTTTCATTTTCACTCTCTGAGAAGCTTCCCTTCTCAATATTATCTTTGGAGTCTGCACTCATGCCTGAATCACCTATTTCACCATGACTTTCTTTTGAATTTGTGCCCATATTTGAACCCCCATTAGAAGCATTTTTTTCCTGCTTAACATGTTTGCCATTGTTGCTCTTTTCTTCAATTGTTGTCCTTTTCCTGGATCATAAATTGAAGTCAGCAATGGAAAAGATCACGAATTCTCGTTCTCAATATGAGGGACAAAATGCATAAAACAAATATGTTGAAGAATTTAAGAAAAAGTTTAGCTTAGAATGTTGCAAGTATGTTTGAAATGTAGAAATGCAGTGACGACAGTAAATTTCATCAAGTCTTACTTTGTTATTTTTATAGCCTCATCAATAGCACGATCATAGTCATCTGCATATTGGATCACAAATCAAGAGGTTAATTATAAATAATTCACAATTACAATAAAGTTTCTCAGATAAAAAAATATATGTTTGAATCAAACAAGAAACTAAAGTCAACTGAAACCCAAATAACCAAGAAAATTATCATTCAGTTTGTGGCTTTTTTTTTCCATCTCATCCATGATTTGAGATCCCATTGAAGCTCAGTAACGCACTTGACAACAGGGAGGCACTTACATAATTCTAAAAATGTTCAATTGGCTCTATATGATTATTAGATATTTGATGTAGTTCAGCAAGACAGTGAAATAGAAGCAAAAGACAAACAAAAGATGATTATGCCAAAACCAGATCATGAAAATGAATACAGACAAGATAACATCATACCAAATGTATAACTGATAGGTCTACGACTGCGGCAGGAACGAGTAACCCCAGCAGTGCAGGGTCTAAAACTGTTCAGGAGCTTTTCTTGCCTTTCTTTTTGTTTGAGGGCCCTATCTTTCTTCTATTGAAAACAATGACAGAGACAGATTACTTGCCATCAATGTGAAAGATAAATAAACTTGTGCATAAGAAAACTGTGACTACACCCACACTACTAAGAAACAATTATAAGAGAAATCCATAAGCTTACCTTCTGAAATTTCTGTATAATAGGCAGGATATCAGTTTCAATGGTCTTGCCAGCTGCAACTTGTGCAGCAACTTTGCTAGAAGAGAGTTCATTCTGCCGTTACCAACAAGAAACAAATTAAACTAAAATTTCCAGTTGTTGAAACAGGGGAATACTAAACTTACCACGACTTTCTGAAATTCCTCAAGATTGGTTGCAAGTATTTCCCATTGGAAACAGGTAGCTGGCTGATTTTTTGATGCTTTACCCCTCATTCTACTATTTGCCCCAGTCTTGTTTACTTGCTTGTACAATCTATGGCCAATGACAGAACTTCCATCATACCTGAGAGCACAGTTAGTGTTTTCAACACTTTGCACAGCAAATTATATAAAACTCGGAACATTCTCAAGAATTACCAGTAAGAAGTTGCAGTTCCATCTCCCCCAATCTTATCTTTCCGGAAATAAGAAATTTCAGTTCCATCTTTCAAAGAATCGTTAACATATGATGCAATGTCATTTTGCTGTAAACAGAAAGAATGGCTTACAACAGATTTAACAAGGAAACCTAGAAAAAAGCTGCACAGGTTATTCATCTTAAATGTATCCACCTATATAGAGAACTTGATTATCCACTAAACACAATGGCTTCAAAAAGCCAAGATTGCGCAAAATAAAATACCCTAAAAGCCCACTGAATGCAAAAGTAGAAATCAGAAATATAAACATTTAGAAGATCATCCAGTCAAAAAAATACAAATAACAACTTCCAACATATGTTTAATCAGAAAGGCAAGGCATATTACTTTAGCTCTGAGTTCACAGAGTGCTTTCAAAATTAGCAATCTATTAGCTGGATCTAGTTCCTTGTATCCAGACATCTCATCTCTGCACAAGCCACAACAGCAAGAAACCATCATGACCTGAAGCAAGTCTAAATAAAAAATTGAAAACCTATCTTTTAGGAAATGATATGAGACAAATATTCAGTAGTTTGATACCCTTTGGCTGCCTTCAGTGGTAACTCGCCTTCAGCGACCTGTAATAGAAGAACACAACTAGTAAGTGCAAATTCAAAACTGTATGAAAATCCTAACTACACAGTTGAAAGTTGAAAAGCCGCATACCCGTGGCCACCACATGGCTAGTTTCTTCCAAAGCTCAGTCACCCACGCATCAGATGCATTCAATGTTTTACTCATAGGCGGTATCCCCTGTTGAAAAATCCATATTTATAAAAAAACTTATAAAGATATTATCCGCATGGAAAAAATTCCAAGTTAGAGAGCACGCAATGCCAACCACGTGAAGGCAAAGCCAATCCTTCTCACTTTGCGAAGTGTTACATACACAAAACTAATGACATCGATCACTACACAAAAGGTCCATAGCCATTCGATTTGCCCTTTCATGTGGAATTATAGCGTTATCCTTTTGCTTTTTATGGCATATTATATGAATCAATTATCTATCATAACATCCACACGCATGATTTTCAATGCTAAAAATCAGCACAGCTTCCTCGGTGCATCAATTACATTGATGCACAAAATAAAGGAAAACACACAAACAAATACACGATAAGCATGCAATGCCCTCATAGCCAAAATACGCATTCCCTTTGTTCGAATCATTTACACCAGATATTACAAAAACATATTTTCCGCACAAGAACAAAAAAGAATCATAGCCATTGAATTCGTGAGCCCAGTAAGCAAGACCTGTGATTATCTTATGTCGTGATTCGTGCCATGATTTTCACCCAGATCATAAATTATACATCGTGATAGAATCAATTGATTGCAAACATCATGATAATCAAAAACATTGTTTCGTTAATTAATTAAAAATGTATAACACCGGATAATAACTTCGCTAGTTTTATTTTATTTATAATAATAATCAAAGCAAGCATAAATAACAAATAAAAATAAAAAACCTTTAATAGCTTAATGTGAAGCTGAGCAAGTGATTTATTAGGCTCAACAAGAGCACTCTCAATCTCCTCTGCCGTTAACTTTAAATCAACCCCAATGACCGGCTCAAAAACCTGTAAAAAAGCAACCTCCAGCTTTTTACGCGAAATATTTATTAAGAAAAAAAACAGAGAGAGAGAGAGAGAGGGCGGTTTGTTTATTTTACGCTCAAAAAATTAAGAACCGTAGCGAGTTCCCATCGTCCACGAATCTTCTCGATTTCCGATTTCAAATAAGAGCCGTCGTCCAAAACCACGTCGCCTTTTTCCTTCTCGTCGTCTGTCATTTTGCGGAGAGAGATGGTGGAGTGAGAGATTGAATGGAGAAGGAAGAGGGAGGGGGAGCGGTAAAAATTTAGGGGACTTGTTTCCCGCCTAAATGAATTTTACTGACCTGAGTAAGGATCGTGGTTGGATTAATGTTAAGGTTGAGGTTACTTTACCTTTTCTAGGGTTAATTAGTTAATTAATTCTAGGCTATCATTTTGGAATAGGAGGGGAGAACAGCACAGTACACCTTCACTCCCACTTTTTATTTTTTTCTCTTCTTGTTCGAAAAGCGCTGCATTTTTGTTGTTTCAATAGCTAGACGCCATCGTTTTGGCCAGTACTTTTTCCAACAAAGCAGGGAGCACAATATCTATAAAAAATGATCTAAAATTAATAAAAATAACAATTTGAGATCTCAAACAAAAAAACCGGTAAGAAAATTAAAAAAAAAAGAAGAAGAAGAAGAAGATTGGTTTAATTCGATTTTTATTTTATATTTTGGAAACAAAACTGGAAAATTAAACTAGAAAAATCAAGATTATATACATAATCAAGCAGCTATTTTTTTAAAAAAAATCAAATTTTAATAAAAGTTTTTTGGCTTGGATTTTAACAATAACCAAACGTATTAATTTAATTTTTTAATTTGATTTAGTTCTATTTTAATTCTTTGTTTTGATTTTGATTTGATTTAAAATTAAAAAAAATCAATTTTGTTCGATTTTGTCCTCCAAATTGCAATAACTATTGAAAGATATTTCGGTATATTTTTGTTTTCCGATTGGAATCTTTGAAATTAAAATTATTTTCAAGACTTAAATCATTTTTTTAAAAAATTATTTTAAGAATATTTATTTAAATATTAATATGAAAATATTATTACAAAAATACCCTTTCTTTTCTACAACTGGCCACCCATCCTCCGTAACAGTAGACGCTCCCAGTAAGGGTCACTGGGAAAATAGGCAGAGCACGAGAATGCGTGCATTTCAATCCCCGTTACACAGAAAATTGCTTCTGCGTGATAATTGGACTGTGACACTGTCTGAATCTTTAAACTATAAAACGACGTCGTTGGATCAAGACCAGGGGAGCATGCTTCACGGTGCGGAAACATAAAGCATGGCAGGGCAACAAACACAAACCCAAAGTGAAAGAAGAGCAGCACGTGTCATTTCCATAATAAAATGAACGAACTGTGAGGAGTAACAATATTCACAGTGTGTACTTTCAGGGGAAAAATAACTCCAGGTTCCCGGCACCACACGATGATGCCTTTTCTTTGTTACCCAGTAAGGAAAGGCGAGTAGCCCGCATTTCTTGTATTCAGTGTAGAGGAACATCGCAGACCGTTTGTTTACGCAATAACTTTTGCTTTTAAAACAAACCGTGCATGTTGAATGTTTGGTAATGCTAAAATACAGTTTGTTGTGCATTTGAAATTCATACAAAATTTATTTAAACTGCAGGTTTGTGAAAAGCAGTTTTTAGCTGCTTTCCGCAAGCCTGCAGACAGTGGAGAGTTTTATTTTTTATTATTTATTTAAATAAATAGAGGAATTATTCTTTACTTTTCAGGCCTGACCGGGACTAGTTTAAGCTAAAATACATTGAATCAGGTCTAATCCAGTTAAAAAAATTAATTTTTATTTTTAATTATATTTTATTTAAAAAAATAGAATGAGATTACTTAATGACGTAGCATTTACAGAATTTGATCGCAATCTCAATTTTATTCTTAATGATATTTTACTTGATGTTGTTACACACTTAAGAAACCAAGAAAACTATAGTCATTATCAGATAGATTTCATACATGATGAAATTGTAGATTGTTTAATGAAATAATAAAAAATATTTGATATAAGTATTATTTATTTAATGATGTAATAACAGTAGTTAAATCTACAATATTTAAATTAAAAACCATCAATATTAATACATGTATTTTTTAATTATTTTATAATCTCAATTTGAAAAACATTCTTTTAACCAAACACATTAAACTATTTTTTGTTCAACGTCAATTTCAATAATAATTTTAACCAAACATATATAAATATCAAACCAACCTCAACAAAAAATACATTTTGTAAAATAAATATTTTCAAACCACGACCATGAAAGCTACCACAATACTAAACACAACTGGAGCACTATCCAAGCATAACCTATGATTACTACCGGTGTATTTATTTTGTATTTAGAAAGTGATTTTTCTTTTTATCATCTTAAATTAATTTTTTTATAATTTTAAATTGTTTTAATGTGCTGAAATTAAAAATAAATTTTAAAAATAAAAAAATATTATTTTTGTTTATTTTTAAATAAAAAATATTTTAAAAAATAATAATTATCACAATAACAAATACTATCCTACAAGTCAACATAAAAAATATTTTACATGTATTCAATGAATTTAATTATATAATTTAATATTTTATTTTATATGTAAAAATTATAACAAGTTACGTGAAATTAAATTTAATTTTACATGTGATATGACAGCAGACTTGACAAGTTTTTTGTTTTTAACTTAAAAACACAAGAAGCTAGCGACAGGCATTCAACTTTTTCAGAATCGAAGGGAGTGGTTTTCAAAAACTGCGATAGTGGCTGTTAGTTTTTCTCAGTAATATCTTTATGTTTATAAATTATGCTCATCTGCATGTCTGCCTTGGCGGTGGAGGATCAATTTTTTTGTGAACGTATAGTTATTTTGATTTTTTTTATTAAAAATATATTTTACCTTATTTTTTTATTAAACAAATTATTTATGATTGTTCATACAAATTTAAAAAATATATATTTTATGCATAATTAGAAGATAAATATACAGTAAACGAAATAAAATCATGTTTATAGTGTATTTTAAAAATTTAAAAAGTATAATTTGAATTGAATTTTTATAAATGATTTATTATTAGGATTGTTATTTTAACATCAAATGCATGGTAATTAAAATAAAAATAAAAATTACACTGTTTAAGAACAAGGTCCAGAGGGGAGAGTATAGGTGTAGCATGGTTATATTTCATCAAGAAATTTTGCTGCTCTGTTGACTCTTCTATTCTTTTTACTTTCTATATTAATTGCCCAATTCACCTGAGAACCTGTGAGATAAACAAACAAGACAGCACAATAAACGGATAAGAATGGAGAGATCTGTCTATTTTATTATGTTATAGTCTAATCTTCTTGTGTCCTAAAAGTATTTTTAAATAAATTTATTTATTTTACTTTAAATTAATTGTTTTAGCTTTTTCTTGCACAGGATGACGGTAGTCTTTGTAGCCTTCAATCCACCATTTAGAACATGCTCGTGAGTGCAGTAGTCTGTGTTTTTTAAATGTATTTACTTTTTTAAAAATATGAAATTGATATTTTTTTAATATATATTTTATGGGTTTGATATGATGGTATTGAAATTTTTTTTTATTAAAATGTATTTTAAAGTAAAAAATATTTTTAAAAAACATAATGCATTTAATAATATAATATTTAAATAACAAACAAACCCAAATACAATAAAATGTTTCAACCAAGAAAGTTTTTCATAGTATTTATTATTATAAAAGCGGTTAATTTTAAAAATATTTTAAATTTAAAAATATATTAAAATAATATTTTTAAATTTATTTTTAATATTAATATATTAAAATGATTCAATAACATGATCAAATTTAATTTGAAATAAAACAAAAGTTTATTGTTTTGAAAAACATGTCCACGGCAAAAACAAGCAACCCTCTCATGTCTACATGAGTATGAGTTTGTTTCCTCTCTTTCTCATCTAAAATGTATAAAAATAATAGCTATTTTCTTTTTAAAAATAACGTTGGACGTTATCCTTTTCGTACATAAGTAGTTGTTACATAAATATTCATCATATAATTTATAGTTCGCATGCATTTTAATTGAGCAAGTGAAATAATTGG
Source organism: Populus tomentosa (assembly GCA_018804465.1). NCBI lineage: Eukaryota > Viridiplantae > Streptophyta > Magnoliopsida > Malpighiales > Salicaceae > Populus > Populus tomentosa. Next base: position 21,115,261 of record CM031979.1, read on the forward strand.
CCTCGGTAATTGTCGTAAGAGTTTCGTATTGTTAGCTCTCAAATATTTGCATAGACTATCTCACAAAACTAACATCGTCTAAGCTGGGTCAGGTGCTATGAATTCGTCCAGAAAACATCCTGGAAATCACACAATTGTTTATTTATTTATTTTATCTTTCATGGTTTTTTTTTAATAATAAAAAATATTTTAAAACTTATCGAATCAAGAAATTTTAAAGATAAATTAATTTTTTTATTAATATATTCAATACACAATATCACAGTGATAGTTTGTGATGTTTTGATAGCCTATTTGTAAGTATAGTTATTTTTTATAGTATTTTTTATTTAGAAATATATTAAAATAATATATTTTTAATTTTTTTTTAAAAAATAATTTTGATACCAGCACATCAAAATGATCTAAAAACAATAAAAATATTAATTTAAAGTAAAATAAATAAAAATTTCAAAATATTTTTAAAATAATAAACCACTTGTTGTTAAATTGATAATTTTTACCGGTTTGAAAAAATAAATTTAATTTTTTTTATTAATCATAGTTTTTGTAATTAAAATTTTAATAGAAAAGGTTTTAGTAAAATTAATGTAGAGCTATGGTGTGTATTAATTAATAAAATCTCTTAAAATTATAGCCAGCACAAAATTTAGTTTAAATCATACCTTATCATGTTATCAGACGTATTCCTAGCAACGAATCAAACCCACATGGAATGGAGAGATGATACTTGTCTAGAAAATGATATTTTAGATATTTAATTGATTAAGGCGTAGTACGACCCATAACATGCAATAATTTTATGGGGGTGACTAATATAGTAATAAATGTTATTTTTTATTAGAAATGTATTAAAATATATTTTTTAATTTTTTAAAATTTATTTTTAATATTAAAATAATTTAAAAATAAAAAAATAATTGAATTTTTATTTTTGGGAATTTTTATCCATGAATTACGAGGCATTGTTTCGCGCAGCAATTAAAACATCATTTTGTCCATTTAAAAATAAAAAAATAATTGATTTTTTTTTTAAATGGACAAAATGATGTTTTAATTGCTGCGCGAAACAATGCTCATAATTCATGGATAAAAATTCCCAAAAATAAAAATAAAAATAAAGTATATTTGTCTATTGTCGAGAATCCATACACCGTCCAGTGACTTGTATGACCTTTACCCTCACTTTTTATCCCTGTTACCCCGTAGTTCCGCCTGGTGTCTGTACTGCGTTGCACTTCACGCATCCGAGAAACCAGAAGGCAGAAACACCTCACAACAAATTAAAAAAATAAAGAGAAAAATTGAAATCTCCACCGGCAACACCCCAAATTCTCCTACTCAAAAACCTCGAAAAAAAAGAGAGTAAAAAATGAATAATCAAAATCCATAACTAACAGAAAACAACAATAACCTCCATTGAAATGGACAAAGAAACCGACCTTCTCTCTCGCCTTGCAGCGAACCATCTCCACCTAGCTCAATTCGAGCCATTACGAGCCATCCTCACATCTCTCCGCACCAAAAACCCTGACCTCGCTCTCGCAATTCTCCAAACCATAGTATCCAATTCTGGCAGGTTCGATAACACTCTCTGGTCCCAATCTTGCCCTAATCCATCACTCCTCACATTTTTATCAACCCTAGAGCTCTTACAACTTAACAATCCGACTTCGCATACATGGCGCTTCGATTCCGTTACGCTTCGGTTGCGTGTAGAGTTTTTGTTGTTGATTCAACTTTTGATTGATCGCGTGACGGAGAGTTTGCGCAAGAATGTCGATCTCGATAGGTTTGAGAAAGAGGAGGGGGAGATTGGTGTGGGAGAGAGTTCTGGAGGAAGAGGGGAGGGGGAGGGGGAGGGGGAGGGGGAGGAGGAGGGGTTTTTAGATAATTTTGAGGTTTTGAAGGATGGGAGTGGTGAGTTAGAGGTTTTGGATAAGGTTTTGGAGTTTGGTGTGAAGAGATTGAAGGGAGATGTGGATTTGGACGGGAATGAAGTGGGAGGGAGTGGGAGAGGGGAGGGTTCCAGTTCTGGTGGTGTTGTGGCAATTGAGGAAGGGGAGATGATGTGTTTGAGGAAGGTGATTTTGGATAATGCGGATGTTTTTGATGCGTTGTGCTGGAATGTAGAGAGCCAGATGAAGGGGATGAAGGTTGAGAATGAGAATTTAGGTATGGAGATAACGGTGAGGGGGGAGGAGAGTGAGAAAGTGGAGGAGGAAGGTGTGGAGTTGTTTGATTTGATTAGAAAGTGTGTGCAGTTAGCGCATTTGGATGCAATGAAGGAGTGTTCAAAAGAGGGAGATGAAGGAGTATTTTCACATATCCGTTTTCTTCATCTCGATCGTGGCCTGGAGGAGAGTGAGTATCGGTATGTGCATTTTTGGGTTTCTGTTATTTGAAATGAAACGTTGTGGTAGTGATAGGTGAGTGTTGTTGGGTTTTCGACTGGTTACTGCTGGTTTTGGTATAAGTTGTTTAATGCGTAAAGCTGTTAGTAATATGGTTATGCTTTTGGAATAGCTTGTTCAAGGGAAGGAAACACCTTCAATATTATTCTCTAGGATTCCTTATGCATGTTTTTAATTGTCTCCTTCCAAATCGGGGTCTTACATGTTTTCAGTAGTCATTTGCATGAGTTGAAAGTAATCGAAGTATTATACCAACATGGGTTATATCAGCTACTTTTGTATGTAAGATACATGTATGTTGCCAGTGCAAAAGTAGCATTTTTTTAGTTGTTACGGGGCTGTCTACTTGAGATGGCTTGGAAAGCATTCCCTCCTTGGTTTGATTCGTTTGTCGTGTTGGAGCTTAATATTAAGGGCATTGCAGGGACGGAATAGCTATATAAATCTAAAGTCAGGGCTATCAAAGATGCTTTAAGTGTGATTGTTTTTTCTTTGTTTCCTTGAAGTTCCTTCTAAATTTAAATTTTAGCTTGAGGTTTTCTTCCTCCCCATAGGCAGCTGTGGGAATTTTGTATTTCAAACAGTGCCTAAGAAAGGGAAGAGGTCCGTGATTAAATTTTGGGGATGAGGAAGAGGGTGGTACTAGATATTATATTTAGCGTCCCTGAAACTTTTTTGAGCTGGGGCCACCTTGCCTGTGCCCAGTCTCTACCATTGCTCACAGGATTGTCTCTCTTTTATGCCTGCTCTACTGCCTTTCATTTGTTGAAGGACAGCAATGAACTTGTCTTGCTGCGACTGCTGTCACCTTTTTTTTCCTGATGTATTCTGGTAACATGCACCCAAATTCTTATACAAACTCTTTCTGATGAGTTATTGCTACCATAAATTTCTGATATTCTTCTTTAACTTTTTGAGCTTGAGGGAATCAAATAAAAGGTATTGCATGCTGTATGCATTTTCTCTTCTGAATAATTATTGCCTTCCTTTTTGTATTTCTTTATAGTATTGTGCTGCAAGATCTCCTTGTGAGGGTTTTGTCAAAAAGGAAAGGATATGGAACCTCATGGCATGTCATGCAAGAAAAATTGCTTCGGATCTATGAAGAGGCTCTTTCATCGAATTGTAGACATCTTGTTGAAATGATTCAGGCAATGCTCAGAACACTTTTGCTTAACGATTTTGGGATTGCTTAATTGTTGGTGGTTTGCAGGGTAAACCATAAAACCTGGTCAATGAATTCAATGCAATTTCTAATCTCAGTTGTCTTGTAAAAATTTTGGAGCTTCCACTCTCTACTGAAACATTTCCTTTCAAAAGTCCAAACTTTGGCAAAGTCTGTGTGGGATTCCATATGACAAAAAAAAAAAGTCTCAAAGGGTCCCTTAGGTAGTTTGGATTTTATAATATTAGTTACACCAATAGAAGCTGTAAAGGATGCACTTGATTTTGCTAAGAAATTACATGGCTCAATTTTTCAATAGAAAAGATTAATGCTTATCATCTACTGTCCTTGTAAGGGAATATGTTGTTTGATTTCATGAAATTCGAACTTCTCTAATATTATTATGGAATGCTCTGTGATCAGGTGTGTTGATTGTCCAATGTGGTTTTGTGCAGGTTATCCGGGATGACTTGCTCCGTCAAGAGATTGAGATGTCTCGAGCGCATGCTGACAAACAAATTCCACTCCCTTTAGAGCATTTTCAGGGGTATCTTATGGAAATGAAACTGGATGAAGATTCAAATGACCCATCTTTTTCCTTGAGTAGGGCTGTCAGTATTTGCATGAGAGAGATGTACCACTATGCTCGTGTTTCAGAAGTACATGTACTTGAATGCTTCATGGATACAGCCCTCTCGGCTGTCAAGAGGGAGCAGCTTCAAGAAGCTAGCTATGTATGTGTCACTTTTGCATCTAAATTGAACATGCGAGTTTGAAATTTCATTATTACTCAAATTGAATATGACATTTCATCATTACAAAAGGTGAAAATGTTGTTAGAAAATCTCATCTTTTTCATTCATGTTGCAGTTTCTCACGCCGTTTCCACGGCTTAGGCCCCTAGTAGCTGCCATGGGTTGGGATCTGTTGGCAGGTAAAACAACTGCTCGCAGGAAATTAATGCAACTTCTCTGGACAAGCAGGAAGTCGCAAATACTTCGACTAGAAGAGTCTGCAACATATGGTAATCAATTGGATGAGGTAATTTCTTCTTCTGTTTCCAAATCTTTTACATAATGGTTTTGTTTGTCCAAAGGAAGAGTTGAATATGTAAGTCCCTCTTTTTTGTTCTCATTGTTTTGACAGATGTCTTGCGTGGAGCATCTATGTGATTCATTATGTTATCAGCTTGATCTTGCCTCTTTTGTTTCTTGTGTCAATTCTGGTCAATCATGGAATTCAAAGTCATCACTGTTGTTGTCTGGAAACCAACAAATAATTTCTGCAAGCGAAGATAATCATTCAGAACGTTTTGTTGAAAACTTTGTGCTGGAAAGACTTTCTGTTCAAAGCCCTCTTCGCGTAAGTCTCCTGCACTTATATGGTTGCGTTCACATAAGGTGTCCTTTGCAAAATTCATGGATATGTTTGGTTATAGAATTTTTCAATACAATTATTAATTTTTCACACTGAAATTTGTGCTCAAAGAAGACAAGTTTGTGGTAACTGCTTTGATATTGAATGGTGTCATAGTGTCATCTTTCAGGAAGGAGTCCGTGTTTACACAATCATGTTCGTTTTTGCCTGTTTTATCGGTTATATAGATAGTTTTCTTGATTTATACATGCTTTGATGAAATGTTCTATTTTGGGAATTGTAACAAAAGTCGAACCTTGCCTTCTTTTCTTTTGAGTGATTATTGTGAAGGTGGAAAAAATTTCAGCTGTTAGTGGCATTCAAGTAGAGTTTCCTATATAAATGTAAAGATTTTTTTTTTACTCTTTTTGTTGCCTTTTTGCAGGTATTGTTTGATGTTGTTCCAACCATGAAGTTTCAGGATGCTATTGAATTAATTAGCATGCAGCCAATTTATTCTGACATAGCAGCCTGGAAAAGGTGTGTGTGCCCATTTTATTCTGTATCTTTCCTACTTTAGGTTATGCAAGTTTGGAAACGCTTGGAAACTTATCTGTTATGCTGAGGAGTGCTGTGTGGATGATTGTTTTCACTATACATGGCATTTTAGTTGACTTGCTAGGCTGCTGTATGCTTAGAATTTGCTTTGTGACTGGTGGTTCTAGTGTTCAATATTCACTCACCCAGTCTATCAGACATAACCTCTTGGTACTTTAGCTGGACCTTTATAATTCTTTTAAAATAATTATACTACTCTTTGATAGGCTGGTTTGATTTCTTCATGGTCTTTGGGCATTGTAAATTTCGATGATTGTCTATGATTGTCATTAGCTTCAAAACTTAAGGACCTTAACATTACATATGGTAATTATTTGCTATATGGGCATTTGGAAGGCCCAAGCCTGCATGTGATATGTTCCCAATTCCTTGTTACAATTACTTTGTCCTAGCATATTCTTCTTGTCAAATTAGGATTTCTTATTTTCAATATGCTGATTCCATTTTTCTTTTGACTGTGTTTTTGATAGAATGCAAGATATTGAACTAATGCACATGCGTTATGCTCTGGAATCAACTGTTCTTGCATTGGGAGTGATGGAGAGGTGTACGACTGATGAAAGACAGAGTCATCATCAAGTGGCTCTTTGCCACTTGAAAGACTTGAGGAACCACTTGGAGGCTATTACCAATATTCCACGCAAGGTTATCTGCTTGCAGTTTGTTCTGGGTTTGATATAACAGAAAATATTAGACTATTCTTACCTGCAAATTTTTTTTAGATTATGAATTGATCTGAGTGTTTCCCTAGAAAGCTGGCAACAATTTAACAAAACTTATTTTGTGTCACCCCTTTAAGTTTGCCTTGCTACCTTTTTATCCAATCATGTACTTAGTAGGCAATGGTGTCAGATGTCTAAATTTAGTTCTTTCCTCCGTACTGTTTATTTTGGAACATTTGCATAACATTGATTTTATTCAATGATGCAGATATTGATGGTGAATGTTATAATTTCACTTTTACATATGGATGATATCTCTCTCAATTTGACGCATTGTGCCTCACCAGGGAGCAATTCTGAATCATCCTCCACATGTGCTTGGGACCATACTGATGTCACTTTTTGTGAAGGAGGGAAAGAAATGGTTATTTCTTTCACAGGATTGCTACTTGATATTCTACATCGCAATCTTCCACCAGGCTTGATTGAAGAGCATACAACAAATGATGGTATGAGTATAGATGGAAGACAGGCCTTAGAGTGGAGAATATCAATAGCTAGACATTTCATTGAGGATTGGCAGTGGCGGTTGTCAGTTTTGCAACGTCTTCTACCATTATCTGAGCGCCAATGGGGATGGAAGGAGGCGCTGACTGTCCTACGTGCAGCCCCATCCAAGCTGCTTAACCTGTAAGTTTGATATATCCTTTTTCTGACAATTCATTCTAGTATGCAAATATCAACTAGTTCACACTTGTGGTTTATCTGCAACATGTTTGCTGTGCAATGTTGAAGTATGATGACTTACTGCACTATGGCAGGGGAATGATTTGTTTTTTGCACCTTCCATCTTGTGACAGCTAATGTTTTGACCACTGACAAGGGCTGGACTAACTCATCGCTGCCATAATCAGATGTCATGTAATAGTAGATTATATGTAATGGAGAGATTGTGTATATTATATCAACATGACTGAGGATATGCCATTTATTTTGTTACAGGAACCTTTATTCCTTCAATTTGAATTGATGGGAGTGTGTTGTCATTGATGGCATTTTATATTGCAGTTGCATGCAAAGAGCGAAGTATGACATTGGTGAAGAGGCAGTTCATCGATTTTCTTTATCAGCAGAAGATAGAGCTACCCTTGAATTGGCTGAATGGGTTGATGGTGCTGTTAGAAGAGCATCTGAATCCAGATTGGTCAGTCCATTACCATTTGCTTTTATGTTTTAATAAATGATTACAGTATCTGTAAACATTGAATTTTTCCCATCTACCTGTTGTTTAATCTGATCATGTATTCAACCTAGCTATTTCTGTTGACAAGGAACTTTACATTCAAATTTCAGGTTATCATAGTTTTTGTAACTTTCACACCACAGTTGGTCTCAACTAAATTTATGTGTCATTTCTTTTTACCAGGTAGAAGATGCAGTGTCTCGTGCTGTGGATGGGACTTCAGCAGTGCAAGACCTAGATTTTTCTTCTTTACGATCTCAGTTGGGTTCTTTGGCTGCAGTAAGCACTTCTAATTCTAAAACTTGCACTCCATGTTTCTCAATTCAAGTAAGAGGGCTATTTGAGACAGGGATGTTACTGTGTGCTTTCAGATTCTTTTATGCATTGATGTTGCTGCAACTTCTGCGAGGTCGGCACATATGTCTCAACAACTCCTGGATCAGGTAGTACTTACATACGTATGAACTTGAAGTTTGTAATTCCTGCTATTTTAACCCTATGTTCTGCACTTCTCTCTTTCTGGTTTTGAGCAACATTTGCAATGTCTTAGTTGCGCACCCATGGTATTGAGATCCCCCTTTCCTCTCACCACACTTGTGATTTAACTTCATGAACTTCTCAAATTTGTAGCTGGTCTGGCCTAAATAGAAATCATTATTTTTTTAATTTTCTTTGGAGCATTAGTAAGGATGAAACCAGTTGCCTATGATATCCTTGTTATACTGTGGGATAAGGGGCGGAACTTTAAGAAGTGAAGCAAGCCTAGAGTATCAGCCTCTTATCTAATGTTTTTTAGACCCCTTTACTTGATATGATAGTCTATTAGTAAAGTGGTAGCGCCCCTATAGAAGAAGGCTCTTCTGCTAGGAGTGGAAATTTTAGGGATCTGGCTGATGCTTCCTGGCCTTTTTGTGTTCTCCGGGCTGTTAGGGTTTTTAGGAGGAAAATGATGCATCTGTCGAAGCCAAGCAAGAGGCCTTGAGTTCCATCAAAGCTTTTCCATCCTTATCTTTACTGTCAACATGTTGGTGTTGTCACAGGGCTTATATGTTCTTTTTCAAGAATATGCATAAAAAGGTGAATCATATAATCATTTCACATACCACAATTATGGTGACTTCGCTGCATAATCCTTAACAAAATTTAAAAAATGAGAGTAAGGTAATTTTACATGTTTTACAAGCAAGCACCAAAGCATCGTTTTTGGGGATGTCCAACCACTTGAAATGCATCTTATCTCTCTAATTTTGCTGCATGCATATTGTTCTCTAAAATTTTCTCTCTTTGGGCATTTTGGTCCAGTCAGTACCAAGAATAATGGCTTAGTTTCGCTCTTACATTGGCCATGTTGCAGGCTCAAGTTATGTTATCTGAGATATATCCAGGAGCATCTCCAAAGATAGGCTCGACTTACTGGGATCAGATTCTTGAAGTGGGAACTTATTTCTGTATCACGACGTGTTCTCAAGCGTCTACATGAATTCTTGGAACAAGTAAGTTCACTTACTAGATCAACAGTTATCACAAGCAAGATGTGTGTTGTATCATACTTGATGATTCTCATTTTTTATAGCGCTTGCCCACAATAAGATCGGGAAATTAATGTATCCATTGTTTTACTCTTTCATCTTTTCTTTTCTTTCAAAATTATTTCATCTTCTCTCTGCAAATGAACCAAATGCTAGCTAAAGCTGAAAACTTGTATGAGGACCATTATAACATGGAGTGTTTTCAGGAGGAAGTTTTTCTTCATTTTTGGTTTTAGCTTTCATGTCTTCCCTCGTAAATTTTCCTTCAGTCCATTTATAAAAGATTAAAATGCTCCTGCCTATTATTACCGTAAAGTTACTTTTTATGACTAGATCGCTTCACTTAGTCAATGCTTATGAGATGTGAAAAAGGGTCGATTGCAGCTGCTTTATTATCGCCTTCTCTTCAATCAGGTCGCTTAGGTATATGATATTCTGATTGAATGTTTGATCCCATGATTTGATATTATTGTTCTAGGGTTGATGGTCCTGGCCTCCAGGCAATTTCTGGCTGGGGAGATTATTATAATCAGCATCAAAGGGAGTTGCTCCGGCAGGGCAAAGAGAACGTACTCTTGCTATTTTGCCATCAGATGATTGAAGATGCTCACAGGGGGAAGCGACAGTTTCTGATGGTATCCTATTCTTTTGACATTTTGTGGGAGGAGGATTAGATGCGTTTTTTGCTTTTATCATACTGGGAAGATTTTCAATGGTGATTCTGATAATCATTTTCACATAAAATCTTAGGTAAGCTTCATAATCTTGCAAGAGCTATTGCTGGATGAAGAAACAGAGGTAAATATAGTAAAGGTGACAACCCATATGCAGGAGCGTAAACTCCTGCCTCACTTTGACAAGGAAGGGGTTCTTGGACTTGGGTTAAAAGTTGCAAAACAGACACCCAAAAGTTCTGCTGGTGGAGAAACTAGCATGCAGCCTGTTGGTTATGATATAAAAGATACAGGGAAGAGATTGTTTGGTCCTTTGAGTGCTAAGCCTACAACATATCTTTCACAATTTATTCTCCATATTGCTGCAATTGGTGACATAGTTGATGGCACTGATACAACTCATGATTTCAACTTTTTCTCACTGGTTTATGAGTGGCCTAAAGATGTAAGCTGTTGATCATCTTCATCTGATATAATTTTATTTCTGTCAATGCATTTATTTTGATCTTTGGCTTGCATGTAGTGTTTATAAAATAAAAATTTCAGTCGAGTTTTGATTGGTTGACAGGTGGAGTAGTTTTGTGAAATCCTTATGAAATATTATTAAGTTTGCAACATTCAAGTGTTTTGAACATTAGGAAGAACTCTTACAATATGTGAGGTTAGTACCATGTGGTGACTGTTTTTTCAGGCCAATAGACATTCATACATCACACAAATTCTGAACCTGGTAGATTTGGTCATGAGCACCTCATGGAAACATTTACTATAAATTTTAGTGGAGACTAGAATTCACCGCGCATCATTCAATTTATTCCCATCTGGCTGACCTCCATAACATATGTTCTGAGAGGTGAATGGTGTCACCTTTTTTGTTCTTTTTATGTATTCATTTGTACTGAAAAATAGTTGAGCACATAGTAAATTTGAATTCGAGGACATGCAAAGTTGTTGGGTACCATTGATCCATCAACGATGGTAATTGAATAAGAAGAGGTTGTTTGGAAAAAGTGGAAAAGGCCTTCTAGTGAACACTAAGATTTGGCTGTATTAGTTGTAGGGAACCCCACTATGCAGCATTATGTGATGTAATTTTTTAAGGAATGAGCGAATATTTTGATCTGATTTACTGTTATTGAGATTTGTTACATATTTTTCCCTACGTGAAGAATTTCCTTACTCTTTGATTTTTAGGTGCTGTAAGCTTACAATATCTGTTGAATGCATAGATTGGCATTGAAACCAATTGTCATTTTTCTTAAAATTCTGCTGTTGAGAGTTGATTTGAACCTGAGCATGCAATTTCAACTGCACTTATGTCATATACGCTTATGCTTAACTATTTTATTTTGCAGCTTCTAACTCGTTTAGTCTTTGACCGAGGCAGCACTGACGCAGCTGGAAAGGTTGCTGACATTATGTGTGCTGATTTTGTCCATGAAGTTATTTCAGCATGTGTGCCTCCTGTTTATCCACCTCGGTCTGGTCATGCATGGGCTTGCATTCCTGTCGCTGCTACCTTCCATAAGAGTTATGCGGAGAATAAAGTGTTGTCTCCAGCCTGCAAAGAAGCTAAGCCTAATTGCTACAGTAGTTTCTCAGCAACTCCTGGAATTCCTTTGTACCCCCTCCAGTTGGATATTGTAAAACATCTTGTTAAAATATCCCCAGTGAGGGCTGTGCTAGCATGTGTTTTTGGGAGGAGTATCTTATACAGTGGCAGTGACTCTTCTATGTCTGGCTCCATGGATGATGGTTCATTGCAGGAACCTGACAATGACAGACTATTTTATGAATTTGCTCTTGATCAATCTGAGAGGTAATATCCATTGCTTATCATTGAACTGGTATAACTCGTTTACATTATGATTGCGTGATGTTACTTAAATCCCTAGTTTAATTGGTAAATGTTAACAGATTCCCCACTTTAAACCGGTGGATACAAATGCAAACGAACCTCCATCGAGTTTCAGAGTTTGCTGTAACATCTGGACGAAAAGCTGATGCTGGTGAGGTTAAAGCCGACACAAGGGTTGCTATTAAGAGATTTCGTGAGCGAGATAGTGATACCGAGTCAGAAGTTGATGACACTTTTGGTAGCAGTACTATTTCAACTACTTTGCCAGACCTTGGCAGTCAAGGTGGTTCAGCTCCTGAACCACAAGAGGATTCCTCAAAATCTGACGCAGTTGAACTGGACACTACAGCTTTTCTCTCCCTGGATTGGGAAAATGAAGAACCTTATGAGAAAGCAGTGGAGAGGTATTACCTTTTAACACTCTTTTTTTGTACATCCACCCCCGGTCCCCTCGCTTCCCTTGTCTTATCTGTCATGCAGTTGCCTTGCCTTTTCTTTATGTGGCTGTTGCATGCGAACATTCCTGTTTGTTGCTATTGGTACTATTAAAGAATTAAAAAACAAAACCGACCAGTTTTCTTATGGTGAGAATACAATTGGAAAGCTGTCCACACTCCATAAGCTCTCAAAAGGCTTGTTTGTAGTTTCTAAGAATTTATGTCATGCAAAACGTTTCTGGTTATGTGAGTCTAGTTTGGTAAAGAGAAAGCTATCCCCTTTCTTAGCTGTAAGTGTAATACATGCCCATTGCAATCCCATCTAATTCTCCAACATTTTCTTCTCCATATATTTTGGAGGCTTGTTTTAGGGCTGAAAACTTTACGTACTGGCAGTTGTATTTTTCTTTAGACTGAAAATTGAAGTAACGAATCAAACTTATTGCTATTTTTTAAAAAAATATTCTAATTTATGTATTTATTTTGACTTATTTTACTCTTTCTCGCAGATTGATCGGTGAAGGAAAATTAATGGATGCTCTTGCACTTTCGGATCGCTTTTTACGTGATGGAGCCTCAAACGAGTTACTTCAATTACTCATTGAACGCAGAGAAGAAGACCATCCATTCTCTGGGCCTCAAGGTTATGGGGGGCATCGAATCTGGAGCAATAGCTGGCAGTATTGCTTGCGATTGAAGGATAAACAACTGGCAGCTAGACTTGCCCTAAAGTATGTGAACTCATAGCATCTGTTTTCACAATTAAGATAAATAATGCAAATTACCCTTTTCTCAAATCAGAAGCTCTCTTCCAGGTATATGCACAGATGGGAACTTGATGCTGCTCTCGATGTACTCACCATGTGCAGCTGCCACCTACCTGAGAGTGATCCAGTCAGGAATGAGGTACTGGTTTTTATACACAATGTCTGGTTTCTGCTCTTAAATTCCAGAATTTAAATTATTGGTTCATTGATGAAGTTTGATATTTCAAGCAATATGATTTGTTTTTCGCTATCATAATTGCCCAGCAGTGACATTATTCTTTGGGTCATAGGTCTTGCAAAGGAGAAAGGCTTTGCAAAGGTACAGCCATATATTAACTGCAGATGATCATTATAGCAGCTGGCAAGAGGTCATAACTCTCTTCTTTTTCATTGGAATAGGGAAAGTCAATGTTTTTTTAAAAAAATGAAGTCCTAATTAACTAGGATTTCTTTTTTCATTTTTAAATGTTTTTCTGATTATTGTTACCTTCTATTTTGCTTTATGCTTTTACTGGAGCTGTCAGGTTGAGGAAGAGTGTAAGGAAGATCCTGAAGGCTTGGCACTCAGATTAGCTGGGAAAGGAGCTGTTTCTGCTGCCCTAGAAGTGGCTGAGAGTGCAGGACTGTCAACAGACTTGAGGAGAGAACTCAAGGGTCGGCAACTTGTGAAACTTCTTACTGCAGACCCACTCAATGGAGGGGGTCCTGCAGAAGCTTCACGCTTTCTTTCTTCGCTACGTGATTCGGATGATGCTTTACCAGTTGCAATGGGTGCAATGCAGCTATTACCCAACCTGCGTTCAAAGCAACTTCTTGTAATTAATTGTTTCTGAAAATATGTTTTAAGTGATCGTATCTCTCTAGAACTTGAGTTTTTTCTTTCCATTTGTTTGTTCTTGAAGGTACACTTTTTCCTTAAACGAAGAGATGGGAATCTGTCAGATGTCGAGGTTGCCCGGCTTAACTCATGGGCTTTGGGCCTTCGTGTTCTTGCTGCCTTGCCATTGCCATGGCAGCAAAGGTGTTCTTCCCTGCATGAGCACCCACATTTGATATTGGAGGTTCTTCTGATGAGGAAACAGCTGCAGTCTGCTGCTCTGGTATTATAAAATGACTGATATTAATCGAATGTCTTCATTTTTGCTCATTACTTTTTGGATTTTGGAGTTGCTAATTTATCACAAATACCACTTTCATGATTATATGTCACTGCATAAAAATCCTGATGCTTGTATTTCCTTGGATGCAATTATATCCAAGATCATGCCTCGTTTTTCCTGTAAAAGTTTTTTTGCACTTCCCTTATTGCTATCCTGATTGAGATTTTGGAAAATATTTGTGAGCAGATCCTGAAAGAATTTCCTTCTCTGAGAGACAACATTGTAGTTGTTTCATATGCTGCTAAAGCAATTGCTCTTGTTATTAACTCTCCCGCCAGAGAACCACGGATCACTGTATCTGGAACAAGACCAAAACCTAAAACGAGAACAGGTGTGCCTGCAAGGTCATCTTTTACTAGCAGTTTAAATAACTTTCAAAAAGAGGCTCGCAGAGCCTTTTCTTGGGCCCCACGAAATAATGGAGATAAGAATGCTACAAAAGATTCTTATCGCAAAAGAAAGAGTTCTGGTTTGCCACCAACTGAAAGAGTGGCATGGGAGGCAATGACTGGAATTCAAGAGGATCATGCATCATCATATTCTGCAGATGGGCAGGAACGGCTCCCATCGGTTTCAATTGCTGAGGAATGGATGCTTACTGGTGAAGCTATTAAGGATGAAGCTGTTCGCACATCACACCGATATGAAAGTGCCCCTGACATTATACTTTTTAAGGTATGCTTGTGATAGTTTGGTTATTGAAATTCTATTATCTATAATATAATTTATTAATAAGTGAATCTATGCTTTGACTTTGTGTTCATGCCTGATATTTATGAGATTTACTACCAATTTCAAAGCACAGCACTGTAAAAAATTGAGTCTTCTTTGTACTTCGAACTTAAGCAGATTGCTGTCACACAGATGATTTTTAGTATATTTCCTGTTCATGTGATTTGAAAAATTAATGATCAATTGCGTTGCTTGAATCAAATAATTTCAGCTTTAATAAAGCACATTTCTTATTCATGCAATGATCCTGAATTTTAGAAGATGACGGCTTTTCCTGCTTTGTCTGATTTTATTGTTGACTATGCTGTTGATCTGCTGAAGATTTGTCTTCTGTTTCTAGGCGCTGCTATCATTGTGTTCTGATGAATTGATGGCCGCCAAAAGTGCTCTGGATTTATGTATGAATCAGATGAAGAATGTTTTGAGTGCAAGACAGTTATCGGAGAATGCATCGACAGAAACAATTGGTAGAGCATATCATGCGACTGAGACATTTGTTCAGGTATTGGTCTTTGCCTAGCCCAGTTTGTACAGAATGGGTACAACTGTCCTCCATTAAGATGGTAAAAAATGCCACATCAACTAGGGCAACATGTGGTTATGCATTGCTACCCAAGATATTACCTCAGTTCAGTTGCCACCAGCTGCAATATATTCTGTGAAGTGGATAGTGACATTGATTCTCATGTTGCACTTGCAGGGGCTGCTTTATACTAAATCCTTGCTGAGGAAGCTTGTTGGGGGGAGTGACTTGTCAAGTAATTCTGAAAGAAGTAGGGATGCTGATGATGCCTCTTCAGATGCTGGTAACTCTAGTGTAGGCAGTCAGTCCACAGATGAACCATCTGAAATCTTGTCACAGGCAGACATTTGGCTAGGACGTGCTGAGTTGCTCCAAAGCCTTCTGGGATCAGGAATTGCTGCTTCTCTTGAGGATATTGCTGATAAAGAGTCATCTGCTCGTCTCCGTGACAGGTTGATTGTTGATGAACAGTACAGCATGGCTGTATATACTTGCCGGAAGTGTAAGGTAAATTTCATATCTTGAGATTCTAAATATATGCTACCACTCTATATTGCTCATGTTGAGCTCCTAAGTTTTTGGGGATTCTGTCAGATTGATGTTTTCCCTGTGTGGAATGCTTGGGGACATGCTTTGATTCGGATGGAACACTATGCGCAAGCTCGAGTGAAATTCAAGTAAGTTATCTCTGCTGCCATTTTTTGTCCACAAGTATGATCTTGCTTTCTCTCTCGTCCATGGTGACCGTGACCTCACTCTTTATTCTTCCTTTGATGGTTTCAGGCAAGCTCTTCAATTGCACAAGGGTGACCCTACTGCCATCATTCAAGAAATTATCAATACAATTGAAGGAGGTCCACCAGTGGATGTGTCAGCTGTTCGTTCTATGTAAGATGGCATGCAAGTTTCTTATATATGCTTCTAATGATTATGAATATGAGTATCTATGTGCATAAAATTCTTTGTAGGGCTTCTCATGATTAGAAGTTGAGCCAATGTTGTGTAAAGACTCAGGCCTGGAGCAGTTTCTGTTCTCACAATAATGTCTTTCCATTTGGAGAGATAGTGTGGTGTTTCTTGCTGTGATGTGTTGGCTAGGAAGTTTTTTAGTATCTTATTGTTAAATGTTGCAACTCTAGTATAACTGGTGTGGTTTTATTTTAGAGGAACTAATACTGTTTTTTTGGCATGCATAATTTGAGAAGGATTTTTTTTTTCATATGTAGAAAATGTAGTAAAAGAATAAGAAGGATATACTTTCCAAATGATTCCCTCGTGAAATCGTTCTAATAGGACTGATACTGCAGGTATGAACATTTGGCCAGAAGTGCACCAACCATCTTGGATGATTCTCTTTCCGCTGATTCATATCTCAATGTTCTGAACATGCCATCTACATTTCCACGTTCAGAGAGATCCAGGCGTTATCAAGAATCTGCAAATAATAACTCAGCTTACAGCTCTGAGTTTGAAGATGGACCTCGCAGCAATTTGGATAGTGTTCGTTATGTTGAGTGCGTTAATTATTTACAAGAAGTAAGTTGAACTGCCTTTCCAACTTAAGCATATCCTTTAGTTTTTTATGGACATTCCTTTTGGCAGCTTTGACTTTGTCAGGTTGTCGTGAATATATTATTATTTTTCAAACACTCATATGTGGGCACAACCAAATGATTAACTAGGGCAGCATGTATACACCTCCTCTTTCCTTCCTCAAAAGATACTGCAAGATTTTGTAATGTTATGTATATTGTGTGGAGTATATTTTAAAATCATAACATTGGCCTCTTCAAATATGAAATAAACTAAAATCTCAAGGAAATTGATCTTGCGTCTGAAATAAAACTTGACTTTCCTGATTGGTTACAGAATAATTACTATAATTTAGTAATTTTACAATTTATTTGAGAAAAGGCACTTACATTTTACATGCATGCATTAAGGAAGACTAGAATTATCTGTAAATAATAATGTCTTGCTAAGAATGTTACTTTTTAACTAGTTAGTTTAATAGCAATCAATAAAGTTCTCACATGACAACTTTTTCTTTAACATTGTTCTCAAAAAATTGATTATTGATATGCTTGCGAAATAAGAAATTAAATAAGTCATTTTTTTAGCATAGTAATTTAATTTCTGTTTTTTCTTTCTTTGAATTATTTTTTCACCTTACTTCTGCTGAGTAATTAGGAGACTAATCTCATCCCATTCAACAGATATAAATATAAAGCAATTGGCTTTATGTAAGATAGTGAATATAAAGGCACAAATTATTCATGATTACGGACAAGTCAACAATTTATGTTTATTAAGAAAATAATATGCATTACTTAGTGTCTTCCACTTTATTCCAAATAAGCTTATGGAATTTATTTCTCTAGTCATTTTTTCATCTAATAAATAAAAGCAAAATCAGCATAGCTTTGCCATGGTACACAGGATGCAAGTGGTGTAGTGTAGTAACACAAATTTCCATACACCAGACCTCTTAGGAAAAAAAATGAAAGATCCTTCATGAGCAGATTTTGTTGTATGATTGTGTTATATTTTGTTGCCTAGTGTCTTGAATCCTATTTGTAAACTGTTGATTAGTTTGCGTGCTGCATGGTTGCACCTCTAGTGCTCCTTGGTCATGTGATAACACAATTATTTCTATTATCTCTTCTTGGTGGTCAGGTCTGTTATACTTATTTTCCTTCTCTCTTTGGACTCTGCAGTATGCTCGTCAACAGTTGCTTGGATTTATGTTCAGACATGGCCACTACACTGATGCCTGCATGTTGTTCTTTCCACAAAATGCTGTTCCACCACCTCCTCAACCTTCAGCCATGGGAGTAGCAACTTCATCTTCATCGCCACAAAGATTAGACCCATTAGCAACTGATTATGGGAACATTGATGATTTGTGTGACTTGTGTATTGGTTATGGTGCCATGAATGTTCTTGAAGAAGTGATATCAACAAGAATAGCATCTGCAAAACAACAGGATGTAAACCAGCATACTGCTGCAGTCCTTGCACGTATTTGCACCTATTGTGAAACTCATAGGCATTTCAATTATCTCTACCAGTTTCAGGTAAATGGAACTCCCTTTTCCCTGTTCACTTCTTTTCTCTTTCTTCTTTTTAAGATAAAAGGAGCTTCTTGGGCATCAGATTATATCTGGAAGGGATGATCTTTTACCACAGTTACCTTTCCAGTGTATGAAATATGTTCTATTCTTTCCACTCAACACTTCTGAGTAACTATCTGGTTGGGTGGATGTGAATCTTTGTTTTCAACCTGATTCTACATTTCAATGTGTTCTGTTCATGCTGTCAGTTTTTTTTTTCTCATTATTGTTGACACAAAAATATTTGCTCACTATGATAAAATGAGGTGACCTAAACCAGGCATAAAGTACTTTCAGAAAGTGATATGTAGCATCTGAAAACAGAATACATGAAAAAAAAGTGGTGGGACAGATGGGAAGACAAAAGTATGCATTGCTCCTTTCAAGGGTAGAAACCCTCTCTTTGCTATATTGTTCACTTTGCATTAGCGGATGGTGAGCATGGGAGAAATTCAAGCCAACACTATGTCATAGCTTTGGGCTATTCCTTGGTTTTGGGGAATTATGATTGACTCTGTAATTTTGATTCAATCACCTTCAGTAGGATTGTATTTGTGTCTTTATGAATTTATAAGAGAAAAAAAAAAAAAACTTTAAAGCAGGGCTCATCTGTGGTTCACTTAAATTCACTCATTGGTTCAGGTAATCAAGAAAGATCATGTTGCTGCTGGACTATGTTGTATTCAGTTATTTATGAATTCTTTTTCACAAGAGGAAGCTGTTAAACACTTGGAGAATGCAAAGGTAACTACTTGATTTTTCTCTCGTCACAGCCCCTTTGTTACATTGCTGGGTAGAAACTGGCTTGTGTTTGTGCAAGAAAAATTCCATAGACTGATAGATCTACAGAGGCAATATCTAATGGTAACTATCGAGGAAAATGACATTAGTAGAGGTCATTTCCAATTTGAGGAAGTAAACTTTCCAATATATGTATGTGTGTGCTCAAAAGCATACTAATGAAAAGAACTCGTCTAAAGGAACTTAACAACAAACATTTCTTGACTGCTGTTATGAGAGATGAAACTTATGAAATTTTTTCTCTCTCTCATAAGTGCATCATTTACAGTATTTTAATCTAAATATGTTATGAAATATATTTAACAACTGGTATGCTTCTAGAGATCTCTGTCATGATTCAAAAGACTTCATTTAGACCAGATCACCAAAATTACACGATGGCTATGTTTCTTGGAGCAATCCTTGAAATTAAAGACAATTCCGAATGATCACATAACAGAAATTGTACATGCATAGGAATTTATCAAGTATAGATGAGTAATTGTGCATAATAATTTAGCAAGTATAGATGAGTCGTTCAAAAGAAATTAATAAATACATTGTAATGATTATGATCTTTATGATCCTAAGCACTTGAATTATAATGTGAAAGGTAGTTATCGCCAAACTTGAAATCAGTGAAGCTAACGAATTTGAATCAGTTGCAACATATGCGGTGAATAGGAACATTCGGAATAAATGGGTCAATTAACTGACAATTATGGCAGTCTTCAACCATCTTTGGTTGACTAAGTAAAAGTCTTGGTTTTAAGCTCATGCTCAATCACAGCCAGCATGTGCTGCTTCTTATGAGAACCATGGCAATGCAGTGATCATAGGAAAATTATATTCTTACTAAATGTTCTCTTAGCACCATTTTCAAGTTGTTATCACCCTTGTCTATATTGATCCTGTTTTTATCAATTTTTCTTCTTGGTATAGATGCATTTTGATGAAGGATTATCAGCTCGATACAAAGGTGGAGACTCTACAAAAGTTGTCACAAAGGGTGTTCGAGGAAAAAGTGCCTCTGAGAAGCTCACAGAAGAAGGACTTGTTAAGTTTTCTGCTAGGGTTTCAATCCAGGTAATTAGGTCCTACTACACAGAAAAGATGTCTCCTGGATTTTGAAGGTTAATACTTAGTGGTTATTTTCACATGTGAGGCTCTTTCAATTATGATTTCAGATATAGTATACTCCAGACACATCCTCTCTTTTTTTGTCATTTCTAGATTATAGTTTTAGTTCTGTGTCACTAAAGTAGTAATTGAGTAAGTGTATTATGGATTATGTTTGCACGTTTATGTTACCATTGGAATTGTGAAGATTTCATCCCATCCTATGTGCTAAAACCACCATTTAACTTAATCTTCCAACTAATAAGAACTCAAGCATTTCATTAGAGGCCATTAAGGGCACATTTTTGGTTGTTTGTAGCATTTAGCTTTGTTTGCACTTGAGTCTTTCAGTGGTTTTTCTTCTAGATTTTACTA
The DNA here is from genome assembly GCA_018804465.1 of Populus tomentosa. Taxonomy (NCBI): domain Eukaryota; kingdom Viridiplantae; phylum Streptophyta; class Magnoliopsida; order Malpighiales; family Salicaceae; genus Populus; species Populus tomentosa. The sequence goes on from CM031979.1 coordinate 21,135,786, forward strand.
TTTATGAACTGTCAAAGTACAGATCTGTGGTACTAAAGTACCAGTCAAAAACAAAGACAGTAAGTTTGCGAACATGTTGGATACATGCAATTTGTTGATGCATCAATGTGTAAGCTGTCTCTATAACAAGAAAAGAACAATAAGGTATTTCATGACAAACAGACAAAATCATTAGTACCTTAAATAATCATGTTTTCTTCGTGGTTTCAAACAATTAGAGTGTGTTTGAGAATGTGATAGAGGTTGTTTTTAAAGTGTTTTTCCCTTGGCAATGCATCAAAATAATGGTTTTTTCATTTTGTTTTTATTTTTTACACCAATACATCAAAACGATCCAACACCGGAAAAAAATTAATTTAAAGGTAAAAAAAATCAAAAAATTTTCATGGTCCAGCTGCACAAACAAACACTGCCTTGGTATACTTAATATGGGCAAAGATCAGAATTATGTTAAAGTTGCTTTTATTTTTTATTTTGTTGACTCTGTCAATGGATTTCATTTGTAGGTGGAAGTTGTGAAATCCTCTAATGATTCAGATGGGCCTCAGTGGAAACATTCTCTATTTGGAAACCCAAATGATCCAGAAACCTTTAGGTCAGTATTAATAGCACCTCTTATATGTAAAATCAACTATCAAAAAATAAGTAAAACTATCTTGCTTAACAGATTGCTTTCTAAAGATCATGTAGCATGTAAAAAAAAATTATTCAGCGAAGTGCTGTCTATTTTATAAGCTATGGTTCTTCAGTTTTTATTAATTACACTTAGTTTCTTTCCCATTTAATAGTTAGTAAAAGACTCATTAAGAGCTCAAATGGGTTTAGCCCTAATGCTTGGAAGGATGTATGTTATGTTTCTTTAACTAGAAGAGAAAATAAAAGTAAGAACTGATATCCATCCAAAAAATAATAAAAGAAATAGCTAGAGAAAATATGGACAAGATGTCTTTGTGGGACACAATTGGGATATTGGCAGATTGTTCTGGTGGGAAAAAATGTGAATCATAAGTTTGGGAAGCTGAGAATTCTTTTCCATTCTTATCCTATATCTCATTATGTTGGAATTGGATCTAAAAAATCCTAAGAATGTCGTATCTTATATCCAGATGATGGGATGGCATTAAATATCTGATTTATTCTTTTAATATTTAATGTTTTCTGTTGTTGGTTGGACCAATATAATATAATGATGAGAGAGATTTGTCTGACAATGGTCATCGATCCACAGGAGAAGGTGTGAGATTGCAGAAACACTCGTCGAAAAGAACTTTGATTTGGCTTTCCAAATAATCTATGAATTTAATCTTCCAGGTATCCGTTAAATTGTTGCTTATCTTCATCTAAAATTTTATCACAATTTAGTATAGCTTCAGTGTGTCTCTCCTTGGTATAGCTTTAGAGTTGGCTGTACTAGTTTTATGGTTCTTTAAGTCTTTTCTCATCTTGCAGCTGTTGATATATATGCTGGTGTTGCTGCATCACTTGCTGAGAGAAAAAGAGGCAGCCAGTTGACCGAATTTTTTAGAAATATTAAAGGGACTATTGATGATGATGATTGGGATCAGGTAATGATATCACATTTATGACAATTGGGAATGTTGAAAGCATCCTTTAATATCCTTTGAAGAGTATGTTTTGGTTAGTTAGAGTTGAAATGGGAAAGTGATAAATATTATCTTCAATAGAATTGAATTGAATGGATTGGAGCAGGAGTGTGTCACCCTGAATTATAGAGTTGCATCATATGAATTCCATTCAAGTGGCTACATATTTGTTTGCAACATATTTTTGTGATGCCATGCTACTATCACTTAGATTGATATAATAAATTTACAAGAGTTTCTTGAGTATGATCAAGTAATAAATGGCAATGATAAAGCCATATCATCTGCTATTCTTCCTTTTTCCTCTCTCAATGGTATTCTACGGAGGAATTGGAAAATTGGCACATTCTGGGGACTACTTTCGGTGAACCCATTGCTTTATCTACTCACATGTTAATATCAAGAAACATCATTATGATGATCATCCTTCCTTCGATAATAAAGGATAGAGAACAAAATGATGTGTTCATGCTGGATGTTTTGATTGAAAATAAAACAAAATGCAGATGTCTAATTAAGACGTCAAGAAAATATGAACAAAGCTGGTAACTTATCACATACTCCTGCTTTTTTCTTAGTATCAAATACGTTATCCTAATTCCCCCCCTAATTATTGATTCTTGAATTACTTCTTTTTTATTTATCCCTCACCTTCCTTTCTTCACAAGTTTTCTAAATCCATAATATATGTGCTTCTATTTACAGTAAGCATATGTTCTTATGATCACATTTAAATATAGGTCTTGGGAGCTGCAATAAACATATATGCTAATAAACACAAAGAACGTCCTGACCGTCTCATCGGCATGTTAACCAGCAGTCACAGGTAATTTTTTTTATATAATTTTACACACTTTTATTAATTTTAGTTCATTTTGGAGAAACATCATAAGGAAGATTTATCAGAAAACAAGTGTGATTAAGCAATGCCTTCTTCAAGGAGGATCGCAGAGGTTGATTTAGATGTTTTTGTAACTTCCTATATTCTGGCCATTAAGTTTGTGGTGAGCTCTGGACTTGATTGTAACAGATGTATTTGGCAGCCTGAAACATGTACTTGGAAACAGCCTGTGTATCTTGATCTATTACTTTTGTTCGCTGTTAACTAATTAGTTTAAAATTATTATGTGATTTAAATAAAGGCTCTGTATTTTTTTGTCTGTGCAGGAAGGTGCTGGCTTGTGTTGTCTGTGGTCGGCTAAAGAGTGCATTTCAAATTGCATCTCGAAGTGGAAGTGTGGCTGACGTTCAATATGTTGCTCATCAGGTTATTCTTTCTATCAACGTAGATTTCACCGAGGGAATTTGTGTCATCATAACTTCAGATGCATTGAATTGACTCATGGTTTAAATACAGATTTATATTTAAAGGAAAATAGGATTGCATATGCACATGACTTTCTGTACTGTGTAGTCAGTTAATTATGATGCCAAGTATGCTCTTGCTGGTTTTTGGGTTTTGTTCTCAGATGAAAGTAGTTGTCTTTTAAGAATTGCTGCAAAATTGTGCTTGAGAGAGGCTCTATCATTGGTCTTCCTGACCCAAGGTCCAAACTACGTGTGCCTAACATATTTTCCCTTAGACCTAATTGCCTTGAAAACTCAGTTTGGCTTCCTTTTTTTGGCATGTTGCTATTTGGAAACTTATGCTGAAACCAGTGTGAAATCCAGTGGTCTATTGTTTTGGTTGGGTGGATTTTCTGTTTAAGTATATACTTGAAGAGTTATGATTCTAGCGCGACTATCTTTCATAGGACCATACATAACCTTAGGATCCAGTTACTGTGCTTGGACTGCTCTGGTTGCTGTATCAGTAACATTATGAAAATGGCATTTCAAGCCATAGCATCATTGCTCCGTCATTTATATTTTGATTATTTCTGAATATCTTGGTTTTTGTTCTTTATTACTGTCTTTTTTCTTCCCACTTGCTTGTAAGAAAAATTATCATATCCTTTTGTTACCATTATCATATCCTTTTGTTACCGTATTGCAGGCATTACATGCAAATGCACTGCCAGTACTTGATATGTGCAAACAGTGGTTGGCACAATACATGTAATTTGTAGCTCATGAGAAGTGCAGTTTTACTCTAGGCCAATATGATTGGTTGTAACGATAGAAGTAATTCCGAGCACCACTCTAGGATGCTGAGATGAACACAGTTTCCTTCAAAACCTGCACTTTATGAACTCTCAGAGCATCGGCATTTGAGGTCTGTTCCTATGTTTTTCAGCTTCCAGCTGCTCTTACAATCCCTACCATTGAACACAGCGTGCATGGTGTTTGATGGGTTGCCAAGTCTCGAGGACATGTAGAGAAAACTACACAAGGCTAGTCAGATATTACACAGGAGCTCATCGGCATTCTGCCCAGACACTCAAACAAGATATTCAACTGGAATACTTTAGGATACTAGAGATTTTAATTTTGGAACCTTTTGGATACATGACATAACGGTGCAACGACTGCTAAGTGAGGGAGCAGATCTAGATCATCGGTGTCATTATACAGGAATTTGTGGGTATAAAAGGATGTATAGCACTGAAACGGCTTCGACTTCAAATTTGTTCATTTTCACAGCTGTAATTTCTGTGGTTAGATAACTAGGAATGAAAACAACAGAAAGAAGGAAAGAGATAGCAGGTTTTCTGTTTTCCTTTTGGAATAATTTCGTGGGCGTCTGCTCCTTGACGTTTCTCTGTGCTTGTTATATTTTGTGGCTTATTTTGTAGCTTATTTTGTGGTCACCACGAGTTCAAGCATTCGAAGATAATATTAGGAAGCGCTATAATACCATTGGTGGGACAAAAGCAAAATGCTGCCTGACTTCTCTGAGCTGACAAAAAAAATTGTAGGTATGAATGTGCAAGCAACATTTGATGTTTTCGCCTTCCAAGCATGCAGGCAAAATTATTGCTACAAGAGACTGGGATTTTGTATTTGCGCAAGCAGAGCTGGGTATGGGATTGATCGGTTCCTCTATCTTCATCAATAGAGCAAGGGCGAACCACCTAACCATTTGTTTCTTCTTCATAATCGCTTTTCTATTACATTTCATTTTAAATGGAAATTAATAGAAATGGCTACATCGATTTTATAGAAGCGGGAAAAACGTGTTGCCTAAAGAAATAGAGGAGTTGAGGAACAAAATGTTATTTAATTTTGTTGAGGAACAAAATGTTATTTAATTTTGTTGATGAGGAGAACGTACACCAATAATACAAGTGGCAGAAATCCAGAATTCCCTATGGGTTTCAAGTACTGCCAAGCAGCAGCAGCACGAGACTAGCTGTAGCTAGCTCGAGATTTGAGCTGGCAAATTTAATTTGGTTTATTATCTTACCCAGGATCTAGACCTTGTGCTGGATCAACTCATGGGTCAAGTCTTATAACCATGCTTCCTAGTTCTTATGCCCTGCACCACACCATTACTTGACTCGAGTGAATCCATGGCAGGTTACACTATTTGTGGTTCACCCGGCAGGATATCATTATTGTGGTATTAAGACAAAAGGGAGATTATGATCAGAATGGTAATTATGATTGACACCGACAACCAAAATGCTAACTCTGAACCCACTTGTGCTTACTTCTTCCAGGTATCAGAAATGAAAGCAGAATATTTTCCTCCTAAGGTTGAAATTATTTTACAGAACGAGATTCCGACAGAGTTTTACGTCTTAGTAACTGGAGCAGTGGTATGCCACCCCTCCCATCTCTCTCTCTCATTGTAAGATGTAAAATCTTAATTATGTCTCAAACTGTCTCAAACTGCAGGACGTGCTGGTGTACAGGAATGGAACAGAGCAGGTACTGCCAAATACATGCATCAAACCATCAATCCTGAAATAAATTTGATTTTCTAATACCAAATACTCAAGAAATAAATTTGCTGATAATTATATAGCTAAGATATGTAATTGATCGAGTGACCAGTACAGCAAGGACATCCCAAGCATGATGCATATTCTGCATAAAAGGGTTTTCTCTATAAAGGAATTAGTGCATATAAGGACAACTAGTTAGGCCATTCTAGTGATAGAGATGAAAGAGGAAAGTTATTACAGATGATTATAAAGAGGATTCATCATGCACATACGTAGCCAAAGAATCAGCAAGTACGCTTTTATTATGCATCTACATCACACTAATTATCATAATCAGTTAGGTTCTATTCTTTTTATTTGAAAAATTAGTTGTTTGGATAAGAGTCAGGAACTTTTCTGACACAGATCTATTTAACAAAGAACTCATGACATAGAATCACGCATATGGTTTAATGTAAAACTTCACTTTGTCCGGAGAGCAGCAGCTAAGGATGCAAATCCCTGAAAGATAATGCCTCAATCGTGTCTCGTATCCTGTGGCAGCAAATCAACAAAAACGTTCAAGAAATCCCTATAAATAAAGTCCAAGACTCAATATCAGAAAAAAAAATTTCAGTCCTACTTGAGCTGGGAAATAATACGAGAAAGAAAAAAAAACATGGCGAAGCAAATATAATAAAAGCATAATGATGTTTATGGCCACAAGAAAAGAAAGATACTGCTTCTTCAGTTATCTCTGCACCTCATCTATTCTAGTATTACAAAATTCTTGAATTTAAGGAAATAGGATAACATAGGCAAACTAATGTAAGCAATCTCTAGGGAAATGATAATGAAACCCAAATGAAATCCATGCCTATAACATATAACCAGCTCTTCGATGTCCTAAAAATCAATGTTCATGAGAGTTTCTTCAGGTTTTGTCAGAACTAGTATCTTCAGACATGGCAGGGGAAATTGGGGTTGTATTCAACATCCCACAGCCTTTTACAGTGAGGAACAGGAGACTTTCCCAGGTCATCCGGCTCAGTCATCATCATCTCAAGCAAATGGCGCAGCCCCATAGCGAAGATGGAAAAAAAACTATCTCCAACTTCATCCAGGTTGAAACACTTGTTTGTCTCATTGCATGACACTATAATCAGTTGTGCACGGACTAGCACGTGTATTAGAATTACAATTTACTCTGAAGCTGAGGTAACTATTTATGCTGACTCTTTGATTTCAGTACCTAAAGGATTTGAAACGAGAGATGCAAGAAGAAATACCCTTTCTCAGGGAATTGCTGGAAGACACAGCTGTGGAGGTATATTTCTATCTTCAGCCAATTTAGCTAGTGTAAATAAATACTCAACTAATAGTAATACCTTAATAAACCTATCTGGCAGTAAACACAAGGCTTGTATTAAAGTATGCACAAATTAATTGACCTTGGAATTTTAAAATAACTTTTAAATGATGGAAGAGAACAGTGCATTTTCCAATATCATTAAGCTGTAATTATGGATAAGAGAACAGTGATATAAGAGTACAGTCCATTTCAGTTGTAATTCAAGTTACCATAACCATTTGAATCTATATTTCAGATTTCTTTAAAATTGTGGGTACCATAGGGGACCTTTCTAGTTCACTATTCAGATTTGTGATTTATCAAATAATGGCTCTCATACATTCATCATCAAACTCGCACCAAAAGGAGTATTGGATTTGTAGTGAATGTTACAGTATTTCTGGTAAAATGAGCAAGCCTGTTACCAGTCAGAAGAATGGCTGGCACAGGCCAGCATCAACCCATACCTAGAGGCTACAGCAGTTTGTTGACGGGGCTGTGTATATCTCCCCAAAACAGTGCATACAAGCTTGTATTGCTCAATATAAAATGTCTCTGACAATAATTCTGATGACTATCTGTGTATACTCTACATAATGGTCATTATCTAATCCTTGCAGAAAGCAACATCAAATGTGGGGTTACAAAGTTCTGAGGCACTAAATTCTCAAAGAGAAACAAGTGTAGAAGGTAAAAAACTACTAGTACTCATACTCAATAGGGTGGCCAGACTGGGAAAAGGGCTGAAAATAAAGATTGGTGTACCTACATCTCATTAGTGTTTCTTTTTTTTTTTTTTGGTGGATGGTGAGGTGGGGTTTGTTCACTTTAATTGATGAAACAGTTAAGATTAATTTTAGTTATTTGAAAGATCCATCCCATAATTTTTTCAGGAATACAAGAAAATTCTACTCCATCGCCAAGCACATTTCCCAAAAGAGTGATAATCTATGGGCATCATCCAAACGAAACATAGATACAATGGGGAAACTCATACATTTGCCTGACTCAACAGAAATCTATTCGACATAGCAGGTATACAGTGTATTGAAATGTATATCTTTCCTCGGATACTGGTATCAGTTTTAACAATCAATAACAAGACACAAGGAGCCAAAACTAAATAAGAAACACAAATACAGTTCTCCAAACACTAATTGGAATAAATTTGAGTTATCAAGGAGCAAAAAAAATCGTTCTTAGACAGTCCATGAGTTCCATGAAGAGCCTAACACGTTCACATACACTGTCCCATGTGAATTAATCCATGAATCCATTCATTGTTTGCATACCAATTGAACTTCAAAGCTGCTAAATTTGATGGATACAGAAAAGAAGTTTGGCAAGCATGGAAACAAAATTCTTATGGAGGATGGCTCAGAAGTAGAAGAATTGGATGCTTCAAGGGAGAATGATCACTTTTTATTTTTTAATGTTAAGAGCATAAAACCAATACCCCATCATCAGCCTCCAGCGCCTTTTGAGTTTCAATTTTGTAAACAACATGGTAAAAGTTCAAGATATGTAATATACGCTGATTTTTGCGGGTGTACAAATGCGCAATTGTGAGTGTTCATGGGTCTATGTCTTTATACACTTGCGTTTATGTAGGCATACTATGTTATAATCCAGTAGCCACAGGCATACCCTAATCCTAACGTGGAAAGAAAACGATAACTGCAATCTGAATGCCAAGCCTCTGATAAAAACATAGAAGATAATAACACGAGACCTTTGAGCTTACCGTTCCTATTATGTGTCATTGAGCATGCCTAGCACAGCATAAGCAGCTTTCTGAAACCTTTCCTTCTCTTCCTCCAAGTCTTTCTTCCTCTCAAAAGCTGTATCTTTGCATTTCCCTATCTCTTCCATTATCCCAGCCCGTGGTTTGATCAATTTCACTGCACAGAGTTCATCAAGCATCAAACAAATTCACAGAATTTAAGTTTAAAAACTTCAAGAAAAAAGAGAGAAAAAATATACCTTCTTTTTTCAAAAATTTAAAACAGTAATAGAAATTTTAATGAAATTTCTTATCTTAAAGCTGATAATTAACTCACGTTATCCATATTAAGCATGTTGCCCATTGCCATCTGAAACTGCTGTGACGTATCTGTACACAAAAAGAAGAATAAAATGACTAAAAATCAACATAAAACATCGTTTTTGTTACCATCGTTAATAAAATCAAGAGCTTCATTTCAGTTTCTTGAGTAAGAATCATAACAGATAATCTAATATGGATTATATATCGCTAATATTAATTAAAATTTTCCACAATTATTCAAAATTCCACGTTTCAAGAGTCATGAGAAGACCGTTTTTTAACCAAAAAAGCAAAATATGCATAGTAATCGCAACCAAACAGAGATCAATATGTAAAACATTATCATTAACAAACAGCCTTATCTAATTATTATGAAATTATTTTTTTTCCTCAAACTATTTAGCTTAACCTAAATCAACCACGGAAATTCTGGAAGACACTAACAAAATTTGTACGATCTGAATTAAAAAGAAAATCAACAGCGTAAAATCATTTGATATCTAAATCTATTTAGAACAGATAACTGAATGCTTTAGCAAAATTCAATTAATAGATAAAACGCTTGAAAATGATAGTTTAAGATTTGATTATAATAACAAAATCATATAATAATAATAATAATAATAACAGCAACACCAAAACAAAAACTAACCTAAATTGAGATTATTCGAAGCGTAATGAGTGCATAATATACAAAATTGAAGATATGAACTACGAAATTTAAAAAACAATAACGGAGAGAAATGAACTCGAGGCAGAGAGAGAGACGAACCGTAAACGAGAGGAGAGAGCAGAGATTCGGATTCGGATTCGGATGGTGCATCAGGAAGAAGAAGGTTTGGATCGAGCTCGCTTGGTGCGGTAGTCGCCATTGAAGATATAGCTTCTTTTTGAGAGATAGATTGTTTGTTATAGAATCAGAGGGAGCGTGAAATGGAAGGATCGTATAGAGCGGGATTTTTAAAATTTCTGCAGGAGCTGAAATGTCAAAAAACACCCTCCACTGAATTTTGACAAGGGCGTAGAAATCAAAGGGAATATTATTGTTATACATTTTTTTAAATTATTGAATTATGATTTCAATTTATTAAGTTGTTTGAGTGTATGATAGTGATAATTTTTAAAGTATATTTTTATTTAAAAATATATTTTTTATTTATTAAATTTATTTTTTTTACATCATCATATCAAAATAATCAAAAAATATATAAAAAAATAATTTTAAAATATACCAAGTTGATTTTTTTTGTTGCAGTTTCATTCTCCATAATGTATTCCCCTGTCAAGTTTAATCCTTATTTTTATTATTATTTTCTTTGCTTTGGTAAGATTTATGAATATATATTATTTTTACAACTTTATTGTTTAATATTCAATTTATTAGGAATTAGGTTTTTTTATTGAACTTGGTATATGTTTCACAATTACAAATTTAGAAGATTAACTATGTGTAAAAGGTTTGTCTGATTTTGCATATTATTAAATTAGAGTTACTTTTTTTCCATTCATTAAAATAACCAAGTTTATTGAACTTGTTAACTCAATTACTTGAGTTTATAATTTTTTACGATTTCACCATTCAATGTTATTGAGAGTTAGGCTTTTTTATTGAACCCATGTCTGAAATTTAATGGGCTTTGAATTTGGGAGATTGATTCATGATTGGAAGATTTGTCTTGGTTTACTTGGTTTTTTAGATTATTAAATAAATATTGTTTTTTTATCATATTATTAAATTAAACAATTTCTAGAAACACTTACATAAACTTGACTAATTTTTAATGCGGGATTAATTTTTTTCTTAATGTCTGCCAGCAATCTAGATTTAGTTGAGTTGCTTTTTTTGAATTATTTTTTCAGATTTGATATTTTTTTTCTATTTTTGACCATCGATATTTGGTTCATAACGATGTACCTTCTTGGTTTGTTTTGGTATAGGTTCCATGAAATTATCATGTTCTTGTTCTTTATATCACAGGTCTAACACTTTAATGATAGTTAATCCCGGTTTATATCATATATCGTTGTTTAAAATATTTTTTAAAAAAATAACATGTCTTTTAACATATCAATATTTCAATATTTTTTTTAAAAAATTGTCCAATACACGCCAAGTTTTGGACTTCATAACATCTATCTATTTTTTTTTAAGTTTGGAAAAAAAGTTGTTTAACTCCTTCACGTTGTGGGGAAAAAAACTAGTGACTAAACCAAGGGTTGTTTTTCCTTTCCAACGTTGCTCGAAAAACTAGCTTCGAAAAAAAAAAAACATAACATGTTTTGATAAAAATCACGGTAAGAAGTGCGGCATTTTTTTTTAAAAAAAAAACAGTGAAAATTGGTTGGCATAAATTCCAATGAAGAGAATAAAAAAAAAAAACAAAGAGAGAGAGAGAAATGAATATGATCATGATCACGAACCACACAAAAAAATCCAATGACAACACCTCCGTACCGTAAAAACAAATCTTAATAAAACGAATCTAACAGCATAGAAAACATCACTAATAATGACCGCCACACGTGCTTTCTCAAACACGGCAGGTGGCTCACCCGCAACCTTTACCTTTTGTCACAAGCAATATTTTATTCTTCCAGGCTAATTAAAGCACGAGAGAATGAAATAGCCCAGGCCCATGTATAGCCTAGAATCCAATATACAGAGTATCAGTAGTAGCACCTCATGCCAGCCCAAGAGTACAAATTAACCACCGAGTCCTGCCTCTCTTTTTATCCCCTCCCGAGACTTTAAAAGACCAATGCCAATGTTTTTTTTTTAAAAAAAAATTATTAATATGAATATCCAAATTAATTTGTATGTATTTCAAATAATTTCATAAATTTTAAAATTAATAACTATATAAATTTTTAATGACCATTATATTAACAATCATAAAACTCGAACAAAAAACCACATAAAAAAACAAATCTTTTAATTTAAAATTTTTATTATTAGCTACACCTACATGGTTAATGCCCAATATCCTTATATATAAGAATTGGATGGCAAATCTTGTTCTTAATCCAACAATTAAGCATCGTTTAGCCTAAGCATCAACATGTTATCGAGGAGACAACCGCGGACAAGAATTAAAAAAATAAAAAAAATAAAAAATAGTAAACAAATCATGCCTCTTGATTCTCTATGCTGAGAGAATTTTTTGGTAACTGTGGCTGTGGAGGTACCTACTAGCACGTGTGGTTTTTTAAAAAGTGGAAGCATTTTTTCTTTCTTTTTATTGAATTTATTTATTTATTAAAAAAAAGAGTATCTCTCACGTAATAATTGAATTGATGCTATCATTTATACAGTGTCGGGTGGATGTGTAACAGTTCGGACTGAACAGTGTTTTCAATACAAATTTGAGGGCTAGCTAAGCTACCATATCCCACCTGTCTCTTTTCATCCACGGGCTCATAATTCTTGTTCATGTAGTAGTCATTCCACACAGAGTAGTAAATGCGATGACGTATCGTCAATTGGATTGTGTTGACAGCATATTAATTAATTGTTTTTACTTTTTAGAAGGTAATTTCCATCCCGGTCAAAATAACACGTTGTTTGTGTTAAAAATTTGAAGAAAAACATATGTTTTATCTGCAAATAATATGCTTTCACGTGTTTTTATTTATTACTTTTTAAAAAATAAAAAATAAATAACAAAAGCGGTGCGTCACTTTAATTTGATGATTTGAGAAATCAAAATAGAAAATCAAGGATCGGTCTGAATTTAATCAATGCTTTAGATTCATTTTTTAAAAAAAGAACATAGTTTTTTTAAAAAAATTAGTAACATATACAAGGTAGATAGACTAAATTATTATATCACTAAAAACACATAATCTAAATTATTTATTATGCTTATATTAGTGTTTTTTATAATTATATATACAAGGTATGGTATTTTTATGGTTACATGGTTAATTTTTTTAAAAAAATATAAGTTATAGTTATTTATCAAATCTAAATTTTAAAAATAAATTTAAACAATAAAAACTTATTTAAAGTAATAACCAGTCTAAAAACAGTTCGAACAACACCGTATTGCCTCGAACAAACCCTCAGAAATTGTACTAGAATGCAAGTTGCAACACCATTTTCTTACCCCCTGACCATCCAGTGTAAGCCACGTAGGTCCAAAGACATTTGGTGGCATCACCACGAAAAAAGAGAGAGGAGCAATTTCCTAGCACGGAGAAAGGTAAAGCAAACCGTCGATGACCGGTCCATTTCAAGGGAATCTTCAGCTAACACCCGTTGGATTTTACCGGGATGCGAGAGCTAGACACACACGTGCCAGTTAATCTCCGCGCACCCCCAGAATCATGAAAAGCTGAGTCACGGAATACGACAAAAAAGGACAGTGCCTTAAAGTTTAAAAGGGTTAAGGGAAATGCATCAAATGATAACTTCTAGTTAGATTTTAACTCTGGTTAGGTTAACTAATCTTGATGGTGTGGCAGGGAAGATACCATACCAGGCTCCTCTGCGCTCATGCTCACAGTCCAAAATGGACTCGGCGACCATCACCCATGACTAACAGTAAAAAAAACAGAAAGTAAAATTACCAATCTCTACTTGATGGAATTTACAGTAACCTTTGTTTTTAAATAAGAAACAAGAAGTGAGTAATTCTAGTTTTATTAAAAAATAGCTCTCCCTGATTTTTAATATTGATAAATGGTAAAATATTTGCACGCACCATTTTTGGACAACATAACTAATTCACCATTATTTTGAATACTTGATTATCACCTAAATAAAAAGTTTTATAAATAAGTTTAATTAATCTATGTTTAGTGATTCACGAGTCCATATCAAGTTTTATATCAAACTAAATTGAAAATTAATCTAATTAAATCCAAGAGACTCTAAAAATCGGTTCAATTTAAATGAAAACCAGTTTAAATTATAATTATATATAATTTTGTAAATAATATCATATCATATGACTTGAATCGGGTAATAAATCGGGCTGAGTCGTCAACACATATCACATGTATCAGATATTTCAAGGAATAATTTTGGTATTGTTCTCTAGCTGAATAATCAAGCAATCATTTTCGATGAAATTAGAATTTGCTTGCTGGATGGCGGGTTTAGTTTGGACCTTAGCCCTCTTCTCGATCCTGAAAGAAAGGAGAGGACTCGAATGATGTTGATGACTTACGTTACAAGTTTATTTTACAATGTATTTTTTAAAATATTTTTTTTGTATTAAAATATATTTAAATAATATTTTTTTATTTTTAAAATTAATATATTAAAACAATCCAGGACACATACAATAAAATTAAATTTTTTAAAAAAATTAAGAATTTCCAAACAGTGACTACTTAGTTATGTTTTAACTCTGGTTAAGTTAATCAAGTTTGATGACGTGGCACTCGAAAGGGACCAACCACTTATGCTGTTGCAGCTAGTTGACGGCGTTAGCTGTCCAGCGTCCTGGTTGGGAAATGTTACGAGGTCCAGCGGATTGTAGAACGCTTCTTGTCCGTCTTGTCCGTCTGTTAAACCCAGTTGACTATATTGCCCTGCATTGATGTCTACCTTTCGGTGCTATAAATGCTAATTATTGATAGACAAGTCATGGACTTTTGTTGGATAAAAAAATTAGAGGAGAGTGATGGAAAACGAACTAAATTGGTTGCATCTAATTCTTGTCGCATTGTTTTTTATAGATTATTAATTTATGGATGTGTTGTGGAGTATGAAATGTAGTTTCTCAATTTAATAGTGATTAATGAACAAGACTTAATTGACAGAAATTCAGTATTTGTACAAGTCAACGAAAACACGTACCAATCATCTAACACATATCACCAATTGGATCTTTTCTTGATAGAGTTCTAGCATCGTTGACACTTCGGTGATTTTTTTTAAAAAATATTGGATCCTGTAAAATGATTTATTAATAATTTGATTTTGATTGTTAGAAACATAAATTATATAGCTTGGTAATCGTTTTTTAATTTAAATATATAATAGTTTGTGATGGTTGGTGAACAAAGCATCCTATCTCGACAAGACTTGATAAAAAATCAAGATTATTTATATATAAAAAAATAAAATCATTTGGTGCAAACAAATAGTTCATTTCTACCTATTTTATACAAGAATTTACATAGTTAATGAACTAGTTAATTGGTTTACACTGTATTTTGGATGTGATTCAATTTTTCTATATATAAAAAATAATATTAAAAATGTTATGATTGTTTGATAGTTTAATTAAACATGAGAAAATATGTTAATCTTAAATCCATTTGGCTTGACCACTTGCTTGGATCGAGTTTCTAATTAGATCATGTTATAAATAATCAATGTGAATCGGTTAACTTCACGGATTTAAAAGCAACTTGAACGATTGATAAGAGTATGACTTGGTTTATAAAAAAAAATCAAGATGGACCTATTTTTTTAGGTATTGAGACAAAGACATGTTTGATGGCCTTTATCATCCCGTGACTTGGTTCGAGAAATCAATTGGGTTGATTAACCTTTTTTAAAAAACAATTTCTATTTAACCACATGATAAAAAAAAAAAAATGCTCACGGTTTTGAACATGAATAGATGTTTATTTAAAATTGTGATAACCTTATACAAAGCATAAAAAATAACTTATGAAGTTTATCTCTTAATCAATATAATATTGAATAGCTAAATTAAAAAAATAATAATAAAATAATTTTTTTAATTATTATAAATATTAATTAAAAAAAATGTTATGGGATAACAATCAAGCCCTTAATGTAACACCCTACCTTATCAGCAAGATATTGTTCGTTTTGGCCCACATGCCTCACTGATTTGTCCTTGGTAACCATGCATTGCCCCAAAACACTTCTTATTAGTCAAGGTGAGCATGCTCATATAAGACCCTCCCCGAGTTTTCACCAATTGATGTGGGATATTACAATCCACCCCCCTTAAAGGAGCCCGTCGGCACCATTGGACAGCCAGTGAGCCGAGCTCTGATACCAAATGTAATACTCTATCTCACCAGCTAGATATTGTTCGCTCTGACCCATAAGCTTCACATATTTATTCTTGGCAGCCATGCATGTTCCCAAAACGCATCTTACTAGTCAAGGTGAGCATGCTCATATAAGACCCTTCCCCAGGTCTTCACCCGTCGATGTGGGATATTATACTTAAAGTCAATCTTTGAGAGTTAAATAAAAAAAAAACCTCAAATCCAAATTAAGTGTTGTTTTACTATCAAGGGCATTGTAGTAATTATTTTTTTAAAAAATACATAAAATGTGAGCAATAACCTTTATCAATTAAAAAATTGTTAATCCACAACAATCGAATAATGGCATGTATAAAAGTTTTTGTAGAAAATAAAACAATAAATTTATTATTTCAATCCATAGTAATTAATATGAGTGATTTTTCTAAATTTGAGTTAAAATTTCAAATTTACAACTTATAAAACTGCGGACCTTGTTTGAATTAAAAAGTTCAATTCCCAGCTAATTTAATGTCAAATGATAAAATTAAAAGAAAAAAATTCCAAGTTAAAAAAACCTACCAAGAAAAAAAATACAGCAATAAAAAAACTAGTGTAAAACATGAAACAATAAAAAAAAATGAAGGGGTTGAATTGAAAAATAAAACAAATTTAAAAACTATCTTGAATAAAAAATTAAAATTAAAATAATAAAGATTAAATTCGATATACTGAAAAATTAAAAGATGATAAAATTAAACATGAGAAATTGACTAAAACAAAAACAAACAGGTTAAAAAAAACAGGATGAAATCAAGAGAAAAATAACTTAAATGAGTGATTTTTAAATTTGGAGGCTCATACGTGAATTTTCAAGAGAAAAAAGAAAAAAATGGAGGGGGGTATAAAAGGCCACAAACACTGCACCTCTGTTAATCACATGCACCACACGAGAGGAAGAGGAGGAAAAAACAAAATAAATGGCATAATGGAATGATAGTTTCGACCATTGAGGTTAGTTGCATGTATCGTCCAGAAGCTTTTTTATTTTTTTATTTATGAAAATACCACGTTGCCTCTAGAATCAAGATATTAGGATGAAAAAACTATTGTAGAATGATGAATGAGCCCCTTTGATCAAGCTTTTAAAAAACAATCATATTGGCAAGAGAGTCATTATAATGCATCAAAAAACATGAAATATCAAAAAACTCATAGACCATGATTGTTTTTTTTTTTGTTTTTAGGGGCAATAAAGTGATTTCACTATACAAAAGAATAATAAAAAGACTAATATGATCATAAACAATTATATAATAACAAATAAATCAAGTGAAAATATCATTTCACTCTTTTAAAAAACAATTTATTATGATTTTTTTAGAGTAAAATCATAAATTTATTATTACAATTCACAGTTAATCAAAGCATATATTCAATGTTTTTTTTCATATGATTTATCTTTTTTTTAATATATAAAAACAATATATAACAACGGTTTAAATTAGACAAGCTATAATACAAGTTTTAAAACATGTATCATACTTGACACGACATAATAATAAATCATGTCAAATTAGTGTAAGATTTTACAACAACATGGATTAATATGATATAATTTATTCGACACTATACATAAATTAAAAGGAATAAATAAATTCGATTAATCTCAAAATGCTAGGTTGTTGCACAAGTAACAACACCTCTTAATTTCCAATGTAAAATCACATTTTTCGTTGAAAAAAAATAATAATTTTGCAGTTCATAAATCTTACCACAAAACATATCTATAAATACAATAATTTCAATAAAAATCCCAGGAAGAGAAAAAACAATTTAAATTAAGCAACAAAGTGTCAATTTTGAGTTGAGGTCACCATAACTTAATTGTTATTATTTCATTATTCAAAACATGCATGGTAAAATACAATTCGTGGTTTAGTTTATTTTTATGTTTTAAAAATATATATATTTTTAATTTTTTGTTAATTTTTTTCTTTACTTTAAATTAAGATTTTTTTTATATTTTTAAATTATTTTGATATATTAATATTAAAATAATTTTTTTAAAAATAAAAAATATTATTTTAATATATTTTTAAATAAAAAATATTTTAAAAAATAATAAATAAAGAAGTGATATTCTTCAATAGCAACAAGACTCCGAGAGTAGAACAGTCACGAGATTTCAACTATTGTACCATTTCCGAACCTATACGGCCTAGTTAACTCAGCCCACTAACCGCAGTTAATTGCCGTTATCGTCTGTCAGTTTTCATAAAGATAACAAGTCAGCCTTGTCGTCTAGTGACGAGGTGCCCAAGAAGGGTAAACATGTAACTGAGCTATTTTCCTTTACAATGTCTCCTTCTTGTTCTGACTTCAGCATATATTCCCTCCAATAGCTTACTTCCAACGATACTCAGGGCACCTTCATGATCTACCCACACCTGATCACCACAGTAAAAAAAAAACATTTAACCATCACCTTTCCTTATTTATATTTCCTGCCTCACTTCAATCAATTTCTTCTTCCAAAAGCTTACATGTGTTTTTTTTTTAATATATAATAGAATTATATATACTTAATATAAAATATTATATATTTTATCCTGTATATATTTATAGAATCAGCGACAACAAAATTTAAAATACATTTTATAAACAAGTTAATCAAACATGAATATATTATATCTATAAAAAATATAATTATCTAAAATATATTTCATAGAATTATTTTTCACGTTGTCATTGCTTGCTTGCTCTCTTTCCTTGAAAAAAAAAGGTAAGATGTGAATTAATATACATACGTATTAGATTCAATCCCAAATTTAAATCAAGGAACTAGAAGTGTGTGATCCATCTTTACATAAAGGCAAGAATAGTTAATGGTTGTAAAACATGACTCTATCGTGCACTTTTTTTTTTTTAAAAAAACATTAAAATAATATTATTTTAATAATAAAAAAACAATGGATTACGTGCTAGAATAGTCGAATTCAAATCCTATTTATTTTTTATTTTAAAAATATTTTTAAAACTTTTTTTATTTTTTTTATTTTTTATTTGGTTTAAATTAATATGTTTTTGGTATTTTTAGATTATTTTAATATGCAGATATCAAAAATAATTTTTAAAAAATAAAAAAATATTATTTTAATATATTTCTTAATAAAAAAATATTTTTTAAAAAATTATAATTATATTTTTAAAATAGATTATTATCCAAATTTACAGATGAACCTAGATTTATTTTTAACTCAATAAACCTATTTTTTTCAATTTAAACTTATTAAAATCTTGTATAATTAAGTTCTGAAAAGAGATTAGCGTATCAATCTGGGTTTTAGGAACTATACTTGAAAGTTTTTGAATCATTTACCAGAACCGATACGAATGCCCGTTCGCTACACTAATTACTCCTACTTTTTTAAAGTCAAAGACTGTCAAAAGCTTAATCAGAAATCAATTCATGGCATCATTACAATGAGAAAAAGGTATTAATTTATTCAACGAGGCATTCATAGGGACACGAAAGAAGGAAACAAAATGGGGTCAAAATGGTCTAGAAGTGGCAAAATATTACAGGTAAAAAAACAAAAAAAAAGTGTATAACTACGAACTGCAAAAGCAGTTGGCAGGGTAGGAGAGCCAGAGGAAGGCAGAGAGAAAGAAATCTGGGGGCTAATGCAGTATTTGCATACATTTGAAAGAGAGAGAAAATAATATATATATATATATATATATATATATATATATATAGTGAATGTAATTGTGCATGAAAGTATTTGATTGGAGGATGGAGATTGTTTTTTTAAAGTATTTTTTATTTTTTAATATTCATGTATTAAAATATGAAAAATTAATTTAAAATATTTTTTTTTCTAAAAAAACACGGTTGTAACGGAAAAAACACTGCATAAATAAATGGAATGGAGTCTTTTAGAAGCTCACTCAGCTTTGCTGATTTTGAGGCCTGAGAGAGAGAGAGAGAGAGAGAGAGAGAGAGAGGAGTGCTGTGCAAGTTTAATAGTATACAAATGAACAGCCCTAGAAATTGACAGAAACCCATATTTGTCTGTTCACCGCTCTGTTTCTTTTCTTTAAAACATCCCGTGTCTGTGGTTTATAGAGGAAGAAAACGAGAGCTTAGGTGTGCTTTCTCTTCAGGGCTTTGAACATGATGATGATGATGCGTTGTGTTTTCTTTTTCTTGCTTAAGTTTTAATGTTCATTTGGACAAAGTTGATTTCTTGATCATGTCCTTATGCACTGCTGGGAGGTTTTTAACGCGTTAATGAGGTTTTTTTCCATCTGGGTTCCCATTTTTTGAGTGATTTTGATCGTGGGAACAGAGTTTTGCTTAGAATATGCTGTATAATCTTCAATGTGGGATTTTGTTATTCTTAGTCTTCTGTTTTGGCAACTGTTGATGTGGTTATTTTGGGAATTTTGAGGTTTCATTTACTAGAAAGATCTTTCCTTTTGAAGTCAATGGAAGTTTTTTTTTTTCCCTTTCCATCCTCAATGCAGCTTATTAAATGATTTCTTGTTGATTCAATTACTTAATAAATTTCATGTTGATTGTAATTTGGTTGTGAATATAGTCGTAATTGCTTGAAATCTGTTTTTCTTGGTGCAGATAAAGTGGTGATTTCGGTGTTTCCAAGAAGGGTTTTGTGGTGATGTTGAGGAAGAGAACCAGGTCGCTCCAGAAAGATCAACAAATGGGTCAGTTGACAATGTCTGATTCTGGTTCCGAGTCACATTTCCAGTCTGATAACATGGGGCACAATCACAAAGCCAACTCCTTTTTCACTGTCCCTGGCCTGTTTGTTGGGTCAAGTCTTAAGGGTTTATCAGATTGTGATTCTGTCAGGAGTCCAACGTCTCCTCTAGATTTTAGGATGTTTTCGAATATAGGAATTCCCAGCAAGTCCCCCAGGTCATCTCATGGCGGGCAACGGAAGAGCTGGGATTGTAATAAAGTAGGTTTAAGCATTGTAGATTCACTTGGTGATGATGGGAAAGGATCCGGCAAGGTCCTCCGATCATCGGAGAGTAAGAACATTCTTTTTGGACCCCGAGTACGAAGTAAAACCCCTAACTTTCAATCCCGTACTGATTCTTTTCAAGCACCGAAGTCTTTGCCAAGAAATTTTGCAATTTTCCCTCGTACCCTTACCAAATCTCCCCTTCTAAAGGGCAGCTCTGATGTTCTTTTTGAAATTGGAGAAGATCCATCAGATTCAGAGCCCTTTGGAAAGATCCGGTCATGTTCATTGGACTCTTGCAGGTCATTTTCATCCCTGTCTCGGTTGGCTGGCCAGAACTCGAAAGCAAGTTCTGGGAATTTTTGCTTGGATAACATAACTACCCGAGGCCAATGTCCTGAATTATTAGAAGGAAGCCCAAATTCAAACAACTTTTCAAACACAAATTTGACTTTTACCCCAATGTCGGGTAGCTCTGGCAACGGATTTATCGGTTCTCTCTCTGCAAGTGAGATTGAGCTTTCTGAGGATTATACATGTGTGATTTCACATGGTCCCAACCCCAAAACAACTCATATTTACGGTGACTGCATTTTGGAATGTCAATCTAATGACTTGAGTAATTTTGGCAAGAACGAAGCAAAGGAGCTTGGATTGCCCCAGGCTATTCCTTGCTCAAAAATCCCAGGTTCATTTCCCTCTAAAGTTTTCTTGAGCTTCTGTTACTATTGCAACAAGAAATTGGATGAGGGAAAAGATATTTACATATACAGGTTTGTGCCAGTTATCTGTAAGCCTTTTTTATTCTGCCATTTCTAATCACTGAAGGATGTTGACTGGGTCGAATTAATTTCATGCAGAGGCGAGAAAGCATTCTGCAGTTTGAGTTGCCGTTCAGAGGAGATCATGATTGATGAGGAGTTGGAGAATACCACCCATAAATCTTCCGAGTGTGTTCCCATGTCAGGCGAAGGGGAGGGACTTTTCGAAACTGGCATCATTGATGCTCCATGATGCCCATGATCAGTGAAACTAATGCGGAGGTAGACGCCCCTGATCATCTGTTTTCAAAGAGCTGTTTATGTGCATCTCTTAGCAGCCATGGATGATCGTTTTGTACATTGTTCCCTTCGATGTTTGTGTTTCACCATTCATGGCCATAACCAATGGCTCTCATTTGGCTAGTTGTTGCTTTCCATAATCCAGGCTTGTATTGCCTTGCAAATCCATGTAAAACTGTTGCAGCTGATTATTATAGCTGCTCGATTTGATTCTTCGTTCTTTAACCTCCATCGCAGCACAAGTTATCGTCTAAGCCTGCAAGCTCAACAAGTTTTTGACTGAATATATAAGATTCTACGTGTTATATAATGCATATTATTTCCATAGTCGATTGCAGAGACTATTTAGCATTACTGCTCTTTGGTTATGAAGGAGGCTCCATCTCAGATCTTTTGATGGGAGGACACTAATGCCAATTGCACCGTGGAAGTGCGCATCAAGATTCGCCAGTACTCTTCACAAGAGGAGTGCCCCACCTTGGAAAGATGGGTACTAGATCTGTTGTGATCCCATATTACAAAAGTTTCCCCAGGCTTCTGATGTAAGCTCTTATGGCTACGTGATTTGACGTTCTCCACAAGTCTGAAGATCATTTTGAATAGTTCTTGCTTGGCTACTAGTTATGTCCAAAAGCAATGGGGGGACCTCTCACTGTTACGAGATGTTTCTCGTGATTCCTGTTGGGCTCCCATGGTTTTATTTAGCTTGGAATTTTATCTTGAAATTGAAGGTTGGAGACGTGGACTCCGATCGAGAGGTTTGAGTGGGTTATGGGTAGTAGTGTTTGTTTCTTAAAGAGATTTTTAAAAAATATATTGTAATAATATAATCTTTTAAAAAATATTTTTAATATTAATATACATAAAATAAAATAAAAATAATTTTAAAATAAAAAAATTAAAATTTAATTAAACACCCTTTGGAACTTACTCTAAATTCATGTATTACTTCTGTAAGCTGGTTGCTGTCTACTCTCCATGCTTAAGATTACAATCTTTTCATTTCTCGCTCGCATCCTGACGTGAGAAATCCAGTTGAGTGTGTTGCTCTGGGTGATCTTGACTTGCTTTGATTATTTATTGGAAAATAGTTTCCATAAAAAATGGTTTTTCCTCTTCAATATTTGATAGTTTTATGAAAAATAATATTTGTGAAAATAGATTATTTTTCAATGTTTAATGAAAAATGAGTTTGAAATCATTTTCTAGTTTTTGGATATATATATAAAAAAATAAGTTGAAAAATAATAATATTAAGTTATTAAATTTTTTAAAATAGTAAAATTTTTATTTTTGTCAACAGTTTTTTTATTTTTGTAGAATATTGATAATAATTTTTTTTCTATGGTATCCGAATGCAAAATATTGATAAAATAATAAAAAACTTTCTAACAAACAAACAAGCAATTCGAGGCATCCAAATGCAATGGTGCTGGAATTGTGGACGGTGTAAGCTCTCCATCACCTAACCCTTCATTGCTGCAAAAGAAGGGAGAACAGAGCTGACAGTGACATGGTAAAAGATTAAATGTTCTATGAGGAAGCCCTAACTTCCATGTGCTGCTATTACTGTGGCCCACCAAGACAACTACAGAAGACAATCTACAGGATTTCCTTTCGGCGATTCCTCACTTTCTATACAATGTCGAGTCGGGCAGCTCCCACCGCTACATTTATTATTTTTTCCTACTTCTATGCAACTTTGAACGCAGTCACATGGCTGCGGGTATTGTAATACTTGGGAAGAAGGGAGCTGCATTCTGATTTAGAGCTTTCTGCAAATGCTGCACGATCACTGAAACTAGCAAATTCCCCACAAACGATAAGTAATCTTTACCATGTATGATCAAGTCCTCTGCTTCATCAGGCAATGCCTTGTCTTCTCCGAGTTCAAGGTTTTAGGAATTCTTTGGCAAACTCATGAACTCCATGATGCAGACATTTAGTCGAGTTTAGAATTATTTTGCATGAACTTTACCACCTTATCAGAGATAAAATGACATGTCTTTTCTCTACTGCCTCCGATG
This sequence comes from Populus tomentosa, assembly GCA_018804465.1. Taxonomy (NCBI): domain Eukaryota; kingdom Viridiplantae; phylum Streptophyta; class Magnoliopsida; order Malpighiales; family Salicaceae; genus Populus; species Populus tomentosa. The sequence continues at coordinate 21,159,639 of CM031979.1, forward strand.
TATTATGGTATCAGAAAGTACAAGAAAGCGTCTTAACTTGATAATGGCACGGCTCCTACCTAGGCGGTCTCTACTTTTTTGAGCTTTAGAAAAGCAACTTCTCTTAAATTCCCCCGTATCTTGTCAATTTTGATTCAGTTGAATGGCGAGCAAACGGAGTCTCTCTCTACCTCAAACCTGTCATTTTTAACTACCGAGCATGCTTCAATCCTCTTTTTTTTTTTGGTAACAAAGTATAATTCAATTCTAGATCTTTCTGAAATTACAAGTGTGCAATTTGTGTTTACAATTTACAATAGATCACAGACTTCCTGTCACCAGTAATCTTTACAGGAGCAATGTCCATCCGTGAATCTATGAAATCTATAATTATCCCTAATAACTATTTCTCTATCATAGGCCTGGGATATGAGTTTCATAACTGAGTGACAATCTCTACACATTCGAACACTATTCACAACCCGGATTGGAGAGTTTTCTTGGTTGTTTATAAGACCAAATGCGACGGCTAGTCTTTCGCTATGTTGAGATGTGGTATCTGATAGTTCCTGTTTCACAAGTAATCTTCTCTCTATGTCTTGTAACATGCAGCGAACGTCTGCAGATACAAGGTTTGAGGCGACAAATTCATTAACAACTCCATTTTGTTCTATGATAGCGAAACCTGGTTGCTTCGGTACTCCCGTCTCATGTAGCTTTGTTCTCACCTTGCTCACATCATCCCATCTGCCTGCATCTGCATATATATTCGAAAGAAGTACATGAGCACCATCATTTGTAGGGTCTTTCTCTATGAGCTGTTTAAATGCATGTTCTGCTAATTCCACATTGTGGTGACTTCTGCATGCTCTCATTAAGGAACTCCATATAGAGACATCTGGTTCTATTGGCATTCTTTCAATAAACTTGACTGTTTCTTCCAAGTGTCCAACTCGACCCAGGAGATCAACCATACAGCCATAATGATGGATCGTTGGAGTGATATTATAGAAACTTCTCAATTTGTTGAAATACCTGTAGCCTTCATCAACTAAACCTCCATGGCTACAAGCAGCTAGAAGAGCTATGAAAGTGACATGATCTGGTTTTACTCCTCTTTCCTCCATTTCCAAGTATAGATCTATTGCTTCCAGGGCTTGCCCCTCCATGGCATATGCTGCCATCATTGCAGTCCAAACAAATACGTTCTTCTCAATTATTTGAGTAAAGATCTCATAGGCCATTTCAACACACCCACATTTCCCATACATGTCAATCAAGGCAGTTCCCAACATAGCATCTATACCAATTTCATTCTTCTCAATGTACACATTAACCCAGATGCCATGATTCAGGGCTCCAACTTTAGCACAGGATGAAAGCAAACTGATCAAAGTTGTCTTGTCAGGTTTTACATTTGAACTCTGCATCTTGCAGAAAATCTCAAATGATTCATTAAACAGATCATGTTTTACATAAGAATTGACCATAGTGTTCCAAGAAACTATATCCTTCTCTGGAATCTTATTGAAGAAGTCTCTTGCCTTACCAACACCTCCACTTCGGCAAAAGCCATCCAACATTGAATTCCATGATGCTGCACTTTTACAAGGCAACTGCTCAAATGTTCTGAGAGCTTCATCAAGTTTCCCACATTTTGCATACAAGTCCAACAGGGCATTCCCAAGAAACCCATCCACAATCATTCCATATGTCACGATAAAGGCATGGATAGAACTTCCTAAGTCAAAGTCTTCTAAATGAACACAGGCTGAAAGTACTGTCACAAGAGCAACCTCATCCGGGATCACATTTTCAAACCTCATTTGTTGAAACAACTGTAAACTTTCACAATAATACCCACCTCGAACATAACCAGACATCATCGTGGTCCACGATACCAAGCTTCTTTCATTCATCTTGTCAAACAGTTGCCTAGCCTTATCTATCTTATTAGACTTCACATAACCACTAACCAAAGTAGTCCACAGAACAAGATCAACCTCGGATTCATCACATCTACTCAAAAGACCATGCGCTTCGTCCATTTTCCCACACTTAGAATACATGTCTACTAAACAATTCAACAAACTCCCTCTAGTCCTTAGCTTATTATCAACGATGTAAAGATGCAATCTTTTTCCCATTTCCAAATCCTTCAATTTAGCACATGTTGAAACCAAGCTAACCATTGTTATCTCATCTGGTAAAACCCCACTAACCAACATTTCATCAAATAAATCCAACGCTTCCCTATACATTCCCTTCAAAACACAACAAGAAATCAAGGTATTCCAACTAATAACATCTCTGTGGGTCATTTTATCAAACAGCTGGCATACTTCCTTCAATTTCCCACACTTTGAGTACAAACCCATCAAATTGTTGTTCAAAGACTTATTTCTTCCAAACCCACATTTCAAAATTCTCCCATGAACTTCACTTCCCAATTTAACATCGAAATTCTTGCAACAAGCATGAATCAAGAAGTGAAAAGTGGAAATATCTAACAACACACCTTGAGTTACCATGCGATAATAACCCACCAAAACTTCTTGTGGACAACCTTCTTTAAGCTTGTTTTCTAAAAGGGTATTCCAAATTATGGATTCTGGTTCATGGGAATAGCTTAAAATCTGATGGGCACAATCAATATTATTGACAGAGAGTAAAAAGGCAAGAACTTGACTTGTTATTTCAGGGTCATGGATGAGATTTGCGGTGATCAAATGGGCATGAATTGGTGAAAATTCTCTAATATTTGAACAAGATTTTAACAAATTTATGATCCAATATGGTCTTAAAACTGAGTGGGATGTTTTGGGATTTTGCGTTGGTGGCTTGTGTTTAGAGGGAGAGGGAGATGAGAAGAAGATATTCGGAAAAGTTAGTGTGGCCATGGTTGGATGATAGCCGTTGCTTCCCTCCTTTTTCTTAACGATATTGTCGAGATTGGATTGTGCTATTGAATTTACAGTTACGGCCCATTTCAGTGTGAAGCGAAGAGCACCAAGCCCATAATATTAGGTCCGGGCTGTCTCATAATTACGCTGGGCTATAACGTTTAATTTGTTGTTGTTATTATTATTTTATAAAATGGTATCTTTAGCATTATATGATTTTGAACAGGATCTATTTTGTTAATTTTCAAGACTGCATGAGTAAATAAATGGAAAAATCTTAGTATATTCAAGAGTTAACCCGTGACATCCTATAAATTATAACTAGATTTTATTAATTAATATATCATGCCAATTATACCATCATTCTACCCTCCATTTAAACAACTACAAGAAATCACTGATTTTATTTTGTTTCTCTTTTCTTCATGGAATCTCCCAATTTTTCAAGAAAAAACTTCCGAACATGAGGCGATGATATAGCGCGATGACGAGGCATATTAGTTAAAGAAACAAGACAGTAATTTACAGGATACCACATGAAATATCTCCGTGAAAATGGCAATGAAAATCACAGGCAAACCGCTTTCCATTTTCATGCAAGCTCCCTATAAACATCTGCTAACAAAATACAAGGAAGAGGACACTTTTATTCGCATGACCACCACCTCGACTGTGGTTTCTTGAGTACGTCATTCAATTTGGGGGGGGGGGGGTAAAAGGAAGACAATGATCAGGAAAGCGAACGGGGAAAGAAAAGCGAAAACACAAGCCCTCCACAGGATCTCAGATCCTTCCACATCCATGGATGTATATATATATATGTGTGTGTGTGTGTGTGTGTGTGTGTGTGTGTGTGTGTGTGTGGATCGAGATGCAAATTTATTGCTTTCAGGACAGAAGTCTTCATCATCATCACCACCGTCGTTTGTTTTTCTAGCTGCGTTGTCCTTGCAGCCACTTCTCAGCTTCTTGTTTGACGAGTATTATAGGACTTGCAGTTCAAGCATTTCTGAGCTACTACATGGAATTGCACTTCTGAGGACTTTCCACAATCATTGCAAAGGATCCTAACCTGCAGAACAGTAATATCACCAGTATTAGTATACTTAGCAAACAGTAAGCTAGGAAAATCTGACAATCAAAGCCTCAGATCTCAGCACATGATTTTAATGGGTTCTACTAACCATTTTATTAAGGTAAGGTTCTGGCATTGGTGTAGCTGCAATTTCCATGTCGAATTTCTCCCATACCTTAGACATATCACAAACTGACTTCGAGCAAAGAGGGCAAGCATATCTGTAACAGTAACAAGTAAAATAGCTGTGAGTTTCCAAACGGTTAAAGAAACACACTAGATACCACTGGAAAAGGCTGCTGGAAGGAAACTCACTGATAATGATCCCTCATTTCCTTTAAGCAGCTCTTGTGAATGGTGTGTCCACATGGCAAGACAGTCACATCATGTCTCGACTCAAATAAAAACTGCAAACCATTTGAAATACAACATCAGTTAGGCCCCAGTCACTATAGACCAAAAAAAATTTATTCTCAATCATAAGGAACAAACCATAACACAGAATAAAAGTTATAATCTATATCCAAACCTCAAAGCAGACAGGACAGTCATGATGCATCGCGCCCTCTACACAGGGGTGGCTATTCTTCAGAAGATTCGAGTAGCAGCAGCCTTCATGGTTGATAGTACACCAAGGATACAGGAAAACGTCATCAAGTTAGTTAAGTTGTAAGCACCCATACAATTCCAAACTAAAACTAGAACTAGTAATGACAGGAGAATTGTAGCTTACCACATTTGTAACAATGGAAGAAATTCTCAGGTCCTCCAATTCTGCCAAAGCGCACAGTACATGCCAGTCAGATAAACATAATTACATCGAGCTAGAGAGAGAGGCAAAAATGTACAAGCGGAGAAGCATAGTTACATAAGTGAGGTTAGTGAAAGAGTGAAAAGATGTGTGAAGGATATGACTATCTGAAAATTAGTGTGAGCTTTCAGGTGACATGGACCTTTTCCCTTTATTATCAAGTAAAGTCCTCAATGAAGTTCAATAATTTAATCAATAGTTTAGTGAAATAAACTTGGTCAGAAGCTCCCAGCATTATTATCTCATCAATATGTTCAAAAGGAAAACCAAACAGCATAAACAAGTATACCTGCAAATCCCACAGCCATCACAATGATACTGTTTCTTAGATGTCTGCAACAGAAGTAAACAAATTTGATTTGAGTTAGCAAGTTCATCTCAACAACTTACGAGACAGAAAAGATATGCAGAATCCTATAGCAAGCACAATCTCATTATAGCACACTATACTGAAAGCTGGATGCTGCCAAATTAATCCCTTCATTTCAGGGTTAACCAAGCTACTAAGGATGTGACGTTAACCACTTACATCATCATCAAACAGCTTGCAAGTCTCACAGAAGTACTTTCCCATGCACACACCACAGTTGATACAAACTTGTTGAACCTAGCCATCACAGAAAACAAGTGAAACATGAGTTGAGTAGCCAAATGCTAATTAAAAGCACAGGATAAACACATAGAATAAAAGGAACTGCCTTAACTACAGGTTTAGGGACATTAGTTAACTACAATAGCAATAACATGAAGCATGAATATCCAATTTTGACTTCTAAGGTTTCTTATCATCAGCCTTTGTTCCTCTTCCTAGATGTTCTCAATTTAACAGTGACATTTACAAGTTTCAAGCTTGGGATCAGAGGTCAGAATTGGTCTGGTAATGAGAAAAACTTGATGCAACACCAATAATACAAAAACTTAACTCACCTCTTGTTCAGTGCCACAAAGCGAGCATATCACCTGAAAAAACACAAAAGGAGTGCTTTAGCAGATTAAATGGTAATATAACAATGAAGATTTCTGCAAGAAGTCACAAAGGCATGATCAAAGAGAAAGGAACATGGCTACCTGTTTGACTTCATGGCGTGGCATGTCATGTCTATCCTTCTGATCAACATTTATATTGTTCTGCCCACCAAATATAACAGATCAGCACATATTCAAAATCACCAAAACATATTGAGCAAATTATCAGCTCGAGCAACATGATCAAATACACAAGCAATTTTAAATAAAAAAAACTCACCTTCACCTCGTTATGACAATGACGGCAATCAAATACTTCGTTACAGCAAGGTGCTCTGATGCGGCACCTTCTCCGATAGTGCAGGCATCTGATGACAGAGCATGTCATATTAAGCAAGTATAATGGCAAAAAACTATTGAACTTTGCTAGGCAAACAGGAACAGACCCATACCCATATTCCATTAATCCTTTATCTATTTTTTGGGGAGTTTCCACATTCATTGATTCTTCTGAGAAGATGAAATCTTCATTAAAATGCTGTGAGCATGAGCCTATTTGTTGAAATAGTCTGAATTCTTGAGGATCAAAACTCTTCATATCTACTTCTGCCATGGCAATATCTTCAGGCAATAATAACAACTATTGAGAAGTTGGCAAATAAACCTGGAACACCTGCGCATTGAAACAAATTTAGAAAAGATTCTAAAACTTCAGAAGGCATATTTAGCACCCGATCAAGCCACCAAACACCCCATGAGCTTTCTTGTACACGTCTGCAGATCAATTGAAATCAGCAACAACATAATCCAACTAACGCTGAACAGCTCCAAAGTCCAATCACCAATACTCCAAGAGAAGAATCATCAAAACAAGAAGATATATAAGTACAACTACAATGCAGCATTCAGGAACTCCAGAGCCTTCAGCCATTAGTAAGAATAGCATTGCATGATCACTCGATTCCTTGAAGAAGTCCCAGAACCAAAGTCCAGTTACTCTGGACATGGCAACCTATGGTAAAAGCAATACATCACACAATCAAACGTGTTCTGAAAAGAAAAAAAAAGATGGGGAAACAGTGAGAGAGTGAAGAAATGGGTTATTTTGATTGTCCATCAAGGACAGGCCTACCTCAAATAGCAACTCTGAAACCCAGTCTCCTCTGAGAATTGAACTTACCAAAACTTAAAAAGAAATTCTATCATCAGCACATCAGAGGTTTCCCTCTTGTCAAAGAAAGCCCATTTGAATCTCAGCCGCTCCCTCTCTATCTAAATCATGACCAGGAGAATTATAACTTTATGGGACAAACCATGAAGGAAACTTGCTCCTCTAATTACCAATTTCCCCAGACAAAATAGCACACTTTCTCCAGATTAAGGACACTGACACTCCCAGGTTCAAGGTATAAACAAGGTTGAAAAAAAGGAGAAACAAACTATCTATTCCTATTGCCCATGTTTCCATCGATGATAAATGACACAGGGAAACATTCACTAACTTCTTCTGTAAACAATCTCGAATTCTGTTGGATGAAAAGAGAGTAGATGTGGAAGTTCTGAGCATGGTGGCTGGTGAAAGGATGATATGACAGACCTAGCTCTAACTGTGGAAGGAAGATTCACTGGTGAAGCCATAATCATTATTTCAGTTATTAGGTGTTACAACCCCTGCTTCATTGCATGTTTATGTTTAGAAACACAAGAAACAAACAAGTAGCTCTTTGTGCTTAGCTTACACCCCCAAAGCTGGTCAAGATGGCATCGTCCACGAAGAACAGAGTATAAAAAGACCTAACTTTATGCAGGCACCTACCAAACTTGAGCACATGAACACCTGCAATTTAGGGCATATCCTGCAGAAAATCCCTAGATATAACTCTACCCCAACCCTTCCCTGCACAACTTCAGGATTACAGAAAGGACCTAACTACACCGACTTCTCCACTCACAAGATTTCTGAACTCCACTCACATCATTCCTGTAAAACTCCCGAGTAACAAAATGCTAAAAAATAGCAGAAATTACAAAAGAGCCAACACTGTTCTAAGCTACATCCCTCCAACAAAATCTTGGAAAGTTAGTCACATGTTTAGTTAGATATCTTCCAAAAAAGGGAGAACATGATACGAAAAATCCATTTCTTTTCTTTTCCATCAAAATTTGAATCACTTCACGGGAACCTCAATCTACCACCAAACTATAGACCTAAACTACCTTAAAAACAGTTAAATAAGAATGCCACATACCCCATACAGAACCTCTCTAAGTTAGAAACTCTCCCCGGGACTTCCACCTTAAGAATCTTTAGTTTTGTACGTGTAACATTAGAAATCACAAACAGCTCATCGGAAAGTTCATTTCACGTTAATTCAAAGGGAGCTCTGAAATCCGCAGAACAGTTGACGAATAATCCACGGAAAAACAATAAATTTCCGCCGATTTTTAACATCCACTTCTGTGGATTCAAGGTCTCCCTAACGAAAAAAACATAAAATTCCACTAGCACTTCCTTTCTCAAAATTCAATAGACAACTACACCTATCTAGCCACCAACATCCTCAAGCAAAAAATACATTTCACATAAAAAAGACAAACAACAAAATTCACCATGCATCAATTAAGCAAAATAATAGACAAGCAATAAAATCACAAAAATTTTCTACGTGATTACGCGATTAACATCACATAAGGACACGTCACAATACACAGACGAAAAAAAAAGAAAAACAAATTCTAACATTAAAACCTCACGTTTCCCGGTAACCTCAAACATTAAACGTAATCACATTTTCCGTTTCTTGCACTCAATTTTCTTAGAAACCAGACAGAACTTAAATTACGTCTATATGATTATTTTAGGACGTACCTCACAAAAATTAAGCTACGATATAAACAAACAGAATTAAAAGAGAATATTATCAAATTGAGTGAAATTTTTAATCAGAAAAACGAACTTTCACCGCCGATCCGAAGTTTCGGTGGTTTTAACGGTAAGATCCGATTGTTGTTCTCGGAGCTCCGTTCACAAATCTCCTTAAACCTCGTGTTATTTCTTAGAGAGTGTGCGCGATGGGGAGAGAATATGAGGGAGATTTGAATCGGAGTCTGGTTTTTATAGGGCGAGAAATTCGGGTTATGAGAGACGAGAGATTCGAGAGAGTTCGAAATTTTTTGAAAGTGAAAGCTGTGTCCCTCTGGTTCTTCTTTTATTGTCTGTTGACAGGTAAGGGCACAAAATTACGTAAACAACCCTTCATACGCAAAAATATCTTGCATTATTTTATCTGATAAAGCGGCTGGGTTATGGTACAACTGCATCTACGGAAATATACTGCTTGCTCCTTGCTCGCCTTGATCATTATTGATTTTATCTATGGGATCATCAGTAATCATTATTGACCTGTGCTGATAAAAAATTAAGAAAAAAAATATGTTTATGGACATTTGGATTTGATATTTAGGGCTGTATGGAAAATTATAAAAAAATATATTAAAATAATATTTTTTAATTTTAATTTTAATATCAAAACGATATAAAAACATATTAAAAATTTAATTTAAAATAGAATAAATTCAAAAACATAATTATATTGTGATAACAAAAGAACTTAATAAATGAGCAAATCATCATCAAGGGATTTCTTTAATAGCATTATTTTGCTGGGAGGGCGTTAGCTTTTTATCTTGGTGCATTTTAAAAATATATTTTATATATTTATTTTTTAAGGTTTTGATATATCAATATCATAAATAAAATAAAATATTTAATATATTTTAAAATGAAAAATATTTTTTAAGAGTACAGATATATAAATAAATAAAATTGTCGAGTCATTATTTTAAAAGAACAAAAGGATATTGAGTTTATTTTATGGTTATACCTTACAATTACGTAATTATGATGAATCTTTTTAATAGTTTATTTGAATTATTAGGAAAAAGACCTTCGTTTAAATGTCATTCATTGTTAATAATGATTGTGGATTCTGTGAGATGGCAACAAATTAATGGTTTGTGAGTTGTTAGTTCATGTATCACTAAATATAAGACTGGATTTCAATAATGAACCCTCATACTATTTTTAAAAACATGCCAGTCATTGTTACACGATTATTAAAAGCCTGTTTTTTTTTTGTGATTTTAAATTATTTTAATATATTAATATTAAAAACAATTTTTTTCAAATAAAAAAATAATTTATTTTAATATATTTTCAAATTAAAAATATTTTAAAAATGCGATATTAAACCAACTCTAAATGAAGAAGGCTACGGTACTTACAGTGAGCACGCTCCATGGAAGTTTTCTCCGAACAGATAAGGCGGTCACATGGAAAATAGGTCCTTTTCGGAGGAGAGAAAGGTATGATCATATCGTGAAAGTGAAATCAACGGTCGGCGTGTGAGACAAGGAGAGACCTTAGCGTGATGTGATCATAGCTCTCTCTCATTGGGAGTCAAAGCCCATCTCCTGTCACCGAGTTTGTCTTAAATCTTTTATGCTTGACACGTGTTCGGTCGGCGGCCAGACTGGATCAGGATTTAGGCTAGGATGACGTGGATAGATTAGACTGGTATTAAAAAAATATCTTTGCAATCAGTCACGTAAATTGCAAAATTGGAGAGAATGGCTTCATGCTTATCCCTAAACCAATAAAATAAAATAAAATGAATTTGATAGGGATCCTTGAATATTAAAGGATAGATTTTCGTGCCTGAGAAATTTATACAGACTAGGGGTACATGACGTGGAGGGTAAGATCTAGTAAATCCAAGCCAAAGCGGATTTAACATACGTGGAAATGTCAGTCACGTGATAATGGCAGGATACTCACCGTATTTTGTAGTAATATTTAAGTACATTGTATAGTATTTTCATGGTTGGTGAGAAAAATAACTAAAATATCTAAGATATTCGTTAAAACTGATTTAAAATGAATTTAAAAAATCAATTATATTTTTAAAAAATAGTATTTAAAACCAATAAATTAAGTTGAGAAAACAAATTAAAAAACAGAGACTATTTATAATCAAATTGAATCAAACAGCTCATTTTTTTTTTTATCTAAAATATAATCAAAACTTTAATGAAAAAGGTAAAAAATAAACTCTTCTTCACTTATTTAATTTTAACAAATATAAAACCAAATCAATTAATCAGATATTATTTCATTTGATTTGGTTCAATCCATAGTTTTAAAAAAATATTATTGAGACTAAATTATTTGAATCAATGCTAACTTCTATCCACGTTCCTTGTTGTTTTTTTTTAAATTTGAAGTTTGTATTTTTTTAATTTCTTTTTTTAAATTTGTTCAAGGCCCGCTAAAAAAGAGACTTCGTCCTTATGCATGTATACCAGTGAAAAAAATATACTATGTAGTTATTAGATAGATAGGGTATAGTTTTTAATATTATAATAGTTATTAATTTAAACCATGTAATTAGATTAGATAAAGGGTTGAGACTTTTCAAACTGCAATATGTTGGTTACATGTGGTATTTAATAGGGTGATTATATATATATATATATATATATATATATATATATATATATATAAACAAACAAACTAATATAATATTTTAAAAAAATTAAAAGTTAAATTTTAAAATAGTCAAATCAGATCAACCATGTTAATCAATCACGTATCCAATCAGCTGATTACAAGTCAATCTATCGTGTTAGCCTGGTATTACAACTAATATAATGTTTTTGAAGGGCATTCAGGTGTTTACCGTCTGGAAAACCAGCGCGCGCGGAGATAATGACATTGTTTTCTTTTAAATTTGTGTACGTGGCAAATGTGTGACCGAAAGCTTGATACATCAGTCTCAATTATTGCACAAAAATCAGTGTTAATTATTAAGCTAATCATTCTCCTCGACCATTCAAGTTTTTGAACACGGGAGTAATTGATACGTGGCAGTGGATGTCATCATCGAAACCTTCAACACTAGGCTTGACCCATGATGAAGCAATGGTACGTGGCACTATGCTTGTTGTCGTGAAAACGTTAACCTTAATCACGAGCAATTAATTGATCACGTTCAATGCACGAATTAGTTTCGGGTGCATGCTACGTTGTTGTTTTGTGCAATAAAAAATTATGGGGATAAAGCTGTAATTATTGAATTTTCTTAGCAATAAAATGATAAAAAGAAAAAGAAAATTAAAAATGTTTTTAAAAAGAGAATTTTTTTATTTTTTTATGAAACTAAATATTTTTTTTTTCTCTTACATCACAACATACAAGTACCTATTAGCTATGGTTTTACCACTATAAAAATTTTCATCATACATCGATTGAGAGCTCGGAAGATATTTTTGCAATCCAAAAAGACATCATCCTTGTAATATATGAGTTAGGGGTTGAGAAAAAAAAAAAAAAAACATAAAAAGCACACCATAACCAGATTACAATATCATTGGTATAATAAAAATAATTTTAACAAAACAAATTCAATAATATTAAGCAAGATCATCAATATTAATTCAGATTATATAATATTAAAACCTCTAATAATTTAACACATGGCTGTTGCAAACTAAGTCTAAATATGTTTGTTAATGTATTATTTAAAATTGTGATGCATAATATTTTTTAAAGTATTTTTTATTTAAAAATATATTAATTTTTTTTAAATATCTACACATTTAAACGAATAAACAATACTAAAAATATTAATTTAAAACTTTAAAAAAATTAGAAAAATCAGTCTAACCACGCTTCCGAATTGTCTCTAAACCAATTATCACTTGTTATTGCTCCTGCAGAAGTTTTTTTTTTTGTTTTGAACTTCCTTTTAATTTTCACTCGAGCTTTCCCATTTTTTTATTCATCTCAAAAGTTTCTTCTTCTTTTTCTGCGGGCGTATGCAACCATGTGATGAAATTAAAATTTTGAATTAATAATATCTGACTATGACAATTTACGGGTGCATGGATTTTACACGTAAAAGCGAGACCAGCTCCTTGCCACTGTTGATGTTTTTGGCAACTTGTTTGTCCAGTTGCCTTAGATGGGTGTTTGAGAAATAAAAGCCACGTGTCATAATATTAACGGCAGCGGCATTTACAGAATCCAGCAGCGTTGTATAGTAACGAACAGCATTGCAGTTCAATGAAAAAGAATCTGCGGTGCTGAGAAAACGAAGAGGCATGAGGCAAGTAATAAATATTAATCTTGTGCAGGATAAGCATTCAATTTGAAGACGAAGAGTTATAGCAGTTCACCTGTCAATTTGACAGAGAGGAGACCGGCCGGCGGAGGAGTGCCCACCCCATGTATTGCCCGTGAACCAATGTCTTTAACTCGATCACTTGTGTATGACTTTGTCCTCTGCATCGATAATTATGATCCATAACTGTCTCTCGGACATTAATTTAACCCTTTTTTTTTAGTTGCAAGGTATTTTTAGATCAATTTTTGTTGTGATCACAATTTATATAAAAATTTCATTTTTTATAACTTTAAAAAATATTTTTAAGTCTAAAAATATTCATACATTGGCTTCCATGTTTTTAAATTCGAACTAGCGTAAAAACAAACATGTTAGCTAAAGTATTTAATTTAAATCTTTATTTGTTTTAATGTCAAAATATCTTGCAATTCATTTCAATAATTTAAATTTTTTTTATCTCGAATGATATTTTAATAAAGTATCGTAGCTTTAATATAGTTTTTAAATCTGATTTAGATTATTAAGTAAACTTGATACCCTGTTAGTTTAAGGTATGGCTAGAACTGAGTTTGCTCCTAAATCTCTCAAAAAAATATTTAAAATGAAACTTATTTAATAGTTTTTTTTATTAAAACAACATTGTTTTTTATATAAATAATTTAAAATAATATTATTTCATTAAAAACCTCTATATACTTGAGTCCACTCATTAATTTGTGAGTTGATATACCCACCTAGCAACTTGAGTTTTAGGTTAGGTCATGAAACGAGCTAGGTCTTGTAATTATAAGTTATAATGATAAAGTTATTTGTAGCTTGAATCTGAATTTTTTTTATTTAATAAAATTAAGTATAAAATGATAGTGAATTTGTATAAATTTAAAATCGAAATGAAATGAAATTGAAATGATATATTAAAGAGTGATACAAAGCTATTTTAAAGCTATTTTTAAAGACTCGTCATTTTTAAAGACTCATTCAATGACTTAAACTTCCACCTTAATTCTTCTATTGCATATACCAATTACTCCATCCTTAATCATAAACTCAACCAAAATCTGAATCTAATGAAGACAAATGGGCTCCTCATCTTATACTTAATAGCATACAGGCCCAGCCCAAATTATGGTGAAGACAAGTCCAAGTCGACGACGTATTGTAGCCAATTATTGGGCCACGAACACAATTCGCTAAGCTCATGACCTCACTCACACAAATATGCGATATCCCAAAGCCCAAAACTCTAACGGATTCACTGAGCCCAGGACCAAGAGGAAGAAAATTGAATGGATGGTCACGAGCGATGCGGTGAACCAGGAGCAGAATGGGGGGTGTCCCTTGCCGGGCTGCCCCCTGTGCCGCTCTGCCTATACATAGGATAGGCGCCGACGGTTCAGCCATGAGAGACGTTAAAGCTTTTGGGTCCACACCTCACATGTCTATGTCGCTCGCATACTTTGTCATTTTCTTGGAACCCCACCACTGCTATCCCTTCAAATGTTACGTCACCGATATTTTTCTCAGGTGGGGTATGGCTCAGGCCTGCAAGTTAGCCGGCGCCCCTCGCGTTGTACAGGAGCCTGATGAGCTCACGATTCGTTATTACAGTTAACATCCTTTAAAAAAAAAATAAAAATTGTAGCAATGATTTGTTTCCAGGAAATAATGTTTTGACCTTTAAAAATGTCACTTAGGGATTGGTTTTATGATTTAAGAGGTATGATCCAACTAAAATTCTTACACTAGACTTTATAGAATCGTTTGAATTTTGATTGAAACAGGTTCACTCATGGATATAAGTTTTTTTTTTTACATGTCTTGTTATCATGAATTAATTTTATGTTGGTGTGTTTTATAAATAAGAAAATGTTTAGAAACACGGCTGTACTCATATTTTTTTTTAAAAAAAATTTTTATTAAAAAATAATTTTTTATTATATGTTTTGAATCGTTTTGATGCACTGATTTTAAAAATAATTTTTAAAAAATAAAAAGAAATTCTTTTGATACATTTCAACATAAAAAATATTTTAAAAAGCAATCACAATTATATTTTTAAACAACATTTCAATAAAGAAGTATAAGGTTTTTGTTCCATTTCGAAAGAAACGTTTTTTTTCTAATTATTTATATGAGTTTTTATTATATAATAAATTATATGAAATTATAATAAATGAGCTTCACTAGTAAACTTTTTAATATTATTATACATATATTTATAATATTAAAAGTTATTATTCAGAATATAATGTTGGAATAAAATTGAATAGTAGTTATTTTTTAATTGTCTTCTGTTTTCTTCAACTTTTCAGATTAACTCTTGATTTATTTTAATTTTAAACAATTTCCTTAACACTTCAGCATGTGTGAAAGACTCTTTATTTTATATTATTAATGGTGTAATAATCCAATTCAGGCTATCAAAATTCAATGCTCTAAATATCTATTTTATCTGATGAAATATTAAATGAAAATTTAATTTTTTTTTTGTTTAAATCCAACTATATTTAGTTTTGATTAATAAAAATTCTGTTACTCAAAATTTATCTTATATTATGTTATTTTACTCGCATTCCGATAAATTCAGAAATAAATATAATAAAAAGAGATTGATTTTGAGTTTCGGGTGCATATCAAAACCCAATAAATAAATAAAATAAATGAAATGAGCTACAAATTCTGACACATTTTTCTCGTCAAAACGGCACTCCTATATCTAATGATTCTAATCAACAGCTTAACACAGAAAGAGAGGGTTAAACAAGGGTTTGAACTGGTAGCTGAGGGGAGGAAGAAGCGGCAACTGCCCATAAAAGAAGGTGTCCGGCAAATGCTGCTGTACTAACTGACTCGTCTGACCGAGAAATTGTAGCCTTACAAATACTAGAAGACTTGCTTGCTTCTATCAATTCATATACCTACTCCTCTAATTCAAGAGCCTCCACATAGTAGGGCCTACAACCCCACTCCTAAATCTGGTCCCTCTTGAAAGGAAACATTTATATGTATACATATATAGGTAAAAATTAAAATTTGTTCACAAATGTGATGATTGTTTGAAATCCAATTTTAGGGCTCGAAACTAAGTTCATATGTGGATAGGATAATGTTTAGGTGAAGGAAAAATGTGATGCTTTTTTAAAGTTCTATTGTGGGGTTAGTGATTAATGTGTGTTTGTTAATGCATTATATTAAATAAAAAATATATTTTTATTTAAATATATTAAAATAATATATATTTTTAATTTTTGATATTGATACATCATAATTATTAAAAATATCTAAAAACATTATTTTTATTTTATACTTTTAAGATGTAAAACATCTTGAAAAGCGGGGTGGAAAATATTAGCAAAAACACTTTAAGTGTGTGTTATGTGTTTAGTATGGTGCAATGTATTTTTGTAAAAATATTTTATAATTAAAAATATATTAAAATAATTTTTTTTTATATATATTATTTTATTTTTAACATTAATACATTAAAATTTTGAAAAATTAATTCTAATCTGTACAAATATTAAAATTAATTCCCAAAAACAGTGTTTAATTTGGGACGACTGTTTCAAGGTGAGACATTTACTACGGTGGGCCTTGAATCCTTAATATTTAACAACCGACAGGTAAATATCATACTCGCAAATTTCAAGAAAAGAACCTCCTCAGAGCCATCCATTACCTGTAAGAGCACCAACCTGTTAGGCTGTTAGTTTTCGTGGGGTTTTTAGTCATGGCCAGAAAATAGAGCCGAGTCATCGTGAGAAAGAAGCACCAAGAAATTTGTTATTAAAACTAGGAAGGAAGCTTGTTCATTCTCTCATACCTCACACTGGCCTTTCTCTCTTGTGACTAGCTAGTAGTCTTTACTATTTATTGTTCCCGTTGCCTTCAAAAGCACTCTCAAATCTAGGCAAAACCTCCCCCTTCAAAATCTCTTCCTCCATTGCCACCTCTCTTGCCCTTTGTCTCTCTAAATCTTGAAGAAATCAAAGAAAAAACTAGCAGAGACAGAGAGAGGATCCCGTTTTATATTAAAGAAAAAGATCCATACATGTTCACTGGTGTCTGATGAAGGCAAAGACTCACATTCTTCCATTCTTTGCCACTCTCACTCTCATTTGCCTGACCACTGCCCAACACCACTCTTTTTCTAGCAATGCTGGCCCTAGAGACTCCCAAACAATACATATTAAGCAGAGCCAAAGACAGCTTTTACATTACAGAGAGGAACTTGATATAGAAGATGAGTATCTGATGTTACCAGCTTGCCTCAAATTCGACAACCCTAGACTCAGAAGTGCCTACATTGCACTCCAAGCATGGAAACTAGCCATCATCTCGGACCCATTGAACCTCACATCCAACTGGGATGGATCCGACGTCTGCAACTACACTGGTGTCTTCTGTGCCACATCTCTCGACAATTCGTCGATTCAAACCGTTGCTGGGATTGATCTAAATCATGGCGACATGGCAGGGCACCTGGTTGAAGAGCTCGGACTCCTGACGGACATTGCCTTGTTTCACGTTAACTCCAACAGATTCTGTGGGAAAGTACCAAAATCTTTCAAGAAACTAAAACTACTCTACGAGCTGGATCTAAGCAACAATCGTTTTGCGGGCAGGTTTCCTTACGTTGTTCTTGATCTTCCAAAGCTCAAGTATCTTGATCTTCGATTTAATGAGTTTGAAGGTGATTTGCCGAAAGAACTGTTTGACAAGGATCTCGACGCAATATTCATAAACCACAACAGGTTTGCTCTTGAATTACCTGATAATTTTGGTAACTCGCCGGTTTCTGTTATTGTTCTTGCAAATAATAAATTCCACGGGTGTTTTCCGACAAGTTTGGTTAACATGTCTAAGACCCTAAATGAAGTAATTCTCATGAACAATGGCTTGCGCTCGTGTTTACCTAGGGAGATAGGATTGCTTAAGAAGGTGACAGTTTTTGATGCGAGTAATAACAAACTCTTCGGTTCTTTGCCTGACAACATCGGAGAAATGGAGAGTCTAGAACTGCTAAATGTGGCACATAATATGCTTTCAGGAAATATCCCTGGTAGCGTGTGTTTGCTTCCACATCTGAAGAACTTTAGTTATGCTTATAACTTCTTCACTGGTGAACCACCAGCGTGTTTGGATTTGGAAAATTTTGATGATGGCAGGAATTGTTTGAGGAACAGGCCCAAACAGAGATCAACATTGCAATGTAAAGTGTTCTTGTCTACGCCAGTTAAGTGTGAGGCTTTTAAATGTCACAAGTTCGAACCTTCTCCACCGCCCCCACCTGTTACTTCACCCCCACCCCCACCCCCACCTTCACCAGCTCCTCCATCAGCATTACCCTCACCACCCCCTCCATCATCAATGCCGCCGCCGCCCCCGCCCCCAATACATCCGCCTCCCCCCTTCTACTCCCCACCACCCCGGCCAAACCCACCTCCACCACCTCCTATTTATCAATCACCCCCTCCGCCACCCCCTCCAAATTCATCACCACCACCTCCCTCATGTGCAGAACCCCCTCCACCTCCATCACCTCCGCCATGCCATGAGCAGCCGCCTCCACCATCACCTCCAGTTCAATACTTGCTGTCTCCACCTCCTCCGGTTTATAATTCACCGCCTCCACCAGCTCCAGTGTATAATGGTCCATTGCCACCGATTAGTGGCATACCTTACGCATCCCCACCACCTCCACCGCTCTACTAAATTGATGATTCTTTTTAGAGATTTCTCCTTTCACCAGCCCTGAAAGATCACAATTACTTGCCTTGTATTCTTGGTAACAAGGGGATGAGACCGGACCCATTTTATAGCAATCATCCGAGAATTGTTTCACATAATTGCATGTAGCAGAATTCAAGTTTAAAAGACATTTGGAGATAGAAAAGAACAGAAGGAAAAGAAGTGTGCAAGAAGATTAAGTTTCCTTATATTTTTATAATTGAATTGCCATGCTTGTTTTTGAGTGGTTAATAAGATGAATGTAGAGAGAAACAGTAGGTTTGCAGGGATTGTAATTACATGTATGAGATTCATCTTAGCTATTTATATGTGCTTTCCAATGGAAAGATCTGATGTCTACTTCAATGTCATTGTTTATTCTGTTCTTATATTTCTAGCTTCTGGTCACCTACGTTTTCAGTACACAGCAGCCTATCTCCCTGGGGTTTCTGCTTCCCTCTACTTCTGAACTCATTCATGATTCACCAAATGGTGAGGGGAGCAAGAAAAACCTTGCCAGTCGCCAAATTTTAGTTTCAGGTTCAGTTCCAGTCAAATAATACATAAAAATATCTTTTCATGCTAATTTGGCTAATCAAATGAGTGCAACAGATTTCAGGTTCACTCTTTGAAACGTAAAAACTAATCCAATTATAATCAAAGCTTCCTCAGAGTCTTCTATTTTCACCGCAATATCACTTGCAAGTTGCGGTTTGGGTTCTAGCTATAGTAGCACATTTTCACTTAAAATTTAGATATAATACATGAGTTGTATTAGCTAAGATGAAAGCAAAACCATGAAAAGCTACCTTAACATGACAAGAATGATACCAAGGAAGATTTCTGTGGGTACACTAAAATCTTCTCAGATTTGGTCCTACTGTATATACATTTCTCAATAGCTCCAGTCATATCTTCTCCATCAACCTAGGAGATGTTCCCCTTCGATGATGCATATGGCATTCTCTGTTTTACAATTGTATCTTCCATCCCACCTTTCCCAAAAGTTATTGTTGCCTTTGGTTTTTGGTGGTTCGTGGCTTAAAACGCTTAACGGTGTGGACATCATGCCAATAACTCATCGAGCTACCCACGATAAGATCCTTTCATCTAATTATCACAAGATATACATGTGAGCCCCTTCATATGAAAATCTGGAAAGGTCTCTATCGTTCGTGGCCAACACATTCATCACGGGAACTTTAAAAACCCACTCTCTAATCTGCCTACTGGTCTTCCATGCTTACTATGTTATTGCAAGACAATTAATGAAACACCTGCCCAGGTAATATAACACAAGAAGCAATGGCCCTAATCTAATAACTGTCCCGTGTTGTTACTGTTCGCATTTACAAATCATGATCTAAAGTGGGGTCTTTGAAAGGTTGAGCAAGCTTTAGCCACAACATTTTAGACCAGCTTAAATTTCCATGACATCAACATGAAGCAGTTTTTCAAGTAATGACATGGTTGCCAGACAAGGTAACAGTTATGCTACAACGATAATTTGTGCAGTGAAATGGAGAAACTAGATAGTTAGTCCTAGAAATAACCTGACTTGCTTTACAGCCACAACATCTTAGACCACCTTTAAATCTCCATGGCACCGACATGAAGCAGTTTTTCAAATAATGACACGGTTGCCAGATAAGATAACAGTTCTGCTCCAACGATAATTTGTGCAGTGAAACAGAGAAACTACAAAGGAAGTCCTTGCAAAAACCTGACTTGCATTCTGTCGTTACTTTTTTGCAAGTACCTTGTTGTTTCAAGGAATCTGGAAATTACAAGGATCAATCTGAAGAGAGAATAAAGTGTACACTAGATTTGTAGTTCATGTGGCCTTCCTAAAAAGCAACATGTCACGAGAAAATATACAGTTGAACTAACAGTTAATTAAGGATATCACCTAAGATTAGACTTCTTATCCACATCAGCACATGATCCTGGGGGTAACAGCTCCTGGAGAAACAAAATTATTTCTTTTTATATCTGGGTCTGAATCTGAAGCAGGAAAGACTGAAAGAATAAATGATCCATACTAAGAAATATTGAAATAAGATCCTTATGGCTGGCAACTTCATCTGTGTCCATCTTATTACACTTTAAGAACCATTTAAGATTTTAATGCATTACACCAACAGAAAATCTTGTTCCCTAGTTGCCCAGTCATGAAAACAATACCATGACTCTTACCCCTTTTTTTGGCAAGTAGAATGTGCTTCTCCCAAAATTAATCCCATTAACAAAAAACTAAAGGAGGAGGGTGTTTTACCATGCTCCTCACATCACACTATTAACCGGAATAGTTTTTTTTTTAACTTTTATTTTTAATATATGTTTTCTTTTTTAAATTTCAATTCCATTTTTCAACAATAAATTTATTGGAAATTGAGCTTTGTATTTTTTTCAATTTACTTTTATAAGATTATCTTGAACTTATAACTTGAACTACAGGATTGACAGGTTAATTCGGTTGACTCGAATATTTTTTTTCTTTTTTCTAATTGACTTTTTTTTTTGTTCTCAATTTCGTTCTTCAACATTAAATTAATTGAAAATTAAACTTTGCAATCTATTTCAGTCTTCTTTCTATGAGGTTATCTCTATCTCATAACTCAGGTTAATCTTGGTTGACTCGAGTTATCTTTTGTATGTTTTTCTAATCGATTTTTTTTTTCAATTAGGTTGATTAAGAATTGAGATTCATAATTTATTTTAATTTGCTTTCTATTGAGTTATCCCGATCTCATTACCTAGATCACGAGTTTGACAGGATAACTCAAGTTGACTTGGATTATTTTTTTGGAATTTTTTAAATTAAATTTTTTTTTCAATTTCATCCTTTAACATTGAGTTTGTTGAAAATTTAGCTTTGTAATTTGTTTTAATTTTCTTTTTATAGGGTTATCATAATTTCATAATTTGATATGAAAATTGACAAGTTACTCAAATTGACCCGAATCAATCCAATAAGTTATCATCTCATTGTTTATTAAAAATTATCATCTTAAATATTTATTTTGAATCAAACTATATTTTTATCTGTTATTTGGGTTGTCTTTAGACTCGTCAAAGCAATCAAGTCACATTGAATCAATTCTCACACTATTTAGTTTTTTTTTTTTCTACTAGAAAAAACATTAGCAATGTCTATAATTTTTTTTTATATTAAAAAAAATTTAATCAGACCCACAAAGCAGTGAAAGCCAGATGATACAGTACCAACTAAAAATCTTGCACCTTCTCACTTTAAGAAAGCCCTTAGATTTGTTTTCGAGATTAAAAGGGTAATTAGAATGATTCGACCGTGCTTTTGAAAAAAATTGATTTTTTTTTTCAGTTTCAAATTATTATTATTATTATTTGTATTTTTGAATTATTTTAACTTGTTGATGTTAAAAATAGGTTTTTTTTAAAAAAAAAAATTATTTTAATGTATCTTAAAGCACAAAATACTATGAAAATAAACTTCTACATGAGATCATAATCTTTTTGAAACATCTTTGGTAACGGCATCCACATTAAAAACTTTTGTCCATATTTGTCTCTTAGGGTTCAGCTTTTCCTGTTCATTTTTTTATGTATGAAAATGAAAAGGGGGAGAAACACCCAATTTATTAATTATTGAAGAATTTGTATCTCCCTTGATTTTCCTTCTTCTAGAACCTATCGATTATGCAGAATAAAAAAGAAAAATTACTCTCCAATCACACACACATAGAACTTACTAGCTAAAGATGACTCCACTTTATTTTGCTTGTTTTCTGGCAAGATTTGCTTATATCAAACCATGAAACAGGGCGTCAACATAGGCCATCTGTGAGACAAATGCAGTTAGAAACGATGAGAGACAAAAAAATGTTATCAAGACAGAAAACTAAGACATCATGCATCATATGAACATGCCTGTAGAGCTATTACCTTCTGCCAACTCACAGGTAAATATCCAACACTAAAACCAGGCAACCATGGATCCTACATAATACATTCCCTAAATCAGAGAGACAAAAAATGTTAGCTTGACGGAAAAACAAACAAATTCATAAACAAAAAATTATTCAGGGGCCAAACTCATCAAGACAGAACAATGAACAGGTTCAACAGCTGAACTCAACAAAATCTGAATTAACATAACTATTTCTCTTTTCCTATTGTTTTCGGTTTCTTTTTTTCTTCCCTGGCTATCAAAGTAATATACTAAGAATGTTCAATGATTAGTATTTAAGGAAATAAAATGTACCTTCACAGGCAAAAACCCTGTGTTTCATGAATGCAAGTTTTGAACTTGTCAAAGCAAGCTGGTGCAAGTTCTGACTTGTTCTGAAGTTAGCTTGCCAGCAGATCAAAGGACATAACTTCATGTTCTCATTCAAAACCTTGGCCAAATGGAAAAGCCTTCAAGCTGGAAAAAGAGAAAAAAAAAGTGCTCTATCACCTTTCCAGTAGCTCAATCAATGATGGTGTGGGAAAAGCAGAAGACTATCTCCTACTTGAGAGTTCATTTCAGGTGGTGATGGCTGGAGTAACCCATTATTAGACAAGTCTTCCAAACTTTTGATATCCTGTTGCAAGCGGCTAACACGCAAAATTGCATGCTCAAGAACCAGAGGATCATCGGGGGGGTTCTGCAGAAGGGTAAGCAAGGCCTGGCGATAAACTTGAGATGCCAATAATGGCCTTGCAACCTGTCGATTTTTACATAAAATTGCCACCTTGATGACATGCTTACAGAGATTTCCCTGTCTTGACCAGGGACAGTCACAGAGGGCGAACTCAGAACCAGGGTTCCAGATTGTATATGCCAGACTTCTATCGGTCTGGGAGATCACTTTCACAAGCTGTAGATTTTGTTCATCCAATATCACATCGACATCAGGGATGTGCAGGGCCTGGTACCAAGCATTAGTTAAGAAAGACTTGTCCCTTACATTTGTGAAATACCCAGTCTCTGCACTGTATTGATCTAACCAATATAAGGAGTGGAATTCAGTTGTCAAAGTGTGGATCAACCAGTCAATTCTTGTATAGGAATTAGCATATTGCTGATCGAAAAGCTTGGATTTCAACCTTAAGTGGTAGGATTCAATTGCAGCCAGGGGCTCCGTACTGGCTACAGGGAGAGACCTTATGCTATTAATCCACAACTCTGTAACACAAGAAGGCAGGTTAAAACAAGCATCTAATATTAAAGGTTACAGCTATGAATTATGTTGAATGAATAATACAGGCTTTTAATTTCATCTTCAGTAGCTATATGGAGGAGCTGAATGACATTGAACATGACGCTGATATAGAATGAATCAGTGCAGAAGTTATCACTTCTCCGTTATTTGCATATTTTAATAGCTGATGTTTTACATCAAGGTCATTGTATACTAGCTGTTTGCTAATACATGTTATTTCTAAATCTTCCACTTTTTTCTTCTATTATATCCCCACTTATACATAATGAATAATTTAGTCAAACTAGCTATCATTTGTGAACCAAGTTAGAATTTATTAATAACTACATCATATGATGTCATATGAATAATGTGTTACATTTGGAAGACTTACATAAGAACAATGTTCTGTGTGGTTCTTCAATATGCAGCTGTTATTTCAATCATGATTAAAAATCTTTCTTTCCAATATTCCTTTTCTCTACATGTAACTGCCTACCATTTTTTAGCACCAAATGAATAAATAAAGAAAATTCCTATTTCATTACAGAAATTATTATGGGATCAAAGTTGGGAATAAATAATATCCTATTTCAACAATGCATGTTTCTATGTGAAATTAGATGGTTGAAATATAATATGGCAAAAGAAATTACGTTATAAAGATTCCTCCAAGAAACAAGGAGAAGACTTTTATTCTCAGACAAGTAGAATAATGCATAAGAGAAACATATACCTATATATGGCAACCATCTCCTCTTGAAATAATCCATAAAGATACATTGGTCAACATATACTTGCATGAACTCTTCAACTGCATTATCAGCATTTGGCCCACTTCTTGTAGAATACAAAATCCAACCCAAGTGCTTAAACATCTCTCGCTGGACATCAATGTTGCAGCATTTCTTTAAAAGACTTCTCATCCAAGCACGGCGAACATGCCAGGCACATAATAGGAACCGGCATTGGAAAGCCTCTCTGCAATTAAAAACCACGAAGGAATTTAGATTCCCCATTGAAAGTTAGGGTCAAGTAGAAGAAATTGACAGTCCCTGCCAAAGAAATTTACCTTATGAAAGAAATATCAAAAGAAGGATCATCCACTAAAAAGGCATTAGGCCTCCATCTCGGGTCCTTGCTTCGGATTCTTTCAGCCAAAGAGCCAATCCATTTGTGGATATCTTGAGTAACAAATGAGGAGGCAACGATCCAAGCAACCGGAATTGCATTTTGAGATGAGTC
The DNA here is from genome assembly GCA_018804465.1 of Populus tomentosa. NCBI lineage: Eukaryota > Viridiplantae > Streptophyta > Magnoliopsida > Malpighiales > Salicaceae > Populus > Populus tomentosa. Next base: position 21,184,697 of record CM031979.1, read on the forward strand.
AAAAACCAGTAAAGTACACAGGGGATACTGCAATGGAGAAAATTACCATTGAATTGCTATTGAATTAATACCTATAACACCTTTTCATATTCCACAGTATAGCAATTCAATTCTTCCTCAACGTTTAGCCCAAATAATTTCTATTCATGACGTTTGGTCCATTTAAATGATCTAATGCACACTATATTGATGAATTTGAAGGTCACAAGTATAAAATAAAGGCCCTTGAACAATTGTATTCCTTGAATTGTGGTCTAGGAAGGAAGAATTTGGAGACTTAGAGCTTTAGGATTTTTACATAAAATTGCTGCTCTCAAGACTGGATTTTGGTTGAAAGCCCAAGCCTAGAATGATTCAAATTTTTGCAATCATAAGATATTTGATACTAAAATGTGTCAACCACCAATATTTACGAAGAAAATTTCTGAATCCTTGAAATTTTTGCATGCCAGTGGCTTCACACATGACCATGAAGAATCAAAGAGTTCTTAAATGAACAAATTACCTTAAGTTTCTTCAAGCCAAATGTAGAATGAGAAGCTACCGAACCACTATGTCCATAACGGATCATCTGCTGCAGCTGCCAATCTGTCTGTATCCCCAGAATAAAAGGTTCTGTGCTTGACATATCTTGGAAGAAAAATACATGCTTCTGGTGGCGCTGCACCCACATCTTTACACTGAATTCATCATCTGCATGCAATTTGTAAGATGAATTACGAACAATCCTCTCCATGTTGCGAACATCATTTCGAGTGAGCAAATCATCTCGGTTAAGGGGGCCACCATGCCCCTGCACCACCTCTGCATGATGCTGGATTATATTGTCCAAAGATATTCCAATATATAGCAAAGACATCACTTTCTGGCGCAATTCTTCTGAAATCCTTGGAGCATACATAGCTCTTGTCCCCACAGCATCCACATCAAGTATCCCATGACACGGGGCCCCTGTTTTATCTACATGTTTTCTCTGATTATATATGATAAGAGCAAGGAAGGGGCGAGTGTATAAGCGTTTTACAGTGAAATGGCAAAGGCAACCTCTCATCATGTGACGCCTCCCGGGTCTGCTTCCCTTCCCAGTCGCAGGTTTGGTGTGAGAACCATCCCCCATAGTGGACTCACTATCTCGATAATCTTCAGGACCATATGAACACCAATATCTGAAAGATAACTTTCATAATGCATTACTTGGATTGAACTACAAGGGATCTTCAAGACATGCATCAATTCCCGGTGACATAATTAACTTTTATCATTTAAAATATTCTCTTTGAATGTTTGTCCATTTAGTGGTAAATAAACATTCATTTTGCAAAACATTCACCTTTAAAACAGACAAAAAGAGCCATCCTTTAAGGAGCTCTTGGCAGAGAGCACATTTCAGAGAACAAAAACCAAGAACAATCATTTACACACTGCCGTTCTTAATTCATTCGTCATAAAACCCAAAAAAGAAGAAGGTGCCTTGTATAGCACTGCACGAATTTATGAACATACAGTGTATATTCAAGATAGCCATCGACCCTTGGTTTGCTGATGCTCCCTTCAGATCTCTTCCTTCTAGACTCAATTCGAAAGCTAGCAGGACATTCTGCATTTGAAGATTCTCCTTTTACAAAATCATCCACTCTAGCAAAAGGGATTAGGGCAATATCATCGCCACCTTGTCGACCACCTTCTACTTTCACCCACTTTATATGAGCAGCAGAAAACTCTGCACAAGGAGGATCTTGTACTGGAAGACTAAGAATGTCCTCCATTCTTGGCATCTGTCAATTTAAGACCCCCAAAAAAAGTAAAAAAAAAAAAAACACATTACGTTGCAGTAAATTCAATTCAAGGATCAATACACGCTGTACAGCCCTTTTCTTTCACATTCTCACAAACACTTTGCAATGAAAAATATTTATTTTTCTTCTTTTTTCTATAAAAGAAGTTATTTTATTGATCAAAAGCAACAAGAAGGACCTAAACCCACTACAAAAGCAAGAATCATTATCAGATTACATAAGCAGTCTAATGAAGGATTAAGATTACACGTGCATGGAGTTAAGTACACTATTTTCATTGAATAAACAAAATACAAATCAACAAATGAGAACTAGAGTGAAAACAAATACAGAAAAATCAAAGGTGTAGTCAAAATCACCTTTGGTTCATGGCCCTGCATGCTCTTTTTAAAGCTTGAAATGAAACTAAGCTTTAGCTCACTGTTAATTTAATATGTCTCTGCAAATGGATAAAGTCCATTGCTTTAAGATAAGAGAAACACTAAAAAGAGGAACTTGAAAGACCCAGAAAGCAGAATTGGAAGAGGAAGTGAGATAGTAAAGCAAATTACCTCTCAAAGCCTTGGTTTTCCTTACAATTCCAGGAGCTCTCCCTCCTCTGAATCTCTCTCTCTCTCTCTCTATTAGTGTTTGTACTTTGTACAGTGAAAGCTTCTGAAATGATTGAACAAGGTGTCAGCAAACGACATGATGTTCACTCGTATGCATGGCATGTTCATGTAGCCAAAAAAAGGGAGGACGAAGAAAGACGAGTCGTCTATACGTCAGGGTAGAGACGACTTCAAATACTTGTTTTGTTTTGTTCTATCTTGGACACCAATCTCGTCTATTTAGATTTGTCCAACGTACGAAATTCACATAACATCAAGCACTTAATCAACACTTTGTTGTATAAGTTAGTGCATGTCATGGTGTGATGCAAATAAAATTATATATTATTGTTTTATATCATAAAAATACTATAAGTTATTAATTTTAATTCAGTCCAGAACATGATTTATAAATTAAATAAATAAACTGATATTAATTTAAAATAATATCATTTCAAGATTTTTTTTAAAAAATTTTCAAACTAAATTCTATTCAAATTATAAATTAATTTATCAAATTAATTAGATTAATATTCATGCAATTTAGAAGGTGTTTCGAAGTTTGATAGAGATTGCTTTTTAAAAGGTTTTTATATATATATTAAAATAATATATATTTTTTAATTTTTTTAATTATTTTTTACATTAGATCATTAAAACAATTAAAAAATAAAATAAAATTTTCAAAATTTTAGAAAATACAGTTGTGTTTCTAAACAAAACATTGAATTGAAACATGGCATATGCCAGCAATGTACTTTTCTTATATGCCAGCAATGTACTTTTCTTTTTGTTATTAATATTTTTTTCCTCTGACCTTACACGTTGCACTTGTTTAGAATAAATATTGTAAAGGGATAAATTACAAAAACTCTAAACGATGTGGTATAAATAAGGTGCACGTGTGCACCATTCATCTTCTCATATTTGAAGGTAGATTTATTGTTCAAAATTTTTATTTTTTTATTCTCATCATTAAACTTTTATTTTGCACAATTATATTATTTTGGGCACAGGTAAAGAACAATTAAATCAAATTTGTTGATTAAATATATAATTAAAAAATAAAAGTAAAAAAAAGCACCACAATAGGTGATGCTTTCAAAATTATTACAAAAAATTTACTGTAATTCTCAAACTTTACAAATTATATATGTTTGATGCATCAATAGTTTTTCAATTTTATTTTTTAGTTCATGATTTGAGATAAAAGAAAAAAAACATCGGATTTTAGCAGTAAAGAGAGAAAATCAATGTTAACATTGATTCCAACCACCAAAATAGTTCATTTTATATTTCATTTAGTGAGAGGAGTTTAACTTGTGTTTTTTCACTTTGAAATTGCTTTAAAAACCAGATATAAGCTAAATAAAGAGTTTTTATTTCAGGTTAATTTTAAGTTTTTCGAGTTTTTTTAAGAGCATTTATGGGTTTTCAATGTATTTAGATTCTTTTATATGTGTTTTTGTTCAAATTTGGGTTGAAATAATTTGGGATAAAAGAGCACAAACCTCATTTTTTAGCCACCACAATAATCGGAATATATAAAATACTAGACAATAGGTTGGGTATGAGGGTAGACAACATGTCTTCCGCCTTAATTGATTTTGTTTTAAAAAGAATATGCCCTTTCTAAATTGGTCAAGCGCTAGCCTACCTTTTTTTCTCTTAATTTTGTCTATTTTTTTTTAAATCATGTTGTTTTTTAAATGCCTTTTTTAAATAACCTTTTAATTTATATTGAAATCAATGCCCATTTTCTTTGATTTTTTTTAGTTTTTGTATTTTTTTTAAATAGTGATTGTTTTTTTAATTATTTTTGTATATATTTAATTTTTGAAGAGATTATTCTAATTCATTTATATTTTTTTGTGTTTTATATAATTGAATTTTATTTTTAAAAATGAAAAATGTTTATTTTTAAATAATATTTCTTAGAAGTGAAACTTTGTGATATTTTTTTTCATATGAGTTTATGTGTGTATTTTTTCTATTATTATTTAATTAAATAAAAAAATAATTTTAATAAACAAAGCTATTGAATATAATCGGGTGAATGAATCATATCACAATATCAAATATCTTGATTCACATTTGTTTTCTGACTTTTATACATATATATTTAATTATTGTTAATAATTTTTTTTATTTATCAATATAAATTGTTATTAATTTATTTAATTAGATGTGTGTATAAATTTTTTAATTTACATATAATATTATTTATGTAAAACAACATGTTGCAAATACCTATATATTTAATTTTTTGATTGAAAAAAAACAATCAGCCCGTGATAAAGCGGGAATCAAATATCTTATATAGTGGCTTGAAAAATCAGCCCATTGTGTTATTGATGGATAATTTTTAGGTAATTTTGTGGCTCTATTTTGCCGTCATAACTGATAGGTGATATATCATCATCAGTGTAATGAAAGTGAAAACTTTCTCTAGCCACTATCTCGAAAAAGACCCGTGGACAATCATTATGTAATAATTAAAATTATATTCTTATATAATTCCAGGATTTTTTCGGTATAAAAAGCATAATTATATCAATTTGGATAGAAAAACTTGAGATAAAAACATATTATATAAGAATATAAAAAATACATTTAGAAATATAAAAGCATATAAAGACTTAACCAGTTATATAAAAATAAATTGAATCATTTATTCAAAATATAATTAAAACAATTGTTTGCTTATGCACATTTTTGTTTGCCATCAATGCTAAGATAATTGACTATGATTATTTAACTCCTCTCTCCTTGAAACTTTCATTCTATACTGTAATATTATTCTCGGTATAGTTAGATCAAATTCTTTATAATGTGATTTTAGTAAAAGGTTTTAAAGTATATAAGAATTTTTTATATGGTCCGGTCGACTTAGCAAGTTCAAAGACAATCTAAATAATAAATAAAAATATAATATAACTTTAAAAAATCAAGATTATATTTTTTAAAATTATTAAAATAATAACATATTAAATTGACTCGGATCAACTCATATTAACTTATTAAATTTATTTTTTAGATCATAAGATTCTGCAATCCTATAAAAAAAAAATTTATTAAATTTAGTTTTTAATGAATTTGATATCAAAAAATAAAAATAAAATTAAAATTAAAAAAATCAAATCAATCCAATTAACCTATAAAACTTAAATCATAAAATTAAAACAACATTATAAAAAACATATCTATATAAATTATAAAACTCAAAATATTTATAGTTTTCAATGCACTAACTAGCATCATTGCAGGAGGGCAAGGGCACGTGTGCCAGTAACAATAACTAAAAGAGGGTGAACTGTGGAAATGACATCATGCATCCTCTCATATTTTGGTAACTTCGAAGGATATTTTGGATTTTTCGGTAATGTTCAATATCAAAGAAGAGAGAGGACCATTGAAGGTGGGAGGGAGGATCATCTGACTCGCAATAAAGAAATGTCAAATCAGCATAATTGTAGAGTATACGCTACTGCCTGCTGCGCATCACAATTTGATATCGATACATTAACGCACCCCTGAAGGATGGAGTAGAGAATATCGTCACCCTTTTCAATGGAAGCACTGAACTTAATGAAAAATCAAATTCAAGTGTGAATATTAATGGTTGGTGTGGTTGTGCGAAAGTGGCAGGCAGCTGCGATTGGTGGCTGGTGTTGGTAGTTGCAATTGATGATTATTATCTTGATTTTTTTGGAATATTTCTCGTAAAGAAATGTCAAATCCACATAACTGTAGAGTATATGCTACTGCCTGCTGTGCATTACGATTTGAGATATATATATATATATATATATATATATATATATATATATAACATAGTGTTATGTAACTGGAATAATTTTATAAATATTAAAGTGAACGAATATATAAGTTTTTAATAATTATTATATTAATAATTATACTGCTCAAACTTATAACATATTAAACTGAAGGATGGAGGAGAGAATATGGCTACCCTTTTCAATGCAAGCACTCAACTCAATGAAAGATTCTAACTGGTTGCCTTCTCCAAGAGGTTCAGTTCAGGCACGAACAAGAGCATTTCAAACTAGGGAGAGGAGTACAATATGAAAACTGCAGAACTGAAACACTGAGTTACACGCGTCTATAGATTCTATACAGCAGGACATGGCTGCTCTTTTTGCCAGTTTCTCAAATGAAGAAGCAAATGCGCAATAATTCCACAAACAAAGCCAAGTGCCGCGCTTGAACCGACCAGTGAAACCGCAGCGCATATGAGCATCACAAAGGATTCCTCCTTTGTGTTCATGTCCCTCGAAGCCAAAGCCAACTCAATTCCAGCAAATAACAGCAACACCCCCAAGACCCCAACAGGAAATTGTTTCAAAACCATCACTAAAGAACTTCCTAAAACCAAACCCAGTAGCATTTTTGCTGCCCCGAGAAGTGCCACACACCCTCCACTCCTGCCGCCAAACTTGTACTGCCCAGCCAGTCCACCTGCACCATGGCAGCATGGCATGGCGCCGAACCAACACCCCACCATGTTCATCATCGCCACAGATACCGAAACGGAGGAGGCCGAGAAATCCTTTCCCGGAAACAGATCGGATGACAACTTGCACACAGCAATAACAGAATTTAGAACTGATAGAGGGAGCTGGGGGATTGTACCCTTGATAAACCCTTCTTTCCAAGCATGCTTAGAAATCTTCACAACTTCAATGGAAGATGGTCCGAACTTAAAACCCCGCACCACTCCAGGCCTTCTTATAAATGCCAAAATCACACCCAACAAGAAAACCATAAAAGCAGAAGGAAGTGAGGCTACAATCTGCCTCGGTCCCCTCCTCTTCGACCTTTCTCTACCATCCAAATTAATGACATCGCCTTCTCTTTCACTACCCTCCTCACCAGCACCATTAACGACAATAACAAAACAAGCACAAACAATTGCCAGAACCAAACCATCTACACCTAACCAATGCCTATCGCCACCAGACTTTGACTTGGAAAAATCTTGTACTTTCCTGATATACTTGACCGCAGTCATGGCAAATGATAACCCTTGTGAAAGCTGAATTCCTCTAACAACGGGCAGTGGGATTAGCTTATAAACAAGCTGCATCAAACCAGTGACACCTAAAAGTAACAAAATCCCACCAGTGCATATTCCTGCTGCCATGATTTCGGGCACGCCAAATTCTGCACTATTTGATATAGCCACAGCTGCTATCGATTTCATTGGCTGGACTGGCATTGGCACGCCATAGATTGCCCCGGTAAGAATGTTGTAAATGCCAGTGAATATTAATGTTGTCCCTAAATTAAGATCAACGGATAACGTTAAGGCCAGTACTATTGGTATGTACGTACCTAGATCCCCCATGGCACCATTAAGCTCTGCCCATATTGTGGATCGAAAGACAAGGTTGTCTCTCACTTTGTAGACCACATTCGATAGAAACCTTGATCTGGGTGCTTGAGCTTGGATGTCTTGAAGAGGTATTTGGTTGACGGAGGACTCCATTGCTTGTAATTGCAAGGCTGTAGTGATCATCTCTAAGGTGCTGTTTTATAGGCTATTCTAGTAAGTTGTACTGTAAAGAAAGTCAAATACAGGAAACGCATCAGCGACCTTTTGCATCATGATTGGCCGTTAAAAAGTGGGAGAAATACGCCGCTAGTAGTGACTTAAAGGCATCTTCCTTCCTTGTTTCCTCCTCTTATTTTCACCTCTAGTCAGATTGATCCCTCTATTATATATTATTCCGAATTAAACCCTCCAATAAATTAAAAACCTGATTGGAATTATAATAGCGGCAATGATTTAAAATATTTTTTACTTAAAAATATATCTAAATTTAACCCTCCACTGTAAATAATTAAGGACTTTCATATATTTTAAAGCTTTTAATCTATAATTCCATCCAAATAATACTAGAAACGACATATTTTTGCTAAATGATTCTAACATAATATTTTAATTAAAAAATTAGAATAGTTTATTAATGAAATTGTTATAAAAATAATTTAAATTTAAAACTGACAATATATTTGATGATTTTTGATGTTTGCTTAAAAAAATCACATCAGTGCAGTCACCATACATCTGTCCAATATAGAACTTGGTTGATTCGTTCTCGCAGATAAAACCCTCCCCAGCTAGGACCGCCTCTTCTTCTCTGACATTGATGGAATTCCTTGAAGAATATGTCTTGAGTCGTCATTTTTGTTTCCAATTTGACAATTAACACAGCCATATCTTTTATTTTTATGATTTAAAAATATTTTAAAAAAGTTTAATTTTTTTTCATTTTAAATTAATATTTTTTTTTGATATTTTTATATTATTTTGATACGTTATTATCAAAAATAATTTTAAAAAAATAAAAAAAATTATCTTAATATATTTATTAGTAAAAACAATCATAATTATATTTTCAAAAATATTTAATTTTCTTAAAAGTGGCTTGCTTTTAACCAGCATTACTTTAGCAGCAAGATTAAAGCATCTTGTTCTGTTATTTGTTAAATCAAGTAAAGTGTTAAGCTAAGAAAATTTAATGATCAAAATAATATAGTTGTGAAATCCAGTTTAGTCTAGCAGTTTTAACTGAGACTCAGCTAATTTAAAAATTCAAATGATTTGTGTTAAAAAAATGAAAAAAATAGGTTAATCTAATCAAAATCTTGAGTTGACTTGCTTTAGCTTGGATGTTTTGCAGAGGTATTTGGTTGCCGGAGGACTCCATTGTTTATAATTGCAAGGCTGCAGTGATCATCTCTAATGTGCTGTTTTATAGGCTATACTAGTAAAAGCTGAATTGTAAGAGCATCTTCCATGGGAGATGCTATTTTAAAAAGATAAATTGATAAAATAGCATTTTAAATATTATAAATATAACTTTTTTTACTATGCATATTTTAATAAAAAAAACCATTTGAAAAGCCAATTCTATTAGAGTAAAATAAAGAAGTGTTTTATTTTTTTTTAATGATTTTGATGTTATTTTTTTTTCACATGGCTAGATTTAATTGGCTTATTTTTTTGTTGACCCCACTTTATTAGTTTTGATTCTTTTGAGAGATATGTAGGAATAATATTTATAAAAAAAAAAAACATTTTAATATTTTGTTTAACTTTTTTTAAAAAAGTATGTAAAACAAACAAAAAAAAATCAAAATATTAATTTTTTATTTTTAGTTATCCATTTAGCTTCAAATGATGCTCAGGAAAGTCAAATACCGGAAATGCAGCAGCGGCCTTTAGCATTACGAGTGGCCGTTAAAAAGAGAGAGAAATATGCCGCTCGTAGTGACTTAAAGGCATCTTCCTCCCTTGTTTCCTCCTCTTATTTTCACCTCTAGTCAAATTGATCCCTCTATAATATATTGTTCTAAATTAAACCCTCCACTGTAAATTAAAAGCGATTATAAACCTTCCACGATGGACCTCTATTAATTAAGTTGATAAATGGCACCAAGTAGCGAGATTTAGAACGTCTTTGAGATATTATTTAACCAATAATATGAAGCGTTTTTCATGATGAAATTCTGTTAATTTGATAACTCAATCAAAACTTAACTTTCAACTAGTTTTATTATTTAACTAAAAATACTTTTAAAATTCTTCTTACACCACATTAATAAAAAAATCACTAACTTCTTTAAAAGCTACTTATATTAATAAACCTTTTTTTAGTAGCGAGATTTAAAGCGTCTTTGAGATATTTTGATATTGGGTTAAAGCATTGGTCATTCATGTCTCGACATTGTATATTCATTTGATTTCTTTTCTCGAATTTATCAAATTATTTTTTTACTATATTAATTTGATTTAATCTATTCATATATTATTGTTTTGATCTTTTATGTTTATTAATTATATTATATTTTCTTAGCTCGGTATCTTAATTAAATAATTAAAAAATCACCACTATTTTAATATTCCAGTTAGCTTTGTTATCACATGTCTTAAAATAACCACAATTTGATATTTGTTTAATCTAGCAACATACTAAGCTAAGAAAATATAATGATCCAAAAAAAAAAAAAATAGCTTGTTGGGTCAATCTAGGACTCAGCTACCTTGAAATCTAAATTGATTCGTGTTAAAAATAAAAATAATAGGTTGACTTAGTCAAAATATCAAGCTGACTTGCTAACTCAGTTAAAAAATTCACTTTGCTCTTGTTACTTTTTAAATTATAACTCTTCATTCCCTCAATGTTTTAAATTTTCAATTGTGATACAAAACTTTGTTTTTTTTAAATCTTAGTTTATGGTTTGAGAGAAGAGAGAAAACGCCACCATTCTAATGGTAAAGAGAAAAAGTCTCGATTGACATCGATTTAGTCCACAAAAATGATCGATATTGGTATCAATAAGTTCCATTCTACAAGAGGAGTTTTATAGTAAAAAAATGATAGATCTAAGTTTTTTTTTAGTGTGGGTTGATTTTGGGTTTATAGACTGGTTTTTGAGTTATTTGACATATATGGGTTTATCAAGGTGTGAAGAGTGTTTTATAGGTGTTTTAGATGAAAAAATAAGTTAAAAATTAAGTTTCTAGGTCAAAAAACCATAAAACCTGATTTTTTGACCATCGGTATTGCTTAAATCAGGGGAAAACAGGCGATACATCACCTAACTTTATTGTTTTTCAAAGATTTTTAGGTCGGATGACATGTCATTCACCCCGTTTCCAAATAAAAAAAAGTTAAGGGTATGGGAGTGCAAGCTTGCCTTTGTAGGCCCACACATGTGCCTTTTTTAAAATGGGCTAGGCGCTTGGGTTTTGTTTGCTAGGTCTGACAATACCTGGTCTCTTGCTTTTTCTTTTTTTTTTTCGTGTTTTTTTGAGTTGATGCTTGATTTTAAAAAAATAAAATCTTATTTTATTGATTCAAGCCAACTACAACTTTAGAAATCTAATTTCAAACTAAAATAAATACTCAACCCATTTTTTCTAAGAAATAACATGTGTATCTCAGCTTCTCGACTTGATTTTTGGTTGGGATAAATATATTTGTTATTATTTATTAGCATATATAATGTGTGATTTATTTTATTGAATACACATACACAATGATAACACCTTTTTTGCATTGGGAAAACAAAATGCTCCATCTCATATCGTAGCGCGCGGGGAAACAAACTAGTAATGATCAACATAGTACAAGACCACTATTATAAAATCATGATTTTCCCGGTGAGCCAACCCACAACCCAATTGACTTGGGGTCAAGACCGTTCTTGGTTAAAGAAAAAAAATAAAAAATAAAAAAAAACTCGATTGACTAAGGCAAAATTGTCATTAACCCATTGTTTTTTTTTTTTTGTCAAAACAATGTTGTCTTGATCATTTTAAAAACAATCTTTTAGGTAAACCTTTTAGACCCGTGACCTGAGATTCGTCTCAGGTTAACTATCGAGTCGATTTTCACAGTTATGATAAATACAAATTAAACTAAATGGGCGTGTTTGATTTTGTGTCATAACTTGCTTTTCAAGTGATTTTGTGTCATAAACCAAATGCATTAATCGAATTATGTTTTTTTAGATTTTTTTGAAAGGTTTTGATATGCTAAAATAAAAAATTAAAATTAAAAAAATATATGACAATCATAAATGTTTGATAAAGAAATTGATATAGTTAAAGGAATTGTAGATGATAAAAAAAATATTTAGACCTCCAAGTAACGGTGAAAGATATTTCTCTTTTATTAATGACTAATCAAGATTTTAATATAATATTTGATTGTTATTCAGTGATAGAAAAGATAATGATAAAGACATGAATACAAGGAAGACAAAATAAAAAAGAAAATAAAGATAAAATTATATTTCATAGTGATATATAAGATAAAGTGATTGTTTGTGTATCATATTTAGTTATAGTGGACAAGACATAATAAAATATAAAAAAAAAATCTATTTTACCCTTAATATATATATTATTGTCAAATTTACATATATATAAAAATAATTAGATTTTTTTACTTTATTTTATATTAAGTGTTAAAATTAATAATATTATAATAACTCTAGTTATAAAATTAGGATTGACTTGATGGGTTAACTTGGGCTCTGAACCAATCCGAGTTTAAAAAAAGTAGAGAAAAAATTGGCCTAACCTGACTTGATCAAATAAAATATTCAAATCAACCCATGACATAACATGAGTAAAAAACATATTAATTTTTTTAAAAAAAATTTTGGTCAAGACAAGGTTGTTGTGATTAATTTTTTTAAATAAAAAATTAGGTTACCGGGTTAATCCTCCTAACTCGTGACCTAAATCTTATCTCATGTCGATTTTCAAGTTGGGTTTTAAAACAATAATAATAACCATTTTTATCTATATGTTGACTCAGTCAACTCATGTCAACTCTCCTGGCTTATGAATTGGGTTTTGTTTCAGTTAGCTTCTAAGTTGGATTTTAAAACTATGATAATAATAATTTTTATCTTTACATTAACTCGTGTCTACCCAAGTTGACCCCTCTGATTCGTAATTCGGGCTTTGACACGGGTTGACCCCCGGATTAAATTTTAAAATTAGGATAATAACAACTTTTATTTTATGTTGATTCTCCTGACACGTGACCTGGATCTTAAGTATTAAAACTATGATAATAATCACATTTTATTTTTATGATTACATGAGTTAATGGTCAACTTCACTCGTGATCCAGGCCTCGCCCCGACTTGACTCCTGAATCAAGTTTTTAAATTATAATAAAAAATATTTTTATTTTTATATTAATTTGAGTTATCTGAGATGTGATTTGAGCCTCTACTAGTGATTTATATTTTATCATGAATTAATTTTTGAGTTGAATTTTAAAATTATAATAATCACTATTTTATTTTTCAAGTTATAACTAATTAATTTTAAAATTAAAAAATATTATTTTTATAAATATATCCTCTTTACAGCTCCCATTCGAAAAGTAAAAAGTTATCTTCATAATTATTCTAAAAGCAAATATATTTTTATATTCTTATTTTTGTCCTTTTCTATTAAATATATTTTTCTCTCAACCACACGTAAAGATAACCAAAGACTACCAAGGGTGCCTCAGATAATGCAATTGCTTTATAGACGCCATTAACCAATAGCAAAACGAAAAGCCAGATTTCAATACAGAGACCTTGCAAATACGCGAGAAAAAACAATGGAGTCCCCAAGTTACCAAATACCTCTTCGTGATACACCAACTCAAGCACCCAGATCAAGGTTTCCATCAAATATAGTCCACAAAGTGAGAGACAACCTTGTCTTTCGATCCAAATTGGCAGAACTTAATGGTGCCATGGGGGATCTAGGTACGTACATACCAATAGTACTGGCCTTAACATTATCCGTTGACCTTAATTTAGGGACAACATTAATATTCACTGGCATTTACAACATTCTTACTGGGGCAATCTATGGTGTTCCAATGCCAGTCCAGCCAATGAAATCGATAGCAGCTGTGGCTATATCAAATAGTGCAGAATTTGGCGTGCCCGAAATTATGGCAGCAGGAATATGTACTGGTGGGATTCTGTTACTTTTAGGTGTTACAGGTTTGATGCAGCTTGTTTATAAGTTGATTCCATTATCTGTTGTTAGGGGAATTCAGCTGTCTCAAGGGTTATCATTTGCCATGTCTGCTGTGAAGTACATTAGGAAAGTACAAGATTTTTCTAAGTCAAAGTCTGGTGGTGATAGGCACTGGTTAGGGCTAGATGGTTTGGTTCTGGCTATTGTTTGTGCTTGTTTTATTATTGTGGTTAATGGTGCTGGTGAGGAGGGTAGTGAAAGAGAGGGTGATGACATTAATTTGGGTGGTAGAGAAAGGCCTAGGAAGAGGGGGCTGAGGCAAATAGTAGCCTCACTTCCTTCTGCTTTTATGGTTTTCTTGTTGGGTGTGATTTTCGCATTTATAAGAAGGCCTGGAGTGGTGCATGATTTTAAGTTTGGACCATCTTCTATTGAGGCTGTGAAAATTTCTAAGCATGCTTGGAAAGAAGGGTTTGTCAAGGGTACAATTCCTCAGCTCCCTCTATCAGTACTAAATTCTGTTATTGCTGTGTGCAAATTGTCATCTGATCTGTTTCCAGGAAAGGATTTCTCGGCATCCTCGGTTTCAGTGTCTGTAGGGCTGATGAATTTAGTGGGATGTTGGTTTGGTGCCATGCCATGTTGCCATGGTGCAGGAGGACTGGCTGGGCAGTACAAGTTTGGAGGTAGGAGTGGAGGTTGTGTGGCACTACTTGGAGCAGCCAAATTGGTCTTGGGTTTGGTTTTAGGAAGTTCTTTAGTGATGGTTTTGAACCAATTCCCTGTTGGAGTCTTGGGGGTGTTGCTATTGTTTGCTGGAATTGAGTTGGCTATGGCCTCAAGAGACATGAATACGAAGGAGGAGGCCTTTGTGATGCTTATATGCTCTGCGGTTTCAATAACAGGTTCAAGTGCAGCACTTGGCTTTTTGTGTGGTATTGCTGTGCATCTGCTTCTTAAAGTGAGAAACTGGTATAACGACCAGCCATGCTCAGCAGTATAGTGTAATGGAATTCCATGGAAATCTCAAGATCCGTGAGTGAGTTTTGTGAATAATTAAAAATGTATTGGGGTATTAGTCCCCCAACTAGTTTGAGATTGTTGTCGATTGGAGTGTTAGATCTCCTACCTATGCTTTTGGATATTGCTATGTCAATATCTTTTATGTTGTGAATTATCAGTAATACCTTTGTACTCTCTTGTATTGCAGTACTTACTGTCAAACTTGAAATAATGCACATAGATGTTATGCATTGGATGTCCGTTGGAAAATAGCCAAATGGTTCACTGAGTCATTCTTTTTCACATTTGTTAGATCCTTGCCATTATAGCCAAACTGTGATTGATGCCTGCTGCGCATTTGTCTTCTACCGGATTTTAGGACAAGCACAAGCTGAAAGAAGCTTCTAACTCCTTCTGTTATAGATCTCACACGACATTCTCTAAGTGAATGCTGGAACTATTACGATTTCATGTTTTTTTCTTCACTGTATTTCTTAATTACGAACACCTGAAAGGAGCCTAGTCCAGTGGAGTATATGAACCATAACATCAACCTGTAAGATATGACAACATTCACCTGGTAATCAGAAAGAGACAGAGAGAGATAAAAAAAGATGACTATGGATAAATGCCATGATTGCAGCTATCTAACTTCGTCCTAAATGGTCAGTTACCCATCTCTTCAAGGGGATGAAGGTAGATTTTTGTCTTGAAAACTTCAAGAGGCTATAACTGAATTACGAAACTTTTATCTATCCAAATGGATTTCCTCCTCTTTTAAGGAAGCGAATTTGGGGAGCTGGGGAGCGAGTATCTGCTGATTGGTTTTCGAGTCATATTCAATGATCTAGAACGGACTCCTCCAAAGCCCAAGTCACCAGATCTTGGGAAATTCTTATACTTTGATCCAAGTACTGAAGCTCACAACGCGCTTTATGAGCTAGTCGGGAAAGGGCTTTACTACTTATCCCATTTCTGAGATTTTTCATATTCTACTTAATAGGACTACACAGTTCATTTGAATTTGGACATATTCTAGAAGAAAAAATGGACTTTTACTTGAAATGTATATACAGATAAACTCTGTGACTCAGAAGGGACGCAGCGACATGATAAAGAATATGACTCAAGGGGTTGAGTGAGATGGTGATTGGATGAAGGTGCTGTTGAGGCTCAAGGCTGAGGGAGATGGTGAAGAGAGGAGATGCTGGGAGCAGGGGGAGCGGCTGCGAAGAGAGGGGCAGAGGGCTGTGTGTAAAAGAGACAAGGGAGAGAGGGACTGGGGTTTAATTTCAGGATTTATACTGAGTTTACATATATTGTCGGTTTGATTCGGTTAGGTTTTTCCTGAATTGATCCGAAGACAGCAAGTGCGGAAGAATGCGAAGAGCTTCAACAGAAAAACATGTCTTTATATGCTTGTGTTCCTTTGTCATAAGATTGATGTTTTGCTCCTCGACAAACCTCATCCTCTGCAGCAGAAAAATCTTGGTGATCTTCTGCTTCCACTCTTTGTTTATCTCTCAAGTTAAATCCAGTTTTTTTGCTGGAATTATTATATATTAATGAAAAACAAACAAGGAGGTCTTCTCAAATCGAGAAAGATTTAAGACTAGAAGAGTCAGCATTACATTTCCACTCAAGTTTCTATAAGCCTCCTACCATTGATTGAATAAAATAGGAAGTTCATTTAGGTTACTCGACGTGTATTGGACTCCATCAGAACTGGATTTCTGCATTCTGATAAGAAAACCAAGTTACACTGATTTTGCAGGCCAGGTTTGCTTGAGCTGACAAAAGTAATTCTGAGAATCACTCCGAACAACCTGATCGGTGTGCTGTCAAAGATCTCAATCACTAGAATCTTCACAAGAAGTGACAAGTTTGGGGCATCAGACAGTGCAGAGCTGCTTCCTAAAATACCCATCCACAATCAGTTTCCAAGACAGAAAACGAAAAGCATATATCATCAGACATGGAGACAAAGGAGGATTCCTTTGTGATGCTCATATGAACTGCTGTTCGTCCAAGCGCAGCACTTCGCTTTCTATGGTTTTTTTTTTTTTTTAAAAAAAAACTGGCAACATAATACATGTTGCAATTAAAAAACATGGCATTCAAACATGTTATTCAAAAAAGTGACATTCAAAAAATTTTTATAAAATAAGTTACAATGAGACGGAAGGAGATAAGAGGAAAAAAAAAATAAAAGCATGTTAAAAATTATGACGCTATTAATATTATTAAAAAGATTTCAACGAGATAAATTTATCGACATCAAAAAAAGTCATCAATAATGATTAGTGTGTACAATACTTGTTGTCCAAAGAATGTACATACTCTTAACAATGAAGTGTCATATTCCTATCATCGTTAGTAACTTTCTTGGTGGTATTGGATTTGTTTGTTGAAATCATTTTAATGGTATTGGATAGTGTTGTAATTGAAATTTCAACATGGTTTTGGATTATTTTTTTTCTCTCCTCATTGTAATTTATAAAGAGAGAGGAGAGATAAAAAAATAAAAAGAAAAAGACCTCGAAGACATAATAAAGTTCTAATTATGATACCACCAATATTATTAGAAAGATTTTAACAAAAACAAATCCAATAACATAAAAAAAGATCACATTTATTATTCAAAGATGTTGGGTGGTGCTAAAGACAAGTAGGCCACCCATTATCTATGAACAATAAATATGACCTATTCGAGTTATTGATAGTGATATTTTTTGTTGTCATTGAATTAATCTCTTTCAGATTTTTTTGATGATATTAATAATGTCATAATTAAAGCTTCGATATGCTTCTAAAATCTCTTTTTTTCCTCCCCCTCTTCTCATCTCATCATAATTTGTGCATCTCATTTTATAATTTTTGAAATAACAAGTTTGAATGCGGAGATTTTCTATTGCAACATATATAAACTACGTTTTTTTTTTTTTTTTTTTCAAACTATGTTAATTTAGTAATCTTTTAAAAACATTGTGCTAATAAGCAAAAATACCC
Source organism: Populus tomentosa (assembly GCA_018804465.1). Taxonomy (NCBI): domain Eukaryota; kingdom Viridiplantae; phylum Streptophyta; class Magnoliopsida; order Malpighiales; family Salicaceae; genus Populus; species Populus tomentosa. Next base: position 21,202,627 of record CM031979.1, read on the forward strand.
CTTTCTATGAGGGATTGCTGTGCTCGTGCTACTAAGAAGCTTGAAGCTTGCTTAAAGACCAGCCATGCTAAACATTATAGCTTCATGGAACTTAATGGCAATCTCAAGATCCATGAGTGAGTTCTGTGAATTATTGAAAGTGCATTGGAATATTAGATCCCTGACTAGTTTGTGATTAAGGCTTTACTATCAGTTATACCTTTTCACTCGTATTATACCTTTTATTTTCTAACTTCAAATAACACAAGATGTTCCACATCAAATACTTGTTAGAACACAGCCACTACGACATTCTTCTTCACATTTGTTAGATCCTTGCCATCATAGCCAAAATGCGATTGATGGCTGCTCTACGTTTGTCTTCAACGAATCCTATGACAATCACAGGCTGAAAGAGGCTTCTAACTCCTTGTGTTATAGATCACTTAAATGACACTCTCTAATTAGAAGTAGATTGCAGGAACTACTACGATTTCATGTTTTTCCTTGGTTGTATTTCTTAATTAACGAATATCTGAAACGAGCTCGCTTCAGTAGAGTATATAAACCATATCATCAAACTCTAGTAGATGACAGCATTCACCTGGTGAGCAGAAATGAAACAAGAGATCGGTTAATGATGATGACTACAGATAAATACATGATTCTGAAAATGTACCTTAGTCCAAAATGGTCAGTTCTATGCTCTTTTGTAGCTGTTTATGATCATCCCCCTGGCCAGAGACGCAGAAGACGATGCCATTCAGCCAGTTTGTTCCCATTTTATCTTCAACAGCAGGGAAGGTAGATTTTTGTCCTGAAAACTTTCAAACTTTGAACATTTTCTATCCAAATGGATTTCCTCCCTTTAAACGAAGAGAGCTTGAGGAGGATGGGAGCAAGTATCCACCGGTTGGTTGTTGAGCCATATTCAAGGACCCAAAAGGAACTCCCTCACTGCCAGAGTCGCAAGGCCCATGTGGTCTGAAACAATATTCAATAGAGCATGAATTATTTCTATTCCATGTGAGAGGATCTATCATCATTTGGAATAGAACTCAATCATGAATGTATAAAGAGAGCAGACAAAGCATTATGCTTGTTATCTATGCATCAGCAAAATACTGTTTTGGATGTCTTTGATGTGGAAAATGCATATGTGATTGCCATGGCCACCCCATATTTTCAATGAAGAGGGTGCCTTGTAGGACAATCTTTTGAATAACATCATCGCGCTTTATAAAGACCATTAAACTTTGAAACAGTTTATGAATCCTGTTTCTCGCTGACTTTTGACTCTCCCCCTCCCATGCTACCAGTCATTTAGGAAGTTAGTTCTTCAAGAGCCAATAAGCAAATGAAACCAAATGACATGGTGATATCTGGTGAACTGAATAATAAAGATGACCAAATGGTGAAAACAGAGTATTTTGAAAGAAAATGACAAGACTGAGGAGATCAGAGAATGTTACCTGGAATGAGGCAAATTCGTGTATGCTTGTTGTCCCATGTTTCCACCTAAGATATAGCAATCGAATATGAGCACCAGATGGGTGTTACTTATCAGTAATCGAAGATACGCACAAGTGAATTTACCATAAGGCATGGCTGATGCAAAGGACAGGGAATGTGGAGGCATTGCAGAAGTATGCACTGGGAGAGTACCATGCAAATTTCCCATGGAAGGAAACTACATCAAAAGAGTATGTATTTTTAGAAATTTTCACAAGAGGCTTATGCTTTCATTACAAATTTGAGCTCAGGAGAAACAAAAAAGGCTCTGTAACAGCTGTGAGCAAGAACAAAAACATTGCTTGCGGTAGAAATGCTTTCTAAACTTGCAACAGACCTTGATGTTGATGATAAAACACATCCACGTTCATAGCATGGCTACAAATATAATTCTATGCAAATTGCTTCTTGTATATGTTATAAGTATGGGTGAATTCATCATGATCGAACAAGGAGAAGTAATATTAGGATATACAACTTCATTGTTTGACTCACGACTTGTGAAATTTAATTGCATTTCCGTTGGCTTCTTGAACCATATTTTTCAATCTGCAAGCTTGTTTTAATCCTAATCAAAGAAAAACTCGAGGACCCCATTACTTGGCCATGGTGTGAGTTAGATACACATCGAAAGTGTACAAAGACACATAATATGTTCAAGTCATGGAGATTGGAGAAGAACTTATACAGGCCTATATAACCGCAGTTTGATCTTATAAAGGTATGCAAGATAGCAAGAGCTAAATATAAACATAGCAGAAAAGAGAAAGGGTAGGATAAGAAAGGGTAAAGATGATAAATATCAGTTTGAGTGTTGTACGTACTGGTAGGGGTTGTATCGAAGTGGTGTCACCGTTAAGATCAAATGGGTTTGTTGATTTTGCTATGTTGGGAAATGCTGGCACAGGCTTTAAGAGAACCCAATAAAGGTCATCAGCATCTATATGTTCCACTTAGGCAAAATCAAATTCAATACAATTATGATTTGGCGAATAACATACCATTGCATGAGGATAGTACTGCTTGTTGAATCCCATGCCATAAGGTGGACAAATTTGACGACCTGGTATCGGGTCTGGAGCTGGTGAATGAGTTCCAGTAAAAAGGTCCTGCAGAAAATTTAATACATACCATTAGAAGAATTTGAGAAACAGGAGATACTGACACCATGCAAGGCAAGGCAATCACCGCTGGAAGTTCCTTTCTTCCACTAGATTTTGTTTCTGATGGAAGAGGCTGGGATTGAGCTTCGGAATTGGATTCTTGGGCTGGTTTTGAGACATCTTGAGAAAGGTATTCACCAAGGAAATCTGGAGATCCCCGAGAAATATGAACATTTGATGAAGTCCACAGCTGAAAATTTGAAGAATAAGCAAAAAGGTAAAAATAAATATACTTGACATTACCATTCCCACACAGGCATATATGCATGATGTATGCGAGACAGAGAAAAATAGGATATTATTTTTAAGAAGAGAACATAACAAACTTAAAACAATAAAATGAATAGAGAAAAAATAAAACACGGCAACCATTTTAATTGCACTCGTATTAATTATCAACTATCTGAGCCAAATTTGGAGTCGTTATTTCATTGAACCATGGATCTGGAAAATGATCATCAGAGGTTAGCCTGTGGGGACAAAGGTGCAGTTACAGTTCACATATTCGAGACAGAAGCTCATCTGTGGATACTCCAGAACAGTCTTGTATCTTTTGAATACATTTTTTTAAAAAAAAAAAACAGGAAGAAGATGAAAAAGGAAAAAAACTTTGGAACTCAGGAATAACATGGCTCTAGATGTTCCTCAAACTCCTGAAACTCAAGATCAAGTCCAAAACTAACCTGATCATTTACCACTCCAGCTGGTGTATTAGTAGCCTGTTGTCCAGTAGAGCTTCTATCAGCAGGCTGTTGTTGCTGCATGGTGGATATCTGTTGCCCGTCGAGAACCTCGAAAGTTGAGTCACCACTGTTATCAAGTGCAGCTTGTGGAGGAACTCCATTAGAAGGTTGTGCTGGCAAAGAATTATTTGAAGGTATTGTGGATGCATCAAAAGCATCAAGTAGTGTTAATATCTCCTCAACACGCACAGCTGGGCTGATCCCAGATGCAGTTGATGTCTGCATCACAGGTGCAGCTGGTGAAATACTTCCCACAGGCATGGTGCCTCCAGACACAGCTGAAGAAGCACCAGCGCTCCAGGGCAGTGTCGACATCTGCTCCACAGGTACAGTTTGTGAAACACTTGCAGCAGGCGTGTTCCCTCCAGATGCAATTGCATAAGCAACAGCACTACTTTGTAATGTTAACATCTGCCCTGAAGGCCCAGCTGCTGAAGCACCACTACTCATGATTATATTTTCTCCAGATGCAGCTGATGATGGATTATCATTGGTTGGTATTTCAGAAGTATTGTCAGAAGGAATAACTGGGGGAACTAACTCCATCAGTAAAAATTCCAAAGTATTTTGTTTTGGGGCTGGAAGCGCGTTCTTCTTTCCAGATGAGTCATGTGAGGACCAGTTGCCACCTTCACTGGACAGAAGATTCTCCTGTGCAGGAGGTGCGGCGGTAGCATCGGAGGACTTGGAATTGGAATTTAAAACAACCCAGCTTTCTGAATTGTGACTTTTCTGTTGCACAGGATTCCCATCAGCAGATTCCATGGGGCCAGAAGAAGGGGGCATCTGCAATGAGGAATGCTATGAATTTCGTAGGACTGGAAAGTACATAGTCTGCAAGAACTGACTGTAAATATCAAATTGTGATTTGCTGAAATTACAAAATACAAGTTTGTAAAAGTTAAACTTATGCACGAATTTTGATTTATAATTCTTTCTAGAGCATGTTGAATTTCATGATCATTTCACCAGCATTACTTGTCTTTGGAAATAAACCTTCGATAGAGAAGGTGAGAGAATCCATATAAGTTAAATGATGACAGTATAACAACAATTGCAACGCTGCATATTTCATCTCAACAAGTTCTGCCAGTGCAGCTTGCATGTTGTATATGCCACCTTACCTTATTCCTCCCAAGAATTGACTGGAATGGTTTAATAAAGATTTTGGTACATGAAGCAAGCATACTCAGCCATTCTATAGTTACCGGATCACTTTAGAAATTAACACACCTGATTGTGCGCAGAACCATCTGCACCCTTCCTGTTTGGTGCTTTAGAATGCTCACCAACCTGTAGAGGTGGAACATTTTCCCCTAGAATATGTTTGAGAGGGCGTACCACAGGGGCATGGGACCCTGACTGATGCATGTCCTTTTGAATGTCAGATAACTTGTTCCCAAACCTGGATTCTCTGTGAGCAAACGGGTGGACACCAGACTGCCTGCTACTTCGTATTCCATCATCTCGAAACCTGTCATCAACAACCTCAAAGCGAACAGGACTTCTCATAAAACCTCCATATCTTGAATTTTCTTGGGAATAACGAGGACTTCTTCTTTCATCATAATAATATTTTATTGTCTTGTCATCAGCTCTTCCACTAAAACCAGATCTGTCACTCCGCCCGCGTCTATCTTCATAGTTTGGACTTCTAGATCCACCAGAATATAAAACAGCCCACCTGTTCTCACCAGAGTCCTCCTTGTCATTCTGCATAATAACAAGAAGAACCTTTAACAAATTACAGTAAATTTAATTGGATCACACCCAGACTTGCTGCTATTCCCAAGATTCCAGTTCATGTGGTCCAAATTATTCAATTCACTGTTTTTAACATACATTCCGAAAAACATTGACCAAAATTTTGCAAAACAAGAAATTGTTTTTCTGTAATCAGTATCTATATTTAGAGAGATTTACCAATCTCAGCCGTGGGAGTTTCTCATGACTTTTCTCACCAGTGTATCTTCTATCCACATAAACATGCTTGATAAAATCTCGAACCTTTTGTTGATTCCTAGAAGCAAAAATTTAAATTATCAGAACACATTACTAAAAAATTCCCCGCTACCAAAAAAAAAAAAAAGGAATTCCCATTTCCAAGCACAGTCACACCCATGAATGTGCAATCTTGTGCTTTCCTTCCACAATAAGGATCACACAATCATGTCACTCGTAAACAAGCCTAGCATTTCTCTTAAACATAAGCATATCGCCATAACCACCTGCTATCAGGAAGCTGATTGCGCTGCGGATTCCATTCCTTCAAAAAAATTTGTCTCGCTCTCTATCAAAAACATAGAGAAAAAAATTAGCAAAATTTACTGAGATCGTTAGCTATCAAGTAGTATTCAATTTCATGCACAACCTCATTCCCTCCGGCTTGAAGAGCACTAACTTCTTCCGCGTTAAATTTCGCCATCGAAATTGATTTAACTCTATGAGTAAATTCCCGACTAGAAAAATTAATCAAAATTAATTCATATCTCATACTTAAATAACACAAAATTCAATACATTAAAAAATTAAGAAAAAGATTAAAAAAAAAAGAAAAATCAAAATATACTTACTGAATTCCACTACAATTTTTGCAAACAAAGGTGAAGAAAGTTGTGCAGACATATTGTGGTCCCTAAAAAAACAAAAAACAAACAAATAAATAAATAAAAAGACGATTTCAATTAGAGAGGAGGGAAATTACCAAGCTATTGCAATTAACACAACGAATATTCTCAGGGATTTTAAGAAGACCGCGAATTATCTTCCCAATTCTCTCCTCTTCTTTGTTTTTCTTCGTCATTTTCTTTTTCTGATCGTGAAACGGCACTGGATGATTAAGCAAGAAGGGATGATTGATTGAAACCGCAGCGTCGCAAGAATGTGAGATAATTTGAAGAAGAGAAACCCTAGAAATGGAAATTGGTGATGGGAAAACATAAGAGAAAATTAGTGGAGGGAAATTAGCCGAGAGAGACGCTTTGGTCGCTGGTTTCAATGGCCGTTGAGAGTTTTTGCGGATTTAAATTTAAAATTCGTGGGTTTGGTCTTAATGGGCCAGATAGGGATGGGAATTAGGTCCAATATAGCGAATAACAGTCTTGGCCCACAACACGTGTATATGTAATTAAATGCAATTTTATGGTTATTTTCTTTCTTTCTCTCTCTGTTCACGAGTCGCAATTTCGTTTAATCTGTAATTTTTTGTCATAAAATTTTTAAATGTTATCCAAGATAGAGAAATATTTCAGATATTATTTTATTTTTAACCAAAATAAATAATTTTTAAAAAAACGAGGTCGTTTTAGTTGTAAAAATGGTTTTTTTGTAATATTTAATTAAACGTGGAGGAGGTTTCTCCAAATATTCCAATATTGTAGAAAATATTTTTATGCCCATTTTAAGATATCTGAAATTCTCATAATCCACCCTTTTATTGTATATAAAAATGTTGCAGATGAAATCATAGAAGCTGGGCCCACCACGCTAACTGCCGTCTTTGGAGTTTGGACAACCACCAGGCCTCCTAATACTATAACATACTTTTGTTGATACCTGGCCCCTCATCTTTCTTTTATTCATTTTTTTTTCTTTTCAATCCTATTTTGCTATTGTTTTGTTGTTTTAGCTGGGCTGTTATTAAATTCTATCTGGTTCATTGATCACTAGATTGACTGGTAATCCAATTAACCTGGATAAAATCTAATCGAGTAGCTCCAATAAATTTCATAAAAAAGTAAAATAATATTATTTTACATAAAATGATTAACCCAATTATACAATAACTTTGATGATAAACAAAGTCCGGTCTCGAATAAGCTCTGACAGCTATGTTGTGTGCCATTTTTTCGATTCTGATTTCTAATTAATTATATTAAATATAATATTAGTGGATTTCATACCTTAATTTATAAGTTTGATGTGCTAGCTCAAATTACTTGAATTTTAAATTTGATAAATTTATTCATTGACAAAATATATTTTTGTTTGTCCTTTAATTATTTTTAATAATTTTTTTATTTCATCCTTCAATATTAAATTTGTTGAAAAATAAACAGAATAATTTATTTTTATTTGTTTTTTATAAGATTATTATTGTCTCACATAAGTGTTTATTTTCATGTCGTTATTCAATTTTATAAACTTCTATTTTTATCATAAAATAAAATAAAAATATTTTATAAAAAAAATTATTAAACCCAATAGATCCATGACCTGGGTTACGAGGGAACTGGGGTCGAACCAGTATGTCATTGTCTCAATATTTTTAAAAAAATTATCATATTGAATGAATTTTTAAAAAAAAACTAAGTCATGTTTTTACTTATCATCGAAGTTACATTTAAACCTATAAAATCAATTTCATTTAACTCAGGCTAGTTCTCACAAAGTTTAATTGAAAACTCGAGTTAGATTAGGAGCTAAATTGTAAAGTTTCAAAATTAACCCGCTTCATCAGCTTTGATAACAATCAAAAAAATCTTTGTACTTTTAACATTTATTTTTATATTTTTTTAAAAAATTAATCCAATCCACTACAAAACATGAGTCCATTAACTAGTTTTTTTTATTATTATTAACGTGGGTGTTCGACCAGTTTGCGCACACCTCGACTAATCTCACGGGCCTTGAAATCAATGACTTTATAAGCCTCTAGTGGCCCTAAGGTTTGTGAAACTTAAACTGATGACCTCTAAAAAATAAATTTAAGATCTGATCAATTATGTTATATCCCTTAGAATTAACTAGTTTTTATTCTATGGGATATTGGGAGTGCATTGAAACATCCTGATATGCTACAAATAATCTCCAAAGCTACTACAACACTTTTAGTTACACTTTAATTCAATTTTCCTTGAGTAAAAACTAGAAATAACAGCAAATTGGATCAAAATAACAATCCCAATTTCCGGTTTTTGTGTTTGCTTTATTAGCTTGCTTTATTTAAATGAAAGTCTGGCTGAGGTTAGTGTTTGAAGGCAATAAGATTCGACATACTAACCAGCCTAATGTTCATCAGAGAAGCAAGATGGAAACAGAAATAAAAGCAGGAAAGTAGTCTCATTAGCGATTCACGTCAAGCATACGCGGCATGTACTGTCCTTAATGGCAATGAGCTTGTCAGACATGAGATCAAACACAGTCAACAACATAGAACAGAGATTATTGATCCAATCAGACTACAGCAGGCATACAAAATCCTCATTGATGTTCGTGGAAGAAGTACAGGAGTTTCAAATCAAAATTATCCTGATCCGAGCATCAAGCGACCATAGAATGGGACGGATCACAACGACTTTCGACAAAACTAATGGGAAAAAAAACCCTTGGAGGCGTGAGGCGGCGGTCCTTGCCAGACAGCCTCGTGCCAACCTTGAATCACAAAACGCACTCTTCCCCTTTATCAGAGAAACAATAGCAAAGTCTGGAGTCTGGAGTTGCTTAACTTCAGAGTTTACAAATTGCAACTAAAACAACAACAATCAAAGAATATTGCATGGTGAGGACAGAACTTTGAATATGTGAAAGCAGCAAGTGACTGAGCTGACAGGCATTACTATACCCCCACCCACGACGGATCACCATATCCTCAGAAAAGCATTTCAATTGCAGAACATTTCTATATCACCATCAGATGTCGCAACCACACTACCAAAAGGAAACCCGCAATCATGACTCCACCAACAAAACACTCTAGTACATCACATTATAAAATATCAAAGTGCTCTTGAAACAAGTCTATGACACTGTTAAGCTTAGCTGTTCAAACACTTATTTACAACACATTTTCTGTCAGCTATATTTTTAGATTTCTCTGTTGGGTTTCAGGCCATATACAAAATAGTTATTTGATTTGGTTTCTTTCCCATGAAAAGACGCACATGGCTAGAGGAGAGTGACCGCCGAGGTGAAGAGCCCATGAACTTCTACGTGTTTATTTATTGCTTAAATAAAAAATTATTAACAAGAACATGAAAGGCCACAAACTTTCCAACTCTCTCTGTTACTCAAGGAATCCAACTAAATATTGACAAGGATTTGAAACAATGATCCAGAAATAAATTATACACCTCTAATGAATCTCTATCAAAGATTATAAGAATTTACTTACAGAATTTTTCCTCCTCTACTTTCATGGATAACGCATTCTGTTGATACATATCAATCTAGTGAATGCTCCAATATTGAATCAGATGGGAGCTTGTAAGTCGAATCCAGGGGTGTCGTATTATTTCGGCCAACTGCTACTTTGTTATCATGGTTAAGGAAAAAAAACAAAAAGAAAAGGAAACAAAAATCTGTACAAAGATCCACAGCCAAAACTCCACACACCCCTTTACCAGCAGGATCTGTGCAGGTAAACCAGCTACCAGGAATAAAAAAAAAAGAGTGGGTATAAGACCTGGATAGTCGCTAACCAAAACTGCCAGATTGATGAAAGGTTAATGCGGCAGAGGCAAACATAAAAAAAAAAACCTTTCTCCCCTCTAAATGTCACAGCACTCCTGTTAGAAATCCACGGGAGAGGCTAATGACAAAAAGTCGCTGCCACTGAAAAGAAACACCAGACTGTTCCAGCAAAAACAATGTGAAGTCTATAACTGAATTCTTTGGATTCAGAGGATGCAGACTGCAAGCTGAAGGGGCTGGCAAATTCGTATCATCTCACATGTGGTTTTTTCATTCTACCCATCACCATTTAAGTCCTCAGAAGCTTTTATCGCCTCAGCATTCATTAGAGCAACCACAGCCTTGTGAATTGCAAGATCTGCCCTGTAAAGCAATCTTTGTGCCCTTTCTCTCTTGATATAAGCCATATTGAGTGCATGCTTAGCTGCACCAGAAGCATCACGCAACCTGAATTCATCAAGATCTGAACCATTTAACTGTTCAAGGCCATGTCTCACATTAAAATCAAACTGGTGATGCTGCTGACTAGGCCAGTCAGAGAAACTTGCATTCCACCGATGAACTCCATTTCCCTGATCCATCATTCTCTGGTTATATAAAGCAGCCATCTGAGTACCATAGGGAGACACACAGGTCCCAAGTTTCTTTGACTTGGTCCTGCGAAGTTTCTGGAGATGATTTCTATCATACCTATCACCTGTCATTGAGAAATATCCAGGGGCACAAGCATCTTGTGGTGAGAAGAACCTGGGTGATATCCGGGGCAATGGGGAATCATCAAAAGATTCATTCTTATGTACTGGAATAGTCTTTTCATCTCCAGAAGCAAAGCCATTTATTCTTCTTCCTAGGAAAACAAATATAATATGATTAAGGTGAAAGTTGAGAAGCACATTAAGGAACGGAAATGGAGAAAATATCAATGGGTAAAAAAAGTTACCATAAGGATGAAAGCCATCATGATCTCCTGCAAAAGCATTGCTTTTTCCAGCAACTGAAAATTTCCTGTGTGACCTTTGTTTTGATCCCTTGTTAGGCACTTCCAAACCCCGAGGTTTCAAACAGAAAGCATACATGGGTAGCTTGTCTTCGGGTGCAACCTTCCCATGGCATCCACTGGGTAGGCTTGTGTTGCTTCTTTCCATTGCTTTCTCCCACTCCCTCAATTGCTGCTGATTCCTTTCCCAGAGTGGTGGCTGCATAAAAAGCATAGTTGCACATCTTGTCATGCCAAAAAATATTTTAACAGAAAACATACCAGCATATAAAAGGCGCATACAAGAACACAGCATATTAAAAGATAAAGCAAGTTTGACAAAGTTACATGCTGGACCATAAGATTAGAGAGCTGCCTGGTCAAATTGAAGTAAAATGATACATTTTTTATTCCATTAATACAGATGTGAATAGTGGTCATGCAACAGTTGGTCATTGACTAATTCAACAGAAGACTAAACTCTCGGTCCATTAATACAGATGTGAATAGTGGAAACAATAGTTTCCTCTCTGTGCACATAACAGTTTATCTTTCCCTTTGAAGCTCATTTATCCCAGTTTTTTTTTTTTTCTGGACCCTACATCATAGGTATATATGCTGCTTCATCAACATTTAGCTGCTGTTCTATGTAACTTGACTGGGATTATTTAATCAAGACAAATGAGCTGAGATTTTTTACTAGACCATAAATCATAGGTCCATATGCTGCTTCATCAATATTTAGCTCCTGATCTAAGCTAACATGTAACTTGACTAGGATTATTTATCACGAAACTTGTCCTTCATCTAATTCTTACTCATCTGTTTCAATGAGTACTTGAACAACCAAACTACAGCTCCAAAGGCTCCTTTAGACCAAACTTGTCTTGTTTCTTCCCTTTTAAATTCTTACAAGCATGACTTTTCTTCATATCTTGGATTTATAAAATATAATGCTTTATTGTTAACAACCTCAAGATCATGATTATTTCATCAGAACCAAATACTTGACCTTCTACCAAGAAAACAGGCAAATCTTCATAACCTTATGCTGAACCAAAAATTATGTCAACCATAGCTCAAACACAAAAAAAAAAAATAACAGAAAATAACCAGCAATTTCAGAAGGTACCTGGAGGTGACGGATCAGAGGCATTCTCTTCCTCTGCCTCTTATGCTGCCAGTATTCATGGATGATTTTGGTGGCTCCCGTGGGCCCAATTCCAGCCATAAGTTTCATTATTTCATCAGATGTAAACTGGTCCCGCTGTTGAGAATATGCAGCCTTCTCAAACATGTCCATCGCCTTCTCAAACATTTCTTCTGAAATCTGCCGTGAACTACAGTTGACTTCTGAAGAACTTCGATTTTTCAGCATCCACTTTTCATCATCACTATCCATATCATATAGCACCCTTGATGGATTCAAAGCCAACTCAACATCAGTTTCAAGCTGCTGAAAGTACTTAAAACCCCGGAAAAATGGTGCTTCTATTCCATTATCATCATTTTCCTCTATCAGGCGGACCCCAGGAATAGGAATGTTTTTAACTGATGCAGCTCGCATGTTCCGATTGTAGCATTCTTCATGCATCTCTTTAAAAAGAACCCACTGACTCCTATCAGGAAATTCCAATGTCCATTCTTTTCCTCCTTTCCACATCATAGCATGTGTAAACCGATTTGTTGACCCAGTTTGCAGAAACTGATGTGCCTTGTATGAATACTTTGTAGTTCCTGAAAGCTTAATACCAAGCCTCCACTCATTATGATCGAAAAGCTCTAGTACAACCTGCACCCCACATTCTCTCCATCCTTTGTCACCATTTGTAATCAACACATTTGCATCACAAGATAACAACTCTAAGTTTCTTTCAGAACCCCTGGAAATGTCTGAAGTCCTCTTCTCAGTGGCTGTCCTGATTCGTTTATGTGAAAACCCTTTCTGCTGTTGTCCTCTATTCCTCGGGCTGTAATCAAAACCTCCTAAAGGCAATGCATAAGAAACATGTGTCCGTGGCTTCTTAGGTCCATTACCAAAATTGTTTTGAAGAAAGTCAGTCCTTCCATCAGACCACCCAAAAGATGCAGAACTACTTCTATTTCGATACCAGGTACTTCTGCGAGCAGTAGGGTTTGGGCTGGGAATAATGCCACCATTCATATTCCATGACAGATCAGAGGACCGTTGAACACTGTGTAATTCCTTATTAACATGCTGGTTCAAATTAACTGATGGAATTTCAACCGTAATACCCTTCAGAAGAGTACGAGAACCAGGATCAGTCTCATCAACTGTTTGTGACTCTGGTTTAGCACAAGATATGCATCCATCAAAGTCAGCACCCATCGACAAAGCTTTAAAATCATTACCAGGAGTACCATCTAAATATTCTTTGGAGCAGTCCTCTACACTAGAGCAGCTGTCAGCCAGCAAACCACTGGATTTTTCTGGATGCTCTATGGAATCGTGATCCAGAAAGTTAATATGCGTCATACTATGTTCCATAAGCATCTTCAGATGCAAACCCAAAAAGAAAGTAGGAGCGGCAGTAAAAGAAAGCGCAAATGAAGGTAAATATCTGTGATTTTTATCAGACTTAGAAGAAGACAGATTAGCATTAACACAAGTAGATTCTCTGGAGAACCCCACGAGACCGATGCTCTGTCTAGACCTCCTATGCAAGACCTGTTTAGCAGTAAATATCATAGCAGTTAATAGCAATCCTGAAAGAAAATAAAACACCGTGCAGCCATTCAGAATTGCAGTGCAAAGGATTGCACAGCTGTCCCAAACAAGGGTAACTATGCTGCAGCTATTGGTCTCATCAGATTAATGATTACAATAATCAAAACAAAAATGAACATAAAATAATGTAACAGGACAAAAAAAAGCCACACAATGTGTACATTAAGAAATGGGAAAAAAGCAGGCACATATGTAGAGAATAAGAGAAAACACGGAGGGAAAAACATCATGAAAAGGAATTTATTTTCCAAGGAAAAATCTGGAAGCAAAAGTAAAAGCTGCAAGTCATCTTCAAAAGCATATTTAACTATATAAGGTTAAAGTACCTTATTTAAGGTGGCATCACTGCAGGCCCAAGGACTAAGGAGCTGATTCATTCCACATTGCAAGGCCTTCACATTATCATAAGTGCATTCAGACAGAGGTAATTGCCTAGAAAGCAAGCAATGCTTTTTGAGCTTATGGTCCAGGTATACCCACTTTGAATTCTCTACTTCAGAGAAGTTGTAGAATGCAAAGGCAAGCTGCTTTCTGAAATCTTGAATGCAAGAGAATTTGAACCTGATTGAAGTTATTGGCAACTGGAAGTCAGCACATTTCCCCTGCTGCTCATTAGGTTGATAGAATATTGTCAAAACCAGGAAAACAAAAGCTACAGCCTCTTTCAAGCAACCTTCAAACAGGAGAAACCTCAATCCAACCCCATTATCTACAAAAAGCATCTCTAAATGAATCCTTGGCCATGTGGTCATAAGCATACCATACTCAAGCAGTGCCATAGCATGGATCAACCAAACAATTTCTGAGCCAAATGAGTAGTGACGGACAGAAGGCAATTGGAAGCTTAACTTGAACCTGAACCATCTTGGCTCTATGGCAGAAATATTTAATCTCAACAACCCTGCTTTATTAGTTGACCATAAAGGATCAAAAGCATCCAACCTATCCAAATCCTCATCAGGATTCAATCTTCCAAGAGAAGTATCGTGCTCTTCCAAAGCCCCAGAATTAACAGTATGACGCACCAGAGATCTAATAGATTCTGCTACACTAGCAGAAATATGAACACCCTTGGATTCATGACACAACACATTGCTTGTCTCGCGGAACCGCTTCCTGTAATAAACAATAGGGAGCTTACTACCTTTGGGGTAAACAGGCTTCTCCATCACAGGCAAACCACTCCTTCCATCAGTGGCGACACTCTCTGATGAAGCAGAATTACTACATAACTTGCCTCTATCCCTGTTTAGGGAAGACAGTGGTGTCCTAGTAGAAGATAGATAAGAAGTTTTCTGTTTCTTCAAGGCACAAAGAGGAGAAGATTTGACTCTATGAGTAGATCGAGCCAACCACGAGATGATAGGCTCTGAGTCCATATAAGCCCCTTCATAGCTATCATCCTCTGTCATCAGGTCCCTCTTTTCTTTTCTAGACATCAGTTTTTCCTTTCCCCCATTGGAGCACTTGTTTCTTGTCACTGACCTTTTCCTTCTAGTCTTAGCTGGAACTTCACAAGGGAGCAGCAAGAGTTTAAATCTTTCATTTTGGAGATTAATCCATTCCTCATCCCGGTCATCATATTTTACATGATGAAGCTTCCTATCTTTGTCATAGTCACCAACAAGACCATGATACCATCTCTGGTCCAAAGGCCAAAAGACCTTTATTCTCCGGTTGAGAACCCAATGTGCATCCAAGTCCCCAGAGAAAATTTCATAAAAATAGCGCCGTTTCCTCGTGTTACCCTTCTCTTTGTTCTGTTTCCTTGGTCGTAATACTCTACCATCAGTATCAACAGATGAAGATTCAGATCCAGATACATAGCTAGACTCACGAGCAACAAATTCTTGGAAACCATCTTTAGATGGTGAGGCTGAGGCTTTGCTGTTTGAAGAAAAACCCGTGCAGCTTGGATCAAATCGTGATGATAGCATCATTGCTGCATTCTCTTCAAGATTCTCCTCATCCTCATCGTGCAACACATCACTGATCTTTATAGAAGCATCAACTGATGGGTCAGCCTCCTTGGTTCTTTTCTTGTTAGACACCATATCCTTTTTTTTCCTACTCCGCTTCCTCAGTGACTTTTTCAGAGATGAATGCCCATTATTAACAACTAAAGGGCAATTGTCAGACTTCTTCAACGATGAATCTCTTTTTGTAGCAACTGAATGACCATCATGCCCGTCTTCTTCCTTCAAATGCCTACTTGCATCCAATTCACCATTTCTATTTTCTTTCAGATCATCAGAACCTTTCTTCTGTTTAGCCTTTGAATGCTCAACCTGCTTACCTTTACCTTCACCAGTTAACTTGCTAGCCTGATCCACATCACCCACTACACTAACCAATATCACCACTGCCTTCGACTCCTGACTGCCATTCTCAGCCCCTTTCCCCTCATCTTCACCAGTTAACTTATCAGCCTGGTCAGCATTGCCCACTTCCCTGCCAAACCCTCTTGCCAGCTTGCCCCCTTCGCTACCATTGTCCACCTTCTTTCGCCCCACAAAACCCCGTTTTCGCCTAGGAATTTTAACAGCCCCGTCTTCCAAGGGTAACGAAGCACCACTAAACCCATTACTATAGGCCAGTCTCTGAATCAACCCAGTCCTCGGGTCCTTCAAACCTGAACTCAAACTCCCATTATACACTTCCTTTAAACTCTTACTATAGCTACTGTTAACATTCTTAAAACTACTAATGCAAACCTCCTTTCTACTCTTCTTGTTTTTATGTCCCTTCTCATCATCACCTATACCACCAACCTTCCGCTTCAAATTATTACTATTTTGATACCATTTTGAATTTTGAGTTTCATAGAGACTCTTCAGATCCAAGGATCTCGACTTCTTAAAAATTCCCACTCCATGAGACTTTCCTACTCTATTTTCCATCAATCCAAACACCAAAAACCAAAACCCCTTATTTTCAAATCCCAATCATGCATTTTCAGATCTGTAAAAAAAACAAAAACCACACCAAATGACCAAAATTACCCTCTAAATTACCAAAATTCAAACATTAGCACACCAAAAAAAACAATCAAGGCCTTGTTATCACCAACTAACCCAGAATTGACCAAATAACATCCAAAGGGACAAAATCAAAAACGTACCTGGATTGAAATACTGCGAGAATTCAATTTCTCGAGAGAAATATGAAGATCACATGCATGGAACATGGATCAGTATGTGAATCTATGAATTGCGAATTAAAACCCTAACCGAATTGTTGAATTTAGTCACTAATTTTTCGATAATTTGAGGGATTTGTTTTTTGGTTAACGTGGGAAACAGAGAGGAGCTAGGGTTTCTTTTGGTTTCACGAGAAGAGGGGTTTTTGATTCGAAAATAAAAAGAAAATAAAATTAAAATAGTGACAAGAATAGAAAATATTTCCAGTCCTTTCGATTATGCTACGTGGAATAATTCAAAACGTCAGATACTAAACCCTCAATTATTTATCATCCGTACGATTAATAAATAAAATCGGCTGTGAAGATGAGCTGTTTGACACGTGGAGAGGTAGGATTTTAAATTGGTGAGAGAGGAGCGGTAGTTAAGCGGCTCGGTTTTTGCTAGATTTGTATATTTTCGCAAGATAAAACTAATAGCTTTAATTTACTATTCCTTTTATTTGTTTGTTAACTATTCTTCGCGTCTTTTATATAAGCTTATTTATTTTTGTATTTTAAAAATAAATAAAAAAAATTTAATTTTTTTAAAAAAGTATTTTTAATGTAATAATCACAAAAATAAATTTAATTTTTTTAAAAAAGTATTTTTAATGTAATAATCACAAAAATAAATTTTAAAAATAAAAAACAATATTATCTAAAAATATTATTAAATCAAACACACTTTAAAAAATAGTCCTTAACACAATATAAACTCAAAATATCGAGAACGCCATCTGGATTTTTTTATTTATGAGGCGCCATTAAGGAAACTAGAGAGCTAACGCAAAGGAGAAAATAGGTGGATGTGTACTCTCGCTTAATTGGAGTGAAGCGTGGATTTGATGGAGGAAGAGCTTGAAGCCTTGATTGGATAGAAGAGGTAGAGGCTGGAAGAGCAAGATACGTGGATTATGTATTCGGGGAAAATAAGTGGAATACTTTTAGAAATAAAGGTTGTCAGTTCTGTTGCAGTTGAAGTTTTGTTTTGGTTCATAGTATTTCATCATATATATATATATAAAAAAAAGTATTGAATCCAAAGATAAATTAATTCGAAATTATACAATTCAAATTTTAAACAAGAGTAATAGTTGAACTGATATAATCTTATCGACTCGAAAAGTCAAAAAACATTTTAAACAATTAGTAAAATTATAATTTAACTCAAAAAAATTTAAAACATCTTTTTAATAAATAAAAAATTAAAAAGACAACATATTAGATCGACTCGGATAAACTTGGATTAACATTTTAAATTCGCGATCCGGGTCAAAAGACCATGATAACCTCAAATTAAGCAAATTAAAAAAAAATATAAAGCTCAATTTTTAATAAACTCATTATTGAATAATGAAATTGGAAAAATTTAATCTAAAAAAAGGACGCTATAAAATAACATAAGTCTACTCGGATTAACTCGTAAAACATGCGACTTGGGTTATAAGATTAGGATAATTTCATAGAAAACAAACCGAAACAAATGACAAAACTTAATTCATAATCAACCAAGTGTTGAAAATATTGAATGATAAAACTAAAAAAAAAAATCAATTCAAATGATAGACAAAAAAAACTCGAGTTAATTGTGTTAACCTGTCAAAGTTATGACTTTGATTATGAGACTAAGATAACTATAAAAAAAAAATCACAATAAATTATGAAGTCCATTATCCAGTAAACGGGGTGCTGGAGGGTGAAATTAGAGAAAAAAAAATATAGATTTCTTATATATATATGTGTGTGCGCGTGTGTGTGTAAAAAGCAAAAAAAATACATTATTTGATTGGAACAGATGGGCTAGAATGGAACTGGAACATTTTGAGTGTAATTTGGATAGAATTTTAAAATCAGACCGAGATTCCGAGTAAGATAAAATCTATTTTAGTTTGTTCTGTTTTTTGAATTGGAACGAGATATAATAATAATTCCATACAAAACTGAATGGAATTGACAATATTGTTAGATATTAAATTTTTCATTTCTTGTAAATTTTATGGATTTATTTATTTATTTTTGTGAATTTTTAGTCATGCTCATTGCATTATGTTTTTAGGTAATAACTAGATTGATGATCCGCGTTAGGTCAAAATCATATCAAATTTGTGCTGATATAAAAAAAAGATACTCATGTGATGGTAGTGCCTTTAAATAAGCAAAAAAAAATCCAAGACTTGAATCATTGACTTGACTTTATCAAATAAACTCATTTAATTTAATAACATAATTTAAAAAACAAGTAACAATGGTACATAAATCAAACAAAAAAATAGCTATACTTAATTTAAAAAAAAAAAAAGGAGTTGCTAATATTATACATGAGAGGAGAAAAAAGAAAAGTCCAACAGAGTCTTATTGTCGCTTCATTATGAACAATGTCGTGTTATCAGAAAAGAGTTCAATAAAATGGTTTTAACACCACTATTAAAGGTTGTACGACAACATTGAAAAAAGTCGCATGCGCTACTAAAGCAATGACCTGAAAAACAAACTAAATAAAATATCATGAAGTTAGCATTTCATTCTTATATTTACTCAATTTATTTAATTTAATTTAAAAATATTTTTTAAAAAATAAAAATTTATTAAAAGAACAAAAAATAAAAAGACTCGAGATAATCTAGATTATTTTCAAATTCATTGAAAAATCCTATGAAAAACAAATCAAAAAATAATGGTGTCCAATCTCTTCAACCTACAAAAAAGGAAAACATAAACTTAAAAAATAAGAAAAAAAAACTTAGCAAACCTGAGTGAATCTCTTAAATCTATGTTAACAACACAAACTTATAACAAGTTAAATTATAGACTCAAACTTAATCAAAAAGCTCAATTTCCAATTAATTTAATTTTAGGGGATGGAATTGAAAAAAAAATATTGATTTTAAAAATTTACCAAAAAAAAAACAGCAATAAAAAAACAATGATAGAATATGATAGGAAAAAAACTTGAAAAGTGTTGAATTCATTAAAAAATCAATTTTATAAATTATCTCAAACAAAATAAAACGAGCATGAACCAAATTTGATAGTTGGAGAAATTAAAGGGGGATGAAATTGAAAAAAATATATAAATTATTTCAAATAAAACAAGTAGTAATAAAAAGAACATGGATCAAACATGAAAAAAAAAAAAACAAACTGAATGGCTGCTTTGAAAACTTAAAGGGTCAATCATGAAAGTTAATGAGAGAGAGAAAAGAAAAGAAAAGAAAAAAGATCTATTGATACCAAACCAAAGGTTAATAAGCTACATGTACCACCTAAAGAGCGAGGGTCCGACATCAAGGATTCATCATTTGAAATTCATCACATGCTTCGCTTGAACACGATTGATGCTCTAATGAATGCAATGCACCTGCCAACCAGTTTTGGTTTTTGAATTATATTTTATATTTATTAAAATACTATATTTTCTCTTAGGCAACTTGATTAAAACTAAAAGAAACCATGATAGAATTATAAAAAAGTCACTGGATATTAGTTAAATAATCTTTGCTTTTAATGGTAATTTAATCATTTTATTGCATTTAAAAATATGAAAATTAGAAAAAGCCTTTAAATGCTAGTTAGATAAAAAAAAAAGTTAATTTATTCATTTTATTGTGCTTCAAAAATATAAAAAGACTAAGGCGACCTCGATCAATTTGATTATAACTAATAAACCTTGTAAAAAAAATCGTATTACCTCCAATAACTAGTTTCTCAACTTTCTGAAAAGGATAAAATGATCATTATATTGTTCCAGTGAATAATGAATCCTCTCATAATCAAAAGTGTTTTTCGTTTCTTAACCAACTTTTGTTAATATATTACTTATTGCATTACACCACGATTCTAACAAAAAAAAATTAAAATATAGAAAAAATAATATGTCAATCATGAAAAACTCTTTGGTATTGTCATTAAACTTGATCTAGTGGGTCAAACTTGAAAAAACATGTTGGATTAACTCTGGTCAACTCGAGCTCACCTACCAACTTATATATTAGTTCATGGACTTCGTTGGATTCAATAACATTTTTTTTTAACTATATGATAATCAAAATGTAAAGGTAAAATCAAAATCAACTAAATATTAAAGGATAAAGTTGAAATTTCTTTTTAAAAATCAATAAAAACTTAATATTTAAAAATTAAATCATATAAAAAAAATTAAATCAGGTGTGCTAGCATAGGTGGCCAAGCAAACCTAGTCCTTAAAACAATTTCCAAGCACATGGGCATGAGGAAAGCTCATGCACCTAGGCTATGTTTATTATTTTTTAGAATATTTTTTATTTAATTATATGATAAAAAAATATAAAAATCAATTTAAAATCAATTAAATACAAGATGATAAAATTGAAAAAAATAAAAAAATTTAATAAAAACCCAATATTTATAAATAAATTTAAAAAAAATAATAAAAAAAATAAATACACACATCCGCATGCTAAGCCATGCATGTGGCCTGGGCCTTAAAAAAGCTTAGGCAGATTAGCTTAGGGCAAACCCACAAGTCTAAGCGTTTTTTTTTTTTGTAATGTTGTTTGCTCCTTTTTAAAAAGAAATAATTGATGACTTGTCATTTGTTAGGTGAAAGTCTACATTTTCTTTAGTCTTTCTAAGCAGAGGATTGAAATATAAAGAGAATATTTTTTTTGACCTAATTTGAAATTGCAAGTAATATAAGTACCATAAAGATATAAAAGGGAAAGTATGAGGACAAAAAAAGAACTTTTCAGCTGCAATTAAAAATAAAAAACTTTAAGGATTAAATTAAAAAAATATATTAATGATACTACAGTAAAAAAGCTTATTGTTGTTTTATATTATACAATAGTCACTTAGCTTTGTCTAGATGGTTATATGTAATTATTTTAGGTGGTTGAATTACTCAATTGTATTATGTAACGAGTGTTTTTTTATCTGAATTCAATGAAAATTTATTCGAAGAAATTTATTTTTTTCTAGTTTGTTTATGATTTTTATTATTTGTTTTTAAGGCTTTCTAGTTTATTTAGGTTATTTTTTGGATTTATTTAAAGAACTATAAATTTATTAGAGAGTTAAACTACTTAAAAATAAAATATTTAATAATTCTATCTTGTTTGTATTTATTGTTTTTCTTGCGTTATTTCTATCTACATCGCAAAGTCTTCTCATTTTAGAGAGACCCTCTGGATGCCACCATAGATTTGGTATTTTGTTGGTTCTCGTTTAATGAGAGATTTTAAAAGCACACCCTCCACGTCGATACAATATTCTTAAAAAAAACAAAAAAATATTGATGATAGCTTGGTTTTTGAATCTAAAAATTTAAAAAATGAAACGAACATTCTTAACCATCATAGAAATTTCTTGAAGCTATCTAGTGGTTTTATAAAACTATTTATTATCTCTAAAAAAAATAAAATTTAAATGTATTCTTTCAAATTTTTTTAGATAAAACCCACGTGACCCTGTTTATGCTTAGCCAATGAAGAAGGCAATACATCAAACATGGTTTTCATATAATTTAATTTTAAATTTAAATTAGATAAAGTTTGAGAATTTTTAAAACTAACCCATAAACTAAATTTAACAACAACAACAAACATAATCCAGACATGTTTTATTTTTACATTTAGTTTTTTTTTTATTTTATTTGAGCTGTAACGCATCACGACCTTATTTATAAACTAGTTTCTTACCAACTAAGGAAAACAACACACAATTCGTCCACCATGATTATTTATTCTGTTCAGCTGCCACAATAATTCCGGTGCTAATTATCAGTGATAATGCTGGTGACGTTTCAAGACATTATAGAATGTTTGGAAACAAGGTTATAATTGTATTTAAAAAAAATAAATTTTTTAATATATTTTAAATTATTTTGATATTTTAATTTTATAAATAATTTTTTAAAAATAAAAAAATTATTTTAATATATTTTAATATTAAAAATATTTTAAAAAACAACTATAATTATATTTTTAAACAAGCAATAACTTGACAAAAGGACGCATGCTTTCAGCAACTCATCTATAAAACTCGGACCTGAGTTCTGTCTTCAATCCACCTGGATATGTTTAATAACTTCATAAATGGATATTAAACTATTTTATAAAAAAAGCATAAAAAATTGTACATCTAGAGGGAGAAAAAATCAAAGAAAAGATGACATGGATTTAGAAATGAATGACAACAAACACAAGGAATTAAAAGCACCTTGGTATTTTGAAAACTTATAGAAAAGAAACAAGCTAGTAACTGTTCTTTAGAACGACGACCTAATCATTTTTCTTAATTACTTATCACCGTTAAAATTAAATACTTTCACTTTCAAATTGCATTATATTATAAGATTTATTAAAATATTAAGTTTGAAATACAGTTTTTATGAAAAAGTTTTTATATGTTTTTTATAATTGAGTTTTGTAAAACCTTATTTGTTTTTACGTTTTAAAAACACTTTAAAAAAAATTATTTTTTTATTTGTTTAAAATTAATATTTTTTTAGCATTTTCAAATTATTTTGATGCATTAATATCAAAAATAATTTTTAAAATAAAAAAAATATTATTTTAATATATTTTTAAGTAAAAAACACTTTGAAAAGCAATTGCAATCACATAACTACCAAATATTTTATACATATTTTTTACTACTCATAAATCTCAACCATAATTTTTACCTAATATTTATCTAAATCCAACTAATTACAATTAATTATATATTTTTTTAAAATTTATTTTTTAAAATTATAACCATAAAAGTTATTTAAAAAACAAGCATAACATAGAAAACACTAACAATTAACAATTGTAAGATGGGCATCAAACTCTAAATATAAATTTAAGGTTTTTCTTATTAGGCAGAAAAGGAGCACATAAATTCAGTTCAAGAGAACAAAATATAATGATAGATTATAAACATTATTTATAATTAAGAAGGAGTCGATATTAATATTCAAAAAGAAAAAATATCATAAATTAAGTATTAAATAAAATTTACAAAGAAATAAAGAAAAAATAGATGAAAAAGAGCATATCTAATATTAAAAAAATATAGATAATAAGCAGGGAATATATAATATACAGTAACAGATTTTATTTTAAAAAATACATCGACATTAAAGTTTTATTACCTTTTTTTTTATAGGATTTTGTGTTATATAGATATGAATTTATTTATATTATTGATTTTTTAAAATAATAAACATTTTTGTTATATAAAATCAAATACGTGCCTTTGAACAGATGAATATTTTTATTCTAAATACATAAAAAATAGTAGACAAAATTCAATAAAATGACCTTCTAAGGAGTTTTTGAAAATAATTTTCTTAGTCGACATTCTGTACTGTAATTTCTCATTTTGCTCCCCCCCCCCCCCCCTCCTATAATCCTGGCTATGGAAACCGTTTCAAAGAGTGTTTAGCTCGAGTTAAATTTATAATTAAATAAAATAAAATATTAAATTGATAAAATTTCATAGCACGTACAGCCGGATTTTCAATAACATGATTGATCTAATTAAATATATATTTTTTAAAAAATAATAAAAAATATTATTTTAATAAAAATAATTAATTAATTTGATTCAATCATCCACTCATTAATCAAATGATTCAATAATCTAGATAATTTATCGGATCGAACCTGCCCATTCCTGTAAAAAAATAACAGGAGTAAAGTAATTATTTTCCTACCATATCTACTATATTTTTCGTCAAATCACCAGCACGACGCCGTTCTCTCAAACTACTAACTGTAAATAAAAGATTTATCAAGGGCAGGCGTTCCCAAAAAACAAACCCTATAAATTCCACCCTTTCTCTCATCTTCCTTCCTCTCATAACGTTATCTAATAACGCCACTACAGCAGCGACAAGCCCTACCTCCTCTCTTTCCTTTCACATGCAAATCAAATATCCATTCAAACCCTAATTCAAAATATTCTCTCTCCGCCACCGCCGCTCATTTTCCGCCATATCCGCCATATCCGCCTCTCATCGGAACTTTATCTCTCTTGATTTCCACAAAGAAACCCTAATTTTGTATAACAATTGCCAAGAAAACCGAAGTTTAATTTTAACGATTTGGTTTTTTAATCGATTTGTCGATAAGTATAAATTATCACTTAATAATTTTTTATTTTTGTTAAATCTTAATTTTATATTTTATCTTGTAATTTATCTGATCTTTCATTTATTGAAACCCTAGGAATTTATCGTCGTCGTCGTTCTTTGTCCATACGATTTTCACAAATTTCGAGTTTAATCCCTGAAATTTCTGCGAATTTACCGTTTTGTCCCTAAGTTGGTAATCATGGTGGGTGGAGGAAGCAGGAGAGATGAGGGATCGTTGGTGATTAACAGCACGAACGTGTTTGCTGCGCTTGAGACATTGAGGAAGAAGAAGAAATCTGATAAGGAGCGTGTAGGTTCGAAGAGTGGGAAAGGGGGTTCTAAGAGTGGGAAAGAGCCGCAATCAAAGGAGCCTGATCCGGAAGTTTTTTGGGCCCCGGCAAAACTTACTGCTAAATCGTGGGCTGATGTTGACGACGAAGATGACGATGATTATTATGCTACGACGGCGCCGCCTCCATCGGTTTGGGGGTCCTCGGACCAGCAGCAGAGTGAGGAGAAATCTGCCCATGTAGAGGTGAGAGGATGGATTTAAATGTTTTATGTATGTACACGTGTGGGTAATTGTTGGTTTGGATTCAAGGGTTCTTGATAATTTGGATGGTGATTATTATGGCGTGGATGATAGATTGATATGCATCCTTGGCACGATTTTATCATGCTTAGGAGTTGTATGCTACATGTGATTGATTTTATGTGCTATATTGATAGGGAGTTGCTATTAGTTTTGTTAATCCAATCCCATTTGCTATATTAGTCTGCGAGCCTGTTAGTTTTATTTGCAATGCTCAAGGTTTGTGTTGTGATGATTGGATTTTTTATTTTGTGTTGTACATACCATGTGATTACATGGTGATACTGACATGGTAATTACATATGGGCTGTTATGATATTCTTTCCAAATTGGCAGGGTTCTATGTTACTATATATATATATATATATATTTGCTTTTTGAAAGGAATAGAAAAGGTACTCTGCAGAGAAAAAAAAATAAGACATGAATGCACTGTGGAAGACTAGCCATTAGATCCTAAAATATGATTTCAACCTGGGGCTGGAGAGGAGGTCCAGAAAATTAATGGGAAGGCTGAATTATTGTAACAGCGCAAACCCTGGATCGTTATTTTTTACTTGTGTCGCACTTGAACTGTTTTTGTTTTAAAATCTTGATAGGTTACTATTTATTTGTCTTCCACAACCCCCATAGAACGGAAAGAACCTTGCAAATGGTTTATGAAAACTTCATTTGCTGGCATGCACTGATTGCTTTTTTTTTTGTGGGTTGCAGGAAAGTGAGAGCGAAGAAGATATTTTGGATGAAGGTGATGATGATGTAGAGGAAGAACATGACCATGAACCAGAGGCAGTACACCCTGAGCCAGTGGTGAAGAAGACCCCAGAAGTTCCTCTTCCACCCAAGGAGACAGAAAGACAACTTTCTAAGAAGGAAAGAAAGAAGAAGGAACTTGCAGAGCTTGAGGCCCTTCTTGCAGACTTTGGAGTTGCTCAGAAAGATAGCAATGGCCAAGATGAGTCACATGGTAATTCAAGTTATATGCCAAAAGCCCAAAAGTTTGTCCGTGGTGCCAATCACGGATGTTTAATTGGCATAGAAGTTTAAAATCTGTTAATGCATTATGTTTCTTTAGATAATAGCAATGACCTAGACAAGCACATGAAACTTGTTGTTACGTGCCAAAGCTTCATCTTCCAAGGTCTCTTGTTGTTTGCATGCTAAAAGTGTTTATTCAACGCTCTCTTATTGTTTGAGCATTATACTTTACTCATTCATTGATAGTATTCTTTGCTTCAATAATACATGTTGTAGTTGAAACTTGGATAGTTGGATCATATTTGCTCTAGACAAGTCAAAATGTATATTCTAACCATTCAATGCATCGTCAGGTTTGCTGCAATTTAGCAGATAATCAATGTGCCCATGTGCACTGCTTCCATGTCCCTCATGCTTAACTTCTGGTTTCAAATTGTTTCATAATTTTACCCTTATACTTTGTATTGGTATAGAGAGGTATTTTTCTTGTTTCTTCCAGTTTTTGCTAGGACCACGGAAGTGTAAACTGCAGTTGTTCCCTGTTATTTTGTAGTCAGATGTTTAGCCTTAAATATGCATCTGGTGTTGAATCTCCTCTGAGAAAGAGTTCTTTTTACTTGCATCTGCAGATGCTGCACAGGAGAAGAAAGATGGGGAGACTCATGAAGAGGGAGATAAGAAGGAAAATGTCGCTGGAGAGTCCAAAAACGCCAAGAAGAAGAAAAAGAAGGACAAGTCAGCAAAGGAGCCCCAAGATCAGCCCACCAATTCAGAAGCCAATAACAGGCCAGAAGAAGTTGCTGGAGCGGAGCACGTGGAGGAGGATGCTTCTGCTGTTGACATGAAAGAACGACTAAAGAGGATGGCATCCGCAAAGAAGAAGAAGTCTAGTAAAGAGATGGATGGGGGTGCTAAAGCTGCTGCTCAAGAGGCTGCTGCAAGAAGTGCAAGGCTAGCTGCAGCCAAGAAGAAAGAGAAGAATCATTACAACCAGCAGCCAGTGCGGTAAAATGCCCATTTCATTTGGCACACATATATGGACATGTGTTTCTTGTTGTTCATATACCAATGCAGAATAAACAGTGGGCACTAGGCTTTGGCTTCGTGAAAGGTGACTTTCTAGTTGTATTGCTTTGGACAGCAAAAAAGAAGAAGCTTCCTCTTTGGCGTTTTGGATCTTATCTTTGCTCTGATGTCATGGAAAACATAGTTTTGGCAGTTTTGTTAATTGAAATTCTTCACTGGATGGGTAGTTGAACTTGAATTCTGTGTAATGCAGCCCTTTGAAATCTAAGTCTTTTCTTGTTGATGGATGAGCGCAAAGTGATTTACAGCTTATTTAAAAGTATGAAAATATATGTTGAAAAGAGCATTGGTTTAAGGTGGTGAGATAAACTTGATATTTGCTAATTTGCTTTCTGCAAGCTGCATTTGGTACTTTCTGTAATACATTTTTGCTTCCTTCACTGGGGGTATGTATGCATTTTTCAAAACTTGGAAGGCTGGATCAGGTTCAGGTTGCTGGTAGGAGGTCTGGTAGAATGTTGGACTGTGTTGCTGCTCTGATGCAAATGAGATTCAGGCAAAGTTGGGTTGAAAAGAGAATAAGCTTGCTACGTGAACTTTACTTTAACTCTAAGATGGCTTTCGCTTTACCTTGTCCAGCATCTAAAATTGGCACATATGCTTCTGATACCATGCATACAATCCAAGCGTGGTCAATAGCAGCAATAAGTTATACGCCAAGTTCAATGGTATTTATGGAGTATCAAGGTGAAGTTTATGATACAATGGTAATGCTATTTTTATTTATTTATTATTATTATTATCATCATCACGTGGTAAAGTAATTATTAAATTACAAAAAGATAGTTTTTTCCATGCAACAAGTGAAACTACTTAGAAAATATTGTATTTTTATTTATTACGGAGTGAATATCATTTTTTAATTTATGGTAACAAAGTATTTTTGAATTGTATTATAATATTAATAATCATGAAATAATTAGTTAAATTATTATAATACGATATGAAAAATATTTAATAGTCTGTATCTTAAAAGCACTATAATTATATCATAATATAATTATAACATCTTCAAATCATCAAAGGTTTTCATCTATCGTTGTCAATATCCAATCTTTTGTTTTGGTTGGAAATTGAAAGCTTGTGCTCTCGCAACAAAAGAAAATTAAAAACTTTGCATATTTTAAAAGAAAATATGTGCAAAGAAAAATAGAACACGGGAGGATTATTGACAATATTGAAATTCTCTCTCTTTCGTTCTTTCATTCAAATTACTTAGAAAACAGATTTTAGAGTTAATCTTTAATTTGCCCTTGTCTTCATCTATATTTTCATTTTCTAAAAGCGGGTTTTGATTATTTTTTGGTTTATTTTAGGATTGGGATGCCTAGTCAATCTGCATTATGTTGATTTATTAGGTGATTTTGAGATTGCAAAGTGATAATAATTTATTTTTTAAGTATTTTTTGTTTGAAAATATATTAAAATATTTTTTTATTTTTTAAAATTTATTTTTAACATTAAAACAATATAAAATCATAATAAAATAATTTAAACAATTTTTTTTAAATTTTTTTTTGAAAACATTAATTACCACAAAAGCAGTATAGAAGTTTCTTGGGCCCCATCAAAAGAGTTACCATTCTGCCAAGAAACTGCTTAAAAGAAGATGATGAGCTTAAAATTTAACAGCCCGTTTCTCGGGATTCCGGTTAGTGCCCCGTTAAATGGTCGGAACCGTCCCAATTCTGTGTATTCGGGAAGAGGGCAGTTATCGAAAAGAGGTTTTCGGAAATGTATTTGTGTGAAAAAAACATATTGATTGGGTTGCTCAAGCTATTAGGTTCTCGCATTTTTGTGGAAAGGATGTAGAGTTAGCAAGGAATGCAAACGAGTTGGGGGTGGAATGTGTGAAAGAGTCGTTTGTGCAAAGTAAGGCTCTGTGTGGAAAGGTTTGAAATCCAAAAGGTGTTCTAACATTTGAAAATGGTGATGTTGCAGCTCAAGTGAGTAACTATCCCCTTGTAGTTAAATATTTCTCATGCAGCAGTTGCGCTCTGTTTTCTTTAGTTTGTCGCTGGTTTTTTCACACAATTATATTGACATTGATCTTTCCGATTTCAGGTGAGGCTTAAGCGAGAGCATTTAAATATAGCAAAATTTGAGCCCGAGCATGGACTAGATCCAATGCTAGACTTAGTTTTGGTTGGATCGGAGTGGCAATTGAAGATTCAAAGCTGTGCCAGCAATTGACAGGACAAACTGACCCCACGTTCCGTAGAACAAGATGCCCTCTCACCAACTGAGGTCATGTGTGAGTTTTCTCATCCACTCTGTCAACCACTACAGATGAGCTTGTACGTATCAGAACGTCCATGGTTGAAAGGTCTAGATACTGTAATTGTGAATGGATGGATCATATACATCTCACATGTTCTCCGTTTCATGTATTATTAACTAGTAAGGTAGGAAGAGATCAAGAATAGCTAGCATTTTTTTTTGTAATCTATGTATGCATGTGCATGTGAATGCGTGCGTGCAAATCATATCTGTTATCCAGGGTCTTGTTTGCTGTTGCAAGTTGTGGATTGAAATGTTTCTCGAGGCAATCTAGTGTTAGTTTCCTTTCACACAGGCTGCTGGAGTATTCGAGAGTCAATTGGCAGAGTCCATATCGGAGGGTGATGGACAGCTTGCATTCAAGAAGCTTGCAACTGCAACACTTGAACAATTGATGCCAAGAATAGAAGGGAAGGGAGAGTTTGGCCACGCCGGATGGAGGCTAGTCGACGCCCCGGATTCCTAGTTTACTTTCTGTTGATCCTACAATTAATCCTCTTAAATCTCTGGCCAGTATTATTTCATTTGGTTCAGAGGTTGAGGCTCAGCTTGGGAAACGTCTTCAGGTTATCTCAGTCCTTCTCTTACCCCACCTCTACTTATATATGAAAAAAGCTTTTCAATAATCTCTTTTGGATTGCTATTCGATCATGTAATAAGTAATAATGAGAGTGAAAGAGGCTCAAAAAGGTTGCCTGTTCATTTAGATGTGGTCTTGAGATGCCCCAGCTTGGTCCTTTATTAATGGCCATCTAATATCTAAAAGTCATCTAAAGCATTCGTCTTGTTCTTTCTACTTTTTTCAGGCCTCCGTTGCAAGGCAGATGAAGGCCTCTGAAATGGCTACGTAATGGACCCTGCTCTACCATCTTACCAGCCGTCTGCGAGTGCTCCTACAATCTGCT
This sequence comes from Populus tomentosa, assembly GCA_018804465.1. NCBI lineage: Eukaryota > Viridiplantae > Streptophyta > Magnoliopsida > Malpighiales > Salicaceae > Populus > Populus tomentosa. The sequence continues at coordinate 21,233,280 of CM031979.1, forward strand.
CCTTCCAAACGGCTCCTTTTTGAATATTATGTTAAACAGTTACTAAAAAATCAATGAAATCAAATCTAGGCACGATCGAGATTCTTGACAAACACATGTTCTTGGGCTGTCGATATCAGTTCTGTCGAAAGACTTGAAACAACTGACGTGCATGAATGGCTTGTATATGGCTATTTTTAGTTTGGTGACATTAATCCCACAGAGATAACAAAAGCCAGTTTGTGATTATGAATTCAACAAAATCATGCAACGAAAGAATAATACAGATGACTAAATTTTCCCTGAAACCTTACACTTGTTATTGAATTGACAAGAAAAAGGAGTGAGATATTATAAATGAATAAGATGAAAGCTTGTCACCAAAATCTCCATGGATCCTTGTATGGAGGTACATAGTCCCCTGTGGGAGGGACAAGGCGGAACGAGGCCACAGTTTTTTCCAAGTAAGGGCCCATCTGCAGCACAGGAAATGATATCTTGTTTAGGCTCAATTCAATGAATAAACCAATACAGGCATGTATCTGCAGAATGACGTGTTCAACTCGATACAGACACAAGAGGGCTGTATACCTTGTCCCACTGCTTGCTTAGAGTTGAAGCACTTAGAGAGTACAAATACCCTGCAATTGAGTTGAACTGTAAGTTCGGAACAAAAGTAGAACCACGAAATATACTCAAGATCTCAAACAAGAAGAAGAAATGACGTGGGCACAGTTTCTCCTGGTGAATAGTCATCAGGTGACATTTAGTGTTATTGAGCTGAGAAAAGAAACTAGTATTGGAATATATTTTCATGCAACTGTTTGCTTTTAAAAAAAATGGCTCCCTACCATCTCGTTCAGCTGTTGAAGCAATGTAGCGTCGGAAAAGATTTGATTCTTGAGCCTACAAATTCCCATGCAAACTATCAACAACAGAGAGCTGTAGCAGATCTTTCAAAAGAATCCTGCCAAGGAAGGGAGAACTTACATTTTTGGTGGGTGACTTGCGTACAATATATTCATAAAACCAGTACGGCTCACCATCAATCTGGAAAAAAAAAATGCCACATAACTCGTGCAACTATACAAGATAAAACATAAATGGAAATACAAAATACAAAATGGTTTGTATGTTTCTGTATATGTTTGGAATAAATACAAAATGGAAATACAAAATACAAAATGGTTTGGAATATATGTTTCTGTATGTAGCATTCCCAATATGGAATTCTACAAAATACAAAAAGGTTTAAAAATTTACTTCATTAGCATGTGCATCAAGAATTGAACTCTCAGACAAACGTTGAGTTGAAGTGACTCGCTGCAAAAGAAATAATGAAGCATGTTAAAACCAGCATTACTTCATTCAAGGAGTTAAGCTTTCAGAAGAAATGGAGTCCAAGAAGCACAAAGAGAGGTCATGGCCAGTCCCGTCCAGGATGAGAAGGCTTCTCAGACAACAACCCTGTTCACCAAGAAAGCCTCTCTATAGAATTCAAAGAAATCTTGTGTTGGCTCTATCATCTATGATCCAACAAAACTCTACAGATACAATTTTTTGCCATTTGTTTTCTGAAAAAACATCTATGGACCCATGTTTGCAGTGCAATGAATTTCTAAGGTAGCTAGGACAATGGAAATTATTTTGTAGAACTCAGTTTCGCACAAATGTAGGTCTTGTGTGAGATTTGAGAAGATGCTTTGTATTATAAGAAAAAATTATTATTTAATATAAGATTCAAAATTATGTTTTAATTCTGCACCTATTCTGTTTTTGTCACAGTGGTCTGGAAAATCCATCAGATATGTTTGTTAAACTGAGGGCCTCTTAAATCGTAGTAAGAGATGCTAAGACATATTACCAGTGAAGACTTGTCAGACAAAACAGAATCAGCAACATCTTTTGCAGCCCAGGTACTCTTGTCTTTAGATTTTACAAACTGAAGATTTGGAGGACCTATCTGAATCAAAGTAATAAAATCATAATCCTTGAAAAAAACAACCTCATCAGACATTGCATCTAGCTAGAATAAGGTCAAATGGAATTATTACCGAAACAGAGAGGATGAGGTTATCAATGATGTCAACGCGCTCGGACACAATGCGCAGGCGTGCATCAGCTGTATCAAGTTCAAAACAATATAAGCAGGAATACATGTGTTTTTTAAAAGGGCATGTAATAGTTCATGTTCTCTCATCCCTCATATAGCAAATTAACTGAACTTACGGGACAGTGGTGCAGCTGATGAATAGCGTTCAGGTTTTCTGGATTCCACCCTTTAATAAGCAAATCACTAATAAAGTTATGTTCCCGTAATTTCCAAGGACACACCATAGCAATAAAGAGAAGCAAAATTGCAGACAGAACACCAAATAAATGTAGTCGTAAGACTTATCAACATTTCGAACACATTTGAATTATGGAATTACTGTTAAAGAGAGAAACCCAATTAAAATGGCTCCCTCTCAGAGTGAACTTGGTAGCAAAACTGTTCGCCGGGGAACATTTTTCTAAATAGTCCAATTTTTTCAGGTATATGAATGTCTATGGATGCTCAAATCCTTTATTAATATATTCCAATTCACATTTGCCTCCAGCAACATAATCATCCAATTCATGAAAAAATACTTCTTCACTTGGAATTGCAGTCAAAACACACAGATAAAAGAATACATATTAAACAACACGCAGACCTAATGCCCTGCTTCAGACTATACTGAATAGCACTTGGATTCAAACACCTACCATTTGAAGAGGAACTTCTTAGATGGCAATTCCGCTGGATATGAATAAGTATAGGCGTTTATTTCATCAACCACTGAAGCCATTTTCAGATCTTCCTCAGCAAGTATCCCTATAAAGAACTAGAAAAATCAGTGAAATTCAAGCATTTTCAAGGTATTATATATGTCTCACAAGTCCAAAGCAAGCACAACAAGAAAGGCAGTGTATCAGCTCTTTCTACACCACTCAAATCATAAAATCAATAATCTCAAACAAAAAGATTAAGGTTTCATTGAAGCTCAAGCTCACCTGAAGATGGGAAGGCAATGGATAATGAAGAAGAGAGACCAAAAAGCACCAAGTCCCTTCTACAAAACCCATTTTGTAAACTGGGATCTGAAGAAGAACAAGCACACGAACATGCCATAATCTTCTCTTTTAATTTACATTTCTTCTGGCTTAACAAGATTCTACTTTGGTTCCTGAAATGAAAACCACATCAAAACATAGCCCATGTTAACGAACCAAAGAGAAAGACATGGATGGTGTAGAATTGAGAGCAGTACCTAAAGAAAGGATTGTGGTGATGGGTTGTGAAGTGTGAAGGAGAACAAAGAAGAGCCATTGCCATTGCCGTGGTCTCTTCCTTCTTCCACTGTTATGAGCTTACCTCATCCACTTCACATTTCAGTTTCCTCTTTATAAACTGGAAAGTTAACTGTAAATCAATCCTCCAATTGTGAAAAATAGTTTTATCAGTATAGAAACTATAACATTGTGCAATTTTAAACCCAGCTATTAATGAAACGACAATCTTGTCCTCAAGGTGCTATAATGCTAAGGAAAAATCACAGATTTTATGAACCCAACATATAATTGCATATAATCTCATTGAAATCAAAGTATTCTTGTGGGAAAAAGTATTCTTCAAAATTATTTAGTATTTTCTATCATTCAAAAAATATTTTTTTTTATTTTTAATTTTATGTCGAAGCAAATAAATGAAAAAAAAAAAGCAAAAACAAAATTAAAAAATGATGAGTTCTATATTGGTTTATCAATAGTTTGTTTAGATTAAATATATCATGTTATTTTTTTGATAAAAATACTAAAAATGAATAAATATTTTTTAACTTTAAGTTCTTTTGAACCCAAAATCTAAAGATTATATTATGAAGATTATTCTAATTTAATATTTTTTCCGAGATTTTCAGTGTTTAAATTATCTACAAATAAAAAATTTAATCACCTTAGCATTTGAAATTGGTTTGCTTTCTTTAATAGGAATCAACAAAGCCTATCATTCATAGATTAAGAGTAAATTAAAGGAATATAAACAATGGAATTGATTGGTAGGCTAGTGATAGTTAGAAGATAAAAAACAACTAATTTTTAGTTTTAAGGATTCAATTGAGATACATCCAATACTTTAGTAACCAATTCGTAGTTAGCCCTAAATTAGCGAAACACTGAATTACTATTAACCAATCGAAGCGTCTTCATTTAGCTAATTTACTCGATAAAACGACACCCTTTCCTCTCAGCCGCTAAACAACTGATGGCGTTAGTGGAAACCTTGCAACGGTTACAAAATAACGGAAGCTAAACGGCCCTCAAAATGTCATCTTTTAACGGCAGTATCTGAAAAAATTGAAACCTTTATTAAGAAGGAGCTCGCTGATTCTTCTCTCTCAATCATTTCTCTCTTTCTCTTTCATCTCAAAACAAAAAATTAGGGTTTCTTTGCTTCCAAGATACTTTCCAATTTTGCTTCCGCGATCGATTATTCCAGGTAAACTATCTAAAATTTATCTACTTAATCATTGTGGTTGACATCAAGATCATCAATTCGATATTTTTCTTGCTGAACCCCGCTTTGTTTTGTTCTTTCTTAATTTTGATTTTTATATATTTATTTCTAATGGTATTTTTTTGTGTAGATGTTTTATTTGTATTTATTTTTTTATTTAATTGATTTAGGTAAAAAGTAGTTGAAATTCGCTTATTCAAAAAGAATTAATTAGGTATGGTTGTGTTAGTTATCTATTTTAATTGTCGTTGTGATCCTTAATTTTTCTTTTATTTATTTTTTTGAACGAGATCCTTCTTGTTTTGTTTTATTTCTTTATGGAAAGATTTTATGAGCTCTTTTTTTTGTGATGTACTGTATTTGATGGTAAGGGTTTTGTTTGATTTTTTTTAGGTTTTGAATCAAGCAGTAATTTCTTGATAATGGCGGGTTTTTTAATTTGTTGTTATGTACAGGTGTGATTTGCATACTGAACTAAGGAAATGAAGCCCGGAGGATTCTCTACTTTGAACCCATATGCAGCAGCGTATATTCCCCTTTCTAAAAGGGATTCAGCTGATAGAAATGAAAATCGAGGATGGACTGTGCAGGGTGGGAATCCAAATGTGTGGTATGGGTCTGCCAAGCATAATGCACAGATTAGGCAAAATGATAAAGGGCCGATTTCTGTTCCTGAAATGTCTATGCTGAAGAGTCAATCTGGGTATGGTTCTTATGGCTCGTCATCACAGAATTCATATGAGATGACAGGGAAGCAGATCGTGGATGAAGAATTTGAAATGGACTTGGAATATCTTCGGATCAATTTTCCTGGCATATCTGATGAGTCCCTCACTGGTGTCTATATGGCTAACAAAGGTGACGTAGATGCTGCTATTGACATGTTAAACCAACTTGAGGTAAATTTTCTTACAAACTGTTTCGTGGTATACGGATTTGTTTATCATGTTGATTGAAGGCATAAAAACTGGAGAGGAATGGAACGAGCCCAATTTAATTTTTTTAAATTTGTGTTTTGTGTGTGCTATGAGCCATTTTGTGTTGCTCTAATTCCATGTGTTGCTGTTCTTTCTTGTTCTTTATCTTTTGTCATGTTGCATTATATATTTGGTTAACTCTAGACTTCTTTCCCTTTCTTCCTCTCTCTTCTGTTCTAACTTCTAATGTCAGTGCTTGGTTGTAATTTTTGCAAGAATTATTTGATTTGTTATGATTTTAGATTGTTCACAAGTTTAGCTTGCTTTCTTCACTATTTCATAAATGTGAGTTGATAAAATACCAGGGTGAGTGAAATGTTCTGTCTTGTATGTTAGAGTGAAATGCAAGGAGAAAACTTTTCTGGTGGAAATTACACAATTTGCTTTATGTGCAAAGTTAGTGGGATTATCTTATATGCACTTGCTTTACTCGGCTTACATTTCTGAATTCTGAGTGAAGGATTTCAAAATGTCTAGTCTGCATGTTCTCTAACATGAGGGGTTGTCCCTTGTTTTGGTGAAAGTTAGATGCACATTTACATATACAGAATCTCTTGTAAAGTGTTTCGTTGAATTTTGCATATTTATTTTGGTGTGCTGTTTTGATCATTGGGAGTTAAGTGGTGAACTACAGGGCAGCTTTTGCCCCATGCTATATAACCTGCTGATAATGTGATTTTTTGACAATTCCAGTATGCTGAAAAAGAACATAGTAGAAATTTCATTTTGGATCAGTATTTTGGGTTTCTAAATTTGATTCCTACCTCATTTCATCTTTCCACTTTTTGGGTCATCCTAAGATGTTGGTTCTCATGCAGTTTGACACTCTTGAGTCTTCTGGAAACCTTCCAGACACCTTGGATATTGGGGATGTTTATGAACCCAGGCCTTCAGCTGAGGCTTCATCTGTGAAACCGAAGACTGTTGTGGATGAAGCCAGTGCCTCATCTGGCTCCCCGGCCCCAGATACAGCGGTTGCCACCTGATTAACTTGTGATCTGTTCAGTTGTTTTCTTTGGCCTTTCTTTTTGGTTTTCTGAAAGAAAAGTATATGAGTAGGGCATCTTTCTTTTGAGATGGGAGACATGCATTTAACATAATGGCTTGGTTGTGGGTGTATAGTCCTCAGATAGGTGCTTCTTCCAAATATCCCCTTTTTTTTCTCTGGGTTCTGCTATAAATTGAAGGCCCCTTGAGCGGTTTCACAAATTGCAGGTTTCTGGAATTGAAGTGATATTTGCTTCTTGACAATATCTGTTATTTTGAATTAGTATGCTATATGGTGTAAAGATCACCCTGATGTCAAAATGGTTTGGGGTTGCATGTAAAGCTTGATTATATGATGGTTTGGCAGCTTTTCATACTGTTCAAGTTATACTGTTACAATCCCCCCCTCCCCCCCTCTTCTCTGCCTCCAATTGCATTGAAGGGATTATATTATTTTTAAGAGAGGTTGATACTTACTTTTGTTTCAAAAAATGCCGGGTGAGTATTTTTAATGAATTTTGCTAGCAATTAAAACGAAGGAGATGTTTGTTGTTTCATTGGATTGCTTGTTCATTTACCAGGAGAAATGATGTTCATTTGATTTATCCAGTGAACTTGCTTTGTGAATACTGGAGTCTTTTGGGCATGAAAAAAAGAAGAGTGGAGTTAGTCATCTGATGGTCAAGGCCGGCCGACCTGCTCCGATCACTGTCGGTGGCTTCTATGGAATTGCAAGGATAGTGGAGATAATAATATCTTGCTTTTACGGTCTGGTGGTCTAGTTATGCTTCTCAAAATTTTGATTTTGTCTATTTTAAATTTTGATTTTTATATATTTTTTTATTGTTTTAGTATGCTAATTTAAAAAATAAAAAAAATATTATTTTTATATATTTTAAAATAAAAGTTATTTTAAAAAGCAACGGAGATTACCTAAAAATTGCCAATGCCAGTTTTAAGAGTTGCCGAAGGTGGGGGGCATAGAGCTCCCATCTGTTTCTGTTTCTGTTTCTGTTTCTGGGGTAGTGAGCTTGGGCCTGCTTTCAATTATTTTACCGCAAGTGAGAGGTAAAAACTAATATGATTTAACCAGCGATTGAACTGATAGTTAAAATTGGTGGTGAGCATTGCTAAAACACCCAAACAAATTCACCAAATAGATCACCACCTAATCATAAAATCAACTTTTCTCTATGTTCGCTTGGATTTTAAATTTATTTCTTATTGATGATGTGATGCTTCCCATTATTTTTCTAGAGACCCATATGAGCATGTTGCTTTCAAGGTTGGAGTTTGTATAGTATTATAGTAGTGATTGTTTTTAAAATGTTTTTTAATTAAAAATATATTAAAATATTTTTTTTTACAAAAATTATTTTTGATATTAACACACTAAAAAGCTATCTAAAAACAATAAAAAATTTAATTTAAAGAGAAAAAACTTATTTTTTTATAAAAGTACTTTTCACAGCAAAAACAAAAACAAATAGAATCTTAGTCTAAAACAAATTGAAATTTAACTAGGTTAATAAGATAGGATATAAATTGAAAAAAAAGAGAGATAAAGATAATTTATTTCTTAATCTAAAATTTAGATAATGGTTATCTACTTGAAATTGAATATTAAAAAAAGAATATACTGTTTCGAAACAATAATTATGATTAGATTAAGAAAATAGTTAAAATTTCCACTATTAGACAGACACAAGTTTAGTTGATAAAACTACTCCTGCTTAATCTTATATCAAGTAATTAAATTTAAATGTCCTCGAAGACTACAATTGAAACAAGAAGGGTTTTAGATGAAATTTGAAGAGTGTTTTTGAAAAAATTAAAAAAAAAAATTAATATTTTTTTTGATGTTTTTAAATTATTTTAATTCACTAATATTAAAAATAATTTTTAAAAAATAAAAAATATATTATTTTGATATATTTATAAATAAAAAATATTTTGAAAAACAACCGCAACTATATTTCTAAAAATACTATAAAAGAGATGGATGGTGTTGTTTATCAACCATGAAAAAATGGCAAGCAATGCCTAAAGTACATAAATTATATATTTTACTTCATGTAAATTCACCAACTTTCCACTTTGGCTCCTATACATTATTTTTTTTTCAATAATTACTCTATGAATTGGAAGAATTTCAGTATGGCCCTTAATCTTTAAATAGCTATGGTAGCTTCTCTTTTTCCAACTTTGCCGGGCGCTTTGAAATATATTTGACAACTATTTAAAGATGATAATTTGGATATATATCATTTAGTATCGTAGACCATTACAATAAACTTATAATAAGCTTATTGTAAAGGGGAAAAAAAATGGAGAGAGTTGCATTCATACATATATAGAACATGCTATAATATTTAAAAAAACTCTAAAATAACTCAAAAAAAAAAGAAGTAATACCACAATTAGTTGCCTTTAGCTATTTAATGAAAAAGGACCTAATTGAATTTTTTAAAAAAGATATAAGATTGATGCTAGAAAATCTGAACTCTAAGAATTGAAGCAGGAATTATGGAATCAACGAGGACTAGAATATATTTTAGACTATATATATATATAAAAGAAGGTTAGGAGAATTTGTTTTGGATAAATTTGAGAACTAACACCCAAAATATAAGTAAATACCAACAAGACAATCCATTTCTCATCAATATAATGACTAGTTATATAAATTCATAACAAATTAATTTAATTTCAAGAAAATACTAAATTTATCAACTTATCAATAATTCAATAAAACATCTAATTCTTCATAATTCAGTAATATTTATGCTATATTACATAAACATGTATATATTTAACTTTATTATTAGCCGATTCTAATAATATACACAATTTTTAATTTGATAACTAAATCTAAATTAAACACAACACATAATTAATTAAAATAATTAATTCATTATTAATTCAACTTATTTTCATGTTTAACTATACCAAATAAACTCTAATTAAATATATTTTTAATTAATTTATCATTGATTTACAAACCTTAAATTCACTAAAAATCCTAAATTCAACCTAAATAATTATTTGATTCCAACCAAACTAAATATAAACTAATAGCAATACAGTATGTTTATCTTACTAATAAAACTATAAAAATGATTGGGACAAAGATGGTGGGTGCAAAAAAAATAGTGAATTTTCAATACAAAAATATTAAAGAATACTTCAAGATTAAGATGTATTTGATTTTTAATTGATTTAAAGGCAAAATCTAAGTGTTTAACAAGTTTCTTAAAAAAAAAAAAGGTAATGTCATTATTGGTTTTTTTCGTGTTAGAAAAATAATATTATATGTTTAATCTAGTATTTAATTTAAATTTTAATTAATAATCCACTTCAAAAATACAACAAAATTACATGTCATTTCACTTCTTTTTTTTTTTTTTTTTGGTTCAAGCGGTATCATTCCGTTAAATTACTAAGTTTATTGTGCTAATTAAGACCAAACACCGAAACATGCAAGACCGTCTTTCATTACAGATGTTCCGTTACTTTCGGTTATTAAAATCCTCCATAGCCATCAGACACAAGACATGATCCAAAGACCTTTCCCAAAAAGATTCAGCTTCTTCTTCTCTGTATCCACAAAGACACAAATCTAAAATCTTGCTACACATTTTCTCTTACTGTCAAATAATTTGACAATGCTGTTGTTAATATAGTTCAAAGACAGATTTCTTTGATTTTTTTTTCTCTTTTTTTTGAAGAAGAAGTGGTTTAGATGGATATACAGTTTGATTAAAGGAATGGTTTTGGTGATCTAGGCTTGGGGTAAAAAGATCGGTGATTAGACCTAGTAGGTGATATAGGTAGATTCTTGGATTGTTTTGGAGAAAAGATTGTTGGGTTATTGAAAGAAGAAAATGGGGGTTGATTACTATAACATATTGAAGGTTAACAGGAATGCAACAGATGATGATCTAAAGAAGGCATATAGAAGATTGGCAATGAAATGGCATCCTGATAAGAACCCCACTACCAAGACAGAAGCTGAAGCCAAATTCAAGGAGATCTCCGAGGCTTATGAGGCATGTTTGATTTTTCTTTCCCTTGAAATTCTATTTTGTACTATTTATTGTGCTTTTAAAAAAAATCTGGGATCTTTTTACTTTGTGTTTATCTGGAATGCAATGTGAAATTTAGGATTCATGGTTACTGTTGTGGAATGGTAAGAGAGAAGAATCAAATACATACATGCATATGTATGAATGCATGTATGTATGTTTAAATCCAAATCTTTTGAGATTTATACATTATGTATTTTCTTGTTATCGCGTGCTGTATTCCAAAGAAACTAGACTCAAAAAAGAAATGTACTGGAACAGAAGAATCAAATATGTATGGATATTGATTTAAATTTCTTTTTGCTTGTTAAATTTTTTTGCCAAGATAAGTACTTGATAATTTCATTTACTTGGGAAATTGTAGCATTGGCTTTTGTGTTTATTGCATTGGATTGCTTTTGGACTGATGATAATAAAGAAAAAAAAAATCGAGTCAAGGACAGTGAATTACAATTTGTGGTTACATTGCCTGGGATTTTGATATATTTGTGAATTCAGGTCTTGAGTGACCCACAAAAAAGAGCAATTTATGACCAGTGTGGTGAAGAAGGATTAAAAGACGCACCACCATCTGGCGGTGGTGGCTTCCCTTTCGGAAATGGTAGTGGTGGTGGGTCAAATGGTTTCAATCCTAGGAAGGCAGAGGATATCTTTGCAGAAATCTTTGGAAGCAGTCCTTTTGGATTTGGATCAACAGGACCTGGTAAATCCATGAGGTTCCAGTCGGATGGAGGGTTGTTTGGTGGATTTTGCAGTAGTGATACTCCTTTTCGAACATTCAGTGAGGGGACCGCGCCAAGGAAACCGCCACCAGTAGAGAGTAAATTGCCTTGCAGCCTCGAGGAACTGTATACTGGATCAACAAGGAAAATGAAGATATCAAGAACTGTAGTTGATGCCCATGGGTATGTTTATTTATTTCTCTAACCAAGCACATTCAGTTTCCCTCCTTTTCTTTCCATTTGGTGTCTTGATATGTTGTTCAAAATCAACTTCTTTGACCTGGTGCATGAATCATATTCCTTGTGTGCTAAATGGTTGTGGATAGTGTGATGATTGATTAATTACTTGGCTAGGAGCCTTGCCAAAACCTTTGACCATTGTTTACATACAAGTATCTGCAAATTCTTCTACCATGAAAAACGTTGTCATGATTTGCCTCATATACATGAAAAGATTGCTTGATCAGATTATTCTATATGCCTCCGTAGATTCCGAACTTCTTGATTACTCAAACTTGCTTTATGCTCATACTACCTCTAGTCTTTATATGCTGCTGATGTTGTGTCTTTTTCACACACGAATCCCCATTGTAGAACTAGAATTGCAACCTTTTTTTTATGATTGTAATTGAATATGAAACTCCGCAGGCGACAAGTGCAAGAAACAGAGATATTAACCATTGATGTGAAGCCAGGGTGGAAGAAGGGAACAAAGATTACTTTCCCAGATAAAGGAAATGAACGGCAGAATCAGCTTCCAGCAGATCTTGTGTTTATAATTGATGAGAAACCTCAGACCACATACAAGAGAGATGGAAATGATCTTACTATCAACCATAAGGTGACCCTGGCCGAAGCACTAGGAGGGACAACAGTAAACCTCACCACACTTGACAGCCGGAATCTATCAATTCCTGTACATGATATAGTGAGCCCTGGCTATGAGCTTGTTGTGGCCATGGAAGGTATGCCAATAGCAAAGGAGCCAGGTAATTGGGGCGATTTAAGGATCAAATTTGAAGTGAAGTTCCCAACAAGATTAGCATCAGAACAACGAGCAGGACTCAAGCGTGTATTAGGGGGTTAAAGATTGATCAAATTTATATATCTAGTAGCCATTATGTTGAGCTAAATGCTGAAGCCAATGCTGTTTCCATTTGCACGGGTTGCCTTTTTGCTCTCCTTGTATTTATAGACCCTTTATATCAACACCTATAGGAACCCAGTAAAAGTACTGTAATTATTACGGTCCTTTTCAGTCATTACTGGCTGGTCCACGCAACTGATTTTCTGTATTTTTTTATTTATTTTTTTATGACAGAAGAAGGGGTATACCTACATGTATCATATTGTTTCTCCTTGTATTCCTTCACTGGACGACCGCATTATGTATTTTTCTTTTGCGGTTTTGCCTTTCCTTTTTGTGTTTGCTTATCCTTCTGCTGGGTGATTCTCTTCCAACAAGGAGGACGACAACGTGGTCCCAATATAATGTTGGTGTTTATGATTTTAATCTTTAATGTGGGAAAACTCTTAGTATCGTCCTAAGCTTTCCTAGAAGGCTAGCAGTTTCGTTGTTGCTCCTTTCTTTGTTTACCACAACAGTCTTAATGGAATCTTTCAGAAAAAAGCATGGGTTATGCTTCTGCACCACCGTCTCCTACATTAAGCGTCTCCTTCATGTGCAGTGATAATCTTATGTCGACGTAAACCAAATTCAGTTCTGAAAGATTAGGAAGAATTATGGACGTTGATCATCCTTTACAGTCAACGTTTACTAAACAGTTCACTTCCCAGATATCCACCAGGGATCTAACTCATCTTCTCATGCTAGGTTTTCGTGGGTTCTCAAGATTTATATTATTGCAGAGCCATGAAAACTTTTTTGGCAGAAGATGAAAACAGCGAAATACAAGAGCAGCAAAAATCATGGTCATTTATCAAACACGATGTGCCTCCTTTGACTTAGCCAGAAGCCCCTTATCGCTTCCACAGAAGAGAAAATCATGCATGTGGTTGCTTCTTGGCATAGAGAGAGGAGAGAGGAGCAAGGAAATTTCAGTCTAACACTGTTTCCTAAGTTTGTTTCATCTGGAAAGCACCAGTAGTAAATGTAGTCTAGATATATTTTATGACCAGAGAAGACTAATACATACGCCTTCGATAGAGAGGGGAAGAGGGAGACCATGACGGTCTGAAACATAAATTTCCACAGCAGATACAAAAAGAATCTGGAATCTCCTTATCATAATCAGACATTATCAGCATGAAACATATGGATTCATTAACTTTTCTGTTCTAGAGCTAGTTCGTTTTTAAAAAAGCTAAACCCCATAATTACATGAGAATCATTTTTGTGATGGAGCTCAAGGAGCCAATATGTAATGCTCCTCAATTGATCTAATTAACGGCTAATATCTGCAGGGTAGCATTCTAACTTTAATTTGCTCTAGAAAATTTAACTACAACAGCGACAAATAAAAGAAAATTGTGGTTAAAAAACCATAAAGACGGAAAACAGAAGAGAAACGCTAACATTTACAATACAAGAAATCAAAAGCCTCTACTTTTAGGGGCATCCCGGCGCCAGGCCTGCCCGGGTGAACCATACGCTTGCCCTCCACTAGATTGATAAGCAGGATGGCCATGGGGAACAGGCGGAGGAGCCACCCAGGCGCCTTGCTGCAAAGAGGGGGCAAGATTTTGTTGACTATGCATCATATTCACTTGAGGCATGGCTGGAGATGTTCCTAATGGTGCCATTGTCTGATGTGCCGTTTGCTGCGCCAAGTGGGCTCTTAGAATAGGCTGCTGCACACCATGCACATGGGTTGACTGAGGGTGTGTACGATGATGTTGGGTTTCTTCAGGGTGCCACTCTGGCATATCATCATCGTCATCGTCATCGTCATTCCATGGCTGCAATGGTGGCACATTAGTTTTAGGTTGGCCATATCTGTGTACAAGCTCCCTCAAATCTACGGGACGAGATGGGGCATGGGGATATGGTGAATTGAGAGGGGGGATTCCCAATCCCCTAGTAGGATTTTGGTTGGAAAACTGCGACCTTGATGCCATAGAGTTACTAGAAAAGTTGAACTCAGGTAAATCATCCTCATCCCGGCCAGCCGGTGGGCCAAACCCAGGAGGCACATCATCATCGTCTTCATCAGGTTGGGGGTTGGGATAGGCTCCGCTACGAGGAGGCAGGGGTTGTTTCGATGCAATATTCACATTCATATTAGTGTCCTTTTCTTGGTGCTTCCTAGAAGTGAAGTGTTGTTGCTTTTTTGAGCTGTGTTTATGGTGTGATGCAGAGGTAGGTGATATTGTTGACGTTATTTGAGCTTTTCTCCATACAATAACACCAATTAGACCATTATCAACAGCATTAAGGGCCTCAAGTTGCTCCTTTGGGAGGACCTTGATGAGCCTTTCACGTGTCTTTAAATGAGGTGGGCATAAATAAAGTTCCACTCCATGAGCAGGCTCAGCAAAACCCACTCTCTCATCCAAAACATAGGAATCCGCCACCTGCAGCAGGCATTTTCAGCCACAACTTTACAACTGAGAAAACCAGCTGAAGAGTGATCAAAGGCAGCAGAACTTTTCACGTTTCTTACCTCTCTAAGACTTTCCCTCTCACTTTCCGTGGACCCCTCCTTGCAAACGAAGTGCACGACCTGCAAGAGCAAGAGACAATTTATTTAGCAACACAAGTACACGAGGCCTTTTCAAGTTAAGCTAGAATTAAAAAAGATATACATAGACGCTCCCTATGGCATCAGATTTCTTGGGCAAAGGGGGTGCCAGACACCGACAAGATTCAACCATGCTGTGGCTATATCAAATTACGTAGTTAATGGAATCGAAAGATATTTTATGTTCCATCAATATATCCCGAGTACAAGAGTATTATAGATCTGCTAGCAATGGCATCCGTTAAATGAGTATTCCAGGATGATTTAGCATCTTTGCACACTATTTCCTTTGGAAAGGGAAAGAATAGCTTATCCCTGTTCGTTCTCATCCAGCAGGCAACAAATGAAAGCAACTATCTTTTAAGCATAGTTTTACAGAGAAACGCTAAAAACTAAACTAGTTATTGTTTGCTTGAGACTTGAGAACGTGGCGTTTCACAGATTCTGCAACTTTCTTGCACATATTATTTGTCCCAGTAACTAACTTTATTCAGCAATTGAAAAATCAAATAATAGGAGGTAAAATTTTGGTTATTCCTTTATATAAACTTTTATCAAGCCATCCATTCAAACAAATTCTTATTAAGATGTCGTTCACCACAAATGTAACGGCCAAATGCTGCAGAAACAGTTGAGTGGAATTAATAAGCAGGGATGGAAAAAAATCCCCCTTTTCTGGACAAAAGTAGCATAACTGAAATTTAGTACAGCAAAAAGAAACTTGAGATACCATAACAGCACGACTTCGGGACATTGGAAGCTCCTGGAGGAACTTCTCAAATGCATCAAGTCTGACTCTCCCTTTGACCTCAACGAAGCCAGACCACTCTTTTGCAGATGTTTTGTCACCACTGCAGCAAGAACATCAGATCAGCAAAAAGGTAACAAGCTTCACAATGACCACCACATAATTCATTAGAAACACTACCCATCCAGTGTAACGCATGCTTGGACAGCGGGAAATTACAAGTTTTATTTCGTAAGTAGTGACCCCATAAAATATGATGAGAGACAATTTCAATGCTATATCTGTATCACAAGCAAAAGTTTCATAGGCAACTGCATATATGCTATTAATACTAGGTTACAAAAACACAAACCTTTTAAAGATGCCGATAACCGAGGCCATGATGGAAATACTCAGCTGAAGTAAGCCTTCCCAGACATGCTCCCCCTTGGACACACCAACAGAGGGTGTCGTTTCTGATTCTACATGAATGTTGACAGATTTCCCATTAGCTTCAGGTGATGTGTTAGTTACCTCGACATTATCAGATTTTTCTGCAGTGCTGCCAACCAGATCCTTTGCAGTTGCAGCAGGAGACTTAGCTTCTGACACATCCTGTGAGTCATCATTGTTGGAGCTGGGTGTTGCTTTTCCCGCATCCAAGGGTAAATTTTCAAATGGTGGTTCAGAATCAAGGGATTCCATGAATTCATCTAGAGAGACAATTGGAGGAAGAAAGTCCGCATCCTTCAATACATCATCCACCATAAGTCCTTGCATCAAATCGGTCCCCTCACTTGAAGGAATTGTAAGCGTGTATGAACCCTTCTTGTCTTCTAAATTTCTCTTGTCATCAGCAGCATTCACTTTGTCTTTCATTTGATCAGATTTGGAACGCGGAGAGGCTTCCTTCTCTTCTGATTTTGGTGGCGTCTGAGTAAATGAACTTGTCCCAACAGCAACCTCCATTGTGACACTATCTTGTTCAACTTCAACTTGAAACTCACCCTTGTGAGTTTTCTTCACCAGACGTCTGATATCAACATCTGAATCAGGCAAAACCACCATTTGAGCAAGCTCCTCTGCTTTTGCCATCCGCCATTCTGAAAGCTCCTTGGATGCAAGTTCCTCAGCGGTCATAGAGCAGAGCCGCCCTGGAGTAATCTCTCCTGACATAACTTTTTCTCTCAGTTCTGGATTACTACGATCCTTCAAATTGAACAATAGAGACCTGGCCTTCTCCTTGTACTTCTTGTTCACTCCTCCAAATAACTTGAAGAGTTCTGCTTCAATTTCAGAAGCCAAAAATTGGGGATCCTGGATTGGTTTTCCGATATCTTTGCTGATATGCTTCTGGCCTTGCTGTGTTTCAGCAGTTTCAATCCCCTTTTTCTCTGCCATCTCTGCATCAGGTTCCAATACCCAGGACAATCCATTTCCCTGCAACAAATCATCTTTTACAAAAAAGCTGTCACTAAATGAAACATCCTCATCACGGAAAATGACACTGGATTGCAATCCTTGTCCATCATGGTTTGAGGTCTGTGTTGAATAACCAGCATTTTCATTAGTGTTGAAAGTTTCCTGAGATGTCTTTGGGCCACCAGAATGGTTTTGGGTAAAAGAATCGTCCTTTGTGGGCAAGGATTCCTTGGGCTCATCAGACATATGGTCAACAGTACCAACAGCACCAGGAGTTTGTACCATAGGTTGAGTCTCTTCATGTTTCTGTGCTTGAGCACTTGCAGCCTCACCTTCAGAGTTCTTTCCAGAACTTAAAGTTTTATCCTTCTGTTGAGAAACCAGAGCCAGTGCATCTGCTAGTGATTGCCTTAGCTTGGACCTCACAGAATCAGACTCATTGCGAGCCCTTGAAAATGGCAGCATCTGTCCAGTTTGATTTTTCTGAACTGGTGATTGCTGTGGTCCAGCTTTACTAGAAGCTGGCCTCTTAGATGGTGCTTGCGGACGATTTGTCCCAGAAGTAGTTGGTGCTGGAGTTGGCAGCAACCACGGCCTATGTTCCATTTGCGCTACCCGCTTGGGAGGCATTGATAACTTCTGTAACATAGAATTGTTGGATGAAGGTTCCATTGGGGCCTTTCGCTTGCTCAAAAGTGATGGCTGCTGTGATCCAGAAGAATGAAACATGGTTTCCATGTCTCCCAGTTGCCTCTTAGGTAAGAATTTCTCAGGTATCAAATTGTATGCTCGTGGTTCCATATGTCTTGTTTGCATATTTGGTACAGAGAAATTCTTTAAGACATTGTTATTAGACATAGGTTCTGACAACTGTACTTGGTTGCTTGATATTGACATCTGCTGTGATAGTGCGTCAGTTGAACTTTGTCCCAGTC
Organism: Populus tomentosa; assembly: GCA_018804465.1. NCBI lineage: Eukaryota > Viridiplantae > Streptophyta > Magnoliopsida > Malpighiales > Salicaceae > Populus > Populus tomentosa. The sequence goes on from CM031979.1 coordinate 21,251,352, forward strand.
CCATCCGTCCCATTTGCATGTCTGGCATGGACATCTGTTGTAATGCAGGATCATGTATTCTGGATTCCATCAACCCCATTTGCATTGATGAGTCCAACTTGTTTGAAATGTGTTCCAGCTGACCCATTGGGATGCTCTGTACTGATAATTGCTGTGATACTAGATTGTTGGACATGCTAGGCAATCAAAATAAAAGGAGTGTAAAAGTCACTGCAATACAAAGCAGTCACTATTAGTTCCTCAACTTAAGACTGATAAAAGTCAATGTTACATGTCTAGATCATTCAGAATAGAGACATCAAGGTTCCAAGAAAAAAAAAAACACCTGAAATGTTTAGATCTACATCTTTTTACTACAATAAAATGTCACTCCAACAGGCACGCGTGCCAATAACCTACATGACTTGTTTTTGGACGGTAAGCTGCAAGGAATCTTCAAATGTGTTTTCATCACTTGGTGGTGGAATGCCATTGCAAGTAATTATTCCTATGAAAAGTACATGATTCAGAGAACCAGAGTCGTGTAACATGGCATCCCACAGTAACAAGGAAAACGGAGTGATATTGTTTGGAATTCTCAGAAGAGAAACATGGATTTTGAAGATGATTTCTTGAAAAAATTAGCATTTTAAATGTCACAAAAATCCTTTTCAATTAAATATCAACTTTTAATCTCAAAAGCGTTGCCATCTCTAAAATCAGTACTGACACATTTTACATAATTTACCAAGATTTCTTGCCTGAGTGAGCTCTCAGAACCAATTAGACTTCATCCAACTTTTTAGCTGATGAAATTATATTTCTTAAATGAAACAGGTGTTGAACAGGAAGTCAGTCATCTGGCACGATAACTTTTTTTAGAGGGTTACTACTAATGAATTTTTTACACAAATGACATTCTGTACTCTATATTCTTTGCCATAGCACACAGCAACGGCTGGTTTGAAGTAAAATTAATAATCCAAAACTCTAAGTCGATTGGCCACAATAAGAGGATTATAAGGAACCACTATAGCTAGTAAAAACGAACATCAGAAATTCAAGAAAAATACAGCTTTCCTTTGAAAATTTTCCAGCTTTAAACCTCTCCTTTATTTATTTGATAAATTTATCAGCAATGCTGAAGTGATTTAATTTTACACAAAGATGACTGCAATGATTCATTTCATCTTTCGATCACCACACATGGCTTGTTCATTCATATCAAGGAGATTGTGCGAATGTACAGCTATTAGACACACAACGACAGCATGTAAGCCGCATGCACATGCACATACCCATTTATCGACTACCAAATTTACACGTATCAATTATTTATAGAGATAAAAAACTGTAAAAACCCAAAGAAATGTATTGAAATATAGATGAATCCATACAAAATGAGAAGCCATCGCCAAGTGCAAATCCCATCTAAGCAGGGTTCCAAGAGGGTGTGTTCTTGATACAGTCTCAACCTTCAGCACTTTTGCATGAAGTGGCTGCTCTCAAGACTTCACCCATGAACTTGCAAAACACACTTAGAAATGGCATCCCAATGCTTTTACCACTGCACCGCACAATGATTCCCATATCTTACAAACATGATAAAAAAAAAATCCACCAATCAAAAAAAGAAAAACACTTTCCAAATAATGGGCAAGTTCAAGGTAATTTTTTATAAGAGGAGATGCCACCCACAAGTTATAAAACCGCATGCAACATATTTGTTACGGTTACACTATAAAATTAGTCTCGTTAAATAAAAAAAATAGAAGAAATCAGAACCAGAAAATCACATATCAACGAAAGAAATAAAAAAGCTCAGTAAACTCTTATTATATCGAAATACCCTCACAAAACAGCAAATTTCAATTATAGTCAAACAATTATACAGAAACAGTCAACATCAGAAAACCAAATAAAATAACTAATTAAAAATATAATTAACTGTCTCAAATTTTCCAATCAGGTCAAAGGAATGAAGTAATCAACAAATTCGATTGGTAATCCCTAATTAAATTCACGCATCCACAAAAAAAAAAAAAGCAATCAAACTCGAATCAAGCTAATAACACATTTCTACAGTATACTCAAAACCCTAATTTCACATCAAAAGTCACCGATTCGCCTCTTGAGAAGCACAAAACGCATGCAAAGGGGTTATTGATTTCCGCTAATAGTGATGCAGCGGTAGTGAGTTCTACCTGATAAGAGAATCGCGCGAACTCAGTGAGTCAGAGAGAGAGACGGCAATATAGAGAGAGAAAGGCTTTGGCTTTTAACTAGAGAGAGAGAGAGAGAGAGAGATGAATAGAAACCCTAGAAAGCTAATCTGAAGAAGATAAATACGGCAGGAAATGAGTTTTGTAGTGACTTTTTATATTTTTTCTAGAAAGAGCTTAGGGTGACACGTGGATTTTTCTATGTGATATGAGATCTCCTTAGAGCAACTCCAGGGGTCTACTAAATTGGAAAAAGCGAAAAATTAATGAATATTATTTTAACTTTTTTAAAAAATTTGTTTTATATGTTGAAAAAGAAGTGCTTAAATAAAATATCAAAAAATATTGTTATTATATATTTTTAAAAAAAACAAAATTAATAAAATAAAACTAATAAAAAAATAAATTATATAGCATCTTGAAGATGCTTTTACTCGTGATAAAAATCTTTATTTTTTTTTGTGAATTATGTTGGCTGAATTAGTTTTTATTAAAATTATACTAATTACTGTTTTTTTTTATTATACAGGCCTACCGTTATTTTTTAAAAAACTAATGCATCTTCTAATATATATATATATATATATATATATATATATATATATATATATATATATATATATATATTAAAAAAAAAAGTAGTTTCACAATATTCTTTGTCAACCAAAAAACACTAAAAGAGAAGATAAAGTAATTGTGCCTCTCTTACACTATTTTGTTTTTTTTTATTTTTTATTAAATTTTAATGTTTTGTTTGTTGAATATTCAGCTTTTATAATATTTTCTTTCAATCTACTTTAATAAAGTTGTTTGAAACACATTATTTGAGTTGTGGGTTTGGTAAATAATTGGCAAGAATTTTCTTTTTTTCTTCTTTTTCTTTTTCTTATTATTATATTTTTTAATTTTAGTTTTTAATATTATATTAATTAAGAATTAAAATTCATAATTTTATTTTGCTCTACTAAATTGAAAAAAGTAAAAAATTAATGAATATTATTTTAACTTTTTCATGTTTGTTTTATATGTTAGAAAAAAAGTACTTAAATAAAATAAAAAAAATATTGTTATTATATATTTTTTAAAAAAATCAAAATTAATAAAATAAAGCTAATAAAAAAATAAATTGTATTTATACTATTTAAAATAATATTTTATCAATTTAATATAGCATCTTTCCTTGAAGATGCTCTTACTCAAGTGATAAAAACCTTCATTTTTTGGTGAATTATGTTAACTACATTAGTTTTTATTAAAATTATACTAATTACTGTTTTTTTTTTAATTATGCAGGCCTACCATTATATTTTAAAAAACTAATGCTTCTTTTAATATATATATATATATATATATATATATATATATATATATATATATATATATATCATAAAAAAGAAAATAGTTTCACAATATTCTTTGTCAACAAAAAAACACTAAAAGAGAAGATAAAGTAATTGTGCCTCTCTTATACTATTTATTAAAATAGTTTTTTGTTTTTTTTATTTTTTATTAAATTTTAATTTTATCTTTTAATATTTTTTAATTGAATATTCAGCTTTTATAATATTTTTTTTCAATCTACTTTAATAAGGTTATCTAAGACACATTATTTGAGTTGTGAATTTGATAAGTAATTAACATGAGTTTTCTTTTTCTTTTTCTTATTATTATGTTTTTTAATTTTATTATTCAACATTATATTAATTGAGAATTAGACTTTATAATTTTATTTTGCTTTACTTTTTATGAGGTCATACCCGTCTCATAACTTAGATCATGATTTTAACAAATTAACCATGTTTGGCTATAATTATTTTTTGTGTCTTTTTTTAATAAGTTTATTTTTAAAAAAATTTCATTTTTAATGCTCGATTAATTGTGAATTGGGTTTCGTGATTTGTTTTTTTTTTCTTTCTACTGGGTTATACTAATTTCATGACCCGCGTCATAAGTTTGATAGGTTGACTCGGGTTATTTTTTTGATTTTTTTAATTGATTTTTGCAATTTCATCCTTCCACATTGAATTTTTTGAAATTTTGCTTCATAATTTGTTTTGATTTATTTTTTACATGGTTATCATGGTCCCATAACTCAATATGCAAATTGGTAAGTTGACCCAAATCGATTTGATATGTTGTCTTCTTAATATTTATAAAAAAAATTCTTATCTTAAATATTTAATTTTAGTCAAACTATATTTTTATCAGTCATCCAGATTATCAATCTAAATGGTTAAATTTTTTCCTATTAAATTTTTTTTGCAACACCTGTATATTTTTTATATTAAAAATATTAATCTGACCCGCAACATAATTCAGGCTGATAATATATTAACTTAATATCTTGAATAAACAATTGTCTTAAGAAAAATAAAAATAAAAAGAGAAAGAGAAAGTTTTTGAAATAAAGAGAATTGTAATAATATTTTAAAATGGATCCCATGTAAAATTATTTAGCTCGTTAAATCACTTGGGTCATCCAATATGGTGGCTAAGCTCACCTACTAAAATCTTTTTACAAATAAGGGTAAAAACAATTTTAATTTACAAACCAATAATTATAATTTCATTAACACTAAAAGAAAAACTAGAAGAATTGGGGAATTTATGCTACCATTCTTCACAAAATATTATTCACTGTAATAATTTCTTCTTCTTCTTCTTCTATTTTTTTAAAAAAATTTAAATTTCATATTTCAATGTCAGGTTTACTAAGAATTGAACTTTTTTTTTTTTCAATTTACTTTTGATTAGGTTATTTCAGGTTTATGATTCAAACCGCAAGTTTAATAAGTTAACTCAGTTAAGTAGATTTTTTATCCTTTTTTTAATTGATTTTTTTTTCAATTTTATTCTTTAATATTGGGTTGATCGGGGGTTTGACTTCATTATTTGTCTTGATTTGCTTGTTGTGATATTATCCTCGTTTCATGATCTAGATCATGGGTTTGACGAGCTAACCTTGGTTATCTCAAGTTATTTTTATGTCCCTTTTTAATCAATTTTTTTTACAAAATTTCATCTTTTAATACTTGATTGATTGATAATTGAGTTGTATAAATTGTTTTAATTTGTTTTATACTGAGTTATCTTAGATTTCTTAGTCTCATGACCTAGATTATAGATTTAGTATGTTAATTTAAGTTGACTCGAGCTATTTTTTTTGTTCTTTTTTTTATTGGTTTTTTTTTCAATTTCACCCTTCAACATTGAGTTTATTGAAAATTAAACTTCACAGTTGTTTTGATTTACTTTCTATGAAGTTATCATGATCTCATAACTCGGTACTTGGATTGACAAGTTAACAAAGGTTGACTCAAATCAATTCAATATGTTATCGTCTTAATGTTTATATAAAAAAATATCATTTTAAATATTTATCTTAGGTGAAACTACATTGTAATCGGTCATTTAGGTTACATTCGGACCCATCAAAGAGACCGAGTCATATCAAATTAATTTTCATATAGTTTTGTTTTTTTACTAGAAAAAAAATTAAGAACACTTAGACCTTCTTTTATGTTAGAAAAAATTGACCCTACCCATAACATAGACAGACCAGTAGTTTGGTAAAACATTAAAGGGTGTATGTTTTTCACTATGCACACATAACTATGTATCTTTTTATATTTTATTTTTGGATCTATTGTTTAAAATTTTAATTTTTTCAATTTTATTTGCAATTGGATGGCTTGATTTCTATACCCAACAACACCTAGTTTTTTTTTTCTTTCTATTTTTAAAATTATTGTTTTTATATGTTTTTTCTCAAATTTATTTTTTATTTATATTTAAGTTAAATTAATACTCCTTTTATTTTATTTTTTGCTTATATAATCTCTTTTAAATTAGTTATTTCATATATATTTAATATTTTAAGAGTTTTTTTTTTATCTTTTGAATAGATGAAATTAATTTTTTAAAATAAAAAATATTTATTTTCATATCATGCAACCAAGTCTCATAAATTTTAAATTTTAATTGGTAAACTCGCCGACGAATTTAATAATACTGTTTGTGACACTCTTGGGATAACGTATCTTGATTGTGTTGCAACAAATTAACTATGTATGCCGACAAAATAGTAAGTGGCTGCACTGTCAAATCCATGCGGATATACATTGCCTTCAAGCTTGTATTAGCTAGAAAATCTTCAATCCACAATAATATAAACAAACAGAACTCAAATCAACAGATCCAAGCGAGTTAACCCAGCTTTCAGTATTATAAGTGGAAAGTCGTTCGAATTTTTGTTGCAAGATAGAATAGTACTACTCAGTGGTTCAGCTGTTTCGTAATCCATTGAAGAGATTGTCTGATCTAAGAAATTAAAGGAAAGGAGACACGGAGGAGAAACATCAGAAGAGACATGCCAAATGAAAATTGTTTCAACTCTTTTGGTGGCAAAAGGGCAAACTGGAAAGAGAGTGCCACACCGACTCTTAAATGAGATTTTTGATCCATGAGATTCATAAAAAGAGAAGAATGAAAATAATTTTTACAGCATAGTCAAAATCGTAATTATTTATGTATGATATTACTATTTTGTGTTATATAGAGGATCACAACACAGTGTCAGCCCCGTTTTCGACCCGTCTCTGGCTAGAACTTAACCCAGAGAGAGAACCTAAAAGACTTTCACCGACCTCACTCTTGCAAAGAGGACATGATGCATTGATCTTCAGCCACTTATCTACACACTCCTTGTGAAAGAAATGAGAACATGGCAGCTCCCTCAGCTCGTCATTGTTTGCAAATTTTGCCAAACAAATACAGCAGACCTGTCACAGTTACAACATTAAATCATCAGTATTGATGTCAATAACAAGACCTGAGACAATGCACCACGAATATCACAACCAAGTATCTCAGAGGATCACAACAAGGATCCTCCAAGAATCTGTAAGCACTCACTGCATCTTCTCCCGAGATCACTCGTTCCTTTTCTGTTCCTGCAGCCACGACCCCACCATCACTAGCTCCTGCGCTGCTATCCTCACCATTTCTATGTTTAATTAACTTAAACTTGTATGTTGGCAAGGCATCAATTGATTCAGTTGTGGCTCCCCTTGTCTGTGTCAGATCCTCTCTAAATCCAAGAACAGAAATTATACAAGGCAAGCAACAGCAGATTGTTGCACACAGAATGAAGGGCATAGCGTATCCGATACAGCTAAATGTAAGAAACACTATACATAACCTGCAATGTAAAAGGATGCAAAAATGAGGGTGAGCTCTCTCGGATGCCAGGTAGGAAAGGTGTGATGAATACGACATGACAATACCTGTACAAGTTTGGAGCCTCCTCAGCAGAAGAGTGGCCTCCAAATATCCACACATTGCCAACCACAAACCAAACTGCGAAAAAGCAATCCAAAGCCATTTTGAAGTATTCCACCAAAACCTTGAGTCTGCAAGCAAAAACACATTTGTATGTTCAAACAAATTAAAGAAATTCGCTTTTTATTCATCAAAGGTTTCAATGACAGGCACAAAAATCAAAGCCAAGGGAAACCAAAGCATATCATGCTGAAAAATAAAACAGGCAATCCAAAGACCACTTCTCAAACAGTTGGTACACTAAGTGTGTGTTTGGCAGTGCAGTGCAGGTGCTTTTATAAACGTGCATTTGGACTGAAAAAAAATCAAATTGATGCTTTTTTCAGGTTCTTTTCATTACCAAACACTACCTCAATAAAAGGCCAGTTAAAGATCAACCTAAAACAGGTAATCATTTTGAACTGAAAAAATGGTTGCTGCCAAAGAAGCACTGGAAAATCAGAAAAGGGCTAAGATGCAAATTCCCCAAGTCAAATTTCAACACGGTTAAACTCCCAATCTGCACTGCGTGTAAAGGAGGAAAATAGAAAGTTGGAATGATTGCCATCAAACAAAAAATAGGATTGAGATCAAGAAAAGAATTAGGAAAATCAGTATGCATCCATGTATATTTGAAATATAGTAAGGGTAAAGGCTAAAGGATGAGACTGTCTCCATATTCTCTTTCCCAGGACCCACTTTGGCGTGAACATAACTAGATACTTCCCATTATCTTTAAAAAATCATCTAAGAGTGGGCCAGTAGGGATGGAAGATCAAAACCAACTTCATCATACCCAATGCATTACATGGGTGTCGAAACATTAAGTTAGCTTTTGATACCAAATAATGTCCATACCCCTTCAAAGAAACATTGAACCTAGTATTGACTCCCAGCCCATGTAATGCAGCTATGTGCTGGGTTTGCACGAAGCTCCAACTGCAAAGTAGCAAAAAATTGCATAAAACCAAACAAACTGGATGACACTGTAACCTTGTACATGCAATTGGACAGGACAAATTCATTTATCCAACATTGAAAATATAGTGTATCTGAGCAATATATATTTTGAAGAGAAAAATGACAATTACAATGAGAAGTCATACCTTGCATTCAGTACTGCATTTTGGCCACCTCTAGGTGATGTAGTGGCAGATTGGCGATCATCGCTTTCTGAATTCCTACTGACTGAAAGAGAAAATGGCCCTGCAGGAACATTAATATGTGCAGAACCCTGATGATTTTGAGCTGAGTCCTGCTCCAAAGACTGGTTACGATAACGATAACGCCAGTAAAGAAGTGGCAGGGTTGCAACACATCCTGATGCATAACCAACAATCCACGCAAACAATGGTGCATGTGGATGTTCATGTCTCGACACAGACAAAACAACAATAGATGCAACAATCTGGCTCAGCGTGAGAACTAATTCAACAGAAATCCATAAACCAGAGTTCAAAGGACTCCTGCGTCGACGAGCTTCCCCTCTCCTTATTAATGAGGAGCTCCGAGAGTTTGTTCCATTAGACAAAGATGTTGAAGGCTGATTACTGGGTGCCCTCACACCACTCGAAGGTCTGTCCTCATGTGATGATGCTTCCAACCCATTTGAAATTCTATCATGAGATGGTGACCCAGGAACCTCGATGTTTCTTGGTATGTCAATAATATGCGCACTACTGTTAAGATTCTCTGGCCGCTCCATTAACAACGGGAAAGTGTCAGTCTGACTTTCAGAGTGTAGTTCCGTTGAGGGAACATCCATCTAAGTCCACAACACAGCTAAAAATGATGAAAGCATAGAATCACCAGGACAAAATTACAGCTTCAGTCTCCACTCCTGTCCCGAGATTTCACAAAGATATTCCACTGAAACTTAAATTACTACACACCACAAGCAGTAGATAATTTAACAATCCCGATTCTGTTTAACAAGATAAACACAACAGTATCAGCATCAAGTATTTCTTAGCTGAGAAGGTTTAGCAACTCATTAATTCAACACAGAAAATTCAAGCCGCAACCCAAACATCCTAAGAAACCACTTGGCCCAGCTGAATAACTTAAATCATGAAAAATCAAATAACCCACAATTCTTAACTTCTATCTTCATGGGTTTTCTTCAAAACCCAAATATTAAAGATCAAAAACTTGTGCTTTCGACCACCAAAAAACGCTAATGCCGAACCTTGTCTTCCAAAAAATTAAAGATCAAAACTTTCAATCAATTACCTGTTCAAGAACCCAAAACAACACCGACCCCACATTTAGTATCCAATTAAGTACTCAATTACCACAATTTCTATCTCAACCATGTAAATTGTATACAAAACTAAATAAAAATTTCGCTAGATTTATTTTTTTTTTAAAGTAAATTTCCCATCAATCCAGTTTCTTTAATTAATTCACTCAATTTTCTCAATAACCACACAGATTATTTAATATCATTAACCATTAATTACTCTAAAACAAGACAAATTTACGGCTTCCAAGCAAATCCCCAGTTATGACAAAACAAATACCTAATTTTCAAAAAGGTTGACTAATCTACGAGGAGTGATCAAGTAGATACCGAAAAGAAGTTGAGAACGGCACGCTTTTTGGAGGAAGAGAGAGAAGATCGTAACGTACCAGATGGAATTGGAGCTGAAGAAGAGACGAAAGACGAGAACGGTGTCGCTTTGGTGCACAGAGTGAGAGAGAGAGAGAGCTGGTAACTTTGATATTTTAAAAAAAATAAAAGGATGGAGAAACGAAAAGATAAAGAGTCAGCTTTGGACCGCCATCGCTTCCCTACCTTGTCTGAGAATATTTTATGTTTTTATTATTATTATTATTTATTTATTGAGGAAACGAATTTCTTCTTTTTGTTCCTTTCTTTTCTTTTGAAGAGATATTCCATGAATCATTGGGGGACTTCGTCGTGAGTAAAGTCTTTATTTTGCCCTTACAGTTTATTAAATGTTTCATTTTGACTCGATAGTTTGAAAATTATTTCAATTTCAGCCACCCTATTAGCAGCTTAACGATACCCTAAAGCATGTGACTTGTCAGATTTCAAGTTCCCAGGTCCCTTCATTTGTCAATATTAGAGCATCACATCCATCGTAACAAGAACTTCATTTATTATCCTCAATAACATAAATGTTCTAGTCCCATACTAGATACAATTGAATACCAGTATATATTACAAGATTAAATATTTTAATTTTAATTATTTTTTTATTAAATATTAATTTATTTAACTAAATGGGTGTATAAGCATTTCAGTTTATAATTAATAATTTTTTATATCTAATAACATATTGAAAAAGCCTGTATATTCATTTTTATACTGAAAAAAAAAATTGAATCAACCTGAGTTGATGACTATTAACATAACAATGAGTTAACCCTAGTAAATAAAAGTGAAAAAAAAAGTACAGAGACCAATTAAAAAAACAAATGTTTGAAGGAAAAAAATTAAAAATAAATTAATTTTTTAAAAAAGTCTAAAAAAACATCAAAGTAAACATGTGTTGTCATTTGAATCCCGTGATCTTAGCCATGGGGTTGGGACTTACTCATAGAAGACAAGAAAAAACAAAGAAAAAATCTCAACAAAAAAAATACTAAACAGTGAAATTGAGAAAAACACAATAAAAAAACATAAAAAGCAAAAAACAATAAAAATAATGGGGACTAAATTTAACATGAAAATAAATAAAAAATCAAATGATGATGGATAAAAATTTTAAAAAAATCAATTGGTAAAAGTGTTAAAAAAATTGAAACAATAAAGACTAAATGACAGGGACAAAATTGAAAAAAAAGTTTGTTAGCATGCTTTCAACGCCACTGCAAAAGATGGCGTTTGTTCATCAGATGCTACCATGTGCACTACTTGAAAGACATGGGCTATATTTATTGGCTGACATGAGCATGGCATGCACCAATCACTTTTTTTTTTTTAATATTTTATATATACGAAAAGATCAAATCACCCCTTAATTCTCTTGGGTATGGCAAAAAAGCAAAGGGTAGAAGATCAAAAATACCCTTGCAAATAATCTCTGCCTTTTCTAACCGAGGGCAATTAAATAACTTTATTGTGTACAAAAAACTAAAATTTTTATAAAGCTCATCCATTTGATTAAATTATAAAAAATATTGTGAAGATACCAAAACACTTCTCACTATCGAGGAATGAGAATTTATTTTTTATGAGTAATTCAATTATTTTATATGAATAAAAAAAGTTAAAAATACAGAGAGAGAGAGAGAGAGAGACTCTCGCATCAACTTTTTTAAAAAATAATTAAAAAGATAATAAAATTATTTTAATATGCATAAAAAATAAGAAAAGATTGATCCACCCCATGAATACTGTAATAACAAATAGATCCATGTGAAAAAATCAAAATAACTCAATGCATGTTAAGGTTTTGGATTTGTTTTTGAGAAGAGCAAAGTGAGCAAAACATCATAAATTGTTACAATGTTCTACTTATATATTTTTTAGATTTACTTATAATAAAAAATTTTGTTGTATCCAATTGATATTTTGAATTGTGATGTATGATGAATGGTTATAAGCAAATTATAAGTTGTTGAGTTCTAGATGTATTTGTCTAAAAGTTAATTTAATAGATGTGATTTGTTTGTTTTATTTCAAAGTATTGATTGATATCAATTAAAGAGACTCGGCAAAGACTACATGAATGACCCGCGTGATCCTGTGGGTCAAGTTCAAGTTTTCTTGAATTTTAAAAAAATACTTAAATGTTGCTAATGTTTTTTTTTTTTTTAAGTTGGGAAAAATTAAATTGTATGAGGGTTTACCCGATGTAACCCGATTGACTTTATTGATAAAAAAACTCATACAACTTGTGAAAACAATATTTGAATAGATAAAAATTTAAGATGATGTCTTTTTTTAATATTAAAATAACAACATATTGGATTGACTTGGAACAACCCAGGTTAACATGTCAAATTTTTTACCTGGGTTATAAGATCATAATAATCCTATAGAAAGCAAATTAAAATAAATTATAAAACCTCATTCCTAATTAACCCAACATTGAAGTATGAAATTAAAAATAATAATAATAATAAATGACCTAAAAATAACCTAAGTTAACATGTCAAATTTGCAACCTGGGTTGCAAAACCGAGATAACCCCTTAAAAAATAAATTGAAACAAGTTATCAATTTTAATTCCCAGTTTGTCTAATATTGAATGATGATATTAAAAAAGAAATCAATTAAAAAAATACAAAAAAAAAAACAATAGAAGTCATTCCACCAGACTCGTGACCAGGGTCATCAGATTGAGACAGTCTTGTAGAAAAAATAAAAAAAAAATAATATGGTTTGACTCGGGTTAACCTGTCAAATTCATGGCTCTAGTTTTGTGACCGAGATAACTCCATAAAGATATAGTCAAAACAAATTGCAAAGCAAGTTAACCATCAAGCACTATTCCGGAGTTGCGAGACTAGGATAACCTCATGAAAAACAATATGAAACAAATTATGAATTCTAATTCTTACCAAACACAATAATAATTGATGAAATTAAAAAAGAAAAAGAAGTCATCTAACAAAAAGAGAGAGAACAAATGAGTTAGCTGGGTCAACCCACCAAACCAACGACACGTGTCATTAGACGAAGACAACCCAGTAAAAGTAAATTCAATGTTGAAGGACTTGTCACCTGGGTCAAGAGACCGATACAGCCTCTTAGAAAAAAGATAAAAATCGATCTAATTTAATCAGAGTTAAAATATTAAAACCCGTGGCCTTAATTGTAAGACCAGGATATTCTCATAAAAAGCATATCAAAATGAATTATAAAACTTAATTCTCAACCGACCCAATGTTTAATGATAAAATTAAAAAAAAAAAGAAATCAAAAAAAAAAAAAAACCCAAGTCAACTTAGGTTAACCTATTGAATACTATTCTCGGGTAAGGAGACTGAGAAAACCCAATGAAAAGTAGACAAAACAAACCATAAAGTTTAATTCATAGTCAAATCAATATTAAATAATGAAATTGAAAAAAAAATCTAAATCAACCAGGTTAACCTGTTAAATATAGGATCCGTGTCATGAGAGTGTGATAACTAAATAGAAAAAAAATATATTAAATAGTAAAATTAAACAAAGAAAACATTGATTGAAAAAAATCAAAGAAAAAAAAACAAACAAAGCAAAACACTATTCCAAAGAATAGTGCTTTGCGACGAGGAGTGTAGCAAAACTCCCTCCTCTTTTAGTTTATAGTTAATGACATCAAGATAACTTAAGAAAGAAATTTTTTTTAGTTAATTAGGTTAATTTGTCAAACCTATAATTTATGTCATGAGAGTTTGATAATTAAATAGAAAAAAAATTTAAAATTAAATGATAAAATTAAAAAAAAATGGTTTGAAAAAAAATACAAAATATTATGTTAATAAATAATATTTTATGAGGAGAGATACAATAAACCCCATAATCTTTTAGTTTATAGTTAAATTAAGGATAGTCAATGTTGTATCATGTAAACTGAGAGGTTGTGTATGTGTGTGTATTTATTTATTTTAAATGGAAACATGAAAATTGAATACGACATATTCTGGATATGACCATTTCTAGGATAATTTCAGCATACCAAAACTAAATTTACATAGCTGTCTGTTATGCATGTTGTTCACATCAAGATTTGTATATTTTCAAGAAGATAATTTACTCGCGCTTTTTCATAAGATTTCAACCCTGTATAGTAACACCGAGAGCATACTCACCTACCAATTAAACTAAATATCTAAAAGCATAACCATTTAATAAATTATATGAGATTTTGAAATAAAAAAATTTGTTTTTTTTTATAATTTTATATTTGAGTTCTATAATTATTAATATGATAGTCACTGAAAATTTATATAAATGTTAATTTCAGAATCTATTGAATTAATTAAGGTGTGCGCGAATTAGTCAAGATGCGTCCAAACTGGTCCGAACAACTATATTAATAAAAAAAAAAAAAATCTAAAAGCAAGAAATTTTAATATAAAATAAAAAATAATATTAAAGATATGAATATCTTTTATTGACTGGTACGGAAGCCATCGTTCAATAGCGTATTAAGGTTGAAAATTATTATTATATAAATTTTAAAGATTGTCACGGTACTCGATATTATTAAATCATAGACACTTGTCTTGAATCTTGACTGTCACGTCGTCGTGACAACTATTAAAATTCATAGCATATTTATCACTATTTATTTATTGAAAAAAATATTGTTTAAACCTCATTAGAAAAATGGATAGGTTAAATTTGTAGCAATGAATTCATGATTAATAAGGCAGTGTTCAGGTTGGTACCGAGATACTCTCAAGTTCAAAGGATCAAATTGAAACACTTGTGTAACTATAAGGTGTGAAAGTTACTTTGGCCCTTTACGTGCCGTATCTTATAATTACTACCTTATTAATATTTCACAAGTTTTTGTCGAATAAATATCAATTTTTTATGCTAATTGCTATCACCGGACAGGGTTTCTCTCCGGTGCTGCGTGTCAAGTACTTAGATCCAAGTATCCAACACTGCGCCATGTCATCGTCCCTTGCCGTGGATTCCTTTTTGACGCGGTAATATTTGGACGTACGATGCGCAACTTTACACTTTTATCCTTAATCTTTTCCTTTTGTTGCTTTTTAGGCCCACTCGCCAATTTTGAATTTCAATACTCTCGGTTTTTTTATTCCTGTTCATGTCTTGGCATGGAATTCATGCTTCCTTCACGCATAGTTGACATGAAATATCATCAATAATGTACTTTTATTTTAGCAAAATTTTGAGGGATTGTGGGGTATATTATTTTTTATTTTAAAATATATTAAAATAATATATTTTTTAAAAATTTATTTTTCACATTAGCATATTAAAATAATAAAAAAACTAAAAATATTATTTTGAACTCATAAAATACACAGCTATATCACAAAAAATAAACACGACATTTGATGGTATGCCTAGTGACTGATTTAAAGTTTTATTAAGGACGGGTTTATTTTTAAATTACTTGAAAAGTTGATCTAGTTAAATTTAAGTAACTCGAGAATTAATACGTGACTCAAATAATCTTATCAACATTTAAATGAGAATTCATCAATATTTTTTAATTACATAAAAAATAAAGACATTTAAAATTTTTTATATAAAAAAATTATTCAAAACAATATTATTATAAAAAAAAATCAAATAAACTCAAGTAGATAAACTATTCAGAAATTGACCCGAATAACATGAGTTGGCCGAGGTTCCATGACTATAAAAGAACTTTCACGTGGCCATTGAGGGGAGGTAAAATGATCGAAAACAAGGAGTTGTATGCAATAATTGAAACCTCCAGTCGACTGAATAAGAAATTGTACTGTGAAAATCAAGAGTTCGAGATTGGATCTAAGTGTTTACATGGTGATCTTCGTGATCATAGAGTTCAACAAAAAGGGGACTCAGTCTAAAATGTGGCAATTGGGAGCTAAAATCGTAAAGTTTTTAACTTGGGGGACCATTTCTTGTATTTTTTCTAAACATTTTTCTCGGAATTAGCTAAAGATCTTGATGTCAATTTTTTACAGTGGCTTTTTTTTATTATTTATATAAAAAAACATAATTATAGTTGTTAGAATCAATGGGCTCTGAAATTGATGAGCCGAAGTATTCCCTCAGTATCCATGTCTTTTCATGTACCCTTCTGCTTCATGTCCCATTTCGTAAACATGCTCTGAAATCAAAATAAATGGATGTGAGTTTCTTGCAATGATCCCAAAATAATGGGAAAGTAACGTGGATAGTTGTTAATTTGAGAAATAGCTGGAGATTTCAGCATTGAAAATCAAGTTATTCATATTAATTGAGTGTTTATTTTTTTTGGTCTAACTCGCTTTTTAAATACATTTTACCTTAAAAAAATTAAATTAAATTAATATGTATATTTTTATATTTTTTTAATGATTTTATTGCAATGACAAAATAAAAATAAAAATTATTATTTTAATATATTTTAAATTAAAAATATATTTATAAAAATACTTTACAGTGCGTTATAAAATACACACAAGTATTGAGGTTGAAAATGAGAAATTACATGGAAACACTAAAACTTGCCATTGATATAATGAGAAATTATTGGAAGACAATAGATAGCTAAGCATTTAATTTATGTTTGATAATACGGTGTATGATGCATTTTAAAAATATATAGGTATTTTTTTATTAATATCAACATATCAAAACCATAAAAAAATAACAAAAAAAATTAATTTAATATCTTTTTAAATGAAAATAAATTGAAAAATATTTTAAAAAATAAGTTAGACCACATTACTCAAGACTGTCTAAATATAGATATTTACAAAACAATCTTAGTTACTCCAATCTTGAACAAAAATAATATCAATTGAAACCATCAACATAATTTTGATGTCAATTTCATGTGATTTTAAGTTTTTTTTTTTTTTTTTAAAAAAATAAACATAATTTTATAGTGGGCGGAATCAATGAACCATAGGAGCAGAAGCATCCCCTCGCAGTCATTTTGTTTTTGAACAGAGGATGATTAACTCGTAGCAAATTTGCATAGAACCCTGCATGCCGACATCTAGATGTGAGTGTGGATTAAGTGGTTATTTAAGAATGTGATTATTTTTAAAAATATATTTTATTAAAAAATTATATTAATATATATATTTTTTAAATTTATTTATAATATCAATACATCAAAATAATTTTAAATTATAAAAAAATAATCCTAAACAAAAAAAAATTGATTTTTATAAATTTATGTTTGTATGGAACTCCCCAACAAGGCTAAAGAAGTAAAAAAAAGATATTAATGATCAAGATATTTTTATATTTCAAGATTATCCATAATGATTTTGAATGTAGAAATTGACTAATTTTGAATATTTTTTACACCGATTAGACTGATCCTAGAAACAACTTGACATGTTTGTAATCTGAATTATCTGATAAATTTGATTTAAACTTACTGATTAAAAATCAATGATATTATTTAGGATAAAAATAATAATAGAATCAAGTTCATTTGTCGACACAATGATGAAGCCTTTAATTGCAAGACAGACAACTATAACTGTGTCTTTAAAATCACTATTTAATCTCAATTTTATCATATATATATATATATATATAAAATAACTCTTAACAATTAATATATTTTCAATTAATTTTTGTATACTTAAATTATGGGATCTTAATGTGTAGATGTGGACAAGCTGGGCAGTTAAACTGCTTCAGATCACAAATGAATCTCATTACAGCCATTGAATCTTATGATTTTTCCACAAGACGTCACCGTATGAGCCACGGCTGAGTTCTCAAGAATCTTGTCCTTTTCGGACAAAAACTGTGCTAGCAGCGTACACTTTACAAGATGTTTGATATTTGTGAAAGAGTTGTTTTTAAAAATAATTTTTATTTAGATATATTAATATATATATATTTTTAAAATTTATTTTTGATATTATTATATTAAAATGATTTAAAAATATAAAAATAATTTAAAATAAAAAATTTAAAACATAAAGAATCTGGCTCTACAGGTGAAAAACATGGACAGAAACAAAAATCAAATCAACTATCCTAAAAAAATCCAGGGAATCACAGGGTCCAAAAATCACACGGACACCTCCATCTTGTGGAAAAATCTATCCAGATCCAATTATTAAATTTCTTTAAAGTACTTCCATTTTCCGAGAAAATGCCGCAATTTTCTCATCAACCGAGAATTCTTTTTTTTAAAAAAAGGAGAAAGGAAATGAACCCTCCACCAAAATAATTGAAAACCATTGCACTGCCTGTTGTTTATTTTGCTTTCACTCTCGAAAAGAGAAAAAAGACCAGACATTAACATCATCAACCAACACAAGGCACTTCCTTCCTTTAGATCTCTCTCCCCACTAAAACCTCGCATTTCATGTCTGCGGCTATCATCGTTACATGAATCTCTCTAAAAATGAGGTAAATCATCAATGAATGCGATCATTCTTTGATTCACTCAAAAACCCAGTTTTGTTTTTACTTGCCAAGATCTGACCTTTCACCAAAAATATACCTTAAAGTTTCAAACTTTTCACCTCTTAATAACAACCCTCAAAGCTTTAGAAATGGATCTACTCACGTTCTCTCAAAACCCTTTTGATCCATGACCAAAATCTAGCGGAAATACTAGCCTTTCTTTGTAAATCTACTTATTTACAAAACATACCCTTCAATGGCCGTGCTGTGGTAGCGAATTTGTTAGGATTTTGTGTTGCGTGGCTTAAAGTTTCTTTTTATAATGTTGAGGCAAATCTTAAGTAAGCTCCCGAAAAAATCTTCAAAAACTGATTCAGCTGAGTCTACTCGGCCTGAATCGCCATTAACTCAGCAGAGATCCAATGGCTCAACTGCAGGTTTGGGGAAATCATCCAGTGGCCCGAAAAGAACTTCTTCTGTTGTGTTTCCAGCTAGTGTGGTTGCTGGGATTGAGCCACTTGTGCCCTTCAAAGATGTGCCTAATGCAGAGAAGATGAATCTCTTTGTGAGCAAAGTAAGCCTTTGCTGTGTAACGTTTGATTTCAGCGACCCTAGTAAGAACACGCTTGAAAAGGATGTGAAGAGGCAAACTTTACTTGAACTAGTTGATTTTGTGGCTTCTGGGTCTATGAGATTTAGTGAACCTGCCATTTTAGCTATGTGTAGAATGTGTGCGGTTAATTTGTTTAGGGTGTTTCCGCCGTATTATAGGTCCAATTCGAGTAGTGTTGGCGAGAATGATGATAACGATGACCCAATGTTCGATCCTGCATGGCCACACTTGCAAATTGTGTATGATTTGTTGCTTAGATTTATCAATTCTACTTGCTTAGATGCTAAAGTTGCAAAGAAGTACATGGACCATTCGTTTATATTGAGACTGCTTGATTTGTTTGACACGGAGGATCCGAGAGAAAGGGACTGTTTAAAGACTATATTGCACAGGTCTTATGGGAAGTTCATGGTGCACAGGCCTTTTATTCGAAAGTCCCTGAGCAATATATTTTATCGGTTTGTGTTTGAGACCGAGAAGCATAATGGGATTGCAGAGTTGTTGGAGATTTTTGGGAGTATAATTAGCGGGTTTGCCTTGCCCTTGAAAGAGGAGCACAAGATTTTCTTGTGGAGGGTCTTGATTCCTCTGCATAAGCCCAAGTCTGTGGGGGTTTACTTTCAGCAGTTGTCGTATTGCGTGTTACAATTTATTGAGAAGGAGCCCAGGTTGGCCAGTGTGGTAATAAAGGGGATACTGAAATACTGGCCAATAACTAATAGCCAGAAGGAGGTAATGTTCCTGGGCGAGTTGGAAGAGATTCTGGAAGCAATTAGCATGGTGGAGTTCCAAAAGGTCATGGTTCCATTGTTCTGGCGGATTGGATGCTGCATTAATAGTTTCCACTTCCAGGTACTTACCATTTGCCCTGCCCTTGAGGTTTAGTAAGGTTTGCTGGTTCCTTTTCCTGTGATATAATGCTTTAAAATGTCATAATCTGTTAAAACTGAAATGAACTCTTGAAGTGTGGACTAATGCTATGCTTCAGGAGATGTCTCCTGATTTGGCATTGATTACTATTTGTGATTTTTCTGGGTTGATGTCATAATGTATGCATGCATGATTTGTTATGCTAGCATAGGAGCTTTGACCATGAGATGCTGAATGTAATTTTCACTTTATCATGTTCTATGAGTGTTAGGAACCCTATGGATGCAGCACCAAGTTCAGATACTAATTCATTTTGTGTTTGATTTGGCACCAAGTTTTATTCGAGTAAATCTTAGCTTTGGAATTTTTATAATTGGGTTTGTGGTCAGCATGACAGTAGAATGACCATAAGCTTTCCACATCCCCGGGCATCTCGGGGCTCTTTAGGGAGATGAGGCAGTACTTCAGAGTGATGATATTAGTACTCCTATTTACAATATCACTCTCCTCTCTCTCCATTTCTTTCCATCTCCCCTATTAAAAGTGGAGTGCTATTATAAATAAATGCAATGCTAACTCAATCTTCCCTTTTGGGCTTCAATGCCATTCATTTCATAAGAAATTACATACTCTGCATCTTGTTTGAATGCCTTGTGAATAGAAATTTTCTTGAAATGCAAGCTTTGGACTCAATTTGAGTGTCTAATGCCATGTACAGGAGTGAAACAGGGTAGGATAGAGAGTGAGTAGATACAAATCAAAAGGAAAAAAATTATATTTTCTTTCTCTTGTTTGTTTGAAGTGAAAATAAGAGGGAAAGATAATGGAAAGAAAGTAACTTATCCTTTGTTTGGAAACCAAATAAATAAGGTGAAAATACTCACTAGCAATTTTTAGTCAATGTTGAAGAAGTAATTTACTTTTCAATAAAAAAAATTTCCTCTCACTTTCTCTCTTTTGGAGAAAACATGTTTCGTGGGCCATGAGGAAAAAATTTCTCATCCTAATCACTTGCCTCTATGTTCTTTCTCCTTCCCAGACAAGGGAATATACCTTTCCTGTGTACTTTTCTTCCTCTCATTTTTTTTTTTGGGTTTTGAGAGTAAAAGAACGGGGAAGGAAGAACGTCTCACTCCTTTGTTTGGGAGATGGAAGAAAATGGAGACAGTTAAACGAGGAGAAAACTTTCCCTTTGGGCTCATAAAACCCACTCTCCCTCATTTAGGGAGAGGATGAGTGGAAAATTTTGTTCAAAGAATTAAATTGACAAATTTACTCTTGATTCTAAGTGCAATACTTTGATCACATGAAAAGCAAAGGATGTTATAGTAAATTTAATCCCAGCATTTACCTTCCCTCCTTTCTCCTCATTTCAACAAAGGAAAGTAGCTTTTTCTCTTTTCATTCCTCTCACTCCGAAGATAAGGACAGCCATTTTCCTTCATGTTTTGGTTCCCCAAATCTTCTTTGAACTCCCCCAAACCAAGCATAAGTGTTTCAAGAGCAATATCTCCTCTGCATTTCATAACAATGGACCTTTTCTTTTTGGTTTTAGCAGCCCTTCCTCTGTTTACTTTGATCGGTCATTTATAAATCTCTAATAGGCATCGTAAGACTGGTAGTGGCTACTTTGATACTTAAATTTTTTCACTCAGACTTAACTTAGAGCGAAATTACAAACATGCAGCCTCTTCCAATAGAATTTTATGTCTTCACCTGGGAGGATTTTTTCTAGCGTTGTTTAAGGTATAATTGAACGGGCGAGAGAATCCAGCTATTTTGCGTGAAGTTTACTTGGCTAAGGTCAGGAGGGGGTACAGGGGCTCATTTGTTATCTTCAAATTTCTAAGAAGAAAATTCCTCCTTTTCCTATCCCTGTTCATTAGCCAGTGTATTGGGTCTAAAACTAAGCTATGTACTTTGGTTGGGGAATGTGCTTCAGAAGTGGAAATACCCAGTTCCGAGGATTTAGTTTGTTTTGCTGAAGGCCAGAGAACTGGTTTTTTTAGTCGTCTCGCCTTGATTGTTTCTGACTGCTGCGTGGCCTCATCGAATGCGAAATTTTTAGTTGAGCTCTCCCTTTTTTCAAAAGCAGAACATAGCTTTGATTATTGCCATGCTTCTTGTTGATCCTCCCGAAACCCTCCTCACTTGGACTCTTTATAATGTTGGTTTATTTCAGTGCTTTTATGACGTGTCATGGGGGATAGTCCTATAATGGTTCCTCAACTTTGCCATCTTGCACCAAACTTTGAGTCATGATGATCGTTTGCTGCGCTGAGATAAATTCGTGGTTTCATCTTCACCGTTTGTTTTGTTTCAGGTGGCTGAAAGAGCCCTCTTCTTATGGAACAATGACCAAATCATCAACTTGATTGCTCACAACAGGCTTGTGATTCTGCCCATCATATTTCCAGCGTTAGAGAAGAATGCTCATAACCACTGGAACCCAGGAGTGCTCAATTTAACTCTAAACATCAGAAAAATGTTCTCCGAGATGGATGAGGCATTGTACCTGGCCTGCCTTGATCAATTGAAGGAGGATGAAGAGAAGCTAAGCTTATTGGCTGAGCAGCGGAAGGAAGCATGGCAGCGGCTGGAGTATGCAGCCAGTCTCAAGCCAATGACCGGAAACACAGCCGTTTTGGTTACTCCTCTGGCAACCTCAATTGCCTGTTAAGTGCCATATGTAGACTGGTGTTGGTTATCCTGGGCTACTGTTCTTTTCGTCTCCTCCATTGATGGTGGTGTGGTTGGAAAGCCACGAAAAGAAAATGTATGAAAGTTCTGTTCTAGTAGTTTGGGTTGTAGGATTCTTTTTTGGATAGTCCTGTGACAGCCAGTTATTGTAACTTGTGTTGATCCTGTGTTCCCTCTTTCTACTGTATGGAATATTAATCATTGCTTCCTTGGTAAAGGTTATGAAGGAATGACCATGCAGTGGTTTATACAATTTTCCGTTACCTAATTTACTCCATCATCTCGCTCTGCTCACCACGAAAATAAAAAAAATATATTTTTTTAAAATTTTATCGTAAGCATGCATTTTATATATTTTTAAGTAAAAAATAATTTGAAAAGTAAAAATAAGTTAGATCAAAGAAACAAGCACTTGTTTTACTGTGTGGGCACCATTCTCAAGCCTCTTTGCATTACTTGCCTTGCAGTAAAAGAACCACTGGCCGTTGGCGCCACCTCGTTGCCATTGTCGAAGAACATCATCGGTGCTCAAAGGACGTCTTCACGGTTCAAAGCTTAAATTTGTTCATAACATAGAGGGTCAAGAAAGTTCACATTGTAATCATTCAATATAAGCAAACACAAGACCATAGCAGTCTAGAGCATGGTTTTTATTTTTTTGATAAAAAAATAATCACAGTGCAAAACTGATATTCCAATATGAAAAATAATTATTTCATTTTCTTTTTTTTTTCTAGTTTTTATTTCTGTGATTCACAAGGTTTAAATACAACAGTAACGTTGACATAACTACATTTCTCATTGCTAATTAGCAATCTATTGGATAACCTAGGTGCGGTTAAAGCTTCCTATTGACTAGGAAGTTGTGCAATTATTCCACCCAAGGCTTATAAATTACCTCATCGAGTGTGTTATGCGACCACTGATTACAACAACAACTGACTTTGAACTGGAAGCACCAGGACAAGATTAGATGTTACAACAACGATAGACAAGTGCAAACTTTTGATTGAATTAAACTCTATATTAGAATCGATATCACCCTCAAAGTGTCGAATCAGAGTGCTGTGCTTGTTAATGCAGGACCGGTTTTTCTTCGTCTTCAGAAAAGCGATGAAACTCGTCGTACTGAGGTCAATGTTGCTACAGATTTGAACTGTCACAATGATAACCATTTGTGAGAATGACACCAACTAGAAATGAGAAACTCAAAATAAGGTCCGGTAATGCGGTTCAACTCGCTTCAAGTATTTTTTGCTTGAAAAACATCATATTTTTTTTATATCTTTTGATATGTTGATATCATAATTAACTTTTTTTTTTAAAAAAATCATTTTAATACATTTTTAATTGAAAAATACTTTTGCAAAAACACACTACAATGCATTACCAAATACACACGAAGAATCATAGAAACTGCCTTGTATATTTTGAAAATAGTAAAACTATTTGTTGATTTGATTCAAATAATTCCAAAACATGCCTAAACACTAGTTAGGAATTGAAAGGACTAGCAACGCATTCATTCTTATGTGCATTAGACAGCATGGACATACTATCAGCTTAAACCCCTCCACCTCCAGATAGTGTATGTTTTTTACCTTCTGTTGTCTATATTTGTCGCGTATAGCATTTAGGCAACAACCATTGGTGTTCAGCTGCAAATCTTCCAGAGCAAGTACTGTAGTTTTCAGTTCTGATGCTGTGTATCTAGTGTAGTGCTCAAGAGTTGAGTTCTGAAAAAAGTACACAGAAGCATCCTCTTCAGCCATTCCTTTAATGAACGGGAAATAAAAAAGAATAAATACTCAAATCAAACTAGAAGAGGCAGAAAAGGGCAGACCCATGGATGGTCTGACTGATTGAGTGTCCATCGGGCAAGAAAAACAGCGGATGCAGCTATGAGGGAAGGTAAGAACTTTAGGAAGTTGTACTCAACAAGAGTCAACTCTGCCAAATAATTTGCCAAGAACACCAGTTCGACACAAGGAACCTATATCAGAGTAATTACAGGTCTATGAGTAGATAAGTTAAATTCCAAGAAGATATGCAATGTACAATGGCCAACATTTTAAAATACCTTGCAAGATGCTTGTGCTGCTTGAATGAATCTCCTGAAAAATAAAAAATGGAATAAGAAAGATGAGTAAATTTGTTATTGATGACATCATACTGGTAACATATAGGTAAAAGATGTTCAATATTACACCTCAGGAATGTTTTCGTGGTAGGAACTGATAACTGAAAGTACAAGAAATTCAGGACCTGACTCTCCATTTTCAGAACCTGCCATAATATTGTGTTAGAAGCTTTGTTTATCAGCACACGCCACTATTTCAAGGGAGGAATCAAGCATGGTTTTTAAGAATGCATCACAAACCAGCATGCTAAGTAAAGGCACCAGAATTAGAATGGAGATGCAAATTGGCTGACAGAAAGACCTCGGATAACGGTAGTTTATTAGAATGGAGATTTGAAGTAAAGGCAAACAAAATTTTCCTACAACATGAAAAGATTGAGGTAAAGAAATCAATCGACTCCATCCTGTAGTCTATAATCAGCCACCAATAAGATTTTTTTTTCTCTAAAAGAAATTATAACGTCATAGTAAGGAAGAAAATAACTGTAACTCCAGTTATTTGGATCAGGTCAGCCAGTTAGGTGCTCAAATGCTAAGATGCTCTTGCGAACTACCTCTCAGCCATACCATTCATTAAACTGTGAGACTTGCATAATTTGAAGTGCACAGCCATGGGGATACCGAGACAAGGCTGACAAGTATGTCGCTGGGACTAATAAGATTGAGAAGTGAATGACAAAGCATAAAAATATGGAGCCCAATTGATAATGATGTTTGGATTCCAGGGAGCATACCTCTCCTCTTGTGTAAGTATTGTCAGTGATGAAGCAAAACCCTTCCACTCTTGGCGGAATAATTTCTTCATACTTACTGCCATCATAAATGAAAAGTGCATAATGGAATCAATGACTAAAGTGGGAAAATACACATGACATGCAATTCTTACTGTGAAATGTATTCAAGCTGTTTCTAATACATAAACCAGCGTATTCTATCTAAATGTCAAGCGAACATTAAACTTACGAGGCAATTAACATGCAAGTAACACCAAGCAGTTGGAGTCTTTGTTTTTCAATATAGTTCTGTGAGAGGAATCGATCAATGAGATTAACAGTGAGGTAAAGAGTATCTGGAACCAACGTGTATTCTTCAGAAACCTGAAAAAGGTCATATAGATTATCAATAGTATACGCCTACAACATTAATACTAATAAAGGGACCTATATATCACTCAAGTATTGAGGTGTTCTTGAAAAATAAAGCGACCGGGATATTAAAGTTTCAACTTCTGGTCAATTCAAGATCAAGATTCTGTCTCTGTCTAAAATCCTAACAAATCGAGTTTTCATAATTATTTAGGAGTTCTATGTCCAACAAAACAAACGAACATGCATTCAATAAAAATATGGAAGCTAGAAAATACTTGAGGTGTTCATAGTGAAACGAAGTCTTAAAAGATAAAATTTAAGGTGTTCTCCCACAATAAGCCCATATCTTGGGAAAAAGAACATTAAGTTAGGAAACAACCAAAAGAACAGAGATGGGAAACGTGGAAAAGGAAAAGGAACCATCAAACCAATTTGTTTTGATTTATGATTGCTGCAGGAGTGATTAACTACATGGAAACTTGAAACAATGAGCGAAAATGCAACTGACTGATCCTCTAGGCAAAGACGAATATATTCTCTATTATTTGAAAGGAAAAATTCCAAGGCAAAGTGAGACCATCAAAGTTAACAAGATACCTTCCAATTTAACAGAGTTAAAAAAGTATCCATTTTAGTAGAGAAGAAAAACTGGAAATTATTATTTTTTCACTTTCTATGAACAGAGGCATTTCTTTTCCTTATCTTTTGAAAAAGTAAATATGCTGCATTTATTTTAAAGTATATGCCTGCGACAGCTCTTATTATTAAATCTATATATCTGACTATACTAACCTCCACAAGCCAGTCAATCAGAATTCCTCGCATTCCTGGACTGATATCACGCTGCAACTTTTCCATGTAATCAACTGAAGGTCTTAGGTCAAGCTGGGGTACAAGAAATATTAAAAAGTCAGCACCAAATATGGTGATGATAGCCAAGGAACATGAAATTTACTATTTCTTCCTTTCTTAAGCCCCAGCTAAAGTTAAATTCTTATTTCAAAACTCAAGAAATGAAACTGTTGTTAGTTGCAAAGTACTTCTAAAAAAAAAGAAAGCCTTCATGTTGCCTTAATACCAAAATAGAGAACACTGGCATTGGATAATAGCTTTATTTCAAAACTCGAGTAATGAAGCTGTTGCCTGTTGCTAAGTACTTATAAAAGAACGAAAGCCTTCATGTTGCCTCAATACCAAAATAGAGAACACTGGCATTGGATAATAGCTTTCACAAGAACCCTACCATATCAAATTAAGCCAAGTTGTACTCAGTAGGAACTAGGGATGATAGTTTTCATCCATAGAACGAACAGCTTTAATTGCACATAAGATTGATCAAATAACAGCAATATCTGTGATGTGAGATAGCAGTTTCTGGATATAAAAGTTCATGATAAATTATTTCGAAAGGTTCTAGAGGTAACGACTGCAGCACAAACCTCCTTCACGCGTATGTTCTTATATATATGAGGGGCATACAAGCTGCAGAGCTGAGGGTCTTTTATGTTTAAATCAATATCCACTACGCTCGCACCACTTGAGGCATCCAGTTTTTTTGAAATCTTGTTTACTTCTGCACAAATTCAACTAAAAATGTTTAACCATGGGTAGTCTATCAAGTATTATAACAGCAATGTCCTATAAAAGAAAACTATTCAATCACCTTTAGACATCAACAATTGCATCTTAAAAATGAATTCAACTTCATATTAATGAATTGAAAATGCTAAAGTCCCTTTTTGGTTAATTAAACCATAAATGATGTCATATAACTGGTTGGTTTTATTTTGGTAGATGATTGAGGACAATGCTTATACCCAAATAATACCTTTCTTTAGAGGGCTTTCAACTCCAGAAAATTTTGTGGAAACTGGATTTAGAAGCATCGGATCTGCTACACCACCTTCTCCTGTGCCATGACACAAACTATCTTGTTTTACTTCTAACTTTGCTGGTGAAGTAAAATATTGTGCTTCTCCCATTCTTATTTTTGACAGCTCTTCAGCTAACTTTTCTTTTACATCCTCCTGAACCGGTGAAATTTTCATAGAGATACGAGCAGCCACCTCTGCATTTGTTTTCGGAGGACATTTTCTAGCTAGTTTACTAGTCTGTCAACCAGCCATGTCAGCAGAGAATAGTCTTTCACTTAGTGAGTTTCAGAAAAAAAATAAAAATTGCAACTAGTGAATAACTACAGATGAAAGTAAATTCCCTACACAAATGTCATATATTAAAGAAATTTATGCTATAATTACAGATTTTGAAGACTGAGATACAAGCAAGAGAATTGCATACATGTTGTTTAGTTGCATTGATGCGGTTTCGATGTGAATTCTCACAAAAGATGTTGCTCACATCTTTAAGCACTGCCCTTCTCTTATGCTTAAAGCCAGCAATCGAGGTCGAAGCAGATTTATTCTCATCTGATGCTGCTCTTTTGGTCTTTGCTCTAAGAGGATGCCTCTGCTCCTGCTTGAAGGAGGGTTTCGAGGCAGGATATATTCCTACCGAAGTCCCCAAGGCTTTAGCACGTGCCCGTGTAATTCGAGCAGCGGGCTCTTCAAGTTTGGCAGCAGTTGCATTTTCTTTGTTCATCTTTGCTTGCTTCGTGGAAGCGCAATACGTGATTTCAAACTGAAATGCTATTCATTGAACCTGAAATTCCAATGCCAGTTTGATGTCAGATAAGAAGCAAATTCCAAAAGCAGGTAAAAAATAAAAGCACATTGATCAACATAGCAACAATTTTGGCCATAATGCTGCAAGATCATATTTTAAGTTGAGCATACTTAATCATAGCAGAGGGCACCGGATTTAATAGCCAGCAATAAAATCTTTTTCTCGAAAATCTAGGGTTCAAGATCACAAAAAAGCAAGGAGGACACCATAGAACAATCAAAGGAATGAAATATAAACAGTTTAACGCTACTATGATCTGAGATATTAAGAAAAAACTTGCAAAACTTGTATAAGCTCGTGTTCACATAACAAGTCCATTTGAATTGCACTTTCAGCTCAAAATGGTTAAATGTTTCAAAGACATCAAATGTGGAACAAATTCATGCTTATTTTGAGATTATATATCCAGGCTTAGGTGAATTGTCTAAAGGAAATAGTACTGTTTCAAACCTCACGGAAAAACCTGTAATTAGTTTCATTTCAAGTTGAGAAAAGTTCTTGTCAAAAGAAATCTAATTTCAGGCATATAAACTCAACCAAAAATCCGTTTCAAGTTACGGTACTCTCTTCTTCCTTAATTTCTTTCTCCAAAAGCTCACACGGTAGTCATAAAGAAATCTATGTATCTGCACTTACGCTTCAAAATGTTTCGTACCATAACACCAATTTTCGGATAAAAAAATCAATCAAAATTCTATAAGTTTGAACTCATTCTCACAACTTAGATTAAGATTAATGTTATTTGTCCCGAAATATCCATCTCCGAATAATATCAACCATTGACAGGTTGGATTCAACCAGTCAGCCCTGCAAGGCACCAACAACCGTAACACCAACTGAATATTTCGGCACGAACAGCATTACTCCATGGCCCGTCGACTAGGTGAATTCAACCTCGCTCAAAAGTTTTAACAGAATGTCCTTAAACTTACCTTCCATTAGCTTATGAACAGAAACAAGCAAAAAAAAAATTTGCTACGGTTTTAACCTCCATCAGGTAGCTGTAAAAACCGAATAAATAAGAGATTTTCTTATTCACACATTTTCACAAAAACTAAACAGACACATTTCATAATATGGAGCTAAGATCTACTGTTCATTAAAGGATCTTAGCATTGACAACACAAAAAACAGATAATAAAACTAAATTAAGTGAGAAAAAATCTCCAATCCTATTAAAACTTAATCCATTACAGCATCAAATGCCTCAAAACTCAAACTATATATATATATATATATATATATATATATATATATATATAAACACAAACGCTTCAAATTATCTTTTCTAAGCACAAAATCTCAACAAATTCGCTCAAACAAAAAACAAAAACAACAACGCGTTTCAAAAATCCAGAAAATTTCAAAACAGGAGTCGTTTTTAGAGAAACGAAGCAGTAAAACGCAAAAATGGTTGAAATTAGAGTATGCTTCACAGATCTACAGAAACAAACACGAAACGCCGTGTAGTTTCGGAGAAAGAAAATCTGTAGCTCTTTTCAATCCAACAGCAACGTGTCAATCACTGGTGGTGTGTAGAGCTTAAGAAAAAAAAACAGAGAAGAAACAGAGAGAGAGAAAAATGAGAGAGCCTACCATGTGCTTGGGAGCTCCAAGGAGACCTAAAAGTGATGGTCTCTAGAGAGCTCTCTCTGTAAAGAAAGAAAGAAAAAGAGGGGGGGGGGGGGGGGAGACTGAGAGGTTTTTGTTTTTAAAGAGAGTGAGTGTGCGAACGAGAGAGTGAGGTTTTGTGCGGTGTTGTTTGGTGATATGATATAATTAGGAGAGAGTGATAACTGCTCTGCGTGAGCGGGACGGGGTCACAGTTTAAACTTCCCAAGAAAATTGCTATTTCCACTCCTTTTTGCTATTTCCAGATCACTTTTTTGAGGTGGCAAAGGCAAATTCCCATGTGACTGTGGATTTGTGATTTTCGTGATCCGAATCCGAATATGATAACTACTGACTTGTAAGAGTAAAAGTATTTTGATCAGTCAATTTTTTTTAAAATAATATATATTTTAAAAAACTTATTCGGTGTTAATTAAATTATTAAAAACATGTCTAAATCAACCAGTTTTTTTTTTATCAAATTAATATTTTTTCTATTTTAACTTGGAATTTAGTACATTAAACTCTAAATAAAAATTTAATTCCCCAAATCAATTCTTATGTATTTGAGATTATGGTGAAAAGTGTTTTTTAACATAAATTTTTATTTTTTTATATTTTTTATATTTTATATCAATACATTAAAATCATAATAAAATATTAAAAAATATAAATTTAATATTTTTCTAAGTTAAAAGCATGTGATTATTTTTATATAAAAAGAAAAGAGAAATTATACTTGTAAATTGTAATATCATCTATTATCATATCATAGCATGCAAGGGAAAAGCAAATCTTGAATTTTTTTCTCTTGAAAATATAAAACGGCTGGGTGGATGAGAAAGTGGAATAGAAGATTTAGACCTAATCATGAGGTCATTTGAATCTTAATGAGGATTAATATCGTTTTATTAATCGATAGTTATTTTCCAACCAAAAAATAACAGCACTAAATTCAGTACTTAATGTCATTTTCTGTACGATTTGAATTGCCCTAAATCATAAATGGGATGGTGGGTTGGAAATTTGGAATGACATTTTTCTCAAAATAAAATGAATAAAATAAAATAAAATCAGGTCGTGTCTTTCAAAATTATTGTACATTGCAAGTAGCCTATTTGAAGGCCATGTTTGTGAATGCCTGTATATATTTTTTTAATATTTTTTAAAAATGTTTATATCTTTAAAAAATATTAAAATAAATTTTTAATAGTTTTGATATGCAAATAAAAAAATTATCTTAATAAATTTTAAAGAGAATATCTATTTTTAAAAAACTTGTGAATCACAATTCAAGATATGCCTGAAAAAATGTCTTGTTTGGAAATGTAATTGTTGTTATTTTTCAAAGTGTTTTTCATATCGAAATGTATTAAAATAATATTTTTTTTATTTTTTTAAAATTATTTTTGAAATCAACGCATCAAAATGATCCAAAACATACTAATAAAAACTAGATTTTTAACAAAAAAAAAATGAATTTTTATGGAATCCCAAACAATCCCTATTTTACCGAATTTTTTTTTTTCAATATTACAGCTTGCTACCATTTCTATTTTTTAGAGAATTACTGAATACGATCATTTATATGGTAATTAATTTGTCGTTTTTAGTGTACAAGGAAAGGGAGCCTCGAGAAGGAAAACGTGGCAAAAAAATACAAGTGCTTGAGCCAGAATTGGTTATAAGGAAAATAAAATGAAACAAGTAAAAAGTAAAAAGGGAAGGTTCCTGCTAGATTCCAATTATTTATTTTCCGAGTATATAAAAAATAACTATTAATTATACATGTGGATATCACAGCTGCTAATTAAGTTGACTTGTAAATAGCACAGGTGCCATCCATAATTAGTTCACACGGTCAATTTTAAATCTTCGAAACTTGCTATTCTGATGTCTTGACCATATCTTGCAGTGCAACATGGCAATCTCGAACTAGTATATTTTATATTTCAAAAAAAAAAAAACTTGAAATTTAAGTTATAAATTTATTGTGTTAATTTATATTAACTTGAATTAATTTAAAATAATATTATTTTAATATTAAAAAAATCAAAATATTATCATTTTAAAAAATTTAATTAGATATTATTTGGATTTTAAACAAGTCAATTATATCACAAGTTAACTTATTAAACCGATCGAGTTTAAATAAGTTAACTCTCATTTAATTTGATATAAAACTTAGCTCCAATCAAATTAATAAATCAATGAGACTCGTCAAATTATCTTGGGTTTAATAACGTTGCACTGGAACTTATAAATTTTGATTTGGTATAACTATTGCCATTAACAAGAGTTTTCAGTCTTAAAAACCACGTATAAGTTAATTTTTTTTTAAAAAATACGAATTCGCTCTATAATAATCCTTCAAGGTTAACGGGTTCGCTTCAATAATTTATCTTCCAAGAAAGTTCACATTTGGCTATATATTTAAAAAATCACCAAACGATTGATTTTTCTTTTCTTTCCTTCTAGTTTTCTCAAAAACCTTTTGTATTTTTTCTAGGTTGATGATAAATACCTCTCTTATGACAAATTAAAAGGAAAATGAATAGAAGATCAACAACTAAGAAGAAATTGTTGCAAAAAGATTATTCTAAAGACAAAAAACATTTAAAATAAATGGATTGAAAATTAAATTATTTTTAATAATCTTATCATAACCTCCGATCTTAGAGCCTCGTTTGGCATTGTATTCTAGATGGGAGTTTATTAAATTTTGAAAATTATTTTTTTAATTTAAATTTTTTATTGTTTTCGTATTGTTTTGATGTGATGATATAAAAACAAAAAAAATATAATATTTTAATATATTTTTAAATAAAAAAATTTTAAAAAATAATTATTACTATACTTTCAAATACACCTACAATACCTGTGTTGAGTGTCATTTACATGAGTATTGATGCACACATATACAACGTTTTAGGATAGGTCTGGTTACGGGTTGGATTATTGTAAAACTTGCAGCTATAGAGGGTGTTTGGGAGTGTGGTAGTAGTTGCTTTTCAAATAGCTTTTCGTGCCGAAAAGCATGCCAATAATGTTTTTTTATTTTTTAAAAATCATTTTTGATATCAGCACATCAAAACGATCTAGAAAGTACAAACAACATTCAATTTTAGCAAAACAAAAAAAAAATTGAAATTTTACAAAAAACCGTTTGGACCGCAGTACCAAACGGCCTCATAATTGGCCATGTACGCAGGGCATTTATTAAAAAAAAAAGGGTGAAGAGAGATGTTGAAAATTGAAAAAGACACTTGGAGCTATTTTAACATACTTTAAAGTTGAAGGACTGTTTTGAACTTTGAAAGACAATAATGCCAATCATCATCAATTCAACCTGAAGTTTGGTAACAAAACTAATGACTTGTTTGAGATTATAGTATAGAGTGTATTTTTAAATATTTTTTGTTTAAAATTATATTAGAATAATGTTTTTTTATATTAATATATCAAAATAATAAAAAATAATAAAAAAATATTAATTAAAATATTTAAAAAAAAATCATAAAAAATTAGAAAAATACGGTGCAATGCACTCCCCCGGTGCCTAGGAGTTCATTTGTCTAAGCCAATGCTTTTATTTTTCGGGTTAGAAAACCAGATTCAAAAACATTATTTCATGTGCCTTTTATTCTAAAAAACAGAAGCACGAGCTTAGATAACAATCGGAGCCTAAACTAATATATATATATATATTCTCCTCTCTTTTTTGTTTCAAGAAAAGAAAGCGTGTGTGATGTGACAAAGAGCAACGGAGAGTGCTTCACTGAATTCCCTGCTGAGTCGCTCATTGACCAAGAGCGTATTCGAATTTCAATAACTTAAAGTCCACGCCTGGCCCATGTGCAGCGTCTGCATGGTGGACCCCCAGTTTAAATAGGAAAGATAGGTGGG
This sequence comes from Populus tomentosa, assembly GCA_018804465.1. Lineage (NCBI taxonomy): Eukaryota > Viridiplantae > Streptophyta > Magnoliopsida > Malpighiales > Salicaceae > Populus > Populus tomentosa. The sequence goes on from CM031979.1 coordinate 21,285,496, forward strand.
TCTAAGCCTTTTTTATACTTTATTTGTTAGCCCAGGAGGCTCCTACCGGGCCCATTTTATTTATTATATTAAAAACATGGCAGCATCTAGAATCCGATTAAAATAAAATAAAGAAATAGGTAAAAGAATGCAATTCACAAATAACTCACTGATTAAAAACTTAATTACATTCAAGTTGGTGAAAAAATCATTTTTTTTTTCAAAACAGCATATAGAATGTAAAATGTCAAGGAAGAAATCACTGAGACATCGACACCTGGAAGAAGCAATTTTTTATACGCTAGGAAAGCAGCAGTGGATCTGGCTTGTTGGCTGCCAAGTGAAAACTCGAAGAAAAACACCAACCACACTAAACGACACTATAGTTTGTTCCACACCGACTGATCTTGTTGCATATTTATGAGCGCGGCGGGGAAGAAAGGGAAGCGAGAATTGGCAATGGGAACGACAGCCCTTTCGATAGAGGGAAAGGGAGGAAAGGTTTTTTAAAGAATGGCTCTTGAAGCTAGACAGTGTGCCTTAGAATGGTCCACAGGAGCATGAATTTAGGGCAAAATATTAGTTAATCATACATTTAGGCACACTCGTCGTTTAAGGAAGTCAATGTCTCGTTTGAATCTCAATTCTTAATTGCAGCTAGCTAAATCTTCACATGATCATCGAACCCAACTTCGTAGAGAGTCAAAGGTTGATAGTTGCAATTTGAAATTCAAGACAATAGACACATTGTCCCATGCCAAACTCCCAACAAGAATGCAATTAAAGAAGTGGTTTGATCAGATAAAAGTGTGTTTAGAAATGTTTTTTAAAATAATTTTTATTTAGAAAAATGTATTAAAATATATATTTTTTATTTTTAAAAAATTATTTTTGATATCGGTGTATCAAAATAATCTGAAAATACTAAAATAAAAAATATTAATTAAAAAAATATTAATTTTTTTTTAAAATATTTTTAAAACACATAAATAAACAAGGTATTAACGTTGTGCATTGCATGCTATTTTTTTAAAATGATTTTTAATAAAAAAATATATTAAAATATTTTTTTTATTTTTAATATCAGTATCAGTAAATTATTAAAAAAATATTAATTTTTTTTTTTTTCACAACGAAAAGAAAAAACACTGATGTGATTAGAACTTAAGAGCTTAAGTGCAAAATATAGAACTAGATAGATGAATAAAATACACAAGTTATGAAGCATGAAGTAGGACCCTATATGATAGTAATTCTTCAACCATTTGTTTTTAATGCTGAGCTAACATAATAAATAAAATAAAAACAAACCCCACCCCCACCAAATTCATGGCCACCTACCACAACATATGGTCGCCTTTGATATGATAAACAACCCCCCCCCATGTGATAGAGCTGCCAAAATGTTCAAAAGTCTGTCACCAATTCAAAACATGGGAACTCTGGGAAATTTCCTCTCTGTTTTTGTTCTCTCTCTTTGTTTTTGTTTTTTCCTTGTGGTTTCAAGCAACCTATTTAGCCATGTATTTTCCGATTCCTAATTGCATGGTTATTTAAAAGGATATTGGAAAATCTGATACTGGTTATTTTTATTTAAAAATATATTAAAATATTTTTTTATGTTTTAAAAATTATTTTTAATATTAACATATTAAAATAATCAAAGCACACTAAAAAAATATTAATTTGTGTCAAAGAATTAATTCAATCCAAAAACTTAAGCTATTAAGTGAGATCTCAAGATATAATTTATATTATTCTTTAATACATCCTCTTAAATAAAGACCTCTTGTACATATTTATATTACCTTGTGCTTGCTTTTTATCAAATATATAAGAATGGTGAGATTTGAATTCGTGACCTATTGGTTATCAAGGTTCTAAAATTATATCAAAGAACTATTTTAACTTGTGAGATCCTAAAATATGATTCATATTATCATTTAATAATTGAAAATAAAAAAAATAAAAAAAATTAAATTTTTTTAAAAATATTTTTTTAACCATAAAAATATACCAAATCAAAACCTTCATATTCTAATTATTCCGAGGGAAAGCCTATCTCCAGAAATTTCCTTCATATATGCAGCCTTATTCATTCCATCCAAATTAGTTAGCGAAGGCATGGAAAAAAAACATAGTAGTTAAACTCAAAACTACTTGGTGAATTGATCCAAGAAATTCAGGGTCTAGTTGAGTTTCTAATTCATTTAAAAAAACACTGATACAATAAAATTTAATTAACTTGGTGCGGATTTTAGCGACTTGGTTTACCTGAAGAAATTCAATTCAAATATAACTAGATTAATATTAAAAAAAATATTATTTTAATAAAAAATAATTTATATTAATTTAATTACTCGTAAATTGATACAATAACTCAATATTAGTATTTTGAGAAATATAAAAAAGAATATTGGGACCAGGAAACGGGCAGTGGGTATAATTTTAAAATGTTGCTTGCTATTTTCAATGGTATAACGCAAACCAATAGCTTTTTTGAGATTGTAATTTAAGTTATATTTTAAAGTATTTTTTATTTAAAAATATATTAAAATAATATTTTTTATTTTTAAAAATTATTTTTATATCAGTGTATTAAAATGATTTAAAAATATTAAAAAATTAATTTAAAATAAAAATAATGACAATAACTTAAAATTTTTTAAAAACATTTTTAAAACATAATAATAAACAACAGCACAAGTCTAGCTTGTGGGGTTGCTAACCGGCCTCCCGTCCTTACAGATCAGAGCAAAAAGTAAAAGGTTCGGTCTCTTGCAGCAGAACCGTTAGGACCACAACTGCATTACTGTAGAGAAGGAGATTCGATTTAGAGAAAGTTTGTTTTTATTACTATACCTTCTATGTTTTTTTTAACCAACTATATAATTTTTTTTATAAACTAAATCATTTTATGTTTTATCTTTACTTCATGTAAGTATAGTTGCATTTTAAATTTTAATTTTGTAAAAGTTAAAATAATTATTTTTATATAGACTTGTTTTCTTTATTTAACATGCAAAAAATCCATCTCAGATAAGTTTTAACCAAATATATGTTTTTTAAAAATTTATAATTAAAAATATATTTTTTAAATTGTAATGACAAAAACTATCATAACACCAAACATTCTTCTAATAATTTTTTTTTTAATTTATAGAAAACTTATCCTTGATTGTATCTCAACTAGGCTTGTAGAGGAACAAATTCTAACACCCTATAGATAGCCAAATACTAGAATCGAGTAAAATTATGTTTGATATTGTGATAATGGTTACTTTTTAAAATACTATTTGTTAAAAATATATTGAAATGATATTTTTTTTTATTTTTAAAATTTATTTTTGATATCAGTATATTAAAATAATATGAAAACACAAAATAATTTAAAACAAAAAAAAATAAAAAAAAATCAATTTTTTTAAATATTTTTAAAATACAAAAATAAACATTCTCTAGAATTACTCCATATATGATTTTCCTTGGCAAGAATAAATATGCTACTAGTTAATTTGTGTATGATGTCATTTTATTTATATTTTGTATTTCTTACAGATCACAAATTATCTACTATGCATATACCAGCTTCCAGATAATTATAAATATATGAATGTTTGTATACATTTACAAACATTAATGCATCTATAACATTCTGTATATTTACATTTGTTCGACGTGAGCAATGCATATCTTAAACGACATGAATACATGTATAAAACACACACTAATATTATAGTTTAGCTCCGCGGGCTAACAATCTAGTACATTCAAAATAAAAATTGGATTAGAGGGTATGAAAGTAAACTTAATTTTTATCTTTTCCTTCTTTTCTCATTTCTCATTTCTCTCTTTACTTTTTTTTTTAATATTTTAATATCTTATAGTTTGTTTATTTTTGTTGAAAACAAATGAGATTGCATAAATTATTGATCTATTCTCATACTATTATTTTTATCTTTTTGAAAAATATTGATATTTTTTTATGAAAAAACATGTCTTTAATGTTTATATTAATTTCTTATTTACAGTCTTTCCTAATGTATATAATTTAGCACGCACAACATATATTGATGAATAATTCTAAGGGTTTGACATTTAGTAAAGTAAATTAATTATATCTTATCTGTATATTAAAAAACCGAACATAAAACCATTTTTTTAAATAATAAATAGTGTTTGAAAATACGATTAAAACTGTATTTTTTAAAAATTTTAATTTTTTTATATATGTTGATCATTTTGATGTTCTAATATAAAAAATATTATTTTAATATATATTCAAATAAAAAACATTAAACAGCAAAATTATTATGATATTCTCAAACATCTCATCTACTAGTCATAAACACGACTATCTTTGATGAACACACCCTAAACTCAAAAGTAGATGAACACATTTTTAGAGATGGACCTGGGAGGAACCCTTGGAGCTGGAGCGGTGTCAGAAGCACAAATGTGAAACGTTGCAAGAGTATACAGGAGGTTTTGAAGAACTGATAGCAAATTGCATGGAGAAGTAACCTCTCCAGCCAGTTACTTACGAGAAGCCTGAGCATCTCACAAATTCCTTGTTGTCTTCAGAAATAATAGTCACAGATTAGGGTGAGTTCAGTAGTGGAGTAATACGCTAATTTTCAAAAAGACCAAGAAACAGATGACAGAGATCGTATAATTTCTTTTCTTTCCCTCTAGTTTTTTTGTCAATAAACAGAACAACCTTAAACAAGTCACCTGGAACGATTGCCAACTTCAAGTATTATATTTTTTTCGGCTAAGTTAACGTATTACGCAGAATTCAGGACAAGGGAGATTGTTCGTTATTTCAAGATGTGTCCAGTGCTCCAGTATGGCAGTTCCTGGTGGGTTTGGCTTGATTATAGGACCTGCCTGCCCTGCTAATAACCATCAGAAGACAGGCCTGTAGCTTTAAAACACCAGTACAAAAGTTGAGAATGCTCAAGAAGCCAGTTCTATGATGTGCACAGCAAAAGCAATGAACTGAATACAGGAAGCATTTGACAAATGCAGACAACGTGCATTAGCATGAAATGCTAAGATTTACAACAACAACAACAACCAAGCCTGGATCCCAAACCAGTTGGGGTCAGCTATGTGGATCCTTTAGAGCCATTCCACACGATCATACCCACGCAAAGCTTAGATTTCTGACAACAAATTTACCAGTAAATTTTTGATTCTGCTTCTGCATTGCCATGAATTGTCTGAACCATCATAATGTTCTTTGGCTTCAGTCATTGACCATGCCTTGCTTCTAATCATTTCTTCCACTGGGGTATCCTCTGAACCACAACCTGAAACAACCACAGGAATAGTACTCCATTAAATCTATCAAATTCAGAATCTTACCAAACTATTGTGTGTTTGGTATTGTGGTGCAGGTTACTTTTAAAAAGTGTTTTTTTGCTTGAAAGTGTATAAAATAAACTTGTTTCATATTTTATATTTTATTTTTGACCTCAACACATCAAAAGCATCGGAAAGCATGAAAAACAATATCAATTTAACTCTTTTTTATACCAAACGTACTTTTGAAACGCAACGAAATACAAGCAAAAACAAAATGCCAAACAATGTCATATATGTTGTCCTCAAGGCCAAACATTCCTATTATACCATCTGAAAGAAAAATCAGGCGTCTTAACACGGGAGATTTTACAATACCTTTGAAGCCATTACAAAAGGCATAGAATTTTCCAAGATGGTGATAGAAGGTTTGTGTATAGTCACAGAATGATAGTGCAATATTTCTGAATATTTTATAAGGTGGACGCAGTTAAGACAAATTTCTAAAAACTGACAGAATATTATTGCAACATCACAGTAAGTTTTGGATCACAAAAATGCGAGAAAGGCATTATAATTACACAGCCTTGCAAGGCATTGTATAAGGCACCGTCTTTAAGTTGTTCTTTCTGTAGCTCTCAGAGCATCATGTGCTAAATGTTTTTATACGACAGGTGTTTTGGGAACTCTAATGTCAGGAGTAGTCATATCTGATAAATGTCATTACCTTGCCAGAGTTTTCTTTGTTTCCAACAATTGTTTGACAAGCGAGCCTCCACGATTCAGGATTCTGCACAATCAGAGAGTCAAGGGATGAAACTCTACAAGGAGTATATTGCCACCAAAAAAAGGAAAAATGGTAAGATGAAGATAACCATTTTATACTGATAATAACAGTTAATGAAAGCGCAGCTCTTGAAGGAAGGAGTTGGCGAGGGTATCACATTCATATCGAGCAGGTTAGACAGCATGATAGTTCACAAAGCGCAAGGTTTTAATTTCATCGGTGCATCAGAGGGGGACAGAGAGGGAGTACCTTCTTCAGATACCGGAGTTCAGTATTTGTTCTTTCATTCAAAAGATCGTTTCCATCAAGAATCTGCATGAGAAGGACATTGGAGGATGCACACAAGTTGAGGACATGAATAAAAACAAGCAACAATTCAAGTTCCAGTGATGAACAAGGATTTCAGGAGGCAACATAGAAAATCTGGATTCAAGCAGAAAATTTTGGTCTCAAATGGTTTGGTCAACAAAGGAACTGCATGCACAGCAGTCCAGATACCATCATTCAAGAATTGAAGTACTTGGCAATGGTATCGTTACCAGATGTTTGCAATTATTGACTTAATGAAGAGATTCATGTACAAGCTGCGAGATAATTGTCAAAAAAGAATACCTCCACAATGCAAGTTCCACAGCTTCCACCACCTCCACAGTTCATCACTTTCCCCTGTTGGAATCTCAAAATAACAATTACATGCACCGAATTAAGAGCTAAAATTTAACCATAACTACTTGAAACACAATTTGGAAGAGAAAAAAATGTACAGGTGCCAATTCATATACTTAATTTAGTGGTTAAAGCTTAAATATGTATGATATGATGATATGCACTGTCAAATTTATTTAAACCATAGAATGCATGCCTGTAATGATTCTAGGAGGTTGAAAATCACAAACTTACATAGGTAGCGTAGAGCTCAATCTTGTTATCCGACATGATGTTCCTCAACAACTTCTCTCCACTAATCGCTTTCGCTCTCTCCACTGGATACTTCCCATCAGCTTCCTGCTTCGGCTGCAATACAGCAAATATCAAAACCAAAAGATAATTGCTAGACATTTAAAGACTATCAATGCTAGGAGTTCTCAAGCACTGATAGTCGTACCCCAATAAACTCGAGCTCAATTTCAGGCTTTTGATCAGTAACACTCCCTGAAGACTCCATTGATTTGGCAGAAGCAGAAGCAGAGACAGAAACAAGTCTCTTTCTTGGCACAACCTTGACACTAACACAATTCCCATATCCTTTTCCATTAGCATGAGATAACTCTGGCATCATGAGTGATATCCCACCAAAATTAATGGTGGCCATTTCTCTCTTTCACTACTGTTTTCTTCCCTAGAAATTTTCTTGTTCTCTAACTCTTCTCTCTCCATTTTAACCAAGCATAGAACTTTCTCAATCTTTCTTTGGAGGGTAGTTTCGTAATTCAATAAACTATTAATCTTGTGATCTATATTTTGCCACCTGAAAGACATAATCAGTTGTTAGGGCGCTAACTAGCAAATGAAGTCGTCTCTCACTAACTTCCACAAAAACACAACTCTACTTTTTGTATTTTTAACAACCAGAAAACCGCCGCATAACCGCCACTTCTCCGCCGTGTCCTCCGCGGAATCGTGGCTGTCCGTACAAGGAAACCCTCTAATCAAGTGGCCCCACAACCCCAACTTGGCCCCATCCCCATTAGCAGACCAGCAAAACTCCTCTCCAACTTCAAACTCAAACCCTAATTACCATCAAAATGATTTCTTTACCCTCTGCAACATCCTCAAAGACCCCAAAATCCAGCTCGGTCCATCCCTCCGAACCGCTTTGGACCGGACCGGAATTGAACCGGAACTGGGTCTTATACAGGCAGTATTTGACCATTTTGATTCATCGCCAAAGTTGCTGCACAGTGTATTTCTGTGGGCAGAGAAGAAACCTGGGTTTCAATCCTCTGCGGCATTGTTTAATTCAATGGTGAATTCTCTTGGTAAAGCAAGAGAATTTGGTTCTGCTTGGTGTTTATTGCTTGATAAGATTGGTGGAAATGAAGGAGGGGATTTGGTTTCTAGTGACACTTTTGCGATTTTGATCAGAAGGTATACTAGAGCAGGTAATATGGAATTTTGGGTTTTTGCGACATTGAGTTGTGTTTTTTTGAATTATAGTTTGGAACTTCTTGTGCTGTGTTGAACTGAAAGAAATTTGCTTGGTTTTGTACTCGCCGTTACAGTTCTCGATTAGGTACACTCTCGTAGGTAATTTCCATTGAATATTAAAGGGTTTATAGTGTTAGATTTGTGTCTTTTGAATTAAAAATTTGAGCTTGGTTTTGATTTGATAATTAGAAATTGCTTGAAACGTGTGTGCTTTTGACTTCGAATGTCAAATTGTGATTTGGAGCCAGCTTCTTGTTTGGTTTTTAAATCTGAGATTGTTATTTGATTGTATAGTTACCAATTACAATCTTTGTGTGTTTGTAGTTGGTCCAAGCTTTACCTTTTGGTTGACTTATAAATTTTGTTGGAATTGGAATGTTTGAGTTTTGCATGGAATTTGAATTAGTGCAAGGGAGATTTCATTATTGTAAGGTTTTGTGGCTGGTTTTGATTTGCATTTATATCATCTTATTGTTGTTGGATTTGTGTTCACTAAATGGTTCTGCATTTGTGCAGGAATGTCTGAAGCTGCAATTAGAACATTTGAATATGCGAGCAGTTTAGATTTGATTCATAATTCTGAAGCTGGAACGAGCTTGTTTGAAATTTTGTTGGATTCACTTTGTAAGGAGGGGCATGTTAGGGTGGCTACAGACTATTTTGATAGGAAAGTGGAAAAGGACCCATGCTGGGTTCCATCAGTTCGGATATATAATATACTGTTAAATGGATGGTTTAGATCAAGAAAGCTCAAGCATGCAGAGAGGCTTTGGCTGGAAATGAAGAAGAAGAATGTAAAACCGAGTGTTGTAACATACGGTACACTGGTGGAAGGGTACTGTCGTATGCGTCGTGTTGAGAGGGCTATTGAATTGGTTGATGAAATGAAAAGAGAAGGGATTAAATCAAATGCCATTGTATATAATCCCATTATTGATGCATTAGCAGAAGTGGGCAGGTTTAAAGAGGTCTTGGGGATGATGGAGCACTTTTTTCTGTGTGAGGAAGGCCCCACTATCTCTACCTACAATTCTTTGGTAAAGGGTTACTGTAAGGCTGGAGACCTTGTTGGGGCTAGCAAGATCCTTAAGATGATGATTGGCAGGGAAGTCTTCCCAACCCCTACAACTTATAATTATTTCTTTCGGCATTTTTCAAAGTGTAGGAAAATTGAAGAGGGGATGAACCTATATACCAAGATGATTGAATCTGGGTACACCCCAGATCGACTCACTTACCATCTTTTGTTGAAGATGTTGTGCGAGGAGGAGAGATTGGACTTGGCTGTTCAGATTGGCAAGGAAATGAGAGCTAGGGGATGTGATATGGACTTAGCCACTAGCACCATGTTTGCTCATTTGCTTTGTAAAATGCAGAGATTTGAAGAGGCATTTGCAGAATTTGAGGACATGTTACGGAGAGGCATAGTTCCTCAATACCTTACTTTCCATAGATTGAATGATGAGTTCAGGAAACAGGGAATGACTGAGCTGGCACGGAGACTCTGTAATCTGATGTCTTCTGTTTCACATTCAAAAAACTTGCCAAATACATATAATGTTGATAGAGATGCGTCACGACGTGCAAGGAGAAAATCTATATTGCAGAAGGCAGAAGTAATGTCTGAAATACTAACGACTTGTAATGATCCTAGAGAACTTGTTAAGCACAGAAGTTCATCTCAGAATCCCGAATCAAGTGCAAATCAGTTGATAGAGGATATAAAAAAAAGAGCAAAGACATGACATCTCACTCTCTAGATGGTAATAACCTGCAAAGGCATGTGAAATTAGAGAACTTCGCAATCAGTTTTGGAAAACTTTTTGTAATGTGGTTTTTGAAGAATCCTGTTTTTGAAGAATCAGACTTTTTGTAAGTAGCATTGTTTCAGCACAAATATGAAGACAACTTCTGCGAATACAAAAGCCTCAGCATGTGCAAAGTGGAATGCTGGGTTCTGGCAAACATGGAGAACGAGTTAATGAAAGGGAGCTCGATGGTAATGGAGATTGGTCTGGATTTAGAGAACAGGATATTTAAGCATTTAAATATATTTTTGATGCTGGGACTTTCCACAGTTTATGTTGAAGTGCTTTCAGGTAAATAGTTAATCGATGCTACCAGTTGAAATGAACTTTGCGATGCATCCTGCAGGTAAATTGTTGTTTTTTATTGGCCAATGAATGATGTCCACTACATCGCCTCTTACATGAATCTTTTTTAGATCTCATACATCACTGGAGATCCTTATTTATGTTCATGGTATATGCTCTCAACTTGAAATTTTGGAGTGTGCAATACGCTTATGGTTGTGGGAATCTAATACAGTGATGGAATTGAGTCTTGACAAAAATGTATGGTCCATTTTGGAGTATACGAAGGGTGTAAGAAACACCAACCGAGAGTGACAAACAATTTAATTTGTTCCTTCATCTCAAGATGTGACTGGTTATTACTGGTGGGGTCTTAATGTTCTGCTAATCACCTCACTTATTCCTCTAATTATTAATCAGACTAGAAAGGGTTGCTTCCTTTGAATAATTTATAGATTAATGATACCGCGATGTAATAAAGAAAGGATGCTTTTCTTTAAATTGTTTATAGATCGGTAATGCCTTTCTCAACTGAAATATTTTGTTATAGTGGTAGCTAAGATGCTGGAATGAGATCAAACCTTTTGCATGTGGCTAGGAATTCTTGGATGTTTGTTGATATTTATATATGCTATTGCATTAAAACCAGGAAGTAGCAGGGCCGCTTAAAAAATTGCAGTGCTTGAGAGACTGCACTGTTTTCATTACAACAACTACAGGGCCTCTCTCTCTCCGCTGTCAGAATCAAACAAATCCGAGAACACCGTTCCCCTTTTTCCCACACTCCATTAGTTTGTTTGGAAGTTTAAAAAATATATATATTTTTATTTTAAAATGTATTAAAATAAAATTTTTTAATTTTTTAAAAATTATTTTTGAGATTAGAACATTAAAATAATTCAAAACATAACTTTTAAAAAATTTTAACAAAAAAAAGATTTAAATTTTTTAAAAATGCAGGTTGGGCTGTGTTTTCAAGGAATAGATCGTGGTTTTTTGGTATTTTTTTTTCTTTTTGGGTATAGTATTAACATTTTATTTTTTATATGGTTAATTATAGTCTTTTTTTTTATCACTTTGTTCATTATCAATGTTTTTTTAAAATTATATTATTAAATTAATTAAAATTATTAAACCCAATTAATTGGATGATTTGAATCTCAAATTTCTTTTTTCTTTTTACTTTTATAAAAACAATGGCTAGCCTGAATATGTTTTTTTTTACATTATAAAAAAATTAAATTAGCACAAAACACCTGTCTAATATAATCTATTGGGCCATCTTTTTATATCAAAAAAATATATATGGGTTCAAAAACCTATATTACCATAGTAAAAGATTTTTACAGAATGATGGGTGTTTTTTTCCAATAAATTTTGAACCTCAATGTTTACAATGCGTGAAAATTATTTGCATCCACCAATTTAGAACCTTTTTTAAGTTAGAATGTCAAGAATTAACAGGTGAATTTTATTTCGAGAAGACCATAGAATTAAAGAAGGAAGAATGGCGTCATAGGTGGGAAGAGGATTTTGTGGGCAATAATAAAGCTTGGGTGAGGTTGCGGTGGGAGAGTAATGGCCACTATGAGGGAAGAGGAGAAGAAAGGGATAAAAATGGAGGCATTGATTCTCTTCGAGCAAATTTGTTGACTGCTGCCACCATTCCCATTAATAATCCTTCACCAATCACAACTCTTGCCGTCCCTTTCCCTGTCCCAGTTGCCCACCGTGTAAGACACCCCTTGTTTTTCGATTTAGAAGTATTTTTAAGAAAAAATATTTTTTTTCACATTTAAAATTATTATTTTAAAATTATTTTAATATACTAATATATAAAAATAAATTTTAAATAATAAATATTTTAAAAAATAATCACTATCATACTAACAAACAAATTTTAAAAACTTAAGAATTTTAGTTATGATTTTGTTTTTTATTTGTAATTGCTACCAAACTTTTATTATAGTTATAAGACTTAACCTGTTTATATCTGACTCAAGATTTGAGTCATGAATTAAGCTAAATTGATCAAAGTCAATTTAAAGTAATATTATTTTATTTTTTTAAAAAATAAAAAACTAAAATAATACTATTTTTTAAAAACATAAAAAGTCAACTTGAGTTTCATTTATATTTTATTTGGATTGATTAGATCACGAGTTGATTTATCGGGACAACTAAGTTTAACTTGACATGAGTTAGATTCTAAATTAACCATAAAAAATTAAGTAGTCTTGTATTTTATAAAATATAAGATTTTTTATTTATTTATTTTCTCAAACCACCAAGATAAATTTACAATTTTTATTTCAATTGATAATTATATCAATTCGATCTATGTCCATTTAAAATTTACTTAACGTGCCAAAAATAAATGAAAACCTCTTCTTTATAGTAATAAAATATTGTAAATTACATGAATATCAAATACAAATGCTTGTCGAAAACCCATTGGAGAAGAAAATATATTTTCATTATATAAAAATTTGACCAAATGGTACTTTGAATATTTAAAATAACACTATGTTAATCTCATATATAACTAGCAGATAGTGACCTTAGTTTATGCTGGACCGGAAAATCAATAATAATTATTGTATATTTAGAACTAATTTCTATCATATCAAGAAGACTTCTCTTGTTCTTAGACTAGCCAGATAAACCAAGCTTTCTTTGTACGATCAATCTTTGTTAATGTATGTTTTGTATTGTAGTGAAAAATATTTTTTATTGAAAAATTATATTAAAATAGTTTTTATTCAGATTTTTTATATATATATTTTTAACATCATAACATTAAAATTATAAAAATAAATTAATTTAATATCTTTTCAAACTAGATATTTTTTTGAAAAGTAATTCTTACCCAAAAAATTAAATAGTGCCGACCTTTTGTTATTTCTTCAGTCCTGTTTTCAGTTTTGTCAATCTAGGAAGGCTGTGAGGCCTAGAAGGAAGAAGCTTTAAAACTCAAATTTTGCAACTGATTGGAATTGTTTTAAATATTATTTTTTATTAGAAAATATATTAAAATAATATTTTTATTTATTTTTTAAAATTTATTTATAACATTACCATATTAAAACGATAAAAAACCCAAAAAAATATAATTCAAAGGTTTTTTTATTTTAAAAAAGCATGATTGAAACAAAATGTTTGTACAGTGTGGCAAGATCTCCTTTTCAACAAGTAGGGATTCCATAAGTACTACAAAAAAAACGATCTTTATAAATTTCTGTAAAAATTTAAAAATGATCCAACAGTCAGATTAAAAATTATGATAATTTTCAGCTTTTATTCCAGTCTGGCGTGGCAAAATCTTATCTTCAACAAGTAGGGATTCCATAGGTATTATAAAGAAAACGGTATTTAAAAACTCCTGTTAAAATTTTAGGCCAATCTAATAATTGAATTAAAAATTATAATTTTTTTTATTTTTTATTTTGGTCCTGTGCCACAATATCTTTTAAATAAAAAAATAACAATTTGTGTTTTTCTGCAGAAAAGGAAGTAAACGTGCCCTAACTGAAGTAATGAAAACTCTTCATCGTGGCAGGACGTTTGGATGCATTTCTTTTCCATTTTTTGATCATTACGAGGGCAGATTTTTTTAATTTGGTGGCAAAATCTCTCGAGTGTTTGTACCAAGTGGACAATGATCATGAATGACAGTATATATGTAGGAGCCCACAATATCACACAAATATATTATTTATCATTACATTATTGGATAAAATCATAAAAACTAATCATAGCAAAATAAAGGAACATAACAAGGCTATCATTGTTAGTCCTCATTTTCCATTACAGGCCCCTTTTGCAGCTTTACTTTTGAGCCAATTTTACGGCATTTGTTTGAATAGAGAAGAACTACTGAATTTATTGTAGGAAAAATAAATTATAATACAATAGAGATAGACAAAAAAGAAAAAGAAAAAGAAAAAGAAAAAGAAAAAGAATCTTATTTAGAAGCACCTGGCAAGGATATTTGAGAAGCTTGAAAAGATTTGAGAGGATTACACGATCAGCTTTTGGTCACTAAACATGGCAAGAGGCCTGTCAATCCAACCTCATCCTCAACGTGAAATGGTATTGACTTTCTTAGAATTTGTTTGTATTTGAAGTAGTGGTTTTTAAAATAAATTTTAAAAAAATATAATTATTTGAATTTAGAGATGTGTTTAATAAAATTATAGTTAAAGTTTATGTGTAGCGAAAAACATGTATAAAAATTTAATAGAAGTGTGGTTGCAGTTACTTTTCAAAGTTTTTTTGCTTGAAAATACATTAAAATAATATATATTTTTATTTTAAAAAAATTATTTTTGATATCAGCGTATCAAAATGATATAAAAACATAAAAAATACATCAATTTAAAGCAAAGAAAAAAATTAAAAAATTTTAAATTTTTTCAAAAGAGTTTTTAAAACTAAAAAATAAACAGGGTTTTATGAAATTTAGTTAAAAAAACATATAAAAATCACTTCACAAAAATTGCGTTTCAAACTCAATTTTTTAGTGGGTCTTACAATACAAAACACAATTTAATTTGTTACCAAATATTTTACTGCGTTTGTTTCACTGCAAACACAAAAACTAGTAAAAAAACAACGAAGCCTTACCCAAAATTGACATTAAACTCTGTTTTGAAATGAGAGGTTATGTATTCTGGATTGATGTAAGATATTGGGATTAAATTTCACTAACAAATGAGTGTTTATTGGACCAAAAAAAGGAATCCCAGCAATGATTTTAATTTCTCATGCAGTTCTGCCTGTGTTCATCAGTAGTCTCCTTCACTTGCACTTGAAATGGAACTGTACAAAGTACCGAGGAAAGGGGCAACCTTGCCCTGTGTAGCATTAAACAAAGAGAAAGAAACAGAGGCCCGCAAATGGCCCTTCGCCCTCCCACCAGGAGCAAAGGCGAAGCACCACAAATTAGGTAGAAATGTAGCAGCAAATGAAGGAATCCACAAAGATCTACATCAATGGCTGCATCTATAATTAAGCCAAGTCTTTCTCAACCAATCCACAGAATGCCATGCGTAACGTCCACATCACATCCAGAGCTAATCTGATCGCAAAATCCTAACCATGTTGATAGGAAACCACAAAACAGCAATCTATCCGGCACAATAGAAACTTTTTATAATACATTATACCGGATGTGGATGGCTTGTCTAAAACCTCGAGTCTCGTGTGTGTGTGTGTGTTATTGTGATAATTTTTTATAGTTATGATTTAAAAAAATAATTTTTTTTAAAAAACCACAAATAGAACTCATGCGAAACTAGAATGTGTCAATTGTGTGAGGCAAAACATATTTTTAACTTTTAACCATACCTTGCCACAATATCAAATATACATTGACATAATTTTAGTTTATTTTATTTTATTTTATTTTAACATGCTCAATTTGTCCAGAAAAAACAAATTATAAATAACAATTTCATAATAATTACGAGGAGGGTTTCTGTTGTAGCACCCACACTACATAAATATTGGATGATGGATCATTGCTTTTTTAAATCACAACACCAGCCCTCTGTATTTTAACTAACATGTTAACTTGCCTTTGACTTCTCAAAAAGCCCCTCGTGTATATACACCAGCCAACACTCGTATGAAACTCTAGGGGTGTGCAAAAAAACTGAAAAACCGAGAAAACCGAGAAAACCGAGAAAAAATTAACTGAAAAAACCGAACAGAGAAAAAAAACCGATTAAACCAATTAGAATAGTTAGAAAAAATCCCGGTTCGGTTCGGTTTTCGGTTTTGTAATGCAAGAACCGGTTAACCCGGACCGAACTGAACCGGTTCACCCGGACCGAACCAAACCGGTTAAAAAAAAGACATTATAAATAGAAAAATTATCCTCACTCTTTCTCTCCAGTAACCCTAGCAGCAGCCCCCGCTCACTCTTTCTCTCCCCTCCCCCCTCCCAGCAGCCCCCCTCCCCTCTTTCTCTCCCTCTCCCTCCTAGCAGCCCCACCTCCCTTCTTTCTCAGCCCCCACTCCCTCTTTCTCTCCCTCTCCCTCCCAGCAGCCCCCCTCCATCTTTCTCAACATGGGTTTTGTTTTTTAGCTTATGGGTTTTCTTTTAAATGCAGGGAAGATAAGATGTATTTGTATAAGAAGATTTGGGGTTTTAATTTTAAAAAATCGAGTTTGGATTTTTGGTATTTGGGTATTTGAAAAATATAGAAAAACCATGTTTATTTTGCAAGAAATTTTAGGTTTTGATTTATAGCAGAGTTTTTGGATTTGGAATGAAATCAGTGGTGTTGATTTTTGGCTTTTAATTCGCTTGCACAATACAGGGAAAACAATAGTTATGAAAGGCATCTTACTGGCGAGTTCGAGAAGAAATATGAGCATATAGGTTTTCTCGGTTTTGTGAAATTAAAAACCGAACCGGACCGGACCGAAACCGGTCGGTTTGACTCGGTTTCGGTTCGGTTTCAGTTTTTTTCCACATAAAAACAGAGAACCGGTTTGGTTGTTTTTTATAGTTCAAAACCGAACCGAACCGAAAATGCTCACCCCTATGAAACTCTATGTTTTTTTTTTTTTTTTTAATATTCAAGTATATTTGAAGGGACCTTCATGTATTTTATGTCGGGAATAAGATTTAAGGTAACTCTATGATGAAGTTCTAGAAAAGATATGGTTTTAAGTGATAATAATAATTGTTTTTTAAAGTATTTTTTTATTATTAAATACATTAAAATATTTTTTTATTTTTTAAAAATTGTTTTTAATATTAACATATTAAAATAATTTAAAAATATAAAAAAATTCAAATTTAACCGAACTCTCATTTAGAACACAATACCAAACACTTCAATGAATTTGCTCGGCTTTTTTATTGTTGTAACATGCAAAACAAAGTCCCCTATATCTTCTTCATGTATATAAAAATACCTCACCATGACTTGCTCGCGAAGATGAAAGGGAATAACTTGTTATCGTAGGGCGGCACGGCCGGTGTAGCTCGCTCGCCGTTGTGATTGTAACAATCAGTTTTAGCTTTATAAAAACCAGTGCTTCGATTGGTCGTGATATCAACCAGAAAGCAAGGATAAGGTGAGAGTATTTTATTAATGATTGGATGACAAACTGTGTTGTTTTGTTTGCCGAGAATTGCAAAGAAGAAGAAGAAGAAGAAGAGAGAAGATTTACAAGAAAGCATGGAAAAATTTGCAATGCATGGATTGGTTTTTTAGCCATGTATCTAGGCTAGGTTTCCAATCGTTCAGGCCTCACCCAAAGGACTAGAAAAACCTTTCATTTTCATTTTTTTAATGTAATATTACTCTATAAATAAAGTTAATCGTATGTAAATATGTATTTTTTAAAAATAAAATAAATAACAATAATAAGATCCTACCCTACGACTTCAGAATTGAACAAGTCTTTTGCTCGCGACTAGAAGAAATTCAAGAAACCTATGGGTAATGTTTTAGTAAGCACGTACCGCCAAGTGATTCATTACTCTTTTCTTCTTGGAGGTTGGTGTTTAGAACAATCATGTCTGAGATAACACTCTATTTTCTAGACATTGCTTAACTTACACAAGCATGTGAGTCATTTGTTAAAAAAACAAACATGATGATTAAATGTGTAGATGTAACATTTATGTGTAGATTTATTCATAATATTACATTTATGATGACTAAAATTTAAATGATATTATTCATAATATGTGTAGATGTAACATTCACAACAAACATGATGACTTTTTTAAAAAAATTATTACAGTAAGATAAAAGTTTTGGAAGAATAATATCATTTAATTTTTTTTTTTGTGAAATAGTATGCTTTCATCTTGTCGCGCTTTTGAAACTCGATATTTACTAAATGTTGCTATTTTTAAATGTGACAAAATAGTTGTCGTGCTTCTCAAGTGTGACATGTCATAAAATTTAAAGGCCTCCAGATTGAAGAACACATAGATGCAATAGCTCTCTCCCTCTCTTTTGAAACTGATGCCCTCGACCTTTATCTCTCTAAAACAAAAACCCCACCAAAAACTTGTTTTTTTTCCCTTCCCAATAACTTGTTTTTAATTTAATAATAAGTATGGTCATAAGAGCATCTTTATGTGGGTTGGATTTAAAAACCTACTTTGTCGTCTATGACTGTCCATACTATAGGGGTTACACTTCAGCTCCTACTAGGATATAGACATTACAAAGTTATTTTGTAATTACATGCATTTATATTGTCTAATTATAACTTTAAAAAATAAAATTAAACTAACATATTTTTAATGTTATGCGGTGTGATGGTAAAATATTTGATAATAATTGAGCACATGTGTTGATATTTTATTGAAACGAGTTAGATAATCAACACGTTATCCATGTATTTTTGAATCATTTGTTAAAAAAAAAACTTAACTTCACCGAAATATTGTTGTTTAATATTTAAGAAACTTATATTCCACAAGCCATGTGAACACCTTCTTCAGATGAAAAATTAATGATTGTTTTGGCTATTTACACTGGTGGGATGAAAATATAGACATCAATGGTCCTATTGATATTTTTTGAGATTGTTGAGCTATATTGCCTAGATCGAATAATGCGATGGTTTAAATACAAACAACATATCCCAGTCGCCAATAATATGAATGATGCTTTGCACATCATAAATCATTAAGGTAAAAATAATGATTACAACTGGTTATGCCACCACAAAACTTATGTATCACAACAAGATGTATATATGAATGAGATATTTACAAAGATGTATCTTGTGATTACAAATGATGAGTATTTGATTTGGTATATGAGTATCACATATTGGGTCATTATTCCGGGTCCCAATCAGGTTTCTACAATTGGATACATGCAAAACAAGCAACATACCTAGCAAATTCAAAATAACATAATCAAATATTTTTTTTATAATGAATATATGCTAAACTTTGAGTTTTATTTATTGATTTTTTAATTTGACATTAATATTTTGTTAATATTAGGTTGACTTCATGCTATCGGAGGTCGAGAGGCCACATATGTACTTCATGATATTAACAAAGAAAACAAATGATACATCTATATGTCCAGGTGATTCAATTTTTGCTGCACTAGACTTGAAATCTTTGAAGAGAGGTTAACCATTGATGATGCCATGATAGAGGATGAGGCCACTCAAACATGGGCAAGAGTTCGATTCAATTATGTTGTTGATGAGCCCGAATCATCTAGTAAACGATGTAAACGTAGGTAAATAGATGGGTTATGTTGATATATTTTGGGATTTCAATTATTAGAATGTTGTATTATTTAAGTTTTTGAGATTCATTTTGCATGTGTGTGTGTGTGTATTTTATTTGCATTCCTAGGGTTACTTTGTGATTATGAAGTTGGAGAATTTATTGAGTTTAGTTATTGTGGTTATTTGCAGTTTTTTTTAAACGAGATAAAATTTTTATATAGAAAACACTTTGCTCAAATTTTGTTAAAATTGAAAAATTTTTAATTCTCTAAAATCATTAACTAAATTAAATTTTAGATTAACAACCTAATAATAAATCTCATAATAATTTTTTTTTTTGTTATATGTAGATATTGAGGATATTTGTTACCACGAGGGGTAGTAGCCTTACTATCAATTTTCTGGCTCAACCGGTCGGCTGATTGAACAAGTTATATGAATTAGTTAACCGGTTCACATAAAAACTATAATTTTATGATTTTTTTAAAATATATTTTATGAGTTGAAATATACATCTTTATCTAACTTGTAGATTAAAAAGCCAAGTCCAATATACATCTTTTCAATGTCAACCAATTTTTTGATTTAACTAACTATTACAAACTGGTTGACCAATTTGTCCTTCTTAATAGTATCGGAATTGAATTGATGTCGCAATTGTGAATTATAATATCAATTAAAATTTTATCATGTTTGTAATTGCAATATTTAACTAATGTCACGGTTTATAACTACGACATTCAAAAGCATGCTATTTCACCAAAACTTTTTGCTGCTATGCTAATTCATCATATCCTTTTATTCTGTATGCTAATTGTCTAATTTGCCCAAACATGACTTGAACTTGTCTTATTAAATGTATTATCCGACTATTTTTATATATGTTTAGTATTGTGATAACTTTTATGGTTATAATTTTTTTAAAATAATTTTAGCTTCTTCTTGATCAAGATCCAAAAAAGATTTCAGCAAAATTACACAATTTTTTTTATTAACCAAATAGAATTGAGCTAGTGTTTGAGAGTGTTCAAAACAAAAGTTTGCTAAAATTTATTTTTATATTTTTTTAACGTGTTGATATTAAAAATAAATTTTTTAAAAATATAAAAATATTATTTTAATATATTTATAGAAAAAAACTTTAAAAAATATATATTAATGCACTATATTAAAAAAAAAAAAAAACCCTCATTATATGATTGCAGCCAAGGAAACAAACATACCGTCTCTTTATATCAAGATAAAAAAGCAGTCTTTACATGAATGATTAGAACTCCCCGGTTGGGTTTTGCAGTTTTTCCCATGATGAGAACACGGTGATTAGACATAAAACAAATGCACGTGGGACGTGAAGGTGAAACCGTAATAAAATCACCACCATGCCCCAAAAAGCAATGGATAGAGAGGAACTATAATCACAGATTAGAGGGATCCCTGCAAAAAAACACAAAACCCTAAAACACAAGGTCCAATAGCAGCAAGGAACACGGCAAAACGCTCTCTTTCCTTTGCAAGAACAACGACAATCAAGCACACTCTCACACAACCTTTATACCCTTTTTAAAAACAAAAACAACAAGCCTACACATATTCAGACACGGATACAGTTAGTGCAGGGAGAAGAAAAAATAATAATTAATCAATTAAAAAATAAAAAAGTTGAACAACATCCTCCTCTCTCAGAGAAAGACAGAACCTTTTGCTTTTTAATGCTCTGCCCCTCTTAAAAATTCAGTCTTTGAGGCCCCATCTCTCTTTCTCTCTCCCTCTCTTAACTTTCTTGAAAATCGTTATCTCTTTCGTTTTTACTCCCTCTCCCTCTAAAGCTGAAGAGAGAAGAAGCCATGAAGGAGAAGCTTGATATGAAGAGGAAATGGCAGTAGTATTGACAATGGCACAACAAAGCAAGAACAACAATGCCAACAGTAGCCATAATAATAGTGTTTATGTAAACAACAGTACTGCAACAAGCCAACAGCAACAAAAACAAGATTTGAAGGCAATGTTTCATGATTTCTTGGGCATGAAAGGAACTACAGATTCACCAGTTGTTTTAGCTCCAAAAAATAAAGATGGGTCTCCTTCTGCTTCTGCTTCACTTGGGGCTTCTTCTGGTGGTGGCCGTGGACCTCTCTCTTCTACCTCTGATCTAGCTTCTGGTCTGTACTTGCTCTACAACTTGAAAGCTTCTGTTTTTTTTCTTGAGCCTTATAGGTTAATGGGTCCTTTTGATTTTTTGTTTTCCCTTTATTGACGTTGAAACTCTTCAAGAAATTCTTTTTCTTTCTCTATTTAGTTGGTGGGTTCTTTTCATCTAATTATGTTTTTATTTTGTTTAGTTAATTTTCCCTCTCATCTCGTTATTATCAAGTGAAATGGAGTTCCTTGCTCCTTTTTTCCTCCATGATCTAGCGGGGCGTGTGTGTGTGTGTGTGAGGTTTGATGGTCCGTCTTGATTTTTCACTGTGATGTAGAGAACACTTTCTATTTTCAGATTGAGAGATGGATTATTCTTTTGTTGATTAGTTTTAGTGAGGTTGTTAGCTTTCGCAGGATTTCACCTCGTCTTCTTTCTTTTATTTTATTACTAAACTTGATCTTTCAGTAGGGAAAGTTTAATTTGCAACTTCTTGCCACTTTTGTAGTGTTTCCTTGATTTGTATACTAAAACATCTTCATCTGATGGATTTTGCCAAATGTGGTGTTTTGTGGTTTTCTTTACTCAAATGTTGTTTCCTAAAGAAGTAAGAACAAAATTGAAGGTGTTCATGTATATACTCCTTTCCTTTCAAAGATTCCACAGTGCAAGTTGAAAGGACTGAATTAAGCATGTCATTTGCAATTTAGGCCAATATGCTTTTTGGTCGAGGAAAAGGGCTTTTGTAATTGTAGCTTACACATGTTACTTTTCCTTTTGTGGAGATTTTTCACCAACAACCTCGATAAAAAGGACATTGCTAAGGTTGAACTTTAGTTGTTGAAATTGCTTTATATTTATTATTGCTTGTGTTTCCTGGTTTCATGATCCTACCAATCATTTTCAAAGTTTGATACTTTATCATTGATATTAATAGAAAGGCAGGCTGGAAATCATCTTGAGGGGATTCCATTTTATGGTCCAAGGAGTGATATTTCTGGTCCTGAGATAAGCAACAGATTAGCAGGAAGTAAGCGGAGCAATTCAGATTCTGCCTTTACAGTATCAAGGGATGGGATTCCACAAATGGCTCATGATTCCATCGAGAGCCTTCATTTGATGAAGGTAGCTTTGAGATTTAATCTTGTGGTTTGTCTTCCATTTTAATGAATGAGAAGAACATCCCATGTGGTTTGTTTTTGTTAACATTTAATTTTTCATGTTGAGATCCAGATGCTAAAAAATGGAGGTGGCAGAGAGCGGCCTAGAAGGTCCAATGATGATGAGGTTTTCTATGGTATGCAGCCAATGAGGCCAAGTTCTGCATCTCTCATACTGCAACCTTCTGCTGGCAGTAGACTTGATGCCAACGTTTCCAAACAAGATCGATCCATTCCCATGGGGATAGGTGCATATCCTCCGCGTGGTGGTCAGTTTGTTCCTTTTACGCATCAAGTTCCCACAAACAGATTCAGAGACACAAATGCTGGTCCTTCAATTGTCTCACAATCTGCTGCCGATGAAGGATCCAGAACTGGAATCAAAGGCCCTGGAATTCTGAGTTCTATAAATGCTGGCAGCGGTATCTCTGAGAAAAATTCATCCAGAGGGCTGCCTAGTGGTGGCAAACCCAAAACTGGGATTCATATTTCAGAGCCAGAATCTTCAAATCCTTCAAGGTGAATTATATAATATAGTACATTATCTTCTACGCTTCTCAATGTTAATTGTTTAATTGATGCTAATTATCACCCATTAAAAAGAACTTGATACCATATCTCTTTGGTTCCTATGGCAGTCGGCAGGGTTTAACATCTGCCAGCCGCCAGATGACTATATTTTATGGTGGTCAAGCTCATGTTTTTGATGATGTCCACCCAAACAAGGTTTGCTTTCCATTAGTTTGCTAATAAAGGATAACCTTTTTAATCTCATTGGTTTATACAGTTTCTTGGATGGAAAGCTTATTTTACATGCTCATGTGCAACCTGCATCGGTTTATGCTAGTGAATCACCTCGAGAAAAATGCATATGTTTGATAGCATCTTGGTTGAGTCATATAAAAATTGTAGTTGCAGCCTTCTGTCATTGAGAATCTGAACCTATGCCCCAGGGAAGCAGTTGCAGTTGTGCTATTAGTTCTGGTCTGCAAATATGTTAATAAATATTGTGCTCTGTTATTTGGAAAACGGTTCTCTGTTGTCTGAACTGTGCATGTGAAGTGAACAAATTGTGTCTGACCTTACAGTTGGAAACATGTCATATTAATATGTAAGGGATGGATTTCTTAGAATTTCTTTGTTCACTTTGTGGAATATGATTCCAGATGGCCAGATACACCTCACCGCTCGAGTTAAGAGTTGACTTGGTTGGATACATGTTGAAAGTAGCAGAATTCTCTTTTGAATTAATTTATCATATACAATGGCAAGAAAACAAAACAGAGCTACAAACTGACGCCTAGTTCACTAGACTGCAGTTACTCAAGTGAGAAAGTCCGATGGTGGTTTCTTTTTAGAGTGGTAGGATTACTTTTTATACTTTACCTGGCAGTATTTTCCCTTAGTGAACAGAGAGTCACATGAGTATCTATGTTTAAAGTAGTTCCTTTTCCTTCAAAGTGAGCACATATCCATGTTTTAAGTTGTGATCTCTCTTAACGTTCCCAATCTTTTTTTGTTTTGTATCAGTAGTGTCTTTTGAATTCTGTTTATCTTAAGTTGCTTATTGTGTATTAATACAATTGGTGTGTTATTTCCTTGGTGAAGCTTAAGAGAGGATTGATATCACGTTATTCTCTTTCCTTGCTCTCTAAACCTTGTGGTTCCATTTTTGTCACCTTTTATGTGCTCAGTGCAGCACTTTACTATCATTATTTCTGTCAATCACAGCAATTTTCAAACTGGGTAAAACTGTATGGAAAGGCTACTTTTTACTGGTTGCTTGGGCTTGCTAATGTGCCTTCCTCATTCTTTAGTGGATGTCTATCATATAGCATTTTTTCCGTAAATCTGTTGTCTGTTTTCTACCATAAAGTGTGCTTAATGTTTTCACTTTTTTATCCTCATCATGATAGCAGTGAAGTGATTCATAGTGGTCTCCAAGAACGTTGTGCTTTTGATTTATCTAGGCTTTCAATATGGAAGCTTCAATTTTTGTAGTTCTGCTCAAGAAGTTAAGATAGACATATTGGGTCATAATTGTCCTGATCATTTTTCTATAAAATGCATCGTTTCTTTCTTGAACTGGTGAAATATCTTCATTACAAGTTTGAATATTAAAAGCTGCCCATCATTATGTACAGAACTTCCCATTCCTTTCATGATGATGGGCGTTTTTCCTTTCTGCTAAATCTTTATGTGGTCCCTGTAGGAACTGTTTCTATTATTCATTTTTACAATTTCTAATACTTTGGACAATATTTATGTTACTTTTGTTCACTTTTTAAAATTTAAATCCTGGCACAAAGATGCTGGGTAGCAATCTTGTGCCAAAGACCAGCTTTAATGTTCCGATAAAGGCACCAATTGCGTATTTGTCAGCTTAGGCCTCAGAGAAGATTAATAAAATTGGTTTTCTGTATATTTTCTGAGGTAAATCACATAATACTTTCCGCTATTCATTTCTTCCTCTTACCCCTGCATGCGAAGGCCTCGGAGACTCATATTCAAAGCTGCAAAAAGTAACAGGAATCCTTGGGGGATTTATGCTATTGTTTTCCTATGGTGTTCGACTCAGTTATTTACATGTGGCACAAGTATTTATCTCACAGTGCATAGCCAAATTGGTGCCTTGACCATTATGTGCTGTCTGATCTATTTCAGGCAGATGTTATAATGGCTCTGGCAGGTTCAAACGGAGGATCATGGTCAACAACCTACTCACCAAAACCTAATGCAAGTCCAAGTAGTGAAAGTTACGTGACCAGCGGCGGGGAATATGAACTCCGTGGGAGGCTATCCGTAACTGGCAATGCTACCCGGGGAGTTGGATCTAGTGATCGAATCTCTACACCAACAGGTGAATGTTCATATTTATCATCCACAATGTCCTTCGCTCTTTAGAGCTAGGAAAATGTCCTTCGCTCGTTAGAGCTACGAAATGACTTGCTTAAATTGCTCTTTTCGTTTGCTAATCTGCAGGAGGTCATCATGGCAACATTGTAATAGCTAAAGAGACGAGAAACGCAGTTCAGGCAGGCGAACCCAGTAACGAGGAGAAATGAGAGGTCTAAACTCTAAAGTTGAGAACTTGAAGCAGCCCTAACATTATTTTAGATAACAGCTCTTTAGGAAGAATGAGCTCTTTTTTCTGGTGTTGCTTAAGCTCTTCATTCTTGTCCTTTTTTCTCCTTTTTTTTTCTGCTTCTTTTTTGGAAAAAAGCAAGGGGGAGGGGAGCTCTTGTGTATAGAGGACTTGTATCATAATCATAATCAGATGCCACCATGACCAAGCTTTTGATATAAATCTATGTTGTTTATCAATTTCTCAACTTGAAAAACCCCCTACTCCCTTTGCTTAAAACTAGTAGGCATTTGCAAACACAATTCCACAACCTTTTTCTCATAAACAGCAATTTCAGGCATGCTTGGGTGGCGGCAGCACCCTCCCATCAATCACCAAACCCTTGCTTAGGGGAAAGAGAGGGTTCTGTGCTGGCTCATCAATAGCCCATCCTGTGCATATTTTTGTCGGAGACTTGTCTCTTTGGGCTCTTGACGAGCAAGTTTTGCTGGGATAAAAAAAGAGACCTAGATAGAGCTGAGCAAATAGTTTGACCGCTTTGGTTTTGATTTATTTAGTTTGAGTGTTTTCAGAAACCGAACAGAATTTATTATGAGTCGAGTCATGTAAACCAGAATCTTTCAGCATGGTTTTTTGGTTTTCATATGAAAATTCCTAATTTAGAAGTTTTTTATTTTTGATTAATTTTTTATAAGAATCATTAAAATGAAAAAAAGGAAACTGGTTTTTCTGTTTGTTCGGTTCCAGAGAGAACCTTTAAAAATGATTTACCTAATTGAAGAGGCCGAATATCAAACAAACCAAACCGAAAGAACCAGATCATGGCAACTCGGTTTTGTTTTTTGGTTTGAACTAAACAATGCACAACCATATACCGATTTCTTGTAGACCCACAATCACATTTGCATTATTCAATGGGAATGGGGAATCATATATTTTCTTCTCTTTTATCATTATTTTATGCTTTGTTTTCTCAACCATAGTTGTTAACCTGGTTTGTTCTAGCGAGTTGGCTTGAAAAAACTCATGACTAGAGTCTAACTTAGTTTGAGTTTTAAGTTGAATTGAAAAAAACAATGACGCAATAAAAAATAAATGAAACAATGCATAATCTGGCTGCACAAACAAATATTGCCATAGTAACTTATGGTTGATGAAGTCTTGATGCAATGCTCATTATCAAACCAAAAAAATAAAAAATCTGAAATTTCCGTGGACTTGAAATTTATGAAGAGTTTTTCATGTCTAGTTGGTTCTAGATAGTCTATCTTCTATTGAAGTTAAGTACAAGGAGACAAACCCAAAAAGTATATTGAATTTAGATTTGAAGATGAGGAACATTAATTATGTTTTGTTTTAAGAATTGGTAGACATACCAATGCACCGATATATATATATATATATATATATATATATATATATATATATATATATATATACATATATATATATATGATACATGAAAAAATACTCATATATTTTATTGAATATAAACACTTCCATAAATATCTTATAAGATATTTATATTAAAAAAATCTATATAAATAAAGTTTTATCTCTATAGATAAAAGGTTTGTTAGAGCTTATTTCTCTTAACTTTATTTCTCTAGAGGATATAAATCTACAAAAACACAAGTTTGATGTAAGACTTCAACAAAACTTAAGGAACATTTATAGGTGTCGTCGAGCCCACCAAGTTCTTTGAGTCTTGTTTTATCAGCCCATGAAAAGCGCTCATAATTTTTCTACTAAGAATTTTTCCAGCTTTAACAATTGACATCATTTGTGGAAAACTGATAAAAAATCCATCAGTTTCTAAAACTTGTTTTTGATATTTCTATGTCATACCATGACACACAACCTAAACACTCATTGGTTAGGATGCAAGACAAAACTTGTTATCACGAAAACTTCTACCCAACCAGACCTTTAACAACTCACAAGTCAGGTGCAACTCTTCACCCAGACCGTGTTGGCAAATTAAGGTCAAAACCAAACCTTGCCACCCTTAAAAGTCTTGGCAACTATGATAACACACTTGACTCCATCACCATCGCCTCCAGTCGCTTCTAACGCCTGTAACTTGTTGCACTACCCATAAGATCTTGAGCATAATGACCTTTAAAAGAGTATTTTGCCTCCATACTCATCAAATCCCTCTAGGATTCGCTCACGTTATTGCAATACCTGTGCATATAGCCGGTATTCCAGACACGTTCCATCAACTACTGCGGGATGAATCTCTATTACCAATCCCATTATTTCACGCCAAACTTTCCAGGCTCCATGAATCCTAACGAATCACCTAATGATGTATGATTTTCAATAGAAATGTAAGTTTATTTTGAAAATAATAATAATAATAATAATAATGTATTTGACATACATTTACTAATTATAGATCTCTAGTGGGGGCTTGCGACCATTCTCCTTGAAGGGAATTGACTTGGTTTTCCTAGAGCAATATTCCCACAATCACCAGGGGTTGATCTCAGATCCTCCACTCTCCAGTACAATCTTGATCTGGCGCATTCTCCAGGTGATGCCAAATGACCTCTCACAAATTAGCTAGGGTTTGATCTCGAATCCTCCACTCTGTAGTACAGTACTTGGTTAAATTGCTTGAATTAAGAGATTAACCAATTATTAAACATATTAGTCTTATTCGTTAAAATCTTGGATT
Organism: Populus tomentosa; assembly: GCA_018804465.1. Lineage (NCBI taxonomy): Eukaryota > Viridiplantae > Streptophyta > Magnoliopsida > Malpighiales > Salicaceae > Populus > Populus tomentosa. The sequence continues at coordinate 21,314,106 of CM031979.1, forward strand.
TTGGGACTCATCATGCGTGTGTTATTTTTTGTCAAAAATTTTCAATATACAATGAAGGTAGATTTTTTTCCAAAAGGAAAAAAGGAAATACTGACATTGTAAAATATAAAAAAATTATTGTTACAAGTATTCCATTCATTTTGAAACAGGCCAATGCACTACTCTAAAATCTCTTATATTATTTTTTTAATAATAAAAATATTTTGAACTAGCCTTTTCTATTTGAAAACCTTTTTTTTTCAATAAGATTTTAAATAGGAAAAACAATTACATTATAGTATACTAACTAGATAGGGTATGCGCTATGTCGTGGGCCAACTCAATTTTTCTCCTAGTATAAAAAAAAATATGCTAAAGCGATGCGAGAGTTTTTAAACAAGCAAAAAAAAATGCAAGGCTTGGATCATTGATTTAACCGAGTTTAATAAGCCTAGTTAATTTAAATAATACAAATAAAAAATAAAATGACAATAAATAAATTGAAAAAAATTCACAAAGTAAAAAAGATTAAAAAAAACCCAGCAACCTTAGCCTATCCGGATTAGCATGCCAAGCCTGCGACCTGGTTGTGATACCGGGGTAACCTTGTCGAAATAAAATAGAATAAAACTATGAGGTTTAGTTATCAAACAACCCAATGTTAAAAAGAAACTGAAAAAAATATTTAACAACAAAAAGAATCTAAGTCAACCAGGGTTATATCGTTACCGTGGGCACAAGATTGAGATAACCTCAAAAAAAAAATTGAGAAAAAAAACCATGAAGACCAATTCCTAATAAATCTAATTTTAAAGGATAAAATTGAAATAAAAATAATTTTAAAAAAAAGACTAAAAAAAAATGTCAACCCCTGTAATATTAAAAAATTATGACCTTGGTTTAGTTGTTCTCTTAAAAGGTTAAAAAACCAAAATGTCTTTAATCAATCTTATAATAGCTAACGGATCCTGCAAAAAAGACCACATTATCCTCAATAACAAATTTATTGATTTTTTGTTGGAATGATAAAATGATAATTATACTATTTATGGTGAATAGTGATATATGTCTAGGAACACATTCAATCCTCCATATCTATTAGTTTTTTTTTAATGAATCCACTTATTGACGGGTAGGTTTTGGTGGTCAAATTTTAAGATCAAAATTATTAAACTTCACCCAAGATTTGAGTTAGGGGATGAGCGGGTTAACCCGAGTAAATTTAAAACAACTTCGTTTTAAGATTTTTTTTTTTAAAAAAGTTAAACTAGGTTTTGACTTATTCATGAGTTTGACCCATCAAGTTGATCAAATTAATCTCTATTTAATTTAATTTGAAACCCAATTCATACCAGGTCCTGGATTGATAAATCATTCGATCAATCTGTCTAGCTCGGCTAATTTAATGACACTACTTAAGATAATTTAAGTTTAAATAGTATATTTAGACTCTAAATATGCCCAGATCCTAGATGAATAAATCATTCAATTAATTTGTTGAACTCAACAAATTTAATAACATTGCTTAAGATAACACAAGTTTAAATAGTATATTTAGATTCCAAATAAGCCAACCCTAAATAAAAAAGTTATTCGATCAATCTATCAAACTCATCAAGCTTAATAACACTATTTAAATAGCAAGTTAAATAGTATACCTAGATTCCTATTATGTTGTATATAGCTAACAATTCTAAAATATGGCTTTATCTATAAGGATTTTTTAAACTTTATCTCCGAAGTTGATATGTGAGATATCTTTTCAAATACATGTAAATATCATGCATGCAAGCATTATGTCCTATCTACATCATAGAGTAGCCCTAGCTACTCAATTAACTCTTGTTAATATATCACATGAGAAGAAAAGGGTAGTAGAATTCATTAATTATTGAATCTAGGTAATCTAACTCATGCGATCATATGAATTCATTATTTACCTCACCATTTTTCCCAGGAAAGAAACTTATTTACTTGGTTAATTTGGACTTCAACATGGGTGATATCGTTGCAAAATTAATTTCTAACAACTTTGCTATGCCACTTTAAGCTAGTCGTTATCACCTCTAATATTTTCAAATTAGTTTATACATTAATCAAGATTAAATACAAGAATTCTCGCATAAATCATTTCCTTTCAATTCATTGGAAGGCATAAACTAACTTGTTTGTACAATTTCATTAATTAAGTCAAAGACCGTATATTTGGAGAGATTTTCTTGCTAGAAATATGTTCCATAGTAGAAGACATGTTAGTAAAAATTGAAGTTAATTGATGTGATCTTCACGTGAAATAATTATCAAACTTATTAAAAAGCTTTTCCTCAAGTCTTTCTAAGATTCCATTTGTCTATGCAATTGCATGCAGTCAATCACATTTTAAATTGCGATTGATTATATAACAATTATTAAATGATATTTTTTCAGCCAATTACACAGCCGAAACCGTGCGGAAAAACCACTGTATATTAGCCTTAATTGAATGTAGATTACAATAGTGAACTGATAAAATTGGTCTTTGTAAAAATCAGACAATACTATCTTTCAAGGGTAAAATAATCTTTTTGCTATGTTAATTTGTCATTTTAGAATTGATTAGAGGTATTTCAATCTTTCTATTATTTTTTGTATAGTAAAATTATGTTATTTTTTTTAAAAAAAAATTAACTATGATTTATGAGCATGAGCTTTTTCAATATTTCTTTTGACATGCAATATGTAACTACTCTATTGTCCTTCGAATAAAAATAAATAAATTAGGCTTTGCTTTAGAGCCATGTTGGTATTTTCATGGTGGTTTTTTTTTTAATTATCAAGTGTTTTTAGAAGTGATTTGATAGTTTGATTAATAGATAAATAATTTAAGAAAGAAAAGTTGTTGGCGTGTTCTACCATTCTATTATATTTGGATGACGTGTGGTGACTCATAACAAGTAAAAACTTGTTTTATTAGTGTTTTTTTATTTGTAGTTGCAAGGGCTACCTCTTTATGCACCGCGTGTAACTTAATTCTTGATAGTTTGAGAGTGATTGATTTTTTTTTTTTCATGTTTTCCCTAGCAATATTTCATAGCAACCCTTCAAGTTTTTACCTATATGATTTGGTTTTTATTTTTTAAATTGTTATTTTTTTATTTGAATTAGTTTAATGAATTGATTTTTTTTTATTTAATCCTTCATCAATTTTTTTTCATTTCAGATTTGATCCTCATTCTTTTAATTACTATTTATTTTATTTTGGATGGTTTTTGAAATTCTTTTTTTACAATTTCATCGTCCTTCATTATATTTACATATTAGATTTTATCCTTATTTTTTTATTGCTATTTTTTTAACATTGACAAGTTTTTTAAATTGATTTTTTTTTAATTTTATGCTTCAACATTAAAATGAGGTTCTTGATTAACCATGAGTTTATGATTTAATGAGTTGCGAATTTTAGGAATTAACCCAAGTTTGGGAGTTTTGCCTAAGTTCGTTTGCTGTTTTTTTTCTTTCTATTTTTTAAAACCATGCTTTTTAATTTCATCATTTGGAATTTTATTTAACAAAATATTAGGCTCCATAATATTTTCTTATGTATATAAGATTTTTCACTGATTTTAAAAAAATCTTAGGTCTTTTTATATTTTGTTCTTTGTTGGATTTAACTTTTTTTTAAAGAATTTTTTAAATTAAATTAAATTAATTGTTTAATATTTATTTTAAAAAAATATCATCTAATATGTCATCATCTCTATTTATCTTAATATTTCTTTACAGTTAGAAAAATAATATCTGACATGCAAGTAGTAGTACCCAAAAAATCATTTTTTTAAGCTCATGTTTTTCTTTTTCTTTTTCCTTTTTTTTCCTTGTATATCTAGAAAAAATTTAGTCTAACATGGAGCGGAGTGGCCAATAAATAAAGGAACTGTTTGTTTTTGAGGTAAAAACAATGTTTTATGATTTTTTGATTTGTTTTTACTTAAAATTAATTTTTTTATCATTTTAATATACTGATATAAAAAATAATTATATAAAAAAATAAAAAAATTTATTTTTATATATTTTTAAATAAAAATTTATTTTAAAAAATAATTATTATCATATTTACAAATACAATATCTAGTATTATCTAAAACATGATTAGGCACGCAGACCATCACACTTTATATCCATGTTTTCAATGATTGAAGAAGGATTGGATTGGCTGTCCCCTCTCTGGCATTTCCAGTGATTTAGGACGGGAAATATAAGTCTAGGTATATATGTAGGTGGCAGGCCTATATAGAGCCAAGCCACGTAGCTCTCATTTTTCTTTTTCTTTCCTGGTTTAGTTTCTTCCATTTTTTTTTTATATTAATCTTAACTTGTTCTCTATTTTATAATTAGACTAATGAATAATAACATTAAAGTCAACTTTTAAATTAATGAGTTCTCTATTTTACAGCTTGGGAGTACCTGATTAATGAGCTGAATCTTTAATTTTATTTTGAACTTAATGAAATGCATCTTAAACTAATATAAAAATAATTGTTGCTCTCAAAGTGGATGAAAGGAAGGACAATATTTTTATAATAAGTAAAATAACTATTTCAATATATTTTTAAATTAATTTTTTTCAAATTTTTTCAAGTAATAAATTTAGATTGTAAACTTGTATAAACCCATAATTTTGTTTTTAATTAGAAAAATTAATATAAAAAAAGCTTCAAATTTAATATTTAAAACTCCGATAACATATTAAAAAATCATTTCATTTTAAAATATTGAGTTGGGTCTAAAATATAAGTTCATATCAACTCTTCCTCATGTTGAACTTGATAAATTAAAAACAATAAAAATATCACATTAAAAAATAAATTGCAAGTAAAAGCAGAGAGATCATGAAATGTATTACAAATTATGTTTGTGAAGATGTTTGGGCATCATGAAGAATGGTTAGAGAACTCAAAGACTTTGGTGCTTGACATATATCACCAATCTATGGTTAGTCTTAAGAGATCAAATGGTAGAAATACTTTTAATTTGAACTTCTCGTCATGCTTTTAATTTGTTGGAGGGAGAAGAAATTAAAAAGAAAATTATTAAATTAATAATATAAATTATATTTTATACCCCATCTAATTAAAGACTTAAACTATTAAATTGAATTGATTCTTGGACCGCCATCAAAAATAGATAAAGAGCACATCATATATATATATATATATATATATATATATATATATATAAAATGATAAATCAAAAGGCAAGCCACAAAGTCACAACTTCTAATTAATTAATCATACTTTGTTTTGAAAGACATTTTCTAAGAAGCCCTGCAGCTTTGATACAAGCCATGCACGATCTCCCTAAATTAATATTTCTCTTTAACATGTATTTTCCCCAACAAGCAAAGCAGCTTCAAACGAGAAAGCAGTGAAAGGGGTTTTGCTTCATCTTCAATGGCCGTAATTAATTTTCAAACTTAATTGGAATTTCCCCCTCCACAATGATGAATTTTTCTCACGAGAGACCGATAGTCAGACTGAATAATTTCATCCTGGATCTTAGCAAATCTACAATTAAAGGTCAAGTTCATCCTCTTGTGGCTTTACAAAAGCAAATTGGCCCAACAATGGAGCTACCTGGCCTTTACCAAAAGTTTTCCTGCTACACCACCTCTCTGTGCTGTAGCTTTTCGATTTTTGGCATTTAGCGGCAGGTCTTTGAGAGTCCCATGGCATTAATTAATTAATTAATGAGTATGTTCTTGTATTTTAGAATTATTAATTAAAAAACAATTATGACAAGTCCTTGCGAAACTATTCGTCCCTTTTCGTGACTTAAGATTTAGATGATAGCTTAAAAAAAAACTATTTAAAATATATAGTTGTTGGGACTCTCTCGTTCAAAAATAGTTTTGTACTAAATATAATACGGCGCCTTCTTGATTTTTAAATTTAAAAATACTACGCATGCATACATGTATATGTATACACGAAGTTGTAACAATAAGTTTGTATTATTTTTGTAATACTTTTTAGAGTCACTTGTTTATTGAAAAATCATCAAACACTGTTGAGATAAGTCCCGACATCATTGAAATATGTATGATTTTATTGCAAGCTTAATAAATGATTTGCTTTTCAACAGTCTCTTACTTGTGGACAAGGCATGTCTATTGTCCGCAAAAGCAAAAGATAAAAAGAGGGTCCCTCTTATCATGCATATCCAAATTCCACACAAACAAACAGTTTGGAGTTTTTGAGATGTGCCCCGGCTTTCTCATTGGTTCTTCCTGCTTTTGTCTCATCCAACCGATCCCCATATCCTTCCAAATTCACAAACAGGCATCACTCGGGACAAAAGCCACCCTCCTCCACCTACATTATTTAACCTAATCCCTTGTATTGATCCATTAATCTAATGTACTTATGTTCCAATTCAACTGAAAAACTCTCTCGAGCTTGCTTTGTTTTCCCCCCATTAAGATTAATCAAGCATAGCTAGCTGCCATGAGCACTCTTTCTGAAGCCTATCGAGACCTTCCTCACCATCCCCGCCATGTTATCCCACTGGACTTTGACTCGGTACGAACCTTGCCCGACTCACATGTATGGCCGCCTACTTCCCATGCCTTTGAGTCCGAAGACCGATTATCGATTCCCACTGTCGACCTCACGGATCCTGATGCAGGGAAACTGATAGGGCATGCTTGTGAGGCATGGGGCGCGTTCCAGGTCACAAACCATGACATTCCATTGGACCTATTCCATGAGGTTGAGTCCGAGGCTAGAAGACTCTTCTCTCTCCCGACAGGACAGAAATTGAAGGCCTTAAGGTCTCCTGGTGGAGCCACCGGTTATGGCTTAGCTCGGATTTCGCCATTCTTCAACAAGTATATGTGGCATGAAGGGTTTACAATCATGGGTTCTTCTATTGATCACGCTAGGGATCTCTGGCCCAATGACTACCAAAGGTTTTGGTAAGTCCATGCATTTTCATGCACGTAGAGAAATCTATGGAAGTAATTCATATATATTGCATCTTAATTTGCTCGTAATTAAGGCTTATATTATATTATATTAACAAGGAAGTACTCACTAAGTAAGATTTGAGTCATCAACCGAGAAAGAGTTTCTTAATCAACATCTTTCAACTTTAGAGGTGCCAAGGTGAAGCTCAAACCATGACCTGTTGTCCTGATCACCTTACATATGCTTCCCTTCCCATCTCCAAAATTTACCCTCTCAAGCAAAACTAGCTTCCAATCAAGAAATTATCACACGATTATCAATCATTATGGTATTGAATTCGTATGATACAATTTGTGCAACAATTTTTCCAATCAATCACTTGTCGGAAATGTTATATTCGACATATCATGCTTTAATTTGTACAACCATAACTCGGAATTTATTAAGAATCTAATTTCTTGGATTGAAATTATTCTTCTATATATATATAATATTAGAATCTTGATTATCAAATGGTTTTCAGCTCTTTATATAATCTTGCTACCTTGATTTTTATAATAAAAATAAAAAGATAGTGAGTATGTCTAAATTTAAGTTTAAAGCATCTAAAGAAATATATTAAAAAAGATGTGAAATCATTTATGAAATCTCATTTAAAACCTTAAATTTTTGAGCTGATATAACTTTTTTTTCTTGAAAAAATTAATTGCTGACAAACAATAAATTATAAATTGCTTACAGAATCCTTATATAGACCAGCTGGTCTATGCAGGTGAAAGCAACTTTGATTTCAAATATCTAATATGATTGGAATGAATTGCTTTACATAAACTGTCTACACAATAATATTTTTTTTACTCTATGGGACATATCACATAAAAAGGAGTAAAGATATCTATAATGGCTAGATACCATGTGTAATATTCGTAGCCATTGCTGTGGAATCATGTGCTTTCAGAAAGAATAAGGGAAGATAAAAATGGTTTCCTTTGGGCATCCCTTGTCAAGCTTTTTCAACAATCCAAACGGCAAATGATACTTTAAGAATCTTTGAATTATAAAATCATAATTCAAAAAATAACTCCAACTTTTGCTTTTGAAGGGGAAAAAAAGAGACAAACTTTAACTGATATTTAAACTTCATATGAATAAAGAAGGCTTAATTAGCACAAGTTTGAATTGACTTGAAATTCCCAATCTTAGTGCTTTGATGTTACTTCTTTCTCCCTCCCTCTTGGAAGAAAAGTTGCGCAAGTTCAAGGAAGAAATAACTGCGGTGTTTTTGGAAAGGGTTGGAAAACATATATAATAGTATGCAAATATCATAGAGGTGTCAGTTTCTGATTGGTTAAAAATCATTTGTATACAAGGATGGTAAATATTTAACATGAATTTTAACTAGAATCAATTTGAATAAGTGATTTACATAATTCTTAATTCCTTCATTTTTACTAGCGGCCTCATTTACATAATTCTAGTTTAATTTGTCCCTAACAACTATACAGTACTGCAATAAACAATTATTTAGCAATCAACATAGTTATATTGTTACAAGTAGGGATTAAATTACGAAAAAAGAAGAAGCATTTGATCTCTTGATCTAATTAATTCTGTCAGTTTTCCTAATATAATTACATGCATGCATATATATATATATATATATAAACAGCGATGTAATGGAAGATTATCAGAAGAAACTGAAGGAGCTAGCCAGAACCCTAATGCATCTAGTTCTCAAGTCCTTGGACATATCTGAAGAAGAAATAAGTAGAGTCGTTTCAGCTGGAGGTGACAGCACTGCTTTACAGCTGAACTCTTATCCATTATGTCCTGACCCAAATCGAGCCATGGGTCTAGCTCCCCACACAGACACTTCCCTCGTGACAATACTACACCAAAGTACTGTAAATGGCTTGCAAATCTTCAAAGAAGGAGTTGGTTGGGTTCTAGTATCTCCCACAAACGGATCTCTTGTAGTGAATGTGGGTGATCTCCTGCATATTCTCTCAAATGCTAAGTTTCCTAGTGTTCTTCATCGTGTGGTTATGAAAGATCAGAACCAACAAAGGCTGTCCTTGGCTTATTTTTACTGCCTTCCTTCTGATTTCCACATCTCTCCTCTGGCTTTGAGTTCTACCCAGATGCCTCTATATCGTTCTGTATCGGTCAGAGATTATATTGGCATCAAGGCTAAGAATCTTGAGAAAGCCCTATCTTTGATCAGAATTTAGGGGAAGGGTACTATTAGTTGTGATATATGTGTGCATCTATCTACTACATAAAAGTTAAGGATAGAATCCGGAGCAAAGACACGACAATGAGTTCTCGCTCGTATTGCCTAAAATTAATGATAGCTCTCTCTATTCCATACATCGTGTAATATTACAGTACTTGTTTTGGCTTGTTCATGTATGTGTAAATTCATATATATATCCATACATCGTGTAATATTACAGTACTTGTTTTGGCTTGTTCATGTATGTGTAAATTCATATATATATATATATATATATATATATATATTATTGTAATTAGCTAGTTAGTGATCGATGTGATGGATCCAAGTTATACGTGGATGCTTTGCCTTAAGTTTCCGTGATTGGGAATCTAAATATACATAAGATTTTCGTTTTACAATTTGATGCCAGCCTTGATAAACATGCTATTCACCTTTCTAAGCTGAGTGGATGACAGCTTTGGAGTTGTTTGATTTTTTGTTTATTAAAGTTTTTAAAAAATATTTTTAAAATACAAATACACTGATATTATTTCTAAAACTTTGACCACCTACTTTTATTTTTATATATATATAATAATGTGGGTGTTGGGCTATAAAATAGAGCCTTTCAATTTCAAATCTTCATTCCACTCCTCTTGTAATTTAAATATGAATTGATTCCCCTAATATAAATTAGAATCTTGATTACCCGTGAACGGGACAAACTCACAATGATTTGTTTTATTGCAAATGGGACAAAATCAAATAACATGTTAAGATCCTCTAAAGACTTTTGACGAAGTTGATGTCCCATCTTCTTCTAATAAAACATTAGCACACGATTAGTGGTTTCTTTTTTCCCCTCTACTAGTAAATGTCGGCTCGATGCCTTCCATTGTAACCAAAGAGAGTGTGTGCGCGCCATGCCAGCGTGATTGCAAAAATGGGACATCAGCGAAACTGCTGAAAGCACATGAAGGGATCTTGAAATTGTCGTTAAAAGTGGTTGGATTGATCGCCAACAATATCAAAATCATGCGCAGCAGATAAGAAAACAGGAAAATGACAATGGATCGTGGACAATGGGATCAAAAGAACTAATTTAACGTAGAGACAGCTTATCGTTATAAACAAATCATTATTCATCTAGTTATAAGCCCATCAAGAATCTGCACTATGCCATCAAGAAAAAAAAAGAATATTGGGATAGTAAAAATGAGTAACGAGACTGCTTTCCCTCCTAATCTAATGCCTGATGAGGCCAGTCCAGCCTGGTTTAACAAAGCGGACAGTGCATGGCAACACACAGCAGCAACACTCGTTGGTTTCCAAAGTATTCCAGGGCTAATGATTCTATATATATGGTGGTGGAGTGAAGAAAAAATGGGCAGTAAATTCAGCGTTTATGGTACTCTATGCATTTGCTTGTGTGATGTTTTGTTGGGTTCCATGGGGCTATCGAATGTCTTTTCGCTCTAAGTTCTTATCATTTTGGGGAAAGGCTAATGTCGCTCTTGATAAAAAATATCTTCTTTCGAAATCATTTCTTGGAATGTTCCCCAACGCAACAATGGTGTCTTTCCAGTCTGTTTTTGCAGCGATTACTTTGATTTTGATCGCCAATGGCTGTGTTGCACACACATGCCATTGCCGGTAGCCTCGGCGGTATTCTTACAGGCCTTTTTGCTAAACCGAACCTGAACAGGTTGTTCTTTGGGGACTCTGCGCACTATATCGGTTTATTTTATGGTTTTGATGACAAAAGTAGAATTGGTTCTGGGTTCGGCAAATGGGAGTTCAGTTTGCTGGAATCATGTTTGTTGTCTTTGTTAATATGTTGACTACTACCATAATATATCTTTCGATACAAATGGTGGTGCCGCTAAGAATATTCGATGTGTTATAGAATCAATTTAACTCAAAAACTTAAGTTTTTAGATGAGATTTTAAAAAATGATTTATATTATTTTCTAATACATTCTCTCAAGTGAAAGCTTTTTAAACTTGAAACTTACACAAACCTACATTACCTTGTATTTAATTTTTATCAAATAAATGGAGATTGTGAGATTCGAACTCGTGATCGTTTGGTCATCAAAGCTTTGATACCATGTCAAAAAACCAATTCAACTCAAAAACTTAAGCTTTTAGATGAGGCTCCAAAAAATAATTTATATTATTCTTTAACACGATGAGGACACGGAGATTGATGGTGATGATGTTCATGGTGAAAAAGCTTATGTTATTTGGGGTAGTGACCACAAATTAATAGGGCTGTTCGTCAAGCTGAGAGATGACATGATCATGTTATTTCTTTTCTTTTTCTTTTTTGGTGGGGATCTTCAAATCATTTTTATGATTTGAAGGATCAAATGCATGTTCTGGGAGAAAAATAAAGCCTAGATGTAATTACTTTTGTATTAAAAAAAAAACACAATCCACGGTTCCAAAATAAAATTAGCATGGCTTAAAATGTTGCATTAACTTTTATTAATATAAAGAAGAATATTATGGTGTTGGTCTTGGTGGCTTAAATTTATATATGCTTTTTATAGACTGTTTTTAGCGTACTTTTATTATGTTTAATTTTATTTTTGCCAGTGAATGTGGTCATTTCTTTCTTCCATGACGCCTTGTCATGCGTTATCAAATCCAAGATCATAGAAAAGATCACTATATATATAATCCTGTATTCATTCACTTCCTTAAGCTCAAAACAGTTGTCTCTATTGAACGCACAAGGGTCACTACTAGAAAATTGTAAAACACAATCAAATATATTAAAAAATATATATTGTTAATAAATTATGATGATATTTATCAACGAAATATAACGTTGTTGATTTTATCATTACTTATTGATAAAAAAATTTCATAATAAAAAAAAACTAGATTAATATTTCCTCATTATTTCTTGTGGAAAATATAAATACATATTAGAATTACTAATAAAATGTAACCATTGCTAATATTTATTGATGAATCTATTAGTAATATTTAAGTTATAACATATTAGATTCCCTCTCCCTTTCTTTCATTTCTTTATTTATTTTTTTTGCAAAAAACAATATATTTTTTTTTTATTTTGTCATAAATCAAGCTCTTATCATTATAAATTCTACCTCAACCCTCAGCCTTTTAATATTCTTGTGTTGTTTCCAAAAAAAATTTAAACTTTACCATAGCAAGAAAGTAAACCTTTATTTTTTTTTTTAAAGTTCAACACCGCTCTTGAATTATATAACTCTTTCACAATGGTATGTTTATAACAAATGGGACAAAATTAACCTATCAATGTGTATATTAATATGTGTATAAAACCATTGATGTTTATATTTAAATTATCATATATCATAACAATTGATTAATCATAGAAGTTTGATTTATCAAAAATTAAACGAATGTTAATGTTTTTTTTTTTTGTCCAAAAAATCTTTAATTCAAAACTTTTTTAATAATAAAAAAACTAGATATATCTTTGTATAGTTATTATATAAACTTTATGTGATCAATTACATTATAAAAATCTATAAAATAAATTTAATTAATAATATTAGAATCCATTACTAAGCTGATCATACATCTAGTATAAGTTTTTTCATTTTTTTTTCTCGTGATGCAGAAATCACAAAAAAGGACAGCTTGTCTTTTTATCAAGGTGATATGCTATAAATTGTCTTCATCTATTTTTTTATTACAATTGACAAATCATTCATTAAACTACAAAAAAAGAGGTTATGATCTTAAACAATAATTAAGCTCTAATTAAACTCATTTTCCTTGCAGTATCTTTAATTACTAGCTAGCTAGGGAGCTAGGCTTTACAATATTCGTTTTGACGTCATTTGTTTGTGTTGATGTAGGTGTTTTGTTTTATTTAAGCCCTCCATAATCCATATTATAAGCTGATTAATATTACTACGACATCATTAAAAAGATAACAGAAACGACAAAACAAGCCTACCAGACGACTTGTCTTTAATTGATACCTTTTGTTTTAGATGACAACCAAATGAAAAGAAAAGAAAAGGAAAGTGAGACATTATCTTGGAGAAAAGTTTGCTTGGATTTTCTGGTGTTTGTTTTTCTATATACATATGAAACCGGATCAAATATATTATCCAATTCAATTTATGAATTAAGTCAGTCAATTCATATTAATCTAAAATAATATTATTTTAAAATTATTTAAAAAACATTATAATGATATCATTATATTTTTTTAGAAAAGTCAAATATAATTTGTCTTAATTTTTGACTAAATCAATCCAATTATATGTTTATCAGATTAATTCTCGCGCTTGATTCATTATAAAACCTGGCCAAACTAGAAAAACACTTACACACATATTAAAAAAACTTGCTTTGTTCATAAGTAAACCACCTCAAGTTTTTTCTTTTCATTTACATCTTTCTTTTATTATTATGCCCTTTAAGCTTCTTCTTTTTTCCCATCTCAAATCTTTTATTTTTTTTTCATTTGCATCAGAGATCTTCAAACTTTGTCATTTTCATTTACCAAGTTTTTTATAGTATTTTTTTTTATTTTTTATTTAATAATTGTAGTTTAGTTTTGTAAAATTAATCCTAAGTAAACCGTGAAACAGTATTTTGAATTATAAATATATAAGACAATGCAAGATAAAAAAAATATATTATTAAAAAATTAATAAAAATACAACATAGAAAAAATAATTTATGGTGAATTGTAATACCCATAATATATTTTTTTATGGGTTGCACTAGCATTAAAAAAAAATACTTCAATATCTCGCGCAACAATACAACACATAAAATCAAACTAGTATAGATATAAACGAGCATGCCATCATAAACATATCATTAGGGACAAAGATAATAATTTGTCAAGAACTTTGTCCATTTTCTTTTGGTGAAAAATTATTCCCATGTCCCCGTAAGCTTTTCTTCTTCTTGAGAAAGAGTTCAATTTCCATGTGATTCATGATTGACTGTCTGCTTTTATATTTCAATTTTCAGGGTTCGTGGTGGGGTTGGGATATATACCAACTTTTATATATACGGTGCATCTTATGTTTTTTAATTTTTTTTTAATTAAAATAATATTTTTTTTAATATTTTTTATCTTTGATATCATAACATCAAACCCAACAAAAACATTAAAAAATATTAATTTATTTTTTAAAATTAAAAATAATTAAAAAAATATTCTGGAAAACAAAAATTACTATATAGTTGAGTATCTAGTAATTCAATTAAAAAATATCATTCACCCTCGAACTAAAAGATTTATGAAAAAATTAAAATAACTTTATCTAGAAAAGATAGGAGAGCATTATTGATTTAAATTGAAAAAACAAGTCAATTGAAGATTTTATTTCTTTTTTATTGGGTTTTTTTTTCAATTTCCTTTTCCAAAATAAATTGATGAAAAAGTCTAAGAATGAGTTTTTAAACATATCAAATGTAATATAGAAAATCTATCCCATGACAAAAATGATTTTCAAGGAAACAACAATAATCGTAACATGCTATATATATATATCAGTTTCATTAAAAAAAAAACCCAAAATTTTCGATTCTGAGAACCGAAAACCATATAGCAACTTGATTCAGGTTTGGTTTTGATTTTTTTGATTCGTTTAACCGAAAACTGAACCGAATTTATCGAAACCACAACCAGACAGCCGAAAACTGACCCTAATCATACTCGCCTAATAAGCCAATTCTCAAGGTTGGTGGCCCCGGGGGAGATAAATTGTCATACAAATAGGACAAGGGATGTTTTAACTTTAATGCCAAGAAAAAGAGAAAAGGGAAAAGGTTAGTCAGGTGATAGATACTGAAGTTACCAGCGATTTCAGGAGATATCGTGATCCAGCTGTTGCTTCTGCTGCTCTCTCTCATTAATGTTCTAAGAGCATACAAAATGAAAGTCTTGGCGAGTCTCTCCCGCTCAATGCTTTCACATGAACGGTAGCCATTAGGAAAGTAATTTAAATTTAAGATGCTTCTGAGGGGTATGGCCGTATAGGTTCGTGTACAGTCCTGCAAGACGAATACCGAAAAGAAAATTCTTCATGCATGAGATTGGAAAGTATCAAACTCAAGATGTCCGTTGCTTTTGCCCCATTAGAGCTGTTAAATCACCCCAAGAAAGGTTGGCGAAGAACAATTGAAACGGAACCTAAAACATGTCTAATAGCATTTACACAATCTAAATCACCGATTGCATCACATCACAATTGCATCTGGATTCCAGCGAGGAAAGCTAAGCAGCATGGACGTGTGCCTACTCAAAATTCTAAAAAAATGTGTTCATTTCTAAGAGAAACTAAATGAGATGAGATCCTGTTGGTTTTTCTCCTCTCTTAAATGGATCCTGTTAGGTTTTACTGCAGATAATATATGGAGTCAA
This sequence comes from Populus tomentosa, assembly GCA_018804465.1. Taxonomy (NCBI): domain Eukaryota; kingdom Viridiplantae; phylum Streptophyta; class Magnoliopsida; order Malpighiales; family Salicaceae; genus Populus; species Populus tomentosa. The sequence goes on from CM031979.1 coordinate 21,329,644, forward strand.
CTTACCTTGTATGAAGAACCTCCAAGGAATAAGACCGGCATCGTTATCTAAAAGACAGTGGGTTAATAAAACTTGTTCGGATAGTGTTAAAAACAAAAACAAAAAATGGGGGCACAGCAGGCAACCTTACAAATGAGAACAATAATATAGCCTACAAAGGAAAATCTAGGGGAAAAGAATGTTTAAGTACATTTTCAATGACAATAATGCTCTCCGTCTGATCTAAGAGATCGGCACTGCAAGAGTTATGGCACGGCGCAAGAGTCAATAGTGATGCACTGATACTTAGACGTTTTGACAATAGATGAGAGGCAGCAGTGGCGTTTTAAGCAGAAGTCTGACCCCGAAGTCTCTCATTCTTTGCACATTCTTCCTGGAAATATTAAAAAAAAACCCTCTATTGATGTAAATTGGGCGAAGTAGGAACAGAGATTGTTTTACCACAATAACTAAATAAATAAAACAGTAAAAAAAAGGCCCCACTGAATTTCTATTTTCTTGTCCACCAACAATTTCCACGTGCACGTGTAGTGACACAAAGAAAATGAAATGAAATAGGTCGTAATCGTGAACCACTTTTGTTAAAGAGGTAACTATTTCCTTTTGTTAAATATGACAAACTAGCATGTATCATAAATAAAAGTGCTGTCTAATAAGCATCACTACCAGTTAACATCCTATCTAAATGAAGCCCCAGGAGGGAGAATTGTGATTTGTATGAAGGAGCTATTCTCAAAACTCGAACTTGGGCCCTTGTGGACCTGTGGTTGCAAGTCCAAGTCTTTCACCACTGAACCACTCAACAGCCATTCTATAGTTCTTTAAAAATAAACCAGTGCATTTCCGCATGATTAACTTAATTCATCAACAATAAATAGCTTTTCTTTTGCCAAGAAAAATCCAGGCTCTGAGGTGCCAAAGCATATTCATACATTGCCAAAGTTTAAAAGAAAATGATGTACAACATTGAAATAACGTTGGAAGGATGGCGGAGGATAACATTAAGCTACATTCTTGTAAAAGTCTTAAAAATGTTTTTTGCTCAGACTATCAGAAACCAGCAAGAATTAATATCAGATAGATATGGTGAAGTATTTGTGAAATTTGTTCTTGCACAGTGTAACCATTATGACTAGCATAGTTTAATGACCAGTGCTTACCTGAAAAGCCTTCAAGAGCGAATAGCAGCGCCTTTGCTCTGCCATGGCTGCAGCATACCTCTTCTTGAGAGCATCAGAAACCTTCTGCTCTTCTTGAAGCCCAAGTTCGACCTTTTGCAGCCTCTGCAAGATGGATGTGGTAGTAATTACTCCCTCAAATAATTAAAATCATTATCATGCAAAAAAGTGAGCAGTATTTTGAAGAAAGAACATGAAAACACATCCAAGAACTTAAAGTAGGCCAAAACTGCATTTCTCCACCAAACTACTAGTGTTAGTAATATCAATAAACTACTTTGAGGATGGTTCTCTCTTGAAAAACAAATAGAATGGGCAGGCATATCAAAATAGACCAAATTTTTATGGACCTTATCCTTCTTTTCTGACTGTCAAGCATCCAGGCCCTTTTATCCTCGCAGGAAATTAATGAACTCTCAATTCATCTTACTTAAGTTCATGTATAAGAAAAGATTTCAATTACCTGTTGGCTGCCCTTGACAATTCCTTCCATGGAAGCAATCAGTTTTGTGCAACCATTGGTAGTCGTAATGGCATCCTGAAACTGTGAATTCAACATGCAAAACAAGTCAGCAACATTGAAATTAACAGATCATGGCCAGATCCGTGCAAGTGAAGACATCTATTATACGTATTATCTCAGTAATCAAAAGTTTAACATCATTGAAATAATCATAATGTGGGCTTTTCTCGATTGAACTCCAGAAGTGAGGTAAATGCATTTTAAGGGAACTTATAAGCACCAGTCTTTGTTACTTTGATATATCATATAACAACACAATAACATTCCAGTCAGAGTCAAATAATTTTAGTTATGCATCGCTTTGTTCCTTAACAGGTCAAACTGCATTAACTAATTAGCAAGAACAAAAAAGACCCACAAATTAAAAGAGGATTAGTCAAAGAGCATCATAAATGCATTTGTTAGTAGAACTGAATTCATAAAAAGAAATAGTGAGGATGCAAGATGATGCAGATTCTATGTTGTTTGACAAATACCTGTGAACTTATTGAATTAAATAAAGAAGTTTCCTTTAGCATCAATTCTTTAATCTCCAAAAGAGTATTATAGGTTGCATAATATTTGCGGGTTTGTCGATGTTTTTCCTGTACATTAGCAAACAAACAACACGTGATTAAAGAAACTAGTTGAAGATATATCAAACACAAATTTCAAATGAAGGCCAACAAACCATCATGCAGAATCTTAAACCTGGATATGATCATTCACATCTGAAAACCCACGTTCATACCTGAAACGAAAGCATTAGATCAGGAGTCAATCAATATCAGCCATTAAAAAGTTAAACTAGGTAGCAATAATCGTAATATCAAATAGTAGCCACTACATTCATACATAGAATGACAGATGCAGCATTGGATCAGGTGTCAATCAATATCAAACATTAAAAAGTTAAAATAGGCAGCAAAATGCGTAATATCAAATAGTAGCAATTACACTCATACGTAAAATGACAGATGTATAGGCACACTCAACCTTAGAATGTGGAAAAATTTGGAACAGAATCAGATAAGGCATTTCTTGCAGCTATGATGATAAGATGGAAGTCTGAGCAATGGTATAGAAATTCATATTTGAAAGAGGTAACTTATAAAAGCTCTGCATGTCAGTTTTCATCCTAAAATCCTACAGTTTAATATATTTTACACTCACCAATGATGTAAAATATAATTTTTCAAAAGTGCAATTTCGACCAAACTATAGGAAGTTATGGGTAATTTTCCCTTTAAAAATCGATCTTCATTTTATAGAAAATTATTCTTCTTTTCAAACTAAAGATTTAAGCAAAATTGAGGGTGTTTGGGATTGTGGTTGGACTGCTCTTTTGAAAAAAAATGAGTTTTGTTTTAGCTTCATATTATTATTTTTATATTTTTAAATCGTTTCAATATTATGATGTCAAAAATGAGTTTTAAAAAATGAAAAAAAAAATATTTTAATGCATTTCCAAACGAAAAGCACTTTGAAAAACAACATCTACCATACTTCCAAACAAACACTTATTCAATATAGGGACTTGATTTTAAACAAAATAGATCACGACTAACAATGTATTGGATGGAAGGTTTTGATTGCAAACAAAATACAATGCAAAAGGACTCAATTCATCAAAGTAGTAGTAAAGAGACTAAAATAATCAAATGACCATAACATGAGGATGACATGTGTAATTCACCCCTCCTTTGAAATGAAAATCCCATCTATTTGGACTATAGTTGAAATCATTAAGGATTAGAGATGAGGACAAGGAATTATGTCATTACTAAATTCACTATTTCCCATGAAGCTACGAGAAAATCTCTCTTGAACATATTGACAATATCTGTTGTCAACAAGAAACAGATAGAAAAAAATAAATTGAGGCAAAAGGAGAAAATCAGAGACAAAGAAGCCATGGCAAACTTAGATCAATAAATGTGCCTCTACGGAGGAATCACTAGCATCAATTTCCAGTCACCACTGTAATGTAAAGCAAAGAGAAATTTCCCGAAGACAACTGAGAAAAGGCATCATCTCAATGATTTGCTTTTAATCGAGATTATGGAACATGAAGCTTGGTTTGGGGCGTGTGGGGGTGTTTGTACATTCAACATTAATGTGTAAGGTGAATTATGATTTACCATGATCACTAAATTGAAGAGTATCAAATTACAGCTGATTTTTGCTAAAGCTCATAGAAACACCAATAATACTGCAGCCGACTTCTAACAATTTATGTGAATGAAATGCTCATGTGTTACATGATTAAAAATAACCTCATGGCATTTCAGCATCTATGATATTTTACTTGCTCCAAGTTTTAGAACATCTTGTGTACTAGATATGTGAAGTGCTAAAGGGCAATAAAACTAGACAAGAAAAGTTAAAAATACAGAAGGAAAATGAATCAACATACTGGATAAGTTCGGATTGTGTTGGCACTTCACCAAGTTTCCGCTTTACCGACATCACTGCCCTCAATCTAGCTGCTAATTCCTAACACAACAAAAGACCACATCACCATCTCTGAAGAATTTAACTTCAACTACAAATCAATTCAAATTCCCAAAAAGAATTAAACAAACTAAACAGTAACAGAAACAGCAACTTATTTAAGTTTTTAAACCTTCTTTGCTGCATTGAGTTTCTCCAGTGACTCACTCAATAAACAATCTAAGTCCTTACACAAACCCTCACTGTCCATCCCAGTAGCTATTTTCTCCTCCAAATTACAAACTTCAGCTTCCAATTCAGTTCTCTTCACATCGTAATCAGATTGCAAAACAGCTTCTTGCGATTCCAAATCCTATAAAAACAAAACAAAAACACAAAAAGTAAAGAACTTTTCTCAAGAATCACCGCTAACACGTTGCAAAACAAAGTGGGAATAGTAAACTTTTAGTGTTTTAATACCTTTAGTGACTTCAAAAGAGGGACTAATTTCTGCACCCCGGTATAAGTAGCATCGCCTTCTTTATTGATTCTTTCTCGTAATTGTTCCAAATTGTTCAAAACATCAGCCTTTCTTTGATTCTAACAAGAACCCACCAAATTTAACAGCACAAAATTAATAACCCACAAGAGAATAAGAAAAAAAAATCCACCTAGATTAATACATGTTTAACAAATAATTTGCTGACCAGATTGTCCAAATTGGCAGTCAGTGTTTCTACTGAAGCTCTTGCACTTTGTAGCTCTTCCTCTTCAAATCGTATGACCCTGTTAGTATCGTCATCGTGTTGTTGTTGCATTTGTACGAGAAAATCACTTGGGTTTTTTTAAGGTTTCCTTTTATTATGAAAAGATCGAAGAGGCCGTGTGCAAATCAGATGATGATTATGGGAAATTAAAGAGTTTTTCGGGTGTTGGATTAATCGTATATTTGGTTCGTACACTCTTGATATTTTTTGTTGGTCCCTCAGTTCTATTAATATTTTTAATATGGTCCCTATATCCAAACTCCATTCATTTTAAGAAACATATTCAGAAAGCATATAAGAAAAAGGGACACTTCTCTGGAGCATGTCCTGCCACGTGTTCAAATCAAATGATAAATTGGATGGAGAGGCTAGATTAAAAACTTTTCTTGAGTTGAGGGATCAATTGAAAAGGAAAAGGAGTAAAGGGTCCATAGAAATGAAACTGTAAAAGAATAGGGATCAAACGTACGATTAATCTTTCGGCCATTGGTTGATTGAAGCTTCATAAACAGTGATTTTAATTACTTGTGCATTCCCGAAAATCCAAAATGTCAAGTTTCATAATTAAATTGTTTTATAAGATTCGTGTGTTCGGCTTAGGATCATCGTATAGATATGTTTGGTTTGTATTTCAAGTCGGTTTAATAATATTTATATTATATTTATTGTTTATTAAATAAAATAATTATTCATAAAAATAAATTATGATTCTGGTTGGAGTTAAATTATTATTCTTGTTATTTAGTATCGAATTAACAAGTAAAAGTGATATAATTAGCCATCAAAGATCAATGTAAAATTCTGCGTTTCGTCTAAGCTCGACATAAGGATTTAACGGCGAGGAATGTATAAAGAAAATAAATTATTATTATTATTATCAGAAAATTTTATTTGCGCCATAAAACTGTACTAAGTGAAATGGTAATATTTTTTAAGGAATTAAAATTACACTCAAACTGAAATTCCTGATATTATATATCAAAATATATGTTATTTTCCTTTTTCCACTTCAACTCCATCGTATACTTTGATGAGGCACTATTCACTTGAGATTTTGTTTCATTGAAGCATGATTTATTTTATAATGAGTTATAGGTTGATTTTTAAAATATTTTATTGCTTGAAAATATATTAAAATAATATTTTTTTATTTTTTAAAATTTATTTTTAATATAATCACATCAAAATAATCTAAAAATACTAAAAAATAATTTGAAGCAAAATCAAAATTTTAAATTTTGATGAAAAGTAGGTTCAACTTCAATTCCAAAGGGAGAAGTAGCTGAACCTAATTTTGGTAAAATTAAGAAATTGAAATTAGTATGATTCAAATCTCACAATTAACAAAGTAAACCAATATTAACATTTATTGATGTCTTATATTATGATAAGTGAGAAGGTGCATAATAGAAAATTCTAACTACAAGTTTTAGAACTTTGTGGGTTTAGTGTGTTTAAATAATATGAATTATATCTTGAAAATTTACCCTGTAATTTTCAGTTGAGATGATTTTTTGACATGGTATTAAAGTTTTGTTGATAAAAAAATCAACGATTCAAATCTCATCATCTCCTTTCTATTTTATAAAATTAAGCATGAAATAGTGATAGACTTCTACAAGTTTCAAGTTTAAAAAATTTTAACTTGAGATGGTGTTATACATTGAAACCTTACTTTATAGTTTAATATTTTAGGTTGAGACTAGATCAATATTAGTTTGTGCTATGCTATATGTAAGATCAATTTTTTAAAAAAACATTTACATTACTAGTTTAAGTTGTTAGCCAAGCTGAATAAATTTTATTTAAAAATGGATTTCTTTTGACTTGTTATTAGATATTCATTATTAATAGTTTTGAGGACTTCTAATAAGATTTTTAGTACTTTATCTTTAGTAGAATTTTTATTATAATTATTTATGAAATGAAAATATTTAAAACCTTTTGGTTTAGCATTTATGATTTTTGTTGAACTTTTAAAATTAGATCTTATATTCTAAGGTTAAATGCTAGATAATACAGGCATGTCTACACTCATTTTCAGGAGTAAGACAAGATAAATCACCACCAACAACATATTGGATGGAAGGTTTTGATTGCTAACAAAATAAAATGCAAAAGGACTCAATTCATCAAATTTATAGTAAAGGGACTCATATATTCAAATGACCATAACATAAGGATGACATGTGTAATGAAACGAAAATCCCATCACCTTGCACTATAGTTGAAATCATTAAAGATTAACTAGAAGACGAGGTTAAGGAGGCGACGAGATTTTGTCATTACTAAATCATTAAGCCTTGGATTTTTAATGAATTTTTTATTGTTTTTTTAAATATAATAATTTAATATTAGATCAATTTTAAATTGTTTTTTTTTTTTCATATAATTAAAATAAAAAAATATTATTGAATCCATTGAAATCCACAATCCAGATCATGAAGTTTTACAAGTTAAACTGGATTGACTGGAATTAATCCAATATATCATCATTTTAATATTAAAAAAAATATATTAATTTCAATTGTTTTAGAAGAGCTCTTCTTACCAATCATTTAAGATGTATTTAAACTCGTGCTTTTAATTTTTATTTTTTATATCATATCAAAATAATTTTCATTTTATTTAATTAGAAACTCGGAATTGATAAGGACTCGAGTAAGAATTTTTCAAGTTTGAATTATTATACCAAATTTAATAATAATATTAAAGAGTTTTGCATAGAATAACACAACACGAAGCAATCATTAAAGATTACTTGGGTAATCTTTATTTGAGTCACTACCAACAATGTATTTGATGGAAGGTTTTGATTGCAAACAAAATACAACGAAGAAGGACTCAAATAATAAAATGACCATAGCACAAGGACGACATGTGTAATTCACCCCTCCTTCGAAACGAAAATCCCATCAACTTGGACTACAGTTGAAATCATTAAAGATTAACTAGAAGACGAGGTCAAAGAATTATGTCATTAATAAATTCACTATTTCCCATGAAGCTACGACGAAAAATCTCACTTGAACAGATTAATTCCGTATAGATGATCTGCTGAGCCTCATGAAATGCTGTATATTATTTTAAAAAAATTAAATTATAAATTGCCCATGATAGGATCTAGGCAAGTTAATTATCTCAAACATAAAACTCTAAACAGTAAACACATTGTAAAGAAACTAATTAAGTTGATTAGCAACATTAACATAGTATTAATTATAGAAGGAAGGATCGAGTGCTTAATTATATATATATATATATATAACGCAACAAAGTCTTCAGATGCCAGCATATATCTCCAGCGCATCATCACTTAATTTGGAAACAAAGTAGGAGAGATAATCTGAAAAATTAAATGGCCTGTATTGAAGAGGATGCTCTTTGTCCACAAGTTCATCTGGCACCTCGATCACCGCCTCCTCCTTGGGCGTTGAAAACAGCCCACAAGAATACCTGTCTCTGTCCCCGCTAATCACCACCCTATGCCTTGCTGCATGAAGCCTCCCGTTGCTCCATGCCTGCAACACCAGTTAGTTTGCATACAATCTCAGGCACGCATTTATGTGTATAATCTATGGTAGATCGACAGAATCGTTCCACATGAAGACTGTCTGAATTATGATTTAAAAAAAGAGGATTTACCTTGACAGTATCACCAACAATAGCAGTGAAAGCATTTTCAGGAACCATGACTTGAGCCCAATCTCCGTTCTTGGTTTGAACCTCAAGACCCTGGACTTCATTTTGGCATAAAATGGTGATAGCGTTTTTGTCTGTGTGAGCCACTAGACCAATGGCTGACTCAGTCTCACTTGGAGGAACTTTATACTTCATCACCTTAAGTATACTGGTGGTTTCCTCAAGGAAAGAGTCATAGAGCTTTTCGATGCCAAAACTTTCATAAATCATCTTCATCACCAGAAAATTCAATTCTTGCATCTTTGAGCTCATGCTATGGATTGTCTCGCTACACCCAAAAATAATAATAATAATAATAATTAATGCTGCCAGCCATATCCTACTAGGCACATTTCATGCATATCGTTCTTGTTTATTACCACAATGTCAACACTAACAGGATTACGCGGCAGATTTTGAGATCAGTCCTTGAAAAAAAATTAGTGTTGACTTTTAGAAGAACAAAATAAAAATTGGTTGGTGCACTGGCTGCCAGCCAACTCTCTTTAATATGATCTATCCCTTGTTTGTTTACACAATCTGCCGCCATGATCGGAATGAAAAACCATAAAGAAATGTGTTTTTATTACACTCACAAGTTTAACTACCACGTAGAAAACTTAGAACTCAGATGTTAAAGAAAGAAAAAGAATCATTCACCTGTAATGATAAATGATGACAAAAAATTAAATTCAGGATTCTGGCATTACTGCATACGACCTGATAATAAGACCACATGGAATTTAATGGAACTGCCAACAGTTATAGAAAAGCTAAGTCCTCTATCTCTGTGGTGCCGGTTTTTTTTTTTTTTTTGTCTGCTAAGACATGTGCATGAGTTTTTGAATTAGAACAATCATTTTAAAGCTGGCATTGTAATAAATTCAACCTGTTTCAAAGGATAAGTCCCTAATAAATTGTGCATTGGCAGCTAGCAAGCCTGTCTGGTAGCAGCCATTATCATGTTTAAGTAATAGGTATAGCTACTGATGTGACAAAAGCTACAAACCACCATTATTTCTTAGTTTCTACTTTCTACTGGCCAAGGTAAGATCCCACCAAATACTATGATAGCTGTGCCGTACCCTTTTCATATGTTTTTGCTATAATTTTATTTTATTGAGTTTTCCTTTTCTTTTTCCTTTCTTGCAGTTTTTGGAGATCAATTTCCGTGGATAGCGACCAGGGGTCTCTGGCCATGACATTAACACATGTTAGAGGTCAGAAGATGAAGAACAGCTGGAACATCCCAACCAAGAAAGGAAATTAATTATCTGAAAGCTGGCTTCGAAAGAAATTAATTAAAGAAGGGGGGCAGTTTCTTTCTTGTGTGTGTCAGGATAAGGACCAAGGAATTAAGAGGTAGGCATTAATGAGAAGAATCATTTAGTGATGACTGATTATAACTAATCAGCTAGAAACAGTCAACAAATATAGAATTTAATTGCATGCTATAAAGCCATTACACATTAAATTGGTTTTTGTTGTGGGTACAACTCATGATTTGTAGCCTGGAATTTGATGATAATCTTAGGAGGAAAAAAAAAGGCAACGTCTTCAAGAGAAACTCAATCATTTGCATAAATTACATCAACCACATGAAAAAGAAGAAAACATCAAGAACGATGATGGGATCAGGAGAGTAGTACTCTTACCAGAAACTTGGGTTCCCTTCAGGCCACATAAGGGTGGTAAAAGCTTGAGAAGCATCTAGAGTTGGAGCATCGTCAACACCAAAGCTCTCATGAAAAGGAACTACAGGACACTTACCTAAGTAACTTCGATACGGCTTAGGATTAACGTGCCTGTTCTTAGTCTCCTCAGGAAGATCAAACAGTGCCTTCATGGCACCAAACATTTCTTCACGTAAGCTACTAGGGATCTTATCATAAACCAAAAAGAAGACCCCGTGAGTCTCACATGCCTCTCTAACTTGGTTGCACAATTCTTTCCACTTCTCACTCTTGACTTCTAAGCCTGTCAAAGCTTCTTCAGAGAAATCAAGAAATGGGATTTCGACCTTAGCTACAGCCATCTCTCTCTCTCTCTCTCTCTCTCTCTCTCTCTGTGCTGTTGTTTGCTGTAGTACAAGTACTCCTAGCTAGAGAGGTATGTCTCATTAAATAAGAGAAGTAGTTCGAGTATGTCCAAAAATTGGGTTTTACTTTTGAAGAAGTGATCTGGGCACCCATCATTGCTTCCTAGTCCTTGCTTGCTCTTTATTTCCGCTATTCCATGTGTGGATGTCTCTGTATTTTCTGGCTCTATATCGGTGGCAATTAACTTCTATAAAAAAATTTAGTTGTTTATTGCCTGTGTTTTTAAAAATTATAATTTATATTTTAAATTTTACCATGTATCTTACATCATAAATCATTTTATAATAAATTTAAGAGAATAATATGTTGATTTTAATATTTTAATTCAAGAAATTAAAAAAAAAAAACTTCTTTAAATTAACCCAAAACATGTCATTATAAAATCATTAATTTGAGGCATTATGTGATTAGTATCTATCTAGCTTGCTAGCAAGGTCGCTTCCTTCATAACACAGCTCAGCTCTCTACAAATGATCTAACAAGTTCCAATATTGTTGAATTTGTGGGTGCCCATAGCCTAAGTTCCCGAGATGTTTTTCTAGCTAGAGAGGTGCAGCACATTTATGCCTGTATTGTCTTGTTGGGGTATTTATGATGATCCTACTTACCGTCAATGCATTTTGCCATATATGCAGAAGCAAACACATTCTACTCAAGGGCACTGAGACATTAACGTACCCAGACAATAATGATTTTAATTGCTTTGCTTACTTCGTCAGTTTCAAGGACTTATTTCATGAAATTAGACAGAGGCCAGCCACTCCCTATCTTGTCAATGAGCCATACAAATATATCTTCCATTTTTGTTTCCACCGTGCTTCCATGATAGTGAATGATCATACATATATATATAAATAGCTACTTAGAGTCAATTCAATCTACTAATAAATCCAACTAATTCGATAAAAATCAATTTAATCCACTGATAAATGAAGGTCTTGTGCTATTAGCACAAAGAATTGAAATATTGATGAAATAATAGCATAATTTGTGCTTGCCGTCACTGTTTCAAAAGGCGATATATATACTAGATATTTATTGTGAAGTTAATAAAACCACCACTATTCAATGAATGTGTTGGGAAATAGGGGCAATGTAGGCCCCCAGAGCTCTCTTCACTCATCAATTCATCAATGAGTAACTAACTAGCTAGACCAACATAAACAACCAAAATGTCTCTTTGGATGCATTTGCATGATCATAACAACATGACTGGTTATATCTATCTTTGTTGGTCTGTTGAAAAGGTGGCATTCACATGTTAGCTAGCCAGAGAGGTCTCCTGTAGTCCTATCGAAGGCATTAAATAATCTTGACACTTGCTAGCTACATGGTAAAGGAGGGTCCAGAACCATACACTAGCTAACTCCAAGTGAATTCAAACTCATTATATATTTTGTAGAGAACATAACCAGTCCTTCTAAGCAGTAATGGAGAGAACCCTAAACCTTAAGCATGCCTTTCTTTCTTGAAGTTCTACAATGGAAGATTTACGAGAGAGAAGGACATGAAGTCTTATAGCAATATTGCCACCCATAAACCTGGAGAGACAAGTACTAACCCTAATGGGGCATACGAAAATGATACATCTTCAAGAATTATATATGCTGGTTGAAATATTGGCATGGCGAGCCACACGGTACAATATTATTCTATCTAGGTTGTATCTAAATCACTTTCCTCTCTCTCTCTCTCTCTCTCTCTCTCTCTCTCTATATATATATATATATATATATATATATATATATATATATATATATATACGGGTGCTAGGGCTAGTACAATTGGCAAACTTCATAGGTTCTCCCACCTCACTAGGCGGTTCAACCACCACTATTCAAAAGATCCATAAAAAAAGAATAATTTAATTAATTTAATGTTTTTCAATAAAAAATAGTTTAAAAAACACTTCATAAATCAGCAAAAAAAAAAAAACTCCCATTTAATGTTTTGCACAAGGTACCCCTGGAAGTTGTTTAATTCAATGTCATTTATTACACGAGGATTTGCTTCCTTACAACAAAAGAAAGGGTGACTATAACTTTGTCCCTTTCCACTTGGACCTAAGTGATGGCTGCATCTTTCATTAATTCAGTTCTGTGCCAACTAACTCCTGTTCCTCCTCCCTTGCGCACACAAGGAGAGAACAAAACATAAGAGGGGAAGACATGGACCTAGCTAAAAGGATCCTACTCTCCTTTGGTTCCCCAAGATAAAGGGATTTCACAGCATGCATATTGCCCACATATTTATTTATTTTCAATATATATATAACGTCTTCCTTGTCTTCTATCTTGCTACCATATCTGGTATGAGTTGGGGTGGTCCAAAACTAACACAAAATTACAATGGCTAATGAAGCCAGTTTTAGCTATAAATATATGCTGACAAAAGTTTCTGAGGGGTCACCTTTGTAGCTGTATACACATATACGTAAGTATGATAGGGTTCTAACAGAGGAATCCAATCAAAATAATTTTGGCTCACACTGTAGACCATGCATGCGTAGCAAAAAAAGTTCTTGTCTAAGCTAGCGTTGTTTTGCTGCTTCACCACTTGTTTGATTAGACTATCAAATCATAACTCAAATCACAAGGTCAGAGTTGTGGTGTAGGATAGGATATCTCGGGATTTGAGTGAGTTTCAACTCTCTCTTTTTACGTTAAAATTTGATTTTTTTACTTTGCATTAATTTTTTAAATGTTTTTGAATTGTTATGATATATTAATATTAAAAATAAATTTAAAAATATTTTTTAAAAAAACTACTTTAAAAAATAACTAATCATGTAATAAAAATATAAAGTACTTTATCATATAAGATGGGGTTTTCATAATTTCTTAGAACGCCACCTATCATCCCTGACTGACATTGTTTTACCATATGTTATTAAAACTTATATCGAATGAAAAATCAATGATTTTTCATTCGATATAAATTTTAAAAACATATTTTATATTTTAAAATGATATAGATTTTATTTTAGAAATGTATTTATCTTTCTAACCTAACCAAACAAGTTTTATATATATATATCTATTCATTTTGTCTTTTATCTTGAAACGTTAACCTAAAGCAATTTATGTCATTTTTGTTCATCCTTAACATTCAATTATTTCTTTTTTTGGTTATAATTAGCTTGCATTTTCAAGATTTTTATACTCTGAAACAAATAACTCCTTAAAATTTTATCATTAGGAGCCTAATAGTTGAAACTCTTTCCCAATCAAAGAAGAAAAGTGATGCCAAGATAGCCTGAAAAAACTCTAGAAAGGAGAGGGAGAAGATAGGAGCTGAATGGAAGCTACACAAAACGTATGCAAATTAAGGCTGAGCATTTTTGGTTCGATCCGGTTTTGGATCAAAATAAACAACCAAATCGTTTTTTTTTTTTAGTTTTTGAACCGAACCGAACCGAAAACCGGTTCAAACCGATTAATTTCGGTTCGGTTCGGTTTGGTTTTTTTTCCTTCCAGACCGGTTCAAACCGAACTGCAATGCCAAGATGCCATCCTCTAAGAATCAACGTTGTTCTCGTTGTTACAACTTCTTGCAAAGAAAAAAATAATTGCAAAAAAACAGTATCAATTCTTAGCAATCACTGCTTTGATTTTTCTGAACACTCTTCATCTTCTAGACCCGAAATAATCCTTCTCTAGCAATCGAGGTGGGATCTGTTAAAAGCCATGACCCATGAAGGAGAATCAAGTAAATCAATGGAAGAATCATCAGTCATTCATCTCTGACATGGCAAGTTTGAGAGATGAGAGATAGAAAGCATGGAAGATTGGAAGAGAAAAAGACAAATTTTACTCAAATATTAAAAAGAAATATTAAAGCTTTACCTGTAATCTTTACTTTTCCTTCACGTTAAGAGATGAGAGACAAAGAGAGCATTCAGGCTGTGAATGAAGGGACCCTTTAATGTGAAAGCATTCAAAGACTTAAGGAAATGATAAAGGTCTGTTAGGGTTGTTGGCAAATGGGAGGGAGGGGTGGCCCGCGCTTGGTTTATTATTTTATTTTATTTTATTCATTTTTAAACCGAACCGGTTCGGTTCGGTTCGGGTTGGCTGGTTCAGGCACACCAAAACCGGAAACCGGACCAGATATTTTTCTAAATATTTTAACTGGTTCAATCGGTTTTTTGTACCGATTCGGTTTTTTCGGTTAATTTTTTTTTGTTTTCTCGGTTAAATTGATTTTTCAGTTTTTTTACTCACCCCTAATGCAAATGGACAATGCCACAAATTGCCATACAAGGCAATGGTGAGGTAATCTTGCACTTGCAGCCATCAATGCTCCTGGTTTCTTCTCTCTTTTCAATCAACAGTTAGGTTTCCTTGTACCTTTGCGCAAAAGGAGAATAAGAAAGCCCTCCTTTTCCCTTGTCACCCCTTAACTGAGTTTGTTAAGATTTTATCAATGCAAGGGGTAGTAATCTTTTGCATGAACACGAACTTAAATATGTGCTTCCTCCATTGACATGATTACAATTGTCCACTGACGCAAAGGAGAGCAGTTGGAGAGGAGAGGTGTACAACTAGCTTGAGTGATAATCCAGTAATGGGATTGTCATGGCACAGTCATGACTCCCTTCCGTTTGCCTTTGAAGGCGTGGTTTGATGACTCGGGTTTAAATTTGAAAAAGACTACAAAATGGGTATCAATGATGACCTGTTTAAGACACGTCTAGCAAAAAGACTTGGCTTCGACATGCAAAGCATGTCAAACCAAAAGAGAAAATAGTCCAGATCCTTTTTAATGCGGTCGTGGCTAGGAGCGATGTCGTAGACGGCCGCCTGCACACCAGTTAAAGCAATGTTGGGGAGCTATGACACAATTCTAAGAATTTAGTTAGAAACAATCTTCGAAGTTATGTCCGACCTATCTGATTGTTTCAACCAGCCAAACCAACATCAAGCCATATTGTATAATCAGGATGTTGGTAGCTGATAGCAACTATAGCTTGGGAGGAGATAACTTTTGACTCCATAATGGATTACAAGGTTTTGCTGCCCAATGATGAGATGCGAAGGCCCTGCGCCCAGGAGTGAACGCATACACTGCACTTCCTGCGCTCTCTATATCCCTCTGGAGCTCAATGTGCGCTTTTGGGCCCACTTTTCACCAAAAATACAACACAAGCATCCCCCACCTCTCCCCCCCTATCCTCATGCACGACGTCTAGATTTCAGCATCAGGCCCCTCTTTCAGACACCTTGAGACATTTCAGTCAACTAGCTTGTTGATTCCTGTGCTTTTGGCAACTAATGATCTGGAAGCTTGTGCAAATTTCTAATAATGAAACCTTCCACACATTTATTCCAATAATCAAATCAAACAAAAGATGTGGAATGCATAAAGCAAATCTGTCGAGGAAAAGAATTATGCTTTAACGAAGTGTAGATGAGATGAGCCAGAAAAAGTCCAGCATAAGCAAGTTTGAGCCAGAACAGACTGAACCAGAAAACTATTAACATAAACCATTTACTTCCTGGAGTACAAAATAGTCCACGATGTTTGACCATTGATTTGCAAGTTACAGAAGTGGTCATGTAACAGAGACACCAACACATAAGGTTAGTTTCTGGGGTTATAGTGACCTGATATTTGAATAGAACACAAAATGGGGAGATCGAGTAACCAAAAGAAACAAGCTAGAAGAACTTGAACAACAAAGAGAAACAATCATGTATCATTTCCACAGTTTAACGAGCTTATCATGACTAGCAGAAGCAACCAATCCTGTAGCGGTTGATACAGCCAAAGCAGCAATTAGACCCTCATGGGCTGGCAGAGTCATTGTCTTGTTCTCACTCATGTTCCAAAGCTCCAAAGACTGCAGCATATACCACAGATGCATATCAGAGATCCCACAACAAAATATAATGCAGGTATTGAAAAAGATATGAATAGAACCCAGTCCCAAGTGTGAATGGCCCTTCCCAGCTCAGCAAAGGGAAATAAAAGGAAAGAGTGGGAAAAAAAAGAGGCAGCATCAGAGGGGAGATGCAAATGAAAATATACGACACATCAGAAAACTTTTCTGGACTTCTCAAAAAAAAAATTTCCACCAGATATTAATAAATTGTCATCATAGTTTGAGAACTGATGTGACCTTTGACCTGGATCCAACATGGACAATTTTCGGAGTGGAGAACACCACATACAATGGTAAGAGAAATAATGCAGGTTTAGGGCTATGGTAAACCAGCACCAACCTATGCAACAGTTATAAAATTTACCAAATCCTAATAAGAAAAACTTGCAGCTAAGGAAACCATATTGCTAGCTGATATAGAAGCTAGAAAAAACACCATCAACACCAGATAATAACAATACACTAATATTGGTTTAAAATAACAGCCATTGTTTACCAAAAAACGATGCCATTAATGGCAATTCACAACAATGACGGCTATGGTGTCATTATAATGGCAACAGCCATTTGTTGGCTATTATTGTGAAAATAACAGGCCAACAACCCAATAATGGCCTACCTACTAATAACGATTTTTATAAATATAGATTTTGCATGAAAAATTCATGTTTTCACAGTTTTCACTCTTTTGGAGTGTGTGTGTGTGTGTGTAATGTATTGTTTGTATGAAATTTAACTACTAGAAATGTTATTATTGTACAGCTTAATGAAATTATTAGAAAAACAAGCGTTGCTAAAATTTGTTAATAATTACTAATGATTCATGACAACAATAGCTACGATAGTTGTTTTAACACCTGCTAAGTCCACAATCAGCATCCACAACTGCAAGTAGGATTTAAAACTATGATGCTAATGATGATAGTGAAACTGCAAAGAACAAAGAACAAAGCAGAAATCACATGCCTGGTAACAGCCAATGACTAGCAATGAAGAGAATGTAGGGTGGAAAACACAGGAGTGGAACTTGTTGCCATTACAACTCAACTCATGAACACATTCGCCCTCACTTCCTGATCCAAGCGTCCAGACTCTGACAGAGTCCTCACTGGCAGATGCCAGAAACTCACCAGAAGGATCCCAACAAACAGAATGAATTGGCTTAGTATGTCCCTAAGGTTAGAAATATCAGGAGGTCAGCTAAACTGAAAGGAGAACAGAAAAATGGTAAAGGCACAAGACATTCATGAGCGGAGTACACACAGAATCTGGATCAGTTTAAGCAAAATGTGACGACACCTTAAAAATGAATACAACCAGGAACAACAGATACCCATGTTATGCAAGAAAGACATCAGTGTCCCTCCTAGATAAAAACAGGTGACTTTTGTCAACATCAGCGACAGGCAACTGAATGTGCAAAATGACTACAGTAAATAAAATATATTGGTGAATACACATGATTGAATCCAATTGGAACCTATATTTACAAACGAGAGAATACAGTTAAATATTACTTTTGACCTTTTGTGCATCCTGGTTCCATTCACATAGATGAAATAAAACACCACACCTGTAATGAATGCCGACAAGCTTGTGTCTCAACATCCAGTATAGACACAACATTTTCAGCCGCAGCAGCAAGATACCTTCCCACGCGAGGTTGAAATCTCATATGGGCCATACCACCCTAATCCAAACAACTATCAGTGACCACAAGCTAGAAAACTAGAAAACATATAAATAATAAAAGAGAACACCAATGTCAAATCCACTAAATCTCTGATATCGTAAACCAGTCTACAAGACCTACCTTGAATACTCTTGCACAGCTACCATTGGTAACACTCCAGTACCTTATTTCACCATTTCCATCACAAGAGCATATAAGGTCATCTTTATTTGGGTGGAAGTCTAGTGACATCACAGTGGCGGAATGTCCAGTAAAAGTGCGGAGTGAGAAATTAGGCTGCAAACACCATTGTAAAGTTATTAACAACATAAATTTAATAATGCAGCATCAAAAGGATAGAGAAAAGTTGTATCCTCAATTAGAGAAAAAAAATCATCCTATTACCATTGAATAAAGAGGGAAAAAACTTAGCATGGTATGGATCCACGAAATATGAAAGTTACTTTAAGAATCAAATCTTTACGAAATTGAACAGATGAATTTACATTTTGCAGAGTTGTTCAGAAATAAAACACTCCATGATAAAAAAGAAAAAAAGAAAAAACAGAAGAAGCAAGAATTAGCTGCATAGAATTGTGATAGTCATAAAGAAAGAATATCATACTAACATTGTCCGCATCCCAAACCCTAACAGTTTTGTCAAATGATGATGTTGCAAGTCGTGACATGCTTGGGCTGAAACGGACATCAGTAATCAGAGATGTATGTTCTTCAAGGGTAGTTTTTGACTTTAAAGTATCCGTGAACCACAATACAGCCTGCATCATTAACCATCAAACAAAAAATTAACATTGTATTTTGGGTCAGTACAAAGCAGCCAAAAGAATACCTATCTTCCTTCTCCTTACTCGAATATACACATAAAGCATAGAATTTCACATTTTGGACAGGCAAAACAGAATTTCAAACAAGTATCCCAGAAGCTTGAAAATGAGAATGTGGCATCGAACTATCCTGTATATTTATAACTTTCTAAAAAGGTTTTGTTATAAGAAACCATCCAAGAGGTTAATTAACCTAGAATTAGGAATATAGCGACCTATCATTTTTTTATACTCACCTTTTTATCATGGCCACCACTAGCAAGCAATTTTCCATCTGATGAGAAGTGGCAACAGACTACTTTGCTTGCACTTGCTCTAACAGAATTTACTTCAGTAAATGAGAATCCTGAAGTCACATCAAAATTCTACACTCAGGGTAAATCACAGTGCATAAACAAGACAATTTTAAAATTAAGTCTGCCATGTCATTACATTTTACAGGTATTTATCAATTCAAGAAAAAACAAGGGAACATGAAGAGGCATATCATTATCAATAACCAGTGATAGATGAAATATCTGTGAATAATTTGTTACAGCATCATTGCATCATATTTAAGAAATGTATATACATGATCTTGATGAAAAAGCCAACAAGATTCAGGAACCAAAGTTCTGCGAAAATCTTATCAAAAGAAAAATCAGGCCTTCATCTGCACACCTTTGCTCAAATCCATACGAGGAACTGCATCTCTAGGGTCATTATCATCATGGGATAAAAAAGAGTCAACATTATCCTCAAGAGATCCATCCTCCACAAAACGATCCATATCAGCCTGCAATTCAAGATCTTTGTCATCCCACTGCCAAAATGGAATGCCAATGAGAATTCAAGCAAGGAATTTTCAATTCCTTCACCAATAAAAAGGATGAAAAATCTACTCACCAACTGATTTGATGGTGATGTAAGAGTGCCTGTACCATCCGCCCCAAATATAAAAGGCTTAGAAGAACCACCACTATGAGGCAGAGCAGGCATTGAGATCACATCTCCAGGTGTGTGGGTTGAAGGCGTTGAAGGAGCTGAACTTGGGGAGGGTCCTGCTGTATTTGCAGTTCCTGAGCTATTGGCAGGACCTGAAGAAGACACTGGCTGTTTTCTCTTTCTCCCAGTCTGGTTTTTTGAAACCTTGAGATGCAATAACGAAAACCATGTTAGGAACCTGTAAAGGTCAGTCATGTTGAGCATGCTGCTTTTAAAATGAACAAACTAGTGTGCAACATCTTGGAAAGGTAATAAAATCTCAATTTAAGACAAGGGGAGCAACAAAAATCCATGACATGAAAGTTAATCCAGATACAGGGAAAAGTCAAAAGGCATGTTTAATAACTACTGCCATAGAAAGGGTATATTTGGTTTCCAATAAATTAATGGAACTGCAAGTGCAGTGAACTTGGCACCCTATTAACCAAACTATATTTGCCATCTTCTGCAACTTTCATCAAAGGGGTGAGATATTAGAGAACAGAGAAGCAAATGTTTGCATGCTAAGGCATCCTACATGATTATTATTAAGTAAAAAGTTTGAAGTAATTGAGATCTAAAACAATGCCAAAATGGTTCCAACTAAAGGATGTCATGCGGAATGTTAATAGCTGGTTCAAAAAATTAAGGAAGATAATGACGCTGCACCACCAATCAAAAGAATGTCATGCGGCCAGAGCATCAGTTATAAAGCTGTATTAGAGGTAACCAAAAAAAAACAGACCTGATCATTTCCTCGAAAAGAGTTGGATATGCTACCATCGACATTGACACTGCCAGCATCCCCCATCTTTTCTTGCGGATGAAGATTGTGATTTGAACTCTGTGATTGCTGATTTGAAAGCACATGCTGCTGGAGAAGTTGCTGCTGTGGATTGCTGTTCGGTTGCTGCTGCTGCTGCTGCTGCTGCTGCTGCTGCTGCTGATGTAACTGGGCTATTTTTAACTACATGTGAAAGGAAGTTTTTTTCAGAACATTAAAATTTATGAGAATGAAGTAACAACTAGAGGAAGACATAAAAAATACATTTAATTACAGATGAAAAGGTAATTCAAAGAATCATTGAACCTTCATCAGCATATCTGGATCTCCACGAGACAAAAGTGGGCCACCTGTTTGCAAAGGGGATCCAACATTTGGAATAACATCACCAACAGAATTTGTAAGGCCATCCTTTCCAATACTCATATTCCGGTTATTTAAAAGCATTCTCAGCCTTCTACTGTCATCACTAGCAGCTGGTGATGTTAGATTTTGTTGTGCCAGCATAAGCTGCTGGTGCTGTGGTGTTAACATCTGAATTTGATGAAAGGGCTGAGGAGCCTGTATAAAAGGTTTTTGTGGCTGAAGAAGTCCTGATCGAAGTTGTTCCAATCCCTGACAAGGAAGCAATAGGGTTAAACAGCTGAAAGTCCAATACGCATGCACATTCACAGTAAGCATGTTATTTGCTATTGTGCATCCAAAATTAAACCATAATCGTGCATGTACAATGTAGAATTTTCAGGAACAATTGAACCAGGGAAAACTTACATGGAGTGGCCATCCTCTTAGAGTCAAATTGGTGCCACCTTGATTTGATCCTGAAAAGCAAGGACCTATATGTTTAGCCACGGGCATCTCTAAACCAAACAGATTATAATGAGCCACAGTTTACTGTTAAAATTGAAAGATAAAGACACTAGGTTAAAGATCAAATAGTTTCACAAGTGCATTAGAATGTAATTTATTCTCTCTGAAATCAGGATCAATCAATGATAACAGTGTAAAAAGGGAAATGCCATGAACAAAGCATACCAGGAATTCCTATCAGTGATCCTTCTGGACCAGCAGCTCTTGGATTCAGCACAGGATTTATCTCACTCTTTATGTCCTGATTCCATTCCGGACAAAATTTAGAACAGTTTAATGATTAAGAAAATCTAAAATGATTAAGAAAATCTAAAATGATGAGAAAACCCTCTGGAACCCATACCGGCGTGGACCCTGACAACTGCTGATTACGAGCCTGGACCTGTGGGGACATTCCACCAGAAGCACCATGCAACACTTGCCTGAAATTAGGTTATACAACATCAAAAAAAGTTTTGAATCAATTACAAGATTCAACAACTAAATCACAAAATCAATGAGTGTTTATTCAGACATGTATATAATAATCAAGCTTGTGTAACATTAGTTGCAAATTCACACCAACTAGTATTTATTTAAAAGAAACAGAATAATTAACAAGAACTTTGCAATTAATATGAAATACATAAAAATATCATTTCAAATGCTGCATAAAAACCATTTGTCATTCTAGTTTTTGTTCTAACCACAAGTTCAAGTATATGATTAAGCAGTAAAGGTGAATGGAACAGAAAAGCACCCTGAAGGCTGGCCAGTTGCTGCTGCAGCAGACTTCAAAATCGAGGCATTTGGATCCAAAAGATGCCCTACACTCTCACCAAATCTTTGCTGTAAAAAGTTTTAAAGATAATAGAATAAAGTAGTCATGCTTCGAAAAATCCAGTCAATCCACCACTCCTGAAATCAAACTTAAGAAAAAGTGAAATGAGGAAAAGACCAATCACCTACCTTCATTGCAGCATCTGTCAATGAATCCCTCTCCATTGGTAATTTTAATTTTTCCTCGTACATCTTTGTAGCCATTGCATTAGCAGTTGCAGTATTTTGGCGCATGAGAGGATCATTTCCCACAAGCCCATTTGCAGTACCATTAAGAAGGTGGGCACCATCCCTTCTCTGCTGCTGCTGCTGCTGCTGCTGCTGTGGAGGTTGCTGTTGCTGCTGCTGTTGCTGTTGCTGCTGCTGCTGCTGCTGCTGCTGCTGCTGCTGCTGATGCTGCTGCCTCTGCAATAGGAGCTGTTGCATTTGCATTTGCTGCTGCTGCTGCTGCTGCTGCTGCTGATGCTGCTGCTGCTGCTGCTGCTGCTGTGGTTGTTGACCTTGCTGCTGTTGTTCCCGTGCTTTAATCAACTGAGTCTGAAGTTTCAATATATCAAAACTTTCCGATGAGTACCAAAAGTTATTACTTCTATGAAATTTGCAAGAAATATTTTAAAGTCCAGCACCCATGTTACAAGAGCACCAAATGGCTGATTCAGTTGAGGATTTAAATGAGCATACATATCTAAAACTATTTTACAAAATCCCAAAGAGCCACCCCTGGACCGGCAGTTGGCTGAAGTTACACCACCATGCTTGCAATGAGTTGTTCATCCAACTACAGAATCAACAACTAGTTAAGATATTGTCGGGCTTTTTGGCATCACAGAAGATTTGGATGCCACCACAATTTATCATACCATCTAGGACAGGAGTCTAACATTGTTTTCAAGAACAAGGTTTCACTGCATGCAGAGGAGAAGCCTCACCCTTGACTCAGATACTCTGATAATAGTTTTGCAGGCGACAATAAGATATTCAAAAGAAGGAAGTCATTGATTTGCCACTTCAATGCCTCTTGGACAATCACAACTTTCCTTTTCTCTCTAGCACTCATTGACACAAATAAACCTTAATGAAAGAATGAGATACAGCAGAAAGTCCTGAAAACCAACCTCAATGTAAGACGCAGCAACCTCTGAGTGCTTCTCATTGGTCCTAGCAATGAATATATCCCAGAACACTGACCACCATTCAAAGAGAAAGCCTCCAGGTGCATCGATAGCTGGAAAACCACGGTAAAAAGTCAAAACCATGCAAGAAATTAAAAATAAATAAATAATAAACAACCGAAGCCAACATAAAGACTTTCTCTTGCCCTTAATCATAAATCCAAAAACACTTACCTACAGGGTCAGATGACACTTTTCCTTCAGCTTGAAAAGCCTGGGCAGAAGCCTTCAAGTCCCTTTTTACCAAATAATCATGGATATACACATCCAACCTGTTATTTATCCAAAAAATTACACGATTACATTTATATCGAGAGAATAAAAAAAGGCTTCACCAACCCTAACAGCTGCGAACGGAGTAATAAGTACAAACTATTCACCCAAAGCAGACATCATAGTGAATCGTGTGAAGAAAAGTATATAACAAGGACAGAATCCAGACCAGAGATACAAGATTCCCAAATGTTGTAACCAAAAAAGGAAATAAACCTGCAATCCCAGTGATTAAACCTCAAAACTATACAGAATCTTAGCTTATCCACACAAAAAGAAGAATATAGTTAAACGCAAAAGGTATTTACACCCTAAATATAGCAGAAATTCAAATTCTAAAATAAACAACATCAACAACCAACCAACAGTAAGGGAAACACAAACCCTAAAATTCTAGTTATGTACAAGTAACAACATAAAAGAGCTTCAAAGAACAAAACTTTAGTCCAAAAACAAACATAAGAAACAAAACCTAGAAGAACCCACATGCTAGAAACACCAATCAAGAACAGAAACATGAAAGAAAAGAGCATTAGAACAGAAAAATGTGAACTTTCAACAATAAATAGAGAAAATGAACTTACATTTTATCAGCTTCCCAGTTGGTTTGAGACATGTTTTTGAACCTTAAACGATTGTTTTACTTACACACTGCTTTAGCTCTCTTTGCCTCTAAAAATAGCAACCCAGAAAATAAAAACAATAAATTTATTAGTACAAAAACAACTTCGCCTTCAATATATAAAATCAAATCACTAATAGAACCCAAAAAAAAAACAGGAGTGATAAAGTTCCAAACTTCAATGAAGAATCTATCAGTGCAAGAGAAATAGAACCTCTAAATTTAGAAAGAAAATTCAAAAAAAAAGTTTTTTCTAAATTAATTGAATAAAACCAAACTCAAAAAAATTTAAAAAAATATTTATGGGAAATCATAGGAAAATTAAATATCGCGATACCTGAAAACCCAAAAAAGAAAATTACTATATTTTGTTGAGAATAAAAAAATTATCTCTGTAGCTTCTGGTGGATTGCGAGTTGCTGTTGCAGATACATAAGGGCTTTGGTTGGCTCAATTTACTAATAAACCCTTAGGACCTTGTCTAATTTTGTCTGAACCACAAGTCTCTGGACACCTTTAGGGTTGAATGGCTGAAATAACCTTGCACGTTAGTAAAGTTTCTGGTAATTTTGGAACATCATTGTGTGTGTTTGTCAAGGCAACGGAGGAGTTTTGTGTAAATTGACTGTTTTAGATAATTGTTACACTTTTCTATGTAGGCACTCAGGTTTTCTTCTTTTTATGAACTAGCCAGATAACTTGGTAATTTTCGTATGTTACCCTAAATTTCAGGCTGACTTCATGTATATTTAGCAACGTAGTTATTAAATCTAATCGAGAATAAGCTCAAGTTATAAATTAAAAGATTTAATTTATGTTAATCTAGATTGATTTTAGATTTATGATTAGAAACAATGTCTCGTGACAATAAAAAGAACATAAAAAAAAATATTGAATTATTTATTATTTTTTTATTGAATTAAACTTGATCAATCTAATTACTAATTGAACTTAAGTTTTTTACCGAGTCAGCTAGATTTTTTATTCATCAATTTAGATTGGTTCAAACTTTAAATTTTAGGTTCACTTGCTGAGTCGATCCAAGTTTTACAATAATATTGAGCAAAAAGCACTCATCTTCAATTAATAATCTTGTTTTTAATTGTGAAATTTTAAAGATTTTCTACTCATGTGATTTTTTTTCCATAATATTAGGATGAAATTATAATTTTTTATAAAAACATTTATGTAGAATTAAAATTTAAAAAACAAAACAAGCCTTAATGTTTTACTATAGCGTTTGAGTGAAAATATTATAGATTGTAGTGATGTTTTCTTATGTTTTTGTTCTTCAATTTTCTTTTTTTTTTTGCTTTGGTTACTGAATATTTTTACAATTTTATTTCTCCACATTGCTTTGATTTATGGTTGCGCTTGATAATTTGTACAATATTTCTTTGTTTTAGGTCCTTGTAGTCTTCAAAAAAGTTATTACATTAAGAGGTTCTTGATTAACAAAAGAAATTGATTTAATTGTTTGCATAAAATTTAAAATGAGAGAATTAGTATTGAAAGTAAGGTTAAATGGCAACCCTTTATTTAAAATCAAAAGTTTTTCTTTTTTGTTCCTTATTTTTTTACTCGGACTATCTATTTTTTTTAATTTTATCCTTTAATATTATATTGATTGGTAATTTGACTTGATAATATGTTTTGTATTGCTTTTTTCGGGTTATCGCAGTCTAAAAAATTCTCAATATTAAATTGTTTCTCGAATTCTGCATAAAATAATTGAGTTTTGATGTTTAAAATAAAGTTAAAATAGATATGACAATAATTAAAAGCTTGGTAAAATAGTACCCTTTTTTTAAAAAAATAGTGCCAGTACCTTTTAGCTTTAAGATTTTGTTTAATTTCTTCTTTTTTCTATGCTTTTAGTTTGAAAATTATATGATTTAGTATAAAACTTTATTTTATTTATATTTTAATCCTCGAGTCTAGGAAATGAGAGAGAGAGTTGCTAAAAATCAATGAATAAAAGAGAAAGAAGTTGATTGTTTGGATTTCATATAAAAAACCAATCAAATTTGATATCAAAGTATTACCACAACACGAAGATTGAGGTGTTTTGGACTTTCATATCGTTGGAAAAGGTAAATCATGGTTGAGAGATTTATTTTGTTTGATTTTATGTTTTTTAACCAAGTTTTAGGTCTTTTTAGCTAAAGAATTGGTTTTTGAGGTTATAAAGGAGTTTTTTAATGAGAAAATGTTAAAAACTGGGTTTTTGGATAAAAAATTCTATAACCCAATTGTTTGGCCACCTTTGTGGTGGTTGAAAGCTAAAGTTGTGCACTTTGCTAAGGAGAAAAACTAGGTTTTTCTCGACTCTTCTTTTTTTAAAAAAAAATATTTAGCTAATAAAATGTTTGGATTATTTTTAAAGGTCCAGACGCACTGGACCACTAGAGTTGTACGCTTCACTTGATTTTTTACTTCAATTTTTCAACAATTAATATTTACTTTCTTAAAAAAAAAATATATATATATATAATTTCTTTTAAATTTTAAGATTTTTTTAGATATTATTTTATTAAATTCCATTTAATTTTTAATTCATTCTCGAACAATCCTTTTTTTTATATAACCCATCATAATCAACCTTTTTTTTTATTTTATTCATTTGTTTTATAATGATAGATTCTTGTCTAAGAAACAAATATTTTGGTGAAATGTTTTTTTAAGAAAAAGAGAGCATGTTGAAATGACAAATGAGTTTTAGTTAAAGAGGTATTCTGTACACTTACACTTAAATCATCCTAGTTTTGTGTGTATTTCTTCTTAATGCCTTTAGTTTTTTTAAAATTAATGACATAAAAAAATATTTTTGTAATATTAAAGACAATAATAAGAAAAAATAATACTTTACTAGCAAATTATTTTGTTTCAATAAAATTTAAATTATTGCTCTTCTTATAAAAAATAGCAATTTCATATAATTAAGTTAAGAAATTTAAAGGGTTTTGCATAGCATATGATCAAATATTTTTATCTACATTATTTCTTAACTTCAAGATGTATTATTTAGTTACTACTATGATTATTTTTTTAGTATTTATAGATGCATACAATCCTTAATCTATTTTATTAAAGATGCACATTAGATTTTGCATTAATGGTTAAGAATTGTTTTTGCTACTGGAAAACACATTGCAACATTTGAACATTAAAATTTTTGCCTAAGCAGCGGTATAGCGTGGGCCTAGAAAAATTATTAGATTAATCTATTTTTTTATTTTAAAATTATTGTGTAAGTAAATAATGTTTTTGTTAATGAACTTAACTACTTTGTTATGATTATAATGTTTTATGAAATTGGAATCTGGATTTTCTTAAACATTTTGTTGGTAAATGTGGTCATGATTGTGCATGTTTTTTTGTCTTAATATATGAAATTGATGGATCAATGTTTTTTATACATGTTATTTTTGTTTAAAGTCCATTTTTAAAAATAGCTTAAAGACAGGGTAATTACCTAATATACCTTGGCTTGGAAAAATATCAAGCTCATATAACATTGGTCTCACTTGATTTCAGATTCAATATCTTTAAGTTCAGTTATATACTGAGTTTAAATATATGTGGATCTGATTAGCTAACAAACTCAATATTTTTAGGACTAGTACATCCATGAGGTCAATAAGATCCATCATCCTTGAGGTTAGCTACACCTTAAGCCTGTATATATATATATATAAGGCCTGAGAAGCTGTCAGACCCATCATTACTAGGCTTAAGATAATTCCAGGTCTAAATCTAAATGGAACCGACAATCATTATAGGCTTTGTATTGAGTTACACTACTTTGTTTATTTATTCTTATTGATCTTAACATAAAATGCTAAAAATCAAGAATAATCATCTCTCTACATCCATAAATGTATAAAAATCTTTGAAGAGTATATCATATTTTCATCAATATTAATATTATAAAAAAGATATTTATTTATCACTAATGCTATTAGGAGAAAATGACACTTCAATCCCTCAATTCAAGCAACACGACAAGATTCAGATACTATTTATATCCCTTAAACCACCCATGTAAAGGGTTTATATTTTTTTATTTTATAAGTGTTTATACTTTTATTCCCAGAGAATTTATCATACATTAACATGAACAAACACTCCTATTTTTTAATTCTCTTATTTATTATTTTTTTTTATTAAAAGTCACTAGCTTTATCATCAAAGGGTTCCTAAATTCCACCACAAAAAAATATTTTGCAAGGGTTAATTTTTCTATCACCAACCATCAACTTCATGAACCCATCAAAAAGGAATATTAACATGAACTTGTGATTACCCACTATCTAAACACTCAAAAAACCTCATTTCTATGCATATTGAATTTTAGAATATCATCAGAAATAATAGGGGGCAACGCTTAAAGTCTAGTTTTATCATCTCTTTTTGAAGTATCCATATTATATGTATGTTTATAACGTGTCATGTGTATGATGTAGAAGCATGCGAGTTTAAAGAATAATAGGTAATAGTTGATTTCATTGCACATCCAATCATGTTTTTAATTAAATCTTACTTTACAAATAAATTCATTTGGTTAGAATACAAAGTACATGGCTTGTACACCCAATAAGCATATCTTGAACTCTAAATTATACACGACTCCCTATATTGAACATACTAGAAAAGTATATTTTTGAACTTATAGAAGCCAAAGATCTCTCATTTTATTTTTTGTCTATATGTTGAAGTCGAACTCTAAAATGGCCATATGTTGAGCAAGACAGTAGAGATCCTCTTATGTTCAATTCTTAAATCGAGGAGTTTCTTTATTATAGCTTATTACAAATAGTGCGTATGAAGTTGTTGTTTAAGTATAGACACAAACTTGTTTTGGAATACCTTTTCCTAAAGTAGGGCATGATGAAAGGGCAAGATGAAAGGATCCTAGATAGCTTTCATCACGTGCTTATTGTGTGGTCCCAGTTATACCATTAATGAGCTTTATACTGTAATTATATGTAAGGGAGAAACTGGTTGTGGATGCCCTCAACTCGAAAAGAAATGGAGTCACAGCTTAGCGTGGATCATTTATCCATAATAAAAAAGGTAGGATGAAAAATAAAATGAAACAAGCATGATATTAGTAGGATTACAACCACTTTTTAATTTTTTAACAAAAATTAGGGAGTCTTCATGGAAATCTAAAAAAGCAGAAACCATTGATGCCTGAATAACAAAAGTAAATATTTAACCAAGATCAATCATCAAAAGATGTCTTTCATTCTCTTTTTGTTAACTAAAACAAATTCAATCCATACTTTCACACTAAAGATTTTGTAACAAGTTGATATTTTAGTTAGATCATAATATATTTTCCAGTTAAATAAATTGAAAGATGTTTTTTCCATACTTTTTTATGCCATATACGTTTTTTCTCTACCTTTCCCTCCTTTTCTTTTTGTTATGATATTTGTTCATGAAAGTATTTGTTTTCTTGTAAAAGCAAACTCTCCAGATCATTGACCAAGCAAGGTCAATAAGAACACTAATGAAAAACTTTCTTATTAATTAAGTAAAAAATTAAAAGGCATTCAAGTTTTGCAGGTGCACTTTACAAATACCTTGATTCACTATGGACTTTAATAGTACATTTGTTTGTTTTAGTTATTGATCTTTTTTTCTCCTTTCTTTTATGGTCAATTGATGACCAACTACTTATAATTTGTTAATAAATGGCAAGATCAAAGAAAAGAAAAGTTAGGGAACATAGTTGGAAATTTCTTAATTAGTGCTCAAAATTTTCTTTAGTCCTCGTATTTTTTATATTAATGATTTTTGGTCGTTTTTCTTTTAAAAAGTTTGATTTTGGTCTAACACTTTAATTTTCTTATTTTTTAGCTCTTAGTATAAGAGAGGAAAAGAAGTCATTTGGATTTTGATGGTAGATAAAAACAATCATCGATGACACCAATGTCAGCCAGGAGAAAGGTCTTTCTTGGTGTTAATGAGTTTTATTCGACAGGGAGAGTTCCACGAAGGTATTCCCCGGCATTCCCCGACATTCCCATCACTTGATATGACATATCTAGGCTTGAGAAAGTTTTTGAATTTGAGTTATTTTGGGTTTTTGGACTGATTTTAAGGTTATTTAAGGTCATAAATGGGTTTTTCAAGGTCTATAGGGTGTTTTTCTAGGTGTTTTGGGTCAAATTTTTGTTAAAATTGACTTTTAAAGCACTAAATAACCATGACCTGAATCTTTGACAACCATCTGGTCGCTGAAAACTGGACTAGCTAACAACACGTTGCCCACCTTTTATTGTTAAAAAAAATATCTATAGGCCTGTGCTTAGACCTATACGTGTTTGACCTGTATTTTTTTCTCTTTTTTTTCTTAGTTCCTTTTTTTCATACATTTTACACTTTGATCGGTTCAAATAGACTACCTAAAAAAGAATTTAATTTTCTTTTATTGAATACCATCAAAATTCCTTTTTTTAATGAAATAACAGCCCTTGCAGAAAAGATAAAGAGTTGATTAAATTTTTCTTCCTTCTTCTTCTTTTTATTTTTTCTGCACTTTAATTTTGTTAGGTTTTTAGTTGGTTAGGGTTATTGCATGAGTATCTCTTAATCTTTTTGTGTGTAGGCCTTTTTGTGTCTCTTTGTTTATGTATTTATATTGTATGGGATCCTGTGCAAAATAAAATAAAAAACAAACAGTGTCACTAAATTTTATATTAATTTCCTTCTTGATTATGAATTTCTAATGAAACAAATTTCATCTTATATAGAATGAGGGAAAGCCTGAAATTTATGGTTACATGGATTTCACCTATTTTATACATCTATGTAAGCAGCATTTATAGGATTAACCACATTTATGATTGATCACCTTCTTAACCAAAACTTATGCTTTGAAATAGACCTTTTGATGAGCTAGAGTTTGAGTTCATAAAGTGGGGATAGAGAAAAAAATGTGAAATTATTCACCATTCTTCAATCAATTTACTAATATACCATCACCTAATCATTCACTATTCTTCAATTAATTTATTCAATCTCAAACATAGAAGTCCATTTTAAAAGACAAATGATCTTTTCTCTTTCATGTATTAAGAATAAATGGAGGAGTTAGACAAAACATATAAAAGGAATGCTTTAAGCATGTCTTTTTTAATCCAATCCTAAACAATTTCTTTTAACCTTAAGATGAAGGAGAGAAGTAAAGGTTGTTATCCAAAGAAGTGATGGAGGTGGGGGTATATCAGCCTTTTCTTTTGCCATATGGAGTATGTATTAAGGATCAACTTCTATTCTTCTAATCAAAATTCTTCTAAGAAAAATTAATTTTTGTTATAACCCAATTTTAAACCATTTGCTTTATAATCTAAATTTAAAGGGGGTAAGATTTGAAATTAAAAGATTAAGGGCTTGAATGCAAATTTTGAAAACTTCAAAGACCACATTGAGAAAAGGCCATCCTAGGCTAGAACAACGTCGTTTCAAACAGGCACTATTCTTCGTCTTTTTCTTTCGGCGCTGCAAATCTAATTAAAAAGAAGGGAAAGAAATTATGGAATGTCGGCATCCCAGTACAACCAAAACACAAATTGCAAATCTTATCTTCATAAAGATTACTACCCCGTAGAGATAAGGATCGAACCTTAGGTATCCAAGTCCCAGCAAAAAACCAATACCTCCTTCCCAGCCATGTTTATCAAGAAAAGAGCCGCGCGCGGAGGGAGAACCAGGGACATTCCCTATAAATACAAAGCTCTCTAAAGGAATTGAGGGAGGGGAAAAGCCAAAAAACCCAAAAACAGAGAGGATCTAGAATACAAAAAAAAAAAAAACAGAGAAGACAGAATAAAGAAAAGAAAAAAAGAAAGTATACAGAGGAAAGAAAAAAAACAAGAGACAGGGAGAATAGACTGAAAGGAGGGGGGAAAAGATATTCTCCGGTTGGTGCTAAGACCATTACCCTCATTTTGGTTTTTGTCTTCTTCCAAGTAAGCTTTCTTCCTCTTGCCCACTTAATCCATTTCTAAAGTTTGCAAAATAATATGAAGGTAATTATAATTACTTCGCCCTATGCAGAACATGCATGACTTTGTTCACATAATATACATTCGAGTGATGTAAGTGCACATTTTATTATTTTACTCTAATGTTTCTTTGATGGAAAGATTATCTTCAGCATCTTTAGCTGCCATGAGAGTTGAAAATAGACTATCAACAAAATAAACACCTGTACATGTATTATATATATAAAAAATTAATATGTGAAAATTTTAGTTTATTGCTTCAGGTTCGTGCATCACAATATCAAAATCATAACGAAATATTTAATCACCAATAAAAAATAAATAACAAAACAACAATCGTTGGTGGAATTTTTTCAATGTGGCATCTTATAAGAAAATGTTGGGGAACACATCTGGCCGTGCGTTCCTAAAATATTTGAATTTTTTTATTTAAAATTAATTTTTTTATGCTCTTGTATAGTTTTGATGAACTGATGTCAAAAATAAATTTTTTTATAAAAAAATTATTTAGATATATTTTAAAGCAAAAAACACTCTAAAAATAAATTGTTATCACAATATCAAGCATGCTCTAAGATGGGTGTTTGATATCATGGTGTAAGATTATTTTTAAAAATAGTTTTCAATTAAAAATACATCAAAATTATGTGTTTTTAGATTTTATTTTTATTTTTATTTTTTACACCAATACATCAAAATCATAAAAAAAGCATCTAAAAAACATTAATGGATGCTTTTTTATATATAAAAAACGACTTGAAAATTAAGTTGTCACGCAAAAACAAACACTCACTAAATTGAAGAAATTTCATGTTTAGCAAAATCAAGATGCTTGATTAAGATATAACTAGTTATTTGACATACGCTTCATTGCGAGTTAGATAATTATTTTGGCACAAAAATATGCTAGCTTTGTAAATGTATTTTTTAAATTTCTAATTATAAATCAAAAGGCCTATAGATGCATTTAGGTAAATACATTGAGAATCATTTGTACCAATAAATACAAAAAACAAAATGTTAACGTTTCTATTCAACTATCCTCGCTGTAAAAGAATTAATGTGTATATGTTATTATCGTATTTTTTGCCATCGAGTAAAAAATATATTCGTGAATCAAAAGGTTAATGCTTACATATAATAAAAATATGTAAAATCTCAAGCTAATTTTTAATGTAGCTGGAAAATGGAACAATGTTAGAATTGCTACAATTAAACACCTTTTATTAGTCCTTGTGTAATGATTTTTTAAAAAAAATGTAAAGAAAAAAAATTAGAGAAACAAATTATAAATATATGAATAAAAAGAATAATAGAAATAGGGTAACTGCAGAGTGATAAATATTTAAAATGTAAAAAACAAAAAAATAACATTTATTTTCTAAAACGCATGTAAAGGAAAAAAGAAAAAACTAAAAACAAATTACAAAAATTAAAAATTAGAAGAAAAATGGTGATAAATAGATTAAGTGTAAAATAATAAAAATATCAAGTATAAAAAGAAAGAAAATATAGGAAAAATATGTATTCAAAAATTAAAAATTATAATTTTTTCACCGCTGCAGTAAAAACAATAGAAAATAGAAAAGATGTATGATTATACTATCTCTACATGAAAACACTTTTATATATAATAATGATTGAATAACTTGATAAGACCAAGTATATGATGAAATTGCAAAGAAATGAAAAGGAACGAAGGAAATGGCCAGACAAGTCAGCTCAGCTCATCAATTTTTTATCCCACTCATTGTTTGCTTTTATTGCTAGATGTGGTTTTTGTTCTCTGAGTTTTGACCGAGCCCACTCAAGCTGGCCCTTCAGTCAATTCTTTAAGCTGTTCCATTCCTTTCACTGCAGACAAAAAGTAAACAATATATAATACTAAAATCTTGGAATTGGTTGATTTTAGCAGCTTTACAGAGAAAAATAAAAAAATAAAAACACTTTTTGCACAGGAACGGAGTTTGCCTATGTCTTATAGGGGCTTCGGCCCATCAACCAGGTCTAATCTTGCTTCAGTTGGGCCTTCAAGTGCTTTTGGATTGGGAAGTAGTAAAAACCAACTGCAGACTTCGAGCCCATATGATTTGAAATAGAGCTCTAAGTAGCTTCCTCATTCCAGTGTCATTAAGTCCGCCGGGCGGCCCATCAAATCGAACCAATCAAACCGGAACTCAGTCTACTCAAGTCCTACCCCAAGTTAAGTTAAAAAAACAAAGTGTGGGTTAATCTAATAAAACCCAAGTGATCTGTTAAATCAACTCATGACTTGATCAAAATTCAAATTAAATTTTATTTTTTAAAAATAGATATTGATAAACTTGAGTTAATTTTATTAACTTTGCTATGTTCAATTAATATTAGCGGTTCCCGTTATTAATTAGAGATTTGAAGTCTTAACCTTTTCTTTGGAATTAAAAAAACACATCCCACCACCATTAATACACTACACAAATGAAAATCACATCAACTTCAAGTCATTGGGTCATCAGATAGGCCTGATTCTCCACCGATGATTTCAAGCCTATAGGCATGCATCTGGTTAAATGGAATTGGGCTCAATGGGCCTATCTCTTCATGCTCACAAGCTATGAACAGTGTTTACCGTCTAGAAAAGACAGCGATCAAAAGCAATTTTTGGTGGCTAACCATGATTTGATTCGAGGGAAAATTCTCTATCACAATTACCAAGAAAAGCCAGCGAATAAATTTATTCAATTCTCTGGTCAATAATTAAAGATGGTCCATCCTCTATCGCTCATTAATAAATTCCGATGCTCCAGGAATTTAGGGCTGTTTTAGCCTTTTAGGATATTAGCACAAAAAAAATTAAAATACTGGTGAAATAACATAATACAAAAAGTTTTAATGAATAATACGGTTTATACCTTACGTGGTTTCAAAATCTACTATATAAAAAAGTTTTGATTGAAAAATGTCATATTAAATAAATATTATATTTTAAAACTGTGACAACCACTAAACACTCATAATTTTTTTTAATTTATGATATATCATGGTTCAATCCGTGACATTGACATTTATAAATATTGTAATTTGGAAATGTAACATATTGAAACTATACTATTTCACAACAATTGTGAATTCTACTATTTCACCGATTACTTTTGAATTGTACTATTTTACTAGTATTTTTATTTTACTATGCTAATTTAATTTAAAAGAAATCGAGTATTATGCTCGTTCAACAACATTATCGTGAAGAAATCCAGTACTCGTCTGAAGTCTCATCTCACAACAATTGATCGTTATCAGAACTCAGAAGGTGACAACTTGCATTGGAAGAAGGTTATCCTATATGCTGTTGTTTCATGGAT
Source organism: Populus tomentosa (assembly GCA_018804465.1). NCBI lineage: Eukaryota > Viridiplantae > Streptophyta > Magnoliopsida > Malpighiales > Salicaceae > Populus > Populus tomentosa. The sequence continues at coordinate 21,365,567 of CM031979.1, forward strand.
TAGGCTAGCTGTGGCCTATACCACACCCCATACAATACACGACCAGCCTAGATCCCTGAATATTCCAGGTTGAAGACAGAGAATAAGACGGCCACTGTGAGGTCTTCGTCCTTCTCGTTACACCCACATGAGTTTTGGCAAGAACATAATGCAAGAATGTTAGACAGAGAAAGCCATTTTTCTCCGTTACATCGGAGTGTACGTCATGGACCAGCAGGGAGCGGTGTTGAAGCAAACATGCATGGCTAGTCGAGGAAGACGGGCATCGAGAGGTCTCTCTCTTCTTTATTTACATTTCTACACTCTTAGCTAGCTAGCTAGCTAGCTTGTCAGCTTGAGAAGGGCTGCCATTAAAGCAACATGCCACTGAGATCAAGTGGACCCAATTGAGTGAGGAAACTAGAAGGAATTCTTTCTCTGTGGACCTTTCTCTCATATCATCATCACCATCATCTCATCACTACCGAAGATTTGAAAATTAAAAACAAAATCAGCAGTAGATGACAGAAAATAAGGGTTTTGTTCTGTTTTGTACTCTGCCAAATGCAGTGTTAATCAATTTCTCACGAGTAATATTGCATGAAGCAATATGGCATGCATGCACATCAATCAGTTCTTTGATTAGTACAAGTGCATGCCATGCCTATACTTGCATAGATACGCCCCCCTGCCTGCATCCACCCCTAGGTTAAATCCCATCTCCCCATGCACGCACCTCTCATCCATGCCACTAACTTCCTCCCTTCATGGATTAACCATATTCTGTAGGGGAAAAAAAAATCTAATTTTTCAAGAACAAGATGCATGGTATTACTCCTGCTTTGGAAGGAGACAAATCTATTCTGTAGAACATCTCTGGAGTGAATCGAGTCGCATATAAACCAAACTCGTGTATTTTTGTTTTATATATAAAATAAGAAGGAAAAAAACACACTATAGAAGTCCACTTATACTGTTACGATTTGACATTCCATTAATTAAATTTTGAATTTTTTTACTAGAATCAAGCTAGCGAGGATGTGACGGAGTGTGGAGATTAGTTTGAAATTAAGAAAATTAAACCACTCGTCATACTTGTTAAACTTGATTAGGAACTTGTTGAATGGGTTGATTTAATGACTCATAAATTAGACTTGTCAATATAAAACCTGATATAAATTGAGATAATTTCAAATCATTTTAAATATTTATTTAGCTAGTTATTCTACCACTCTACTAATTTAAAGACACTCAAATGAGATTCAACCAGGTTAATTATATGAAAGTGTTTTCTTTACATATATTTATGTTTAAAATGAGATTTGTTTTAATTTTTTAAAATGAAAGAATATGTTTTAAAATTAGTTTTAGGTTCACTTAGTGACTTATAAGTTAGATTTTTTGACTTGAAATCTTCAATAAAATGAGGGTTTTTTTGAGTTATTTTAAATATTTATTCATTAAGTTAATTCACCATATTATTGATTTAGTTACACTCAAGTGAGGGTAATTCATGTCGATTCTAAAAATGTGTTTTTTTATATATTTTTGTTTAAAAATAAAATATTTTTAATTTTTTAAAATGAAATAATATTGTTAAGGTTGACTCAATTACTCATAATTAAATTGACTCTAGGATTCTATGACCCATGCCCTAACCTTAAACCGTTTCAAACTCAAAGTGGGGCCCGACAACTATCCTACTTGTAATTGAAGGAAAAAAAACAGGTCCATATCCACGTCGGAAAATAAATGTTTGCCATGGACAATCCTGTTCATATTTACGTCGGAATTTGAAAATAAACAGTATATGTGTATATCTATTTTGTGTATTCCGATTTGACGTCTAATTTCAGAAACTCGGGAAAGGCATATGGAACGGAAGAGTGAAGGGGGAAGTATGGGACTGTGACATCAGGTGCATGCAGAAAGGGTATGAAATGAATACAAGAGGAGAAGAGATGAGGGAAGGTGATCATAAAACCATGCAATCTGCCCGTCTCTCTCCGGCAGTCCTTTCCTCTCTGCCACGATTTTGGATGGATGATCAGAACTGGTCAGTAGGAAGCAAAAGAAGTGACGCAAGATGCTCATCACTCGTGAGAAGGCGTGCATGGAAGCGTGTGATGCGGATTTCGAATTCAATGCAGAAACCCTAACTTGGACTGTTCCTTTCTCCATTGTCTTATGGCGGCAGATAGAGAAAGAGACATGTAGAGGCCAAGCCAAGGCTTGCATCATCACCGTCATCAGCAGTTCAGAGAGAAAGAGAGAGAGAGAGAGAGAGGGGAAGGGAATAGGGTTTTCTTTTCTTTGGTTCTGATAGAGAGTAACAGAGGAGATCTGTCAATCCGTTTCTGCAAGCTTCGTACAAATAGTCTATGAAAAAGGATCAGAGCCCCATCATTGTCTCAATTATCAGCCCCCCGAGAGAGAGCGACAGAGAGAGTACCAGCTAGCCAGTATTGTATATATACTAACTACTGATCAGTATATAATAGCGACCCTTTTACGCACCTTGTATCATAATACACACACACATATATCACTGTGTGCTGTTATAATTTATAAAAAAACAATGGGTAATCTAAGCAGTATAATTTAATTGATTAGATTTTAATTTTATTTTTTAAAAATTATTAATTTAAGTTTTATAAATTTTAAAATTATTAAAAAATTATATGATTATTAATTTTAAAACTCGTAAAATTAGTTAAGATAAATGTAAACTAGCCAAATATCTATATTAATAATAATAATAAAATGAAAAAAAAAAAAAAGTAAACAATGGGTGGTTGTGATCAAACTACTTGCTTGAGTGGGGTTAGAGCCAGCAGGGGTAAGGTTGTCCGGTGTGCAGGACACAAGTCCATTTCTATATACCACGTGCATGTACCACGTCTGCACACAATGGAAAGAAGCTCTACCATGCTTTAGAACTGGTTTTTCACCAAGAAGATGAAGTCCATTAAGCTAGCCGATGGGACTCGTTTTTTATCAAGAAGATGAATTGCATCAAGCTTGCCTGTTTGGTGATCAATTCATAGAAAATGATTCAGCAATGTATATTTTTGTATTTGAAATTAAATTTAGTGTATTTTAAAAAATATATTTGGTTTGAAAATAAATATTAAATTAATATTTTTTAGTTTTTTTTAATGATTTTAATTTAATGATATTAAAATAATAAAAACTCAGAAAAAAATAAAATTTTAAGTAAAAGATATTTTTAAAATAAAAAAATTTGAAACCATATTTAGTCTATGAATCAAGTTGAAATTGTTCTTGGTTTTGGAATTATACACGAGAAATTAAATTTTGTAATATAAGAAACATGATATTAAATTAGATATTTGAGATCAGATTCCATTCAAAAGATTTTCCTTCTTTCTTGTTATAAAGAGATAAGCATATTATTAATGAGAAATTAAAGGATAAGGATTAGAAAATCAAATTGGAAATGGTTGATATGAGACAAAACTAAAAACAGACACAGTCATCAAGACATATCAATTCAATTCTTCATTTTGTCACAATTAAAATTAAACATTTTATCAACTCGGTTCCTAATATTTCCATTATTTCTCAATTGAATCCTTCTATCCACATGTATATTTACTATCATTTTTTTTTAAAAAAATAAAACGATGCCATTTTGTTTCATAAAATTTACACGTTGTACGAAATTATTAATGTATATGGAAAGAACGACCTAGATAAGGGCTTTTTTTAAAAGAAAGAATTTACGTAAATAAATAATTGATAAGAGGTTTTGTTGTGGGGTGAAGTTTAGAAAATAAAAGAAAATTACTTTTTATGGAAACAAAACTAATTGTTTTTTAAATGAAAAATATTTTTCATAACTTTTTTAATAAAAAAATAAACATGAAAAAGTTTTAAAAATAATCTCTAGAAAAACCCTTTTCACAAACCAAATTTTCTAGAAAACAAAATGGGGGCATTAACAGAAATAAAAAGAAAACAACTAAATTATTAACAAGGGTAGCAAACAAGTTCCCAGAGGGGGTGAATAGTCAACCATCTTATTCGATTCAGCCAATCATATGATGACAGGTGTCCTGTAGTAAAGATGCAACTAGCTTCCCATTTGCACAGTGAGGAAGACAAACAACATTCGGATGGGTAAAACAACAAGGAAAGGTTCGTAGATCTGTTACTGAAACTAACCTAGTTTTTAGGCAGAAGACAAAAAGATGGGGTTATGTAAAGTTTAATTCTTACACTTAGCGTCCAAAGTACACTACGGTTAGAACTTGCCATAAGTCAAAAAAAGCCTCTAACTTACAGTAACGCTTTTCAAGAATTGTTCTTAATATAGAAACTCATGATTAAAGTGGACATAAATGTTCAATTTCCCTCCCATTTTGAGTACCTTTCTTCATCATTTGATCTTTCTCACATGGGTTTGGTGGAATTACAAAGGAATTAGGTCTTTTGCCTTTTGAAGTTGGGTCTAAAACACTCTCTTATCAACAAAGTTACAGTATTAAATTTTAGTACGATAAATTTTTTTTATAAAAATAAGTTCTTTCAAGATTTAATTTAAATTAAATATTAAAAATATTAGATAAAATTAATCTGGTCAAAACTAAATAATTTAACAAGTTAACTCACGATTTGATTTAACTTAAAAAAATTTAAAACAAAATCATGAGTTAATCCATGCAACTTGCAACTCAGACAGGTTTAATAACTTATTTGATAACTTAGATGAACATCACACCGCTAAGCTCAGACGTCAGTTTAACCAGCATGTTTTTTGGACAGGAAAGCATTCAACACATTAATGGATAACGGGTGAAAACACTAGATTTTAGAATTAGATTATTCCATTCTACTAATTTTTTCTTACTTCTGCAGATGGAAAATATCTTTTGGAGGGCCTCAATTGATTCTGCTTTTATGAAAGGCTGCTGGCACTGTGAGCAAGAAGGTGTTGCTGCAGACCTTAGTTTTCTTAAAAACATAGCTACCTGTAAATGACTAAATGCACGTGCAACTATTCTTTTTTATTTTCAAAAAAATTTAACCAAAGAAAGAAGGATCCATGTCACAATATTTTTGAAATTCAAGATACACTCTACTTAGAAATTACTTTGTACAGAGTTTAGAAAGATACAAGAGAAGTGGAGATGAAACTCCCATACAAAATTGGCTGAATGTACAAGAAAGAAAAGGGAAAATTTGAAAACTAGTCCTCATCAAGTGAACAATTAATCAATCTCCCATCTAAAAACTTAACCTAAGAAAATCTACCCCAAATTTTCTCCCCTTTCTCGTCTTTATCTGCCTCACCATGGTTTTCCAAGTATGATAACATGGGAATTGCAAGATTTATCGTTGCCCTTGATTGTCTTCCATTGATCACCAATGTCTTGTGCAATTTTCACAGCATCAGAGGCTGTTCCTAAGAGACCTCTTCTTGTGAAACCAACTGTGTACAGTCCATTTTCGCCTTTCCAGCCGTTAGGAAAGGGTGTTTTGGGCATGCCATCTTTTGTGAAAAAATCACATCCCTGCATTAACCATGGCAGAGATTAATCAGTAAAAGGTTATTCCCATTAATCAATTAGATATAAACTGGAAGGACAAATTTCCAGGTTCATTTAGCAAACCGAATGATATATGATGTCATGAAAGCAACATCACATAAAACCCCACAAAGAAAATATAATAAAATCAAGCAGACTTCTACTGATTTTATTCTGTTTTGCATGGAGAAAAGAAGAGATTTGTAGGTGTCTGCCCTCTGTGCATGTGTCCAAGGCAGAAAGGGATAGATGATTCATAAGAAGATGGAGCTAAAACTAAAACAAGAGCAATGCAAAACAGGTCATCTATACGAGTATGATGCCTACCTTGAGCCAAGTAGGCACATTGCTTTTGTAACCAGTTGCTAAGATTATAGACTCGAACTTCTTTTCTTGTCCATTCATGAATTTGACTCCGTTTTTTGTTACCTCCTTCACACCTTCCATCACCTGAAACCCTAACAAACGTTAGCCAAAAGCCTAAAGGTATTGCAAAAAGCAGCTACACACAGGCACAAAATTTTGAATGAAAAGAATAAGGGTTAATTTGTTTGGATGCGCTTAATTTACCTTAATTTTGCCAGACTTGATTTGTGATAATGCACCAACATCTAACACTGGTGTCTTTCCAGTGACATTCTTGAGCTCAATGGGGCCTGTTTTTGGTCGTTTGAGGCCTAATTGGTCTGTGTTGCCCAAGATGAGATTGGCTGCTAGAAGTAGACATTTGTCCACCAATCTTAAAGGTAACCACTTTAGAAGTGCCATGGCTATCCCAAATGTTGACATGCCAAACATCTCTCTGGGTAGAACATGCACCTGTATTTACAAAATAAGACACAGATAATCAGAAGCCAAGCATATCAAATCTAAAAACAATCTCAAAACCGAGCAATTTAATGTACAAGAACATCAATTTCTTTGGAAACTGAAAGGGAACATGGAATTGGATCACTTACTGTGTTTCTAACAACCATGTGAGGGATTGCATTGTGCCTACAAAGGTCTAAGCTTACTTCCATCCCTGAGTTGCCACACCCAACAACCAAGACCCTTTGGTTCTTGAACTTAGAACCAGACTTGTACTCACTTGTATGTAGAATATTACCTTTAAACTTGTCATAACCAACTATATCAGGTATAACAGGCTCGGCGTTCTCGCCAGTAGCAACAATAAGCCACCTAGAATGGTACTCAAGGTCTTCAGTTTGCACCCTCCAGACCCCCTTAATGTGGTCAAATTCTGTCGTTTTTACGGCTTGGTTGAATTTAGGCTGGATTCTGAAATGCGAAGCATAAGACTCCATGTAAGAAATGAATTGGCCTTTTGTAGGGTACTTGGGGAAATCATCAGGGAAACCACGAAGTGGGAGCTCACAAAACTGTTTAGGAAGGTGAAGTTTTAAGCGATCGTAGGTTTTTTGTTGCCAGAGAGAAGCTATGCAGTCATTTTTTTCAAGAATTAGAGAAGGGACTCCTTGTTGGTAAAGGCAAGCTGCAACTGCTAAACCAGATGGTCCTGCACCTACAATGATAGGTCCAAGAACCTTAACGAACTTTGCTTGGTTAAACCCTCGTTGTTCTTGCTCTTTACAAGAATCCATGTTGGAAATCCCAAGAAAAACAAGAAAGAAAGTGAAAGAAACTAAAAAAGATTAGTTCTTCTGTTTCCTGCACCTACAATGACTCTGTTTTTGCTCTGTTTTTACCCTCTCAGAGAATGGGAATTTAAAGAGAAACAAAGGGTTCTTCTGGTGAAGTTTGATGAGCGAAGAGTGACAGAGAAGAGAATCAGAGGTCGAGCGTGTGTGAGACTGAGGGTTTTAAATGCATAGAAAACAGAGGTTTTTATGAGAAGTGAGAGGTGGAGAGAGAAAAAATATGGGGAAGAGAGGGGGAGTTAATATTAGCAGAGAGAGAGAGAGAGAGAGAGAGGAACGGTGTGATGAAGGCGTAAGGGTTAAGGAAAGGATTCAGTTCTCTTTCTCAAGGCTTTCTTCTCAGCCTTCTGCAGAGTTTTTTCTTCTTTCTGGGAGAGTGTAATCTAGTCGTAGAAGGCAATGTCCCGGACATGAGATATAAATAGCTTTTTGATATGCTTGGAAGCTAGTTTTAACCCTTTTTTTAAAAAAAAAGTAATTTGTTTAGTATTTTTGCGTGGTTTTGATATACTAATATAAAAAAAAAAATTAATATTTTTTAAAATAAAAAATATTATAAAAAATAATTACTGCCACAATTCCTTAAAAAAACCAAATGATTAATTATTATTAATAAAAATAAATATGGTTAATTTGCTCAATTTAAACTAAAACATCCAATTAAATTGAATATTAAAAAAATAGTATCAAACAAAATTAAAAAATTAGTTCAAACCAAATAGTTTGGTTTGGGTTTTTATTTTAAAAACCAGTTAGCTCATGTATCTTATAATTAGGCTTTATTAAGTATCTTTCATGTCATGTATTTAAGCTTTTTTAATAAATTGTCTTTAGAAAAACTCAGTTTAGTCAATTTATTCTGGTTTAGTTTTTTTTATTTTCTAATTCCATAATCAAAACCCAACCAGGCTGGAAAAATTTAAAAATTTTCTAATTGGTTTTTTCATTTGATATATTAATTCGGTTTTTTAGATTAATACGATTAATCCATTATTTTGCTCATTCCTTTCGAATGTCCTTTTCTTCCTTCTCTCTTTTGTACATATACTGCTTCTTCACCTCTTCATTCTTTGAATGTTTTTTTACCAAATCTCCACTCTCATTATTCAATGGTGGAGAATACTCTCCAAGCCATTTGAATTTGTACACGATCCTTGGCAAGACAGAAGATCAAAACACATTTGGAGCACTACAGCATGCAAACCCCAAAAAAACCTTTGTGTTTGAATTTTTTTTTATTATTATTATAGTAAATCAATTTACATGTATTTTAACTAATTTCATGATTTTTAAAATTAACAACTATATAAATTTTTAATAATCATCATATTAGTAATTACGGACTCGAACATAAAATTATAAGTAAAGTAAATATTTTAATAAAAAAATTTATCATTGAATTACCGACTAGATCGTTTCTAAACTTTTAGTGTTTGAATTTTACATGAATGCTGACGCCTGAGGGTAAGTTTCAAGACTTTTTTTTTCCTTAAGGAATCTTCGTATCACACCATGGAATGCTAAATGCAACTCTTATTTGTTATCTTCTGCCATAATTATTTCCTTCGGTGTAGTGCATTTTTTGTTGTTTAATTCCATAGTGTATTGACATTATCCAAAACTAATCAAGTATGGCTTGAAAACTATCCAAGAAAATTATAAACACCAATTACCTATACCCATGTGTATTTGGAATTGTTGTACACCATACTTTTTAAACTATTTTTTAATAAAAAATATATTAAAAAAATATATTTTGTATTTTATTAAAAAATCATTAATTTGGTGTTTTTTCAAACAAAAAACAATTTTAAAAACATTTAAAAGATAACTGTACCATAAAAATAAATATAAATTAAAAAATCTGATTATTTTGTCTAAAAGAAACAATCATAGTAGTAATAGAGAGTGAAGTGAGTGAATTTAAATTTATTTTTATTTTTTGAGATATTGTGATGATCAAGTTTGGATTTTTAAACTAAAAAACACATTTAGAATTATGTAATTAGTGAATAAAAAATGAAAAGATAGATATGTTTATTTTAATCATAGTACTTAGAATTAGTTCGAATGGATATTTTATATTAGCACTGAATTTCTTTTTTTAATTGAATTTTAAACAAATTATCCATATAATTAAAAAAAAAATCTCACGCATCATCAAAAGAAATCATAGACGCGCTTTGAGGAGAGGCGGTGGTGGAGCACGCACAGTGATGGTCTTGTTCATAAGGGCTCCTTGTTTCGCCACGTGGAAACTACTAACCATCTTATGATTTGTTGCTGGGTGGGAAACATTTTAAGATTTATTTCCATTTAAGTCAAACAGCCGTCTAATGTTTGACTCTTACACTATTTCTACGTGGCATCTTCTCGTGAATGGTCTTTGATGAGCTCTCCTGGAATTTAAAAATAAGTTGACTATAAAAAATTAGAAAAAAAAAACGGATTCATGTATTAGAAATTAAGAACACCGAAATTCATCATATTTTGAAAACATGGCATGTCTTGTTAAAAAGAAATAATAATGGGTTGATTTAATGACTTAAGAAATGTCTTGATCTAGACTCTAAAGATCATGAGATTTTTAAACCTAATCTGGAAAAATAGATTTAATCATAGCATGTGAAAACTGCAAAATGAAGTTTTAAACCAATGGTAAAATAAAAATAATCATCAATTCTTTCCAAAAAAAAAAAAGATATTTTATTATTAAACTTGATTTAGCTTAATAACTAATTTGAAAATTTTATGATTTATAATTTTTTAATCTAAACTAGAAAAAATATTAAATTGATCAATCAGGTATTTTTTTCTTAATGAAGAATCCAACCACATTGTTTTGATAAAAAAATTAATACATGGGTTTAATCGAATTCAATAACCTGAGGTTTTTTAGATTAGATCTCAAAATAAATTTAAAAACTATATTCATTGTTATTATAATCTAATCGACCTAACCTAGTAGGTTATTTAAAAAATTTATAATTTAAAGTCTAACCAAGTAGAATGTTTTTTTATAATATAAAATATATTAACTTGATCAAATCTCAATTAACATATATTTAATCATTTATCAACAAACTAATAATACAAATCTTTTTCCGAGTCAGATCCTTAATCGAGTTGACTACCGAGATGTTTGTTATTTTATACTTGGACTGGTATTATTCTAGCAAGAGCATAAATAACCATAAGAAATAAACCCGAGAAAAATGATACCAGCCACTCCTGGCATTAATTATCAGCTGATTGTATGTATAGGGTTTTAATTAAGCATTACATAAATTGGATTATATACCTTAATATCTATGCAATTGATAAGGTATTTAGGTTTAGGAGCACTAGCTAGGCTGCATGCGCGCGCCACCCTTGATTTTCTTTGAATATGCAATGCATGGCATTTTATTCCATCACATATGTAATTAATTATATCTTATGAATAACCATTTAAAAGGTGGTATAGTAGTAAGAGCCTGAAATTAAAAGATTTGTTTTCTTTGTAGTTTTAGATTCGAGCTCTGTGATTGCTTATATGATTGTCACTGGAGACTTACATGGTCGTCATTAACTTCAGGATCCGTAAGATTAGTCGAGGTACATGCAAGCTGACCTGGACACCCGTATTAATAAAAAAAATTATACTCTGCGAATAACCATATAATATGTGATCCAGTTATAAAAATTTGGAATCATGGGATTTACTCCTACTATGATCTCATGTTCGAGCCCTGTAGTTACTAATATGATGGCCACTAGAGGTTTACATGGTCGTTAACTTTAAGACCCGTGAGATCAGTTAAGGTACGCGCAAGCTAGTCCGAACATCTAGATTAATAACAAAAAATTATAACTTACAGATAATGAAAGAAATTAAAAAGTGATCATACTTGTGAATTTATATTAATTAAAAACAACAAAGTTTATATGTTCTTCATCATTGTAATACTATAAACTAGCTAGGGCTAGCTTCATGTGCTACCCTATTGCTAAACTTTTTTTTTATCCAATCAAATATCAAGTTAAAGTTAACATGCTTGTACTCACGTTCATTTTGTTTGTATGAAGCGGTTTATTCATTAACAAAGTATTTTAAAACATTATAATTAAAACAAAACATAATTTCAATCATACTTCATCATACTTTATTAAAAAAAAAAAACCTTATATTTATTTTATAAAAAGCATCTCCATAAGATAAAGGACCTACGAGTATAGAGACGTGCGCTCTAGAAAAGGAAGAGGGGCTAGGCTAATGAATCATTAATGCCCTATCCCCGTATCCTCAAGGAAACAACAATGATTGTTTTACTTTTATTATTCTATTTTTGCTATCACAGTCATGTTTTTGTCATATTTATTGTATGTGCAAGTTACAAAATCTATGCATGTAAACACGTATTAAAAAACAGCCCTTAAAAACACGTATTATTTCAGGCGATTAAGTGTTTACACTAACAAAATCTCTCATTTTCTCCCTTAATTTATAGTTTTTCCTAGGTACCACAAATTGAAGAAAAATAAAAAAACTCTCATTCTTTTTTTTTCCTCTCATGGCCAACTCTTACACACACACACACACACTTTATATATACACTTTTGCGAATTGCTATTGCATCCCTCCTATACATCCTTTTATGTTTTCAACTAATATTTTACAGATTTCATCACTTGTTTATACTAAATTTAAGCTGGGTTACTTTGAATTTCAATAATTTATATTTCAGTACCTTTCTTTCCTCGCACAACACATTCATTTAAATTTTATTTATATTTTTGTATTTTTTTATTTTCTTCATATTTTCATATTTTATTTTTTAAAACTCTTGTATAACCTTTTTATCTCTGATTGTCAAATTTATCATCATTTCCATAATTAAAATATTCACTTTACTCATTAACATGATATTTTTTTTATTAACTTTGTGAGTTTAATTTGGAGTTTATATTTTAATCATCGAGTATTCTCATAATTACTTATAGATGTAAAGGTGACGAGCAAAGATGTTTCTTATGATGATAAGCATATTTTAATTAGAAAGCAAATAAAAATAACTATGACCAAGAATATTAATCCACCCGTGAAGAATTTATTTTTTACTACAAGATAGCAATGATGCCCTATCCTAAGAAACTAGGGTAGTTGTGACATTAGAAAAATATATAAATTAATCCACTTACCAAAAGTAACATTTGTAAAGTGGCGAAGCTCGTGTGCTAATAATTTGACAAATCAATAATTAAATCATACAACAGTGAGATGTCCGAGTCTAGAAACATATTTAACAAAAAGAAATCCAAGGGTTTTACCGACAGAGATTTTTATATATTTTTTTAATTTTAGTCAGAGTTGAAGTTAAATCAAATGTCGACGCAACAACCATGATCCATGCTTTCAAACATCTTTCAATCAGCTTTAGTTTCCAAAAAGGATTGAGCTTTGAAGTGAGAAACTGGCAAAGTGGTGGCCAATCTGTATAATGCTGAATTCATCTCCAAGGATTGAGCTTTACTTATATCATACTTTATAGGTTATATATTCGTATGATTTGCTTGTAATTATAGCATTATTCCCTCTTTCTTTTTTTATCGAAAATTACAAATATATATAAATAAAAGCCGAGTTTATTCGTGTAGAAAACAGTAAACATATCGAGCAAGAAAATATATTGATTTTCTTGCTATCATCTCAACAGATACGCACGTAAGATTCACAGATATGCACTGTACACTCCTTCCATCACCAAGCAAGCCACGCACAGATAGATAGTTGCTGAAGGTGACCGGAGAGAGCTTGGTTCCGATTTCAAACATTCTCGTTAAACCCATGATCACAGGTTTTTTGTCATTGACATTAACGTATCAGCTTAACCGATGTGAAAGGTCCCCCACTGTCACCAGGGTCCTCTCCTTTTCTCTCTTGTTCGTCACAGCTGCCTCCTCGACAAGCTATTTTCACAGGCGCATGCACATATATCTACCATTCTTAATACCAGTTTGCCCGATGAGATCTGTGGGTACGTTTCTCTTGGGGGCTCGAGCCCATGTATGACTGTTCAAAACTGCCTGGACTCGTGTATTCTGCAGCTGTAAATGAGAGAATTGCATGTATTCTTGACTATTACAAGCTTAATGTCAAGTGCAAGAAATCTGCACAAATTAATCTCGGCTGTGAACGTTCTTGGAAAATAAACAGGAAAAAAGAGGCTTTGGGCACAATTGCAGAAGCCAGAATCATTCATCTGCTGCTGCAATCATTAAAGCATTATATTTACACGTACTGGTTTTATTAATGGGTTTGAGCAATGTAACGGGAAATCCCTTCGACAATCATCAAATCGTCGTTCCATCATTCCTTTCTGGATTCAAATATTAAACCTTTTGGTAAGAAATTATTTCAAGTTTCTAAGCAACAGTACCTATCCTCTAACTTGATATTGAATTAAGGACCGTTGAGGAATTGGTTGAGTGGTGAAAATGCTCGTCGGTCCTGCACATAGCTTGATCGTCATATATAGGCTGGAAACACTCACATTAAAGTTATTCAATTTGATCCGGTTGAGGCTTGGATTTTGGCATGTTTATTTCTAAAATGATATTATTTTAAGAGTTTTTTTAAATAAAAATAAAATATTTTTTAAAAAATATAATTAAATTTTAACTAAGTTATAAATTATATCATTGAATCACTCAAGTTTTATCAGGTCAATTTTGATATGATTTTTTAAACTGATCTAAGCCAAGCTCATAATTAACCGAGTCTCATGTGGATCCCTTGGGTGAGGTTGAATATAATAACATCTATACATGTGAGCTAAATTAAATCATAAATGCATTTAAATTTTGGATATAATTTTTTCAAACTATTATTTTAAAAAAAAATTTGTCTTAAAAAAACAGGTTTTTCTGTGTTTGATGGTGTTATTTTATCCGGTTCAAATTTTTTAAAAAAAATCATAAATTATTTTTTAAAAAAACTCAAGTTTTTATATAGATAAAAAACAAGTTTAAACAAAAAAAACAAATAACTTATAAAATTATAAACAATAGTAAATACCATATGAGAGAGGTTGTACGGATTGATTTCTGTATTTCCGGTCAAGTTTGTGTATTCAGTCGCTGGGGTCACGTGACATAAGCAACCGTCATGCCCTGACAGTCACGTTGCATTTCTAACCTCCAATAGAATCTTAATGACTGAAAGTTTTGAAAAGACCAAAACGACCTTGACTGTTGACAGTGATTGAAGCAGAGAAAAATACACTTTTTAGTTTTTTGGTCTAAGAAGTGAATCTTTTTTTTTCGTATTAGGAAGGGGGACTCTTGATTTGACGGTCGGGGGGTTTTTTCGTCATAACACGTTAATACACGTGTCGAAAACCGCCTTGCCTGTTGTGGTATAATTTGACTAAATGTGTTTAAGCTTGAAATTTGGATCTTTGTGGTGCAGAGCATGCTTGAATATGAGCCGTTGATTGGACAGCTAAAGAGGGACATCATACGAACTCCAAGGTAGATCTAACGGCTGGGATGCTTCAGAATGTACAGTTTTGACCTTTTATGATGACACGATGAAATTGCAATTACAGTCTCCTTTTATGGGGATTGCAATTTAACCCAAAGGAGAGATATCACCCCTAATTGATTAGGTAGTTTTTTTTTGTTAATAATTACCTTATTTAATAAATAATAAATATGATATATATATATATATATATATGTTCCCTCGTAAAGAGAAGAGGATTATCAAATCACACTTTCATCTTGCAATTTCGGTTCTCAACATCTCCTTTCCATTTTATTTTCTCAAAAGTGTATTGTCACAGTATTTAAGGACTATACTGAGCACCTCTGTAGAATAAAGGGTTACTAAATACAAAACAATTTTATGGTGCACGTGAAGTAATTGGTACTTTTTTATAAGTTATTTTTTTGTATTCACTTTTTTTAAAAAAATAAAATAAAATTCATGACCAATAGAAAATCATAAAAATATCTCTTTATATAAGTTATATATATATATATATATATATATATATATATATTATTAAAAAATGATACTCAATGAGTATTCAATAATAAATACTAGTACTAATTAAAATCTTCATATTAATCAAATTAATTAAACCTCCGTTTCATATGATCTGGTCTAATGTCTATATCACATGTTAAATAAGTTGACCTAGTTTAATTTTAAATGATGTGGTTTCATTTTAAAAATTGATATTATTATAAAAATAAAATTAAAATAAAATTGAATGAACTCCGAGTTATTCTTTTTAAATATGACCAGAACATAAGATATGTTGATGAGGTCATAAGTCGACCAACTTACAAGGTTTAATAATGAGGATGTTTATCATTTTTTTTTAAAAAAGGGGAGCAGTACAGCCACACAAAATGAAATTGCAGGATCCAACAAAGCTGGGATAATATGAAGCCCAGCAATATCAGAAATACGATGAACCGATCCCTCTCCATAGATATGATTGCAAGGAATTGTGCTCAACCCTTGGCTTTTATAGCTGGATTTATCAATTACATAGCAGAACCTCTGACTCATTCCTTAAAAAACTTTCAAAATTAATCTATAAACTAAGGTGGAACCTAAAACCTTCTGCGAAGGCCACTAATATTTATGCTGCCTACGTACGATAGAATCCAAATTACCTGACTCCATAGTTGCATGCGCGTAACTTTTTTCTGCTAACTAGCTACAGAAGGCTCCATTTCCTAGCTAGTAACTTTGCAATCCAATCTCTCTGCAGCATGGATCTTATATTTTTTTTCCCATTTTAAATTGATACTAAAGGGAGAAAAGTGAAGGACCGCATGAGGAGATATGCAGCTAAATAAATTGTCAGTGTCCCTTTCAAAAAGTTTGAGCAAATTGTTCGGGCTGGTGATCATGGCCGCATGGCGCTGCTCATAAAATCAGGACCCATGTTTGCAAGCTTTCCTTGCCAAGGAATATTCTGTGATGCTATGAACGTCTGGACCAGCAGCTAGCTAGGTTAGGTAGTCTTGCATGGTTGGAATATCCTTTTAGTTGAATAATGATCAATGAAATCTTCACCAATATCTAGGTCCATGATACTGGTGGTGGTGGTGGTGGTGGTGGAAGCTGCTTTAGCTTCTGTAGAGGGATACTATTTGCTTATATAACTAATATTGGACAGTGGTTCAGGATTGGCCGCAGCAACTTCGACACTCATTAGCTAGCTGTGGATTTCACTCTATCGTTTTCATGGGTGTTCTTATGGCAATCATTAATTTGTACACGTTTTGCTGTATAGAAATGGAATTTTCCTTGCGAGAAGTACACTGGGCGTTCAATAATATGATGAGTTTAGGCTTCATGTTCTTTCATTATTGGCAACATCATGATTTAAATGCGTTCTTCATCAGGCCATGAGGCCACTTACAATGATTGCGCATAAAACGTCACATGGGGGACATATATTTGCCTGTAATCCTTCAAATTATTTGGCATAAAAATCTGAAAAACTATTACGTAATGTGAGAGTACAACTTCTTCTGTTCCAACGATGTAATTTTCCTGTAATGCTAAGGACGTTCTCTTAAAAAGTAACTGTCAATAATACCCTCGTTTCATGCGACAGCCATAGCATGGTATTGAAAATCAGAATAGCGTATTTATGATTTTGTAAACATGCACGCTACCAAATCTATTCCGTTTGTTTCAAATGTGAAGTAGACTATAAATTTTTTTTAATACATCTATTTTTTGTAAATATATTTAATCGACAAAAAAGTTTTTCTTGCATACTATGCTTTTTTGATGCAAGCCAAGTGCGATGAAGTTTTTTTATTGAAATACATATGTGGAATAATGATTACAAAAAAAATGCAACAGTTTGTGAATATCCGAACTCAGCATTTTGTGATATGTTTGTTTTCAATTATTTTTTTAAGTTATTATTTTCTTGAATTTAATGAATTTTTTTTTTCAAAATACATATAACAACCAGTTGAAAAAGAGATACGAGAATTATTTTTTGACCCATTTAGTTGATCTTGATTCAGATTTGTGGTTGGAGGCAGAATTGTTCAGTGGACTTAATAAAAATTAGGTGTATAAACTCTTTAACACCAAGGCTGTGAATTTGCGGATAATTTATATTGTTTCAACAATTAGATATTTGTAATCAATTTCAAGCACTCAAACTTTGAAGTTTACAATAATATTAGACCAACGAGTATAGATATAAGCTGAGAAGATTTTGTTTTCTTTCTTGGAATAGTTAAAAAGAACATAAGCTTGGACTGAATTAGGGCAAGGGAAAGGCAAGATTTTATGCTGAGAGGGATTAGTGCATTTGAAACGTTTGATCAGTGATGCATCTCCGTTTCTTTCTCGTAACAGTGTTTAATGCATCTCATGGCACGAATTCTTCACAAATTTTTTTTTCAACCGATGTTGATGAAATGCTCCTGATTCTTGCTTGTCTTTTTGTCATTTGCAATGGCATCCCGGAGCTATTTGAATCCTGAATTGTCTCGTTAAGAGCTTCCACTTCTGTTTTTGTTTCACAAGTACACAGGTTGATGCACGTTCCGTACGGTAGAGAACTTTTGTCAAGCTAGATTTGAATGCGTTGGAATTCGAGTTCTCATGTTAGCAAATAAGCATAGTTGTAAGTAAAATGTATAAGAAATCCATCAACCAAGACCTAAAAGAACTGCAATGGTGATTCTTGGATCCCCCACAAATGCATAAGAAATACATTTGAAGTTTGGCTCTCTTACATTCAATGTATTTAGACAGGGGGAAGGGGAAAATTTGATTAATTTTCAGAATTTAGAGTTGTTTTTATGGTATAATCTGGAGAGAGTTGGAAAAGAACTGTTATAAATGTTACTGTTATTTTTCACTCATCTACATAATTATAAAAGATATTTTATCGGTGATATATTATATATATCAATGAAATGCCGATAGATAAATAAAAACATTGATAACATTATATATTGTTTTTTTATTGGTAATATGTTAAATTTATTGATGGAAATACCGATGAAATAGAATGGGTAAATGTTTTTGAAAGCTTTGTCCATCTATAAATCCATCGGTATATTGATTACTGACAAACCATAAATTAACAATGAGAGTGTGTTTTTTTACGGATTATTTTTGTCCATAATCTTATCGGTAATAGATATACCAACGGACTATAAGCGTAAATACCATTAGAAATTTTCATCGATAAAACTATTAAATCTAGTAATGTATAAAGTGTGCACATAGTAGCTCCCAAAGCTATTGTTTCAATGTTTCAATGAATACTTGAAAGTGCGGTAATTTATGTTTTTTTAATACTTTATAAAAATACATTTCATTTTTAAAAAATATTAGATTAATATTTTTAATGCTTTTTAAAAGTACATTTTATTTTTAAAAAATATTAGATTAATATTTTTAATGCTTTTTAGCAGTTTTGATATATATATATATATATATATATATATATATATATATATATATTACAAAAATTATTTTAATACATTTTCTAATGAAAAACATTATATATCACAGAAAGTTTACACGATCTTTAAAGAAAATAAAGCCCTTGGCATATCTTAATTAAACATGCATCATCTAAGTTTCTTGCAAAAATCTTGACATCAAAGCAGGAACAAGCCTCCTCCTCATCTTAATTTGCACTGTTTTCTTAAATGATCAATTTATACATTAAAGAATAAATCTGGTGAGGTGCATCATGGAATTAATCTCCTAGATACCTAGATGGGTATATGTAAGAACTTTGGCTATAAATCTAAACATATCTTTTTTCTGAAGCAATCAACACATGTTCTTGGTCACCAAACAGCCTAGTGAATTCTATGATTCTGCAAAATCTGTACGAGATGCTACAAGATCTTGCCTATGAGACATGTGAAAGGATGATTTTTTGAGTGGCCCAGTAAGACCATGGCTTCGTTTTTCCTTTCCTTTCATTTTCTTTTGCTGCAACTGAAAACTAGAATGTATATAGACCTAGCTAGAGCTACTCGCCATTTTTGTCAAAACTAAATAGCTTTCTGCAGGCCTTAAAAGAAACATCACCAGCTTAGATGCAGCCCTTGTTCAAAATTTCAACCCATTTCTGACACGTTACTGAGAAATTCTTTGTCTGGATGGCTCTTGTTTTTTCTTGTGGCGTGCAGAAATATCACACATGAAGATTTGGTTCATCGTTTTCTCGCCTCTACTCCTCGGGCTCTACCTTAGCTATGGCACCCAAGTCTCTGAAAGGAAAAATGTGCTGCTTGCTTCGTTTACACAATTCGTGTTCCAGATAAAGTTTCCATTCTTCTCGGTATGTATTTCTCCTTTCATCTTGTTCTTTGATTCCGCACATGTGTGTTATTCAAGCGTTTATTACTCTTCTTTTTAGAGTGTTTTACACGGAAAAAGAAATATTAAATTAATATTTTTAAATTTTTTATTGTTTTGATGTCAAAGATCAAAAGGTATTAAAAAAATTATTGCAATATCTAATAATTGAAGATCTCGTTTATTAATTTGATTATATATTTTTATTTAATTGTAACATTTCTCACTTTATTTTTCTTGTTTTAAGGTCTTTCTGTTTTTATTTTTATATACATTTTTAAGAGTTATTTTCATTAAATAAAATATTTTGACGAAATTTGTGTTTTGCAATATCTAATAATTGAGTATGTTTATCGAATAGGTTAATTACTCGATTAGATGGTATTTAGGTCGTAAAATCAAATTAGAAAAACTATAAAAATAAAAATAAAAAATGTAAATAATACACACACTCTTTCATGAATAGTTATTTTCGAAGTTAAATATTAATACTTATTGAATCTCGATAGGTTGCTATATAGGCTTGTTTTAAGTTTTGAGAATTAAAATTAAATATTAATAATAAAAGAGTTACATATATAGTTTTGAACCAACCCAGCTTGGTCTAGGAACCTTTCAACGAGCTTAAGCCCGAGTAAGATTGGAACTAGAACCAGAGTAGCCCAAAGAGGCCTCTTACTAGTCTTCGCCATTTGGACAAGTCCTGAAAAAATCATTATTGGGCATTCTTGATATATTGCTGCCCTAGGATCAACTTTTTTATATAAAAAAAATTCAATACCATATCTACCTATCATCTCCCTTTTAATTGAGTGTGATAATAATCGATAATCTCTCTAATTTTATTAATTAGAGCCGTAATTATATGGAATTGAGACGAAATCATATATATATGTTTGAGTTGAAGTATATGTTGGGATTTATTTATAAAATATGTAGTACAACTTTTATACACGAAGAAAAAAGTATACATGAAATCTACTCACGGTTGAGATTAAAACCATATTGAGTTTTATGATCCAATATAAATACATTAACTTGAATATTAACATGTTTTAAAAGTTAATTAAAAATAAATGATAAATTATTTGGTAATAAGGTTTTGAATAACAAAAATCACAAACCCATAATAATTTTATGAAATAGACCGTGAGTTTATGGGCTCCTGATTTTGGGTTTGGATTTTGATTGATAAAAATTATCTTTTTTTTTTATTAAATTTTAGTTTGATCAACAATTTATTTTTAACTACAAAAATATCATTGCACAAAAAATAAATGTATTTATGAATTTCAACATAAATTATGAATAATTCGTGAATTTGTGAATGTTAATGTTTAATTTCTAAGTCATAAATGTCTTTGATAAATGGTAGAATTTTCTTAAGTTCTTTTCTCTCACTGCTGTTAGTTTTCTTATAAACTTGTTCTTTTTTTTTATTCTTTTTTTTTTTATTCTATAGAGCTTTATTTGTAGAGAGATATTAAATATTATTCATTTTAGTTTGTTGAACTTTATTTAAAAATATATTTAAATAATGAGTTATTAGAAAAAAGTTTTTACACACTAAACGAGGAGTAAGAAAGTTTTAAAAATAAAATATTAATTCTGGATAGTAATAAAATCTAAGGTTGGAGGTCTTTTAAGAATTTTAACAAGTAATATAAATTAGTCTAGTTTCAATATTTATTTAGTTTGCATACAATGATTGTTTTTCTTATATTTTTTTTTATATTTGTTATTATATATGTTAGCTTTTGTATTGATTGCATGATCATCATTTTTTATATATATATTTGAACGATTATAAAGTAAACAAATAAGTTCATTTGTCTAATCATCTTTTTAGATGACAATTTCTAGACAACAAAATTGCAATAGAGTAATTAATTTTTGATGGAATTGGAATTGTTAACGAATATAAAAAATTGAATAAAATTCAATGTTTGTAATATAATTTTTAATTAGAATTTTTTTTTTTCATCTCAAGATTATATAACCGAATGTTATAATTATAAAATATTATATATGCATGTTTTGTAATTGCTTTTCAGGCAAGATATAACACTATAAAGTTTTCTAATAACATTGTTCTAGAAGATAATTGTATAAGTCCATGTCTATGAACATCTCAGACTGAATAGCAAATTCTTCACGATCAAGGCTTAAGATTATAATGAAAACGGAATAAATATTTTATGGAGTCGATAATTGGAGTTGTTCTACAGCTTCACCATCCATGTTTCAACGCGTTGCTAACTTGCTGTGTTTCTGGAGAGGTGCGACAACAGACGGGGGTTTTCATGAGAGAAAATGGGCCCGATTTGCTGCATGACAAGCCCATAAAGCCCAAAAGGCCTGGCCATAATGGGATCGCCTGGTGATATTTGAAGAGACTTCCAAGCTGTACTTCTTCCTCGTTCTAAGACAATCATGAATCTGTACTACGTGTACTCCCATTTTGTAGCCACCTTAGATATTTCTAATGTCAATGGTCAACGCTCAGTACGTTTCCAAGATATTCTAAAAATCATACCCCCAAAATAAATAAAAAATTTAAATCTTATTGATGTATTTCAACAATGTTTAGTAAGCATATTGTATACATATACGGTCCTTTTCCTAAACTTCTTAACAAAATACATGTATGATATGAAAAATGAAATTGTATGTTTTACATAGAGAAGCAACCGTTGCTTCTTTTGATCACAATCACTTGGACGGCCGGAGCATTTTTCTTGGAAAGGCCAACTTCCTCCCACCTCCTATGAGCCGACGGCCTTGGAAGGTTCTCCGGCACAATAGTCTCTAGCGAATTCCGACTCCATGGAGGGCACATTCTCTTGTCACTCCACCTTGGCCCATTCAAGTTTTCTTTTGATTCCACGGCCACCTGCATCTCCCTAGCCATGGCAAGATCCTCACCACCCACTAAACCACCACCCATTTCAAGTCCAATTATCATGCACGCCGCGCCCAGTACACATCGATTCCTCCACTTTTCGTTCTTGAACCTACACGAAGTAAAATGTTCAAACCCAGTGTCTAATTTAGTCATTTTAATGAACAAAGTTGTCTCTGCTGTGAGCAAAATAGCATGTTCTTGATATATTCTAGATAATAATTGAGATGAAATGAGGTTTTGACTTACCCGGCAACCTGGGAGTTCTTTGTAGAGGAAGAAGGGAGGGTTGGGCCAGAGCCTGGAGGGGAGAGATTGAGGCGACAAGTGGTTCTGATGGCCATATTCTCTCTCTGGGTATTCTCTTTCAAGGTTCAATTCAACTATTCATGGCGGGTAGGTGGTTCAATATATAGAGACAAGAGGAGCCATAGCTTGGGAGCTGACAAAAATGGCTGCTTGTGTTTGGACACGTGGGTTGGACCGACCCTCGAATCAAGCCACCATTCATTGCTTGCCGTCTTCCACTGTTTAGCGTTTGAGACGCGTGTTGGGAATGGTTTCTTGTAGATCGTAAGATTAGTAGCTCAGGACAAGGCAGTCCTCCTCGCCTGTCACACCACCCTCTATTGCTTGCGAAACTTACGCAACCTTTTTCTTTTTAGTAAGTTCCAGTTTAATGGGATTGTGTGTTGGTTAGGTAATTCCAATTTTTTAAAAAATAAAATGAGTTTATTTCAAATCTTTTAAATAAAATAACGTTATTCAAATCAAAATAATCTCGTTGAAACAAAACACGATCGAGACCAGGTTTTATGTTAATAAATCACCAGGTTGATATTGCTGAGCTTACAACTATAACTATAAAAAGAC
Source organism: Populus tomentosa (assembly GCA_018804465.1). NCBI lineage: Eukaryota > Viridiplantae > Streptophyta > Magnoliopsida > Malpighiales > Salicaceae > Populus > Populus tomentosa. The sequence goes on from CM031979.1 coordinate 21,388,892, forward strand.
AAGATGCCCATTAAACTTAGAACTGTTTTGGTATTGTGATAGATTTATTTTTTAAAATAATTTTTTATTTGAAAATATATTAAGATAATATTATTTAAAAGTTATTTTTAATATTAAAATATTAAAATAATTTAAAAACGTAAAAAATAAAATAATTTAAAGCAAAATAAAAAATAAAAAAATTTATTGGTTTGGTTGTATGGTAATAATTCGTTGGGTCCAAGACAAGACAAGTTTCATGTTTTTAGTTGGGTTTTGACCTTCGGGTGGATTAGTTTTAACTATGCTTGCCATGGGCTTAGAATCTCTTTTGCTCGATTATTGTATTCTATGGGCCTGCAGGTCTCTTGTTACTGGGCTGCTTTTACTCCGATTCCATCCTCTTGATTAAAGAGATTATTCTCTGTTCAGAATTTATTTTTTTTTAAAAAAAAGGTACCCACTATGGCGCTTTCGGCTTGCAGAAACATCTATATTTTTTGTTGAAGGTATCAAATTGAATTTTTATAAAGTTATTGAATACTTTAATGCTCTTTAATTTTTTTTTACCGGAAAAAAAACTTAAATGGAAAGAAGTTAAACAAATAATAATTCTACCTTAGACCATCGTTTGGAAGTATGATATCTTTTATTTTTTAATATTTTTAAAAACTATAATTGTCTTGAAAAATATTTTGGTTTTTTATAATTTTAATATAATAATATAAAAAAATAATATATTTTCAAGTGAAAAATATTTTACACACAATAATAAATATTCACATCTAATGTGGAATGACAAGCCGATCTAGAATATAATTTTAAATTAAGTTTAAAAAACATGTGAAATTAACTTAGTTAAGTTTGAATGACTTTGTAAGTCCATCCTATTAAAATATGATTTAACTTTTTTTTATTTAAAGTAACATTATTTGAATTTTTTTATTTTTAAATTAAAATGATATTATTTTAATTGATTTAACTTAACCCACCAATTCTATAAATCTATTCATATGCAATAACTTTGCTTTGGTTGTGAAATTTCTTCATATATTTTTGTTTTGGAGGATGTATAGTTTATTGAAGATTGTAATTGCATTTATTTTTTAAAATATTTTTTTATTTTAAAATATATAAAATAATATTATTATTTATCTTTAAAAATTATTTTTGATATTAATAAATTAAAATGATAAATAAAAACACTAAAAGATAATAATGTTTTTAAAATTTCTTTTAAAACTGCTTATAGAAAATAACCTTTTTAGCATATGGTTAAATTGATTATATTCCTGAATTCACATGTGCTGTCATTGAAAAGCAAGTGACGAATGAATGAATGCTAGTTAGCTAAACGATGAAACAAGACACCTACCTCTCTCATTTCTTTACAAATCAAAGTTAGGTCTAACCACCTGGCATGCTCAATTTCCCACATGTTTTTTTTTATAAAAAAATCCACTTCTTAATCAAGAAGGCTGACTTATTTAGCCACGGTCGGTAGCCTTTCCAGGATCGTTTTTTTTTTTTTTTTACTGTTTTTTTAAATACGTTTTTAAATTGTAAGAAATATTAAATTAATATTTTTTAAATATTTTTCAATAACTTTACCATGTGAATATTAAAAATAAAAAATATAAATCTTAATCTTCGTGTTTTGCACGTTACTATCACATGGGGACCCTAAAAATAGTTAAATGTCGGTCTAAATTAGCATATAAAATAACAATCAAATCTAACCTAAGTAAAAACGTTTAAATCTAGCTGAAGCAAGGAGACCGTATGCAAGGGGGAATTTCAACCACGTGGGTGATTATGAGACAATATCAACAATGCTTTATTATTATTATTATTATTATTATTATTATTATTATACAATAATCCATTTTATTTGTCTCTATTTTGATTTTTGGCTATCCGGAAATATTTGTCTAAATACATTATTAAGTGTTCAGTTTATTTTTATTATATTATATCATTTATTAAAATTATATTCATTTTATTTGCATTGATTTAATTATTGCCTTTTAACTTACTTTTTTCTTTTAAAAAATTAAATTAATATATTTTTATATATTTTTTAATTATTTTGATACACCACTGCAAAAATTAAAAAAAATTATAAAAAAATATATTTTTATACACAACATTACTTAGAAGATTGAAGCAATCTCAAATGATATTACACTATATTTATAAGGAAAAGTCAAATAAAAAAAATCATGAAAATATAGTATTAGAACGAGAGAGTAAATTCCTCTTTATACAAGCTATATATATATATATATATATATATAATAATTTTAATTGGTGCCCAAAATAACTTGAATAATACTTATCATCATTAAATAAATAAATAAATAACATGAATGGATTACTAATAACCAACTCATATATAACACATTAGTAAAATCAATGATCATCCTTGTTAAAAAAAACCCTGAAATAGAAGGTTATATAGAAGAAACACAACTTTTTGTTAGATATTTTACGTGAATAAGAAATTTTTCAGAATTATTACAATCAAATCGTGAAAATTTAATTTTTATAAATAGCATGTAAAATTCATGGCAAGCAAACATCAAAGATTATTAAAAACATATCTGCAGTCAACAAGATAATTAAATAAAAAAATTGACTTGACAAAGAAAGCCGCACAACCAAATCTTACTGAAGACGTCGTCACCGTCCGCCTCTAAAGCCAACCAATCATCACTCTTGACTTTCACTACCAGAAGAAAAACAGCACCATCGTTTTAAACGCCTGAAATCCCCTAGATCACAGTGCAGCAGTGAATTGCTAGAGTCGCGTCCTTTAACCCTAGTTTCACCCTAACCCTAACAAATCTCCAAATTGACCTCTCAAAAAAAGTTCAAATATATCTACCTCCAACGTTTGATTTCTTCCTGAGTCGACTCAGTGAGTCACTGCTCAATTAACTGGACTCAGTGAATCAGAGTTTTTGGCCCCTTTTTTATTTTTTATTTGGTGGTGGGTTTTATTAGGAATGTGAAAAATGGAAGGAAATAATGGGAGTTCGGGTGAAAGTAATAGTAGACCACCAATACCTCTATCTTCTGCTGCTGCTACTACCACCACGACGTCGTGTAGACAGTGTTTTAGCATTGATAGTGCGCCTGGAAGCTGTAAAAAGACTCTGGCTCGTCATCAGTCCCTTGTAAGTTTCTAAATTTTAGACCTTTTTGGCATCTGGGTTTTCATTTTTTTAGTAAAACAATTTTGGGTTTTGGTTATTGTTTGTGTTTTAGTGGCTTAATTGGTTTTGTATGTAAATTGGCTGTGTGTTTTTTTGTCGTTTGAGTAATTAAAGTTCGGTTTTTGATTGGATTGAATTGGTTTGTTTGCTTTGATTCTTTATTTTTTTAAAAAAATATATTTTGTTCTTGTAGTGGGCATTAAGTAACATATTCGTAACAATCACAGATTTTTCGGTTAGTGATTTCGGGAATAATTTTTCTGTAAAATTAGCATTATCCGCGTATAGATTACATTTTGTGGACGGAATTGGGAAGTTAGAGACTATATTAGTAAGAATTGAAATGAGCTGAGAGAGTTATGTTTTAGCTTGTAGCATCTTCTTACTCTGTTGTTATCAAAATCTTTTTGTTGGATTAGATTTTCTATTATGAACTGTTTTCTTTGACTTTTGTAAAAGTTTGCAAGTCCCGGTGATGCGCAGTTCTTTTTGTCAAGGTATTGACCAGATTTTTGTGCAGGTGAAGACAAAGACGTTGGATATCTCTGTTAAACCTAACCTTGGTGCAGAAAAGCACGATGCAGATTTCGTTCCGATTGTTCGCTCTGGAGCATGGGCGGATATTGGCTTTCGCTCAAGTATGGAGGATGTATACATACGTGCTGACAATTTTATGAGTGATTATGGACTCAAGAATGCTACTGATGGGCCCAATGCCTTTTATGGGGTACTATTTTCTTTCTCTTAGTTCTACTCATGTTTGCTCATGTGGGATATTCGAGAACGCTACTGGCTGTTCTTTGGTGCAAATGATGTGCGGGATACTAATGATTTCATTAGAGCATTGTCACTTTACATTTATTTATAAATTTTCTCTTATCAAATTTCTTAAAATCTTGCATTTCACAATATAACACCATTTCAATCAAGTGTGTTGCAGGTTGTTATACAAAAGTTGAGGCTTCAAAAATAGAACGTTTTGTTTTTGCTTTTATTCAAGAAACACAATATTTTTATCTTTTCTTCAATTTATGTTGTCTCAAAGCATAGTTGAAGCATGTTTTTGTGATCATTGTGGCCATGGTAAAACATTATGTTTTTGTGTGGTTGGTTGTGAGTGCAATACTGATGGCATCAATTTCAGCTATGGTGGTGATGAGCATTGGTTCAAGTCGGTTGTGTTTTTGATGAAATGGTGAATGTATGCATGGCAGCAGCTGTGGTTGGGTGCAGGATTTAATGGTGGTGGATTGTTAAATGCTGGTGCCACTGATTTCAGTCTTTAATGATGGCTGTGTTAGAGGAATGATGTTATAAAAGATGTTTATGATGTTATTGACTATTGCTAGTGGTGATTGTAGTGTGTTGGCAATGGAGGTAATGGTGGTATTTGTAAGGAGGCAGTGTTGTGCTTACATAATGTGGTAACCTACTACTGAGGTTGCAAGTCATGGTTTTGATGTTATTGTTGGTTTTTCATTTCTCACGGGGCACAGATCCTGTGTTGATAGTAGTTTTATATCTAGCATTAGTTTGGTGATTGTAATGTTTGGCAATTTAACATAGAGTTTTATATTGATGGTTAGGTGTTTGATGGACATGGTGGAAAGCATGCTGCTGACTTTGCATGCTACCATCTGCCAAGATTCATTGCTGAGGATGAAGACTTCCCGGTGGAGGTTGAGAGTGTCATTGCTTCTGCATTTCTGCAAACTGACTCTGCCTTTGCGAAGGCTTGCTCCCTGGATGCAGCTCTTGCTTCTGGAACCACTGCACTGGCAGCTCTTGTTGTTGGGAGGTTAGCATTTATCCATCCACCAACTGTTTTGTATGTTACTGGCTATTAAATAATTCTCTTTCTTGGAGCATTGAATGCTCGCTAACCTAGGCTGTGATGCATTCTATTAGTTAGATTGTTAAGAATCTCAGTGCGTTATCTCACCAATTACCCTAATGTGGAGCTAAGAAGCATGGTAGATATGAGCTATCAAAACCATAGAAGGCTTTTTATGAGCCTGAAATAGGGTTTAGCCGTATTCCATATTCAAGGGCAAGCCTCCATCTGGATATTTATTAGGGAGGCTGAAAATGAGTTTTAGGAGATAAAAAGCTGCGGCTGAATGATTGCAAGGCTTAGCCTTAAGTTCTCTTCTAAAAGTTGGTTTGTGAGGACTGAAAGTTTTTGACTATTTTATATGCTATATGTTTCTGATGACAGGTTGCTAGTTGTGGCAAATGCTGGAGATTGTCGAGCAGTGTTGTGCCGCCGTGGCAATGCCATTGACATGTCTAACGATCACAAACCGACGTGTAGCAAAGAAAGGAAGCGCATTGAGGCATCTGGAGGGTATGTTTACGATGGTTATCTCAATGGACTACTCAATGTGGCTCGTGCTTTGGGAGACTGGCACATGGAAGGGCTGAAAGGTAGTGGCAGTGATGGTGGGCCACTGAGTGCAGAGCCTGAGCTTATGACTAGACAATTGACAGAGGAAGATGAATTCATCATCATAGGTTGTGATGGGATCTGGGATGTGTTCAGGAGCCAAAACGCTGTGGATTTTGCTAGGCGGAGGCTTCAGGAGCACAATGACCCAGTCATGTGCAGCAAAGATCTAGTTGATGAAGCCTTGAAGAGGAAGAGTGGCGATAATTTAGCTGTTATCGTGGTTTGCTTCCAGTCCGAGCCTCCCCGTAACTTGGTTGCCCCACGCCCATGGGTTCACAGGAGCATATCCGCCGATGGTTTGAGGGAGTTGCAGAGCTTCTTGGATGACTTGGCAAAATGAGGCAGTGACATGTTCCTTTTTTCCCCTTTCTTTTACTACATTAGAGTTTTAGTTGTAGTTTTAGATATTGATTCAATTGAGTTTCAACTGTAACATATGCGGCGGCAAGCTGATAAACTAATCTGTTGCTCTGTTAGAAGTTCCATCTTGTTTCTGCCTCGACAGAGTTGTTCTTTCATGAAGACATTTCGATGTTGCGGTATTAAACCTGTTCATCAATCCTAGGCTAATAATATTAACATGGAGCATATACTGAAGTGGTTTGTATTCGGTGTTTGATTTTGTTACGATCTTCGTTCCATCTCTCTTCCTCGCAAGTCTCGAACTGCATTTGTTGCTGCTGATTGCAATTTTCATAATATTGTTTTAAATTTCTTTTAAAGCCCGAAACAACTTTATTTTAGGTTTTTGTTTTAATAATCTCCGAGTTGGAGTGCTGTAACCATGCCTATAAATGCTGGGTTGATTTCCTTGTAAACACTCGAGACTTGAGCCTTGAAAAGTCCCCTCAGACTCAGAGAGGACCCCATCATACATTCCCTCTTCCCCTCTTTTGCAGGAGTCAACTCTCATCATGAATTAGCTTAAGCTGGCCTGGTCAACTTTTATTCACATTTTCAACGGGAGCAAAATTTATGATCAATAGAACAAACAGAACTTGGGATATGATAAATTGTTGATTGGTTTATACATTTATCCACGTAAAAGGGAAGAAAAAACCTCTCATCTTCTCTGGAAGTTAAATGTTCTAATGGAGAACGCAAAGGTGAACGCAAATAGCAGACATCCCAACAACTGCAATTGCACAGATTCCAACAAAATCATGCCGAAAGCCGAAATAATTCCTCACGAAATCTTTCACTGTTTCATCACCCTCTACTTTATCCTCGAGGTCTCCGTATCGTGAAGCAATCAATCCATAGAGGGTCCACGATAACGGACATGCCCAGCAGTACCATCTCCACCAGATAAGAACCCTCTGTTAGAATAAAGAGTTAATCATCTTTAGGCATGTTGTGTTCTTGATATTGATAGGAGGCATAAAAACACATAGGGTAGTGGTGAAGTTACCGTTCGAGGAATGATGAATCCTGAGAAAAGGTTCCATATTGCGTAGAATGCAGATGAAACTAGAGAAGCAATGTTGTGGTTTGGCGTGATGGCAACATCCATCATGCCATAGAAAGTCATGTATAATAAAGTGAAGTACATGAAAAAGATGTACCAAAAGAACTTGATAGCTGTCCATTCGAAACCGATCATGGAGTACACTATAACTCCATATATAAAAGCCTGGACTAAAGTGTATGGAATTTCAATCATAACCTGCGTGGAAAAAAAAAATGTTAAGGTGAGGAAACCTCGCGGTTGAATTTCCCAGAATCTCGAAACAAGCAAAAAGCTGCTAGTAGTCTCGAATGCAAAAGGCTCATCTAAGCATCTAGTGTTCTGAATTCTGATAGCTCATATTCTCATGCTTGTGTCCTGTATTCGTACAACATTTTTTTTGTTTTTTAAGATGAATGTTAAAAAAATATCTCAATCCAAAAATTTAAGTTGTTAGGTGAGGTTTTATGATATGATTTATATTATTTTTTAACACATCCCTTCAAGTGAAAGCTCTTTAGATTTGAAACTTACACAGACTCATATTATCTTGTGCTTAATTTTATCAAATAAATAGAAATGGTGAAATACCATATTAAAGAATCATCTCAACCCAAAAGCTTAAACTGTTAGATAAAATTCTAGAATATAATTTATATTATTCTCTAACAATAGATAATGTATTGATGAATGAATCAGTTCGTGCCCAAAAAGACAGAAGGGTCGAGAAACGAAACCAATTTACCTGTGCGAAGGCATATGGCAATGCAGAATACATTCCTGCTGCTCTTTCTCTATAAAAGACTGTTCTCTCAATAGCGACAACTGGCTGCACTGATGTAGCATTCTGCACTCCTATGAAAAGAACAGCGGCATACATAGAACTCATCGAATTAAATATATCTTGTTTTCTATTTCTGCAATTCAAGAACATTTCCTTTTAGTCGGAGAGCCAGGGAGAAAAGGAGGGTGATTTAGTGCTTATGTAAAGAATATGCTGAACTTCTCTACACCTTTTGGAGCCCAGATTCCAAAATATGGTCCCAAACATTAAAGCTATGAATGTTGTGAATAACAGTCTGACTGCATTGTATGGTGGGTTTCGCCAATATGACCAATGCTGCTTCCATAGGCAAGCCATGCACTGGGTGAAGAAGGAGTGTGAATATCGAGTTGGAAGTATAGATCTATTGAACCCGGTGGCGGAGCACTTAGCTCTTTGATCAAGGCTTTGTTTCTCCTGAATAATTCACTGAAAATTGTCAATAGCCTTGTAACATTATGTGCACCAGAAAATGATGTAGTTCTCGTGAAGCTTCACGTAGATTCTTTAAATAATTTTCCAATCATAGCTTTGAGCACTGATGCAGCACCGGGTGACAAGCCTCATTTTTAAGACACCTAAAACAACAAAAAGGCTTGACATTGCCGAGTCATAAATTTCACTATTGAGCACTTTAAGTTTCTTACGTAACGCTTGGAGTTTCATTCCCGTTTCCTCACGTAGCTTTTATTTCCATAATTAAATTAGAGTTGTTTGCTTTAGGAGTCTAAGAGTTTAATTTTCTTTCCGTTTCTCCATTCAATTTTATTTCCTAGTTAATGCAGGACTGTTTTCTGATCTAAGGGAGTTGTCTTTAGGAGTCTAAGAGGTCAGTTCCTCTATTTATTGGATTGTAATCGCTTTGCGACAGATAGATGGAATAAAAATAAAAAAAACTTCTTTGAGTAGTTAACTCAAAAATCTCTCTTTCTCTGTTTTTCTGCGGAATTACATATCGAAGAAACCCTTGTGTGTTGGAGCACGTGTGAGTTCCGTTTTAGTCTGCATCAGGTTGGTATCAGAGCTCGGTCAGCTATCGTCGTTATGGCACCAAAGAGACGTGCGAACATACCGAACCCTCGTGAACAACAGTTGGATGAAGTCTACGAGCGCGATGAGATTGCACGATTACAACAACAAGTCGAGACGTTAACGCGACAGTTAGCAGCATCGATGGCTCAACATCAGGATCAGAATCCACAAAACGTGGAAGAGGAATCCGAAAGTGACGAAAATCCATTCGCCCCTCAACTAGCACAGAGGAGACCAGTGAATGATGAATCAAGGCGTTGTGAGATAGGCCTCAAAATTGACATACCAGAGTTCCATGGTGGTTTGCAAACGGATGAGTACCTCGACTAGATCAATACCGTAGATGAAGTTTTGGAATTTAAACAGGTTCCAGAAGACAGACGGGTGGCCCTAGTTGCAACAAGGCTTAGGGGTCGGGCTGGAGCTTGGTGGCAACAGGTAAAGAAAACAAGGGCTCTACAGGGGAAAAGAAAGATCACGTGTTGGGACAAGATGAAAAAAAAACATGCGTTCTGCGTTTTTACCATACAATTATACACGGACGCTCTACCAACGATTACAAAATCTAAGACAAGGCAACCGATCAGTTGATGACTACACTACGGAGTTTTACCAACTAGTTTCACGAGATGCGATTGCAGAGGACGAGGAGTCGCGGGTGGCGCGATATATTGGGGGACTGCGGATTCAATTCCAAGATGTCCTTAATATGTTTGATGTGTTGAGTGTGTCTGATGCTCACCAGAGGGCAGTGCAATTAGAAAAACAACAGGTGCGCAGAAATACGGGGGGCATAAATTTTGGAGGTCCGGGTGCAGGTATGAGCAATAACAACGGACGAACATGGAACATGACTTTCGGGGGCTCCAGTACAGGTGGTGCAAGTAGCGGTAGCAGCGAACGAACAACCATCCCACCATCTACTATGACCAAACCCACTGTGCCCACTCACACAACGACACCAACCACAGGTTTTCGTTGTTTTAATTGTGGAGAGCCAGGACACAGATTTGCAGAATGTAAGAAAGGACCATGGAGGGGATTATTTTTGGACGTTGAAGAAAACATCAGGGTGCAAGAAGGCGATGTTGACACAGAACCAGTTTATGATGAGGAGGAGCGACTGGAAGAAGATCATGGTCCTTTATTGATGATTCACAAGAAGCACATGGGTTATTGCCGAGGGGAAAGTGTGGAAATCAACCCTGGAACAACCTATAGCAGCACAGAGATAATTGAAGAGCGTGTAGAGGGGGATACTGGACCGGTATTAATGATCCGATGTAGTTGCTTAGCACCCCGTGGAGTAGAAGATGACTGGTTGCGTACTAATGTATTCCAGTCCACTTGCACAATTAGCGGGAAGGTTTGTTGATTCATCGTTGACTCAGGTAGCTGTGAAAATGTATTGTTCGAAGAGGTGGTCCGTAAGCTACACCTGGTAACAGAATCGCATCCGCGACCATATAAACTAACTTGGCTAGATAAGAAGAATGATGTTACAGTGACAAGGCGTAGCTTAGTGTCTTTTTCAATTGGCGCAACCTACAAAGATCAGGCTTGGTGTGATGTGGTTTCCATGGACGCTTGTCATCTATTATTGGGCAGACCATGGTTATATGACCGACGTGTGATGTATGATGGGTTCTTGAATACATGTACTTTCATGTTTAATTCAATCAGGGTTGTGTTAGTACCAAAAAGAGAAGTTACAGGCGGCATTCCAAAAGGAGAAAACAACAATTTATTGACGATGGCTAAGTTTGAAGCGAAAATTAGGGAATTTGGAATGGTTTACATATTGATCGGAAGAATAGAAGTTGAGGACAGCATCATTCCGGGCAACGTTGAACCATTATTACAGGAGTATGGAGATGTATTTCCAGTTGAGCTTCCTGAAAGCCTACCCCCATTAAGGGACATTCAGCACCACATTGATCTGGTGCCCGATGCCAATTTGCCCAACAAACCACATTATCGGATGAGTCCGAAGGAGCATGAAGAATTACGGTGCCAAGTAGAGGAATTGCTAGCGAAAGGACACATTCGAGAGAGTCTTAGTCCTTGTGCGGTACCTGCCCTTTTGACCCCAAAGAAAGATGGGACTTGGCGAATGTGTGTTGACAGCAGGGCCATCAATAAAATTATGGTTCGTTACAGGTTTCCAATCCCACGGTTGGATGACTTGCTGGATTAATTGAGTGGGGCCACAATATTCACGAAGCTGGACCTGAAGAGCGGATATCACCAGATTCGTATTCGACCCGGAGATGAATGGAAAACAGCCTTCAAAACTCGAGAAGGACTTTTTGAGTGGATGGTCATGCCGTTCGGGTTGTCTAATGCCCCAAGCACATTCATACGGGTGATGAATCAAGCCCTACGGCCCTACATTGGTAAAATCATGGTGGTATATTTTGATGATATTTTAATTTACAGTGTTGATCCTACGATGCATCTACAACATCTTCGGGAAGTTTTGGATGTGTTACGCAGGGAGCAGTTTTTCACAGCAAAAACAAAGTGTGTGTTCTTAACTGACCGGGTCTTGTTCTTGGGGTATATCATTTCTTCTGAAGGGCTCTCAGTAGACGACTCAAAAATTGAAGCCATCAAACAGTGGCCACAACCGCAAAACGTGACTGATGTCCGAAGCTTCCATGGGTTGGCCTCGTTCTATCGCCGTTTCATTCCACGCTTCAGTGGCATAATGGCCCCAGTGACTGATTGTATGAAGAGCAATGGTAAGTTTACATGGACACCTGAGGCCGAGATAGCCTTCCAAGAAATCAAGCAACGACTGACCACTGCCCCAGTACTTGTTCTGCCAGACTTTTCAAATCCTTTTGAGCTACACTGTGACGCCTCAAAGCTAGGAGTCGGAGCGGTTCTGAGCCAAAATAGCAGGCCTGTCGCCTTCTTCAGTGAGAAACTCTCAGGGGAAAAGACACGGTACAACACCTATGACATTGAATTCTATGCAGTGGTTCAAGCAGTAAGACATTGGCAGCATTATCTGTTTCTTCAGGAGTTCGTTTTATTCACTGATCATGATGCCCTTAAACACATGGGGAATCAAGATAAGATTTCATCTCAACATGCATCTTGGGCTGCATACTTACAACAATTCACTTTTGTCATTAAACATAAGGCGGGCACATAGAATCGAGTGGCTGATGCCTTCAGTCATCGAAAAAATTTACTGGTTGACATGCGTGTCAAGGTATTGGGTTTCGACTCCTTTCAGAAGCTTTATACCTCTGACCCTTTCTTTGCTGCTGTGATAGAGAAAATTCAGAACAACCACCAAAGTGATTTTGTCCTGCAAGACGGGTTTGTTTTCAAGGGCACCCAATTGTGTATACCTGACTGTAGTCTACGGACCAAGATCATACAAGAGCTGCACAGAGAAGGGCATGTGGGAAGAGACCGAACTTATTTGCTGGTGGCTGCATCCTATTTCTGGCCATCACTGCGTAAAGAGGTTTGGCGTTTTGTTGCACGATGTCAGGCCTGTCAAGTTGCAAAAGGGGGAGCTACCAATGCCGGTTTGTACATGCCACTTTCTGTCCCAATACGGCCATGGTCCGACATCAGCATGGATTTTGTTTTAGGTCTCTCGCGCACCCAACGGGGATTTGACTCTATTTTTGTGGTAGTAGATAGGTTTTCAAAAATGGATCATTTTATTCCGTGTAAGAAAACGACAGATGCTGTTAATATGGCTGAGTTGTTCTTTCAAGAAGTTTATCGGTTGCACGGGCTGCCAGAGTCAATCGTATCAGATAGGGACACTCATTTCCTAAGCCATTTCTGGCGGAGTCTTTGGAAGATGGTCAATACTCGCTTGAATTTTAGTAGTGCTTATCACCCTCAATCAAATGGGCAAACCGAGGTAGTGAACAGGTCATTGGGAAATCTTCTTCGCAGCTTGGTAGGTGATCAGTTAAAATCTTGGGACAAGAAACTTGGCTAGGCAGAGTTTGCTCATAACCATGCAGTCAATCATAGCACCAAGCTCAGCCCATTTGAAATTGTGTATGGGTTTCTTCCACGGTGTCCACTTGATCTGGCTCATCTACCAAGCAACACCAAAGTTAATCACAAAGCAGAAGACTTTGTCACTCAGCTGCAGGATGTTCACAACCTTACTCGACAGAACTTGCTGGAATCTATTGCCAAATTCAAACGAGATGCGGACCAAAAGCGGCGACTTGTCGATTTTGAAGTAGGTGACTTTGTCTGGGTAGTGCTAACCAAGGATCGTTTTCCTATAGGTGAATACAATAAACCGTCACCACGAAAAATTGGTCCGGTGGAGATTATTGAGAAAATTAATTCAAATGCTTATCGCCTCAAGCTGCCTAGCCATATTCGCACAGTAGATGTGTTTAATGTCAAGCACTCAGTCCCTTTCCACGGAGACTCATCATCAGAGGATGCAGATTTCCTGAATTCGTGGCCGAATTCTTCTCAGCATGGGGAGGATGATGCAGCACCGGGTGACAAGCCTCATTTTTAAGACACCCAAAACAACAAAAAGGCTTGACATTGCTGAGTCATAAATTTCACTATTGAGCACTTTAAGTTTGTTACGTAACGCTTGGAGTTTCATTCCCGTTTCCTCACGTAGCTTTTATTTCCATAATTAAATTAGAGTTGTTTGCTTTAGGAGTCTAAGAGTTTAATTTTCTTTCCGTTTCTCCATTCAGTTTTATTTCCTAGTTAATGCAGGACTGTTTCCTGATCTAAGGGAGTTGTCTTTAGGAGTCTAAGAGGTCAGTTCCTCTATTTATTGGATTGTAATCGCTTTGCGACAGATAGATGGAATAAAAATAAAAAAAACTTCTTTGAGTAGTTAACTCAAAAATCTCTCTTTCTCTGTTTTTCTACGGAATTACAGATCGAAGAAACCCTTGTGTGTTGGAGCACGTGTGAGTTCCGTTTTAGTCTACATCAAGCACAAAATCCACAAAAGTTTCCTTTTGTTCTCTCACCCCTTCTTATTTTTTTAAAAAGAAAAACGAAATGTGAGGTGGTCAGACCTGTATAGTTCCGAGTTCTTGAAGATATCGGTGAAGTTATCCTTGATAACTGCTTCTTGTGCTGCTGAAGTAACCTCTAACATCCAAGTTGCAGGATTGTAACCATCCTTAATCTTTGGAACTCCCTCAATTTCCTTCAAAAGGTTAAAGTCCTCAATATTAGGAATTTAGAAATAAGGAATGTAAGATTCAATTATCTTCTCTATCAAGCAAATGATATGCTAACCTCAAAATACTTGATTAGATGGCAAGCATGGCGGCCTACTGGACCCACATAAATTTCCTCACCTCCCCTTTTCAGCAAAAATAGCTAGACCGTGACAATATCAGATTAGAGCCTTTATGAAGAAAATAGAAACGAAACCGAACCGAAACTGTTTGATAGCTAATTAGCAAGAAAAATGTCTCACCTCGTCGAAGGCATCAAATATGTCTATGCTTGGCTGGTGTATTGTGCACACTACAGTTCTTCCAGTATCGACTGTGTTCCTCACTGCTCTCATAACTATGGCTGCTGCCCTGGCATCAAGGCCAGATTTTGGCTCATCCATGAAAATTATGGATGGATTAGCAACAAGCTCAACTGCAATCGTCAACCTCTTGCGCTGCTCGGTGGAGAGACCATCCACACCAGGCAATCCAACAAGTGCTTCTCTTAAAGGGTTCAATTCCACAAGTTCCATGACCTCCTCAATGAACATCTGCAACACATTGATTGAATTTACTGTCAATAACCTGATGGCTGAAAAGTTGTAGTCTAGTGTTTTCTATCTAGAATTTATCTCTTCCTCTTCACTACAGCGTGCATCCTTGAAGTTGGATGCTTTTACTTTCACCCTCATCGTTTTCCAACAAAAAGAAGAAAGAAAAGGAAAGAAATGTACCTTTCTTGTTTCCGAATCAACATCGGGGGAAAGTCGAAGCGAGGCGGAATAAACCAAGGATTCATAGACAGTCACATGAGGGGAGTGAATGTCAGTTTGCTCACAGTATCCTGAAATGCGAGCAAATGTTTGTTGGTTCTTTGGATATCCTGATATACTTATTCTTCCATCAATATAACCACCGGTTTTTCTTCCAGATAATACATCCATTAAAGTGGTCTTGCCGGCGCCACTAACTCCCATTAGAGCTGTTAGGACTCCTGTCCTGAAAGCACCACTAACACCCTTCAAAAGTTCCAGACGATCCCCAGGAATACCTTGAGCCTTCATTTCCTGCAAGTGTGGGGCAAAAGTCAGGATGCACACCTCGGCCAGCATTTCAATAGAATGGTTGTGAAAAGCAGGTAAGATATCTGAACATTAAAGTATTTTGAAATTTAGAGACTTCCAACAGATTCAGAAACTTTTCATGCAATGAAATTGAGATAATTACTTAGAGAATGAATTCATCCATATTGTCTGCAACTCCTGAAATTTTAGCATTTCAATTGTTCTTTAAGCTTGCTAATATTTACATTGTTGCTTCATAATAAAATCCTTAAGGTACCTGCGGCATGTCTACCGAATATCTTATTTCTTCGAAAGTGATAGAAAGCGGTTGAAAAGGGAGAACCATTCCTCGCTTATTTTGATTGGCATCACCGAGGTTAGGTATTCTTAAAGATGGTGCCCTAGCTGAGGAATTTCTTTTGCTGTCTTTCCCTCTTTCTGCATTGTTTCAAGGAAGCTTAACTTATAGCTTGCATCATACAAGATACAAAAGCAACGTATCTATGTAGGAGAGTCTTGTGACTTACCTGAAGAGCTCTTTCCTCCTGTTGATAGCTCAATAAAATTTCCAGTTATGTTGGCATCTCTTTCAGCCAAGGCCTCCTTTGATAACATTGCCTGAGGCTTCCCAAATGCTGCAATCAGTTCAATCATCAGAACCGCAGGCTTAACTTTCAAAACTGGACATGTAAAATGCAGATATACTCACGGTTGAGATATTTTAGAGTCAAGGTGAAAAGGAAGTTGAAAAGCAAGGTATATCCTATCAAAGCTCCTACTCCAATCCAATACCAACGTGCTTCTGGAAAAACTCCACGAGACTTCAATAAATTAACTCCTAATGACTCTGTTGAATTAGGAGGAATCTGCGGCACAAAGATATTTCCATGTTATTAGTATTAGCTGAAGCATTTTCTTTGAGTCTTCAATATATACTCTTGTCGGAGTTCAAGAACATGAATCTTACATGTCTCCAACTATTCCCAAGAAATTCATTGACAGACACGGCATTCTGCACATACATTAACGGCGAGACCCAGTACCCCCATATCCACTGTTGTAACCCAATTTTCGACACACAATTTTCTTGAATGTTATTTTTTATTATTATTATTTATAAAAATCCAAAACAATTAAGAAAAATTTGAAAAATTCAAAAATATTTTTTTTCTCGAGTCAACCGCATCTTTTCATTCAAACCATGTTGACCAGTTTTAAAAATGAGTTCCGGGTTGTTTCGGGTTAAAAACATCATTTTCAACCACAACCGAGTTCACCGGATCAATACGAGTCAAACCATGTCGACCAGTTTTAAAAATGAGTTCCGGGCTGTTTCGGGTAAAAAACGTCATCTTCGACCAAAACCGAGTTCACCGGGTCAATACGGGTTAAACCATGTCGACCAGGTTTAAAAACGAGTTCCGGGCTGTTTCGGGTCAAAAACGTCATTTTCGACCAAAACCAAGTTCACCGGGTCAATACGGGTCAAACCATGTCGACTAGGTTTAAAAATGAGTTTCGGGCTGTTTCGGGTCAAAAACGTTATTTTTTACCAAAACCGAGTTCACCTGGTCAATACGGGTCAAACCATGTCGACCGGGATGAAAAATGAGTTCCGGGCTGTTTCGGGTCAAAAACATCATCTTCGACCAAAACCGAGTTCACCGGGTCAATACGGGTTAAACCATGTCGACCAGGTTTAAAAATGAGTTCCGGGCTGTTTCGGGTCAAAAACGTCATTTTCGACCAAAACCAAGTTCACCGGGTCAATACGGGTCAAACCATGTCGACTAGGTTTGAAAATGAGTTTCGGGCTGTTTCGGGTCAAAAACGTTATTTTTGACCAAAACCGAGTTCACCAGGTCAATACGGGTCAAACCATGTCGACCGGGATGAAAAATGAGTTTCGGGCTATTTTTGGGTCAAAACCATCATTTTTCGGTTAAAACCCGGTTTACCGGGTTGATACCTATCAAATGTTTTTTTTTTTTTTTTTTTGTGTTAGTGGTTGAAACGAGCTTTTTCTAATACTGATTTGAATTTTTAATTTTACCCATATAAATATTTATTATTATATATAACAAAAAAATAATAATAATAATAATAATAATTAGTCAGCGGAGCAGTTGTAATTATATGGAGCAGTTGTGGAGTAGCTATGGAGTAGTTGTGGTGTCTCCTGCGGGTTGTATAAATTAGCACGAGCAGAAAGAAGAAAAAGGGAGGAGCAGAAAAAGAAGAGAAATAATTGATTTTACTATTCCTATTTTTTTTAGTTTTTCTTCGAGAGTAGGGTATTGTTATTTTAAAAAAAACAAATTAAAAAATACCAAACATATCCCAACACATCTCAGCCGTTAAAATAATCCAAGATTTGATCCGGTTGCGCCACGTCACCCGGTGTACCGAGCTTTCGGTGCACCGCACCACACCAGATCAACACCTTTGCTCATCCGGACCGTCCGATCAACCTGCAGATCCAGCCAATAACAGCCGTCCGATCTTTCCATCCGAGATCCAACGGCGCACAGTGTTCAGTGGTACCGGTGTACCATGCACGCGTTCACGCCGTAGCTAATTTCAGAACATCTCTCTCCTCTCGCCGGCGACTCTCTCTCTCTCCTCCGATCTCCCATCTCCGGCCGTCTACAGCCTCCGCACCACCACAGAAAGGTCGCCAATCTCCTGAAAACCAAAACCCCGGTGGTTTTCATCGTTTCATCCTCCTCATCGGGCCGGAAAGAGGCCGCGAACGTCGTCGGCCACCGAACCTTCAAGTCGTCGATTCTCCCTCGTCAGCCATCAACGGTCGTTGAAGCCACCACCATCGGAATCCTAGACCTCAGATCTACCAGGATCGACCATCGTTTGACTGGAAAGCTCGCCTGAAAATTTCTCCGCCACCAACAGTAGCCGCGCGTGAGCCACCAGCGCCGACAGTGGCATTTTCGTAAATTTCCGAGAAATCCGAGGGTATTTTAGTCTTTCACCTATACAGGGGCACTCGGGTAATTTTTTTTATTTTCTAACATTTTTTATTTTGTATATAAATTTTCTTGCATGTAAAAAACAAAAACAAAAGAAAAACAAATAAAAATAAATATAAAAGAAAAACAACGCGGGTCCAACACCCATCCTATCGTGTTATTGTTCGTGGGTCCAAAGCTCCAATTATCAAATACAGATACCCATTTCTTAACGATATAAAAATAATTTTATAAACAAATATTGTTCGTCGACACGTCTCTTTTTCAGAAAAGGACCGATGTCCAAAGTTTAAATACCAAAATGGATTATGTCCATAGTTTTTTTGGTAACTCAGACGTACTTCTCCTTTTTAGGGTTTAAACGTCAATATTTTAGACAAGTCTCCTATTTTTAGGGACTGATGTCATTTTTAACGTGTCTCCTATTTTTTTAGGGACCGACGTTAACCATAAAAACAAATAATAAAATTGCAAATAAGCTCAAAATATAATATCATTTGAAACAAATAAAGAAAACACACAAGTAAGGGTAACTTTTCTTTTGAAAGGATGTTTTAAGGGTGGTGTCTACTTTCCCTTAATCATAACTAACCCAGTATCCGAATCTTTGGGACCAGTGTCTAATTTGGGATTTCTAGTTCCCTCAAATTACTAGATGGCGACTCCAATAAAATCTTTATTTCCCCCAAAAATAAAACGATCTTTTTGTTTGTTAAAATAAACAAAAAGAGCTAAGCCGTCGCCCGACGTCGTGTATCGACAGAATGGCGACTCCACTGGGGACAGGGTTGAACCAACTGCTTGTGTGTGCTTTTCATTTGTTTTTTATTGCTATTTATTTTTTTGAGTATTTATTTTATTCGCACTATTTATTTTATGCAATATCAATGGTAAATCATTTCATTTTTTAATTACACATGCATGTTATTTATTTGTGTATTCACACACTTCACAGTGAACCCATAAAAGCTCTGGACCCGAGCTCATCCTTTTTAAGATTAGAAAAGAAAGATTCAGGTGGCAAGTGTGACTTATGTCCACTGATGCTCATTTGGACTTTCGCTTGGATTGTAACTCACCATATGCAACGAGTATTGTGGAATTTTCTTCCCATACTCATGTTGTATAAGGTTAAGAGGCTGATTACCCCATGGGTAATTCAGACAATCTAAGAACCAAAGAAGATCTTTAAGATTAGAATCAACTGAGCCAAACCCTATGAGCTAGATCCTATCAATTAGGATATACCTTTAGGACACAAACAAATATCAATGCATTAACATACATGTTCATATATATTTCATATTCTCATTAAATCTCCATCGATCCTCATAGGAAGTGTGAGATTAAAAAAACCATTACTATTGAGGAATTTTTGACCAGATCAGATTTGAACCAACATGATGAAGGGGATTGTTTGCCATCAGAACATGACATCAAATTTCTCCCCTAAATCGGTTCAAGTCCCTGTAGGTTTGGAGTCCTCAGTGAGAACTTTTTTTAAGAGAATCTAATCTGGTCTGTTCCTCGTTATAATTTAAAAAAACAATTTTGAAACCAATAACAATCATGCATACACCATATGACTTTTTGCATCCATTTGTGCATTTCATTTAGTTTACTTGCATTCATTCAGGGTGAAATATAGGTCCCCCAAATTACAATAAAATTCATTACACTCGACTACGAAGGAAGATCATGGAGAACGAAGAAAGGGCCCATCTAGAGGCTCATTATCAAAGAGAGTTGGAGAACATGAAAAATGATATAGCACGACTTACAAGTCTACTCGAGCAGGCCCTAGTATCGAAGTCTGGGGAAGGTACCTCTACTCAGCCGGCAGTTGCAACTCCATCTATATCTATGTCATCAACTCCCTTTGTATTCCCGCCTCAAAATTTAGGGGCAAATCCCTCTTCATTTGAACAACAGTTCACTGCTAATGTTCTACCAGCACAAGTGCCAATTACTGTAAACCTGACAACCGATGGGCCACAAAGGATGAAATTTTCTGAAAATGTCGATTATGATAAATTGACCGCTCTGGAAGAAAGATTGAAGGCAGTTGAAGGGGCAGACTTATATGATCTTATTCATGCTGCAGAAATGTGTTTAGTTCCAAATGTAGTTGTACCCAAAGAATTTAGGGTACCGGAATTCATCAAGTATACTGGAACTGAATGCCCAGTCACTCATCTTAAATCTTACTGCAATAAGATGGCAGAAGTAGTGAATGATGAGAAACTTCTCATCCATTTCTTTCAAGACAGTCTTTCTGGATCGGCACTAAGTTGGTATACAAGGCTAGACAATACTAAGATCAGAAAGTGGAAAGATTTGGTAAAAGCCTTTGTTGAACATTATAAATTCAACATGGAGGTAGCCCCGGACAGGTCAAGCTTGTTAGTCATGGAGAAGGGCAACAAAGAGACTGTAAGAGAATATGCTTTGAGATGGCGTGAAAAAGCATCTCATGTGCAACCCTCTTTGTTAGAAAAAGAAATGGTCACTCTATTTTCTAACACTTTTAAATCTCCATACTTTGAACACCTAGTGGGTAGTTCAGCTCAGCATTTCTATGATGCTGTAACTATCGCTGAGAGAATAGAACAAGCGATAAGAACAAGGAGAATTTCCATTGGGGGCATCTAAAGCAGATATGAAGACCTTGAGAAGGCTAGCCATGTAATTTTACCTAGATGGAGAAATTCTATGTAAAAGATCATTCAATGGCACTGTACTAAGATGTCTAGATGAAATCACAGCTAAGGTAGCATTGCAAGAAATTCATGAAGGCATTTGTGCAACTCATGCAAGGGGGCATATGATGGCTAGACAAATGCAACGATCTGGGTACTTCTGGATGACCATGGAGAAAGATTGCATTGATTATGTCAGAAAATGCCATAAATGTCAAGTGTACAGTGATAAGATAAATGCACCTCCATCTCCTCTGTTTAATATGACATCACCATGGCCATTTGCAATGTGGGGAATAGATGTGATTGGTCCAATCAATCCAAAGGCCAGCAATAGACATCAATTTATCTTAGTAGCCATTGATTACTTCACAAAGTGGGTGGAGGCCAGCTCTTATGCTCATGTAACTCAAAAGGTGGTCAACTGCTTCATTGAGAAAGATTTGATATGTCGGTACGGTACACCTGAGAAGATAGTGACCGATAACGCCCAAAATTTTAATGGAAAAATAATCATAGAATTGTGTGCGAAGTGGAAAATTAAACATTCAAACTCGTCTCCTTACAGACCAAAGATGAATGGTGCTGTCGAAGCTGCAAACAAGAATATCAAGAAGATTATCCAGAAGATGGTAGTCACTTATAAGGATTGGCATGACATGCTTCCTTTTGCTCTGCATGCATATCGTACAGCAGTAAGGACATCTACTGGAGCTACGCCTTACTCATTAGTATTTGGGATGGAGGCGGTGATGCCTTTGGAAGTAGAAATTCCATCTCTGAGAGTACTAATAGAATCTGAGCTAGAAGAAGCTGAATGGGCCAAAGTGAGGTATGAGCAGCTAAACATGATAAGTGAGAAGAGGTTGGCTGCAATTTGCCATCACCAGCTGTACCAAAGAAGGATGGCCAAAGCATATGACCGGAAAATTCGACCAAGGGAATTCAAAGAAGGGGATCTTGTACTACGAAAAATCTTGCCATTACCAAGTGAAGACCGAAGCAAGTGGGCACCAAACTATGAAGGCCCATATGTAGTGAAGAAAGCATTCTCCGGAGGAGCTCTGTTGTTAACTAGGATGGATGGAGATGATTTACCTAGGCCTGTGAACTCTGATTCTGTGAAAAAATATTATGTATGATGGTTTCATCCAATCAAATCAATAAAGTTTTGGCCAGGAAATTCTCTTTGCATTATACCTCACCAAAAAAAAAACCCATGCATGATCTCAATGACTCAACAATTTGATCTTTCAAACTTTTTTACAGGAGAATCCATTCTTCTTAAATGAGGTTTTAAAAGAACTGATTTTGTTTGTGATGAAATAAATCAATGATTTGTTTGGAATAATGTTCAGAACAATTCCTTTGAAAGAGATGACCAAACAAATCAAAACATGCAATTGGAACATCACCCAAATTATGTCTTAGATCCACATTTTATCAGCATGAATAATGGTTGGTAGTACATTAGTTTGTCATGGACTCGCAAAACATGGTATCTTACAAATCCAAAGCATTACTTTGGATATGGACAAAGTTTATTGGTTTTAACTGATCTTACTTGAAATGAGGAAAGGCCATCTTTGATATTCTTTTCACTTTCTTTAAAATTATCCTTTGCAGTCCCAATTTGAGCTGAGTCTATTTAAAGCCTTTTCTTTCATGAGAACCTTAACTAAGATCACACCCTACACTAGGGGGCAAAAAGAGAAATATGATTAAGGAAATTGTCTTGAAGGCATGTGAGCTTATAAAGAAAGTTTGACAACAAAGAATTCAATTAAATTCCAAACAATTGAGAGAATTCCTAACAAATATGGGAATAACAAAAAGAAAACAGAAGTTCCTCATTTGGAATATTTAGCATCATTTTTGTTGTCAAGGTAGCAAAAGAAAATGCCAAGACAAGATAATAGTGATCTATAGTTTATAAGCCCTTAAACACTTTTTTGAGCTTATGGAATACTCTTTCTTTTATAGCCTTGAGTCATAAAATACATTACGTGCCTTTGAAGTCCTTTCTAATCAAGTAAGCAACCTGGATCCATAAACGGCGTTCTCAAAATATAAGAGACTTTTCCATAAAGAGTCATGGCGTAACAAATAATTACTCATTATTATTCATGCTGTTAAAAAGTGTTTCTAAAACTAAAAGGCAAATTGCTTCTTTTGTCTCAAAATACCTTCAAGCAATCGCTTGAACACTTTGAAAACCAAAGCAGAAGGTCATCTCATCACTTACCTTCATCTGAGATTACTTTTACCAAGAGATTTGACATAAAGCCCCAGAATTGCCTGAACATTGTTATAAACAGACATTGAGAGTTTCAGTTTTCGAGAACAAAACAGATCTTTTGAAAAATCATTTTTGGAAAAAGGTTTTCTTTGTAAGAAAAATGAGCATATAACACATTATGAGGCACCATTAGAAAATCAGAGATTCTAATGACAACAAGAGCAAAGGAGGAAATGAAATGAGGCAGTTAATTCTCCCAGGGGGCAGAGAAGCGGTTACCAGATCTGTAATGGCACAAAGAAATTTGCTTCCCTAGTGGAAAATACACGTGATAAACTGTGGGCTTCTTCTAGCATGAGGACTGAAATATTATGATGTCCAGTATCTATGAAAAGAGATTGTTGACTCTTACAATATGATCAGTTAGACAACAAGATAACTGATACATCTTCAGTACGAGAAATGCAGATGAAATCCCAGGACAATGTTGGGCCACAAAGAAGCTGATTCTCTCAGTGAAGTTACCAATAGAGAAACGTGCAGTGACTGTTGGGAAACTCAAACAATGCTTATCTTAGAAAATGGACAACATGGGTCAGCTTGAGTAGACTTGAAGTACGCGTAAATCAAAAGAGCTCACTCAACGTCAAAACCCTCAAACAAGATGAACGGGGATCTATATTTCAAAAACAGGTAAGATGCATTGCATATCATCTCACTTCACAAGCATCGCATATTCGTTTTGCAGATATCTCTCGAAACAAAACTCCTCACGGGATCCAACGAGACAAAGATGAATTGAAGTTCTTTAAATCATATCAAATGTGGCAATTCCATAAAAGCAAAATTCATGAATAAAGACGAGAAAGATGGATTTTTATTCATGGGCATAATGGTTTACAAGTACAAACGTTAAACACTGCGAGGACGATTAGGGATATTTTCAGCTCGCTGATGATCCATCATTACTCGAAATTCCTCAAACTGGTTAATTATGCGTTCCATCTGTTCCTCGAACTCGAGGTGTCGTGTGTTAACATAGTCCCTCCAAAAGTCAACACGTGCATTGAGCTCTTCGTTTCTCCTCTCCAAGTCGTTTCTGTAACGTCTCTCATCATGGAGCCTTTTCCTTAAATTCTCAATCTGATTATGGAGCTCAGGAATTTGAGTATTCAACTCAAGTCTTCTGGTATGAAGACGCTCCGCCATGTTCACCAAAGATGAAGTAGCTCTGATACTGAGAGCAAGTGACTGATTCACTGCTTCAATATCGGTCCTGGCTGCCAGTATTAATTCATCACGAGGAAGGAGCATGTCTCTAGCCACGGCTACAGCAATATCTTCATTGTCCATTACAGTATCCTCTATTGTAACTGGACGACCATTCACTTCAAAAGTAGTACGCCAAACTACAGGCTCTGCCGCAGGAGCAAGGTTTGGATTAGCATTGGAAGAAGAGGAAGACATGGTTAAAACTTCAAAAGTTGAGAACTCTGAGAGTATTGAAAATGTGAGAAGTTGATGATTTCTTTTTCCCAATACTGCGTGATTTATAGGGAATTTGCTCCTGCCATCATTTTCAATAGAAGATCAAATCCCAACCGTACATACAGGACTTCCTTGAGAAGCTTTCCTGATCCATTCACAACTCAGATCTCAGCTGTACATATAAGACTTTCTTGAGCGTCGTCTTTGAGATTGATTTGCAAATCAGATCTCAACTGTACATGTAAGACTTTCTTGAGTGTTATCTTTGAGATTGATTTGCAAATCAGATCTCAGCTGTACATATACGACTTTCGTGAGAAGCTTACATCATCTTTGAGATCGATTTACAGATCAAATCTCAACCGTACAGGTATGACTTCCTTTAGAAGTTTTCATCAACCCTGAAGCTCATTCACTTTCAAGTATTTTATCATCGGGCAGGTCGCCTGGAACAATTAGACCACTCGCGAGTTTCCTCGCATTTTTTATCGGGCAGGTCGCCTGGAACAATTAGACCACTTGCAATTTTTCATCGCATTTTATCATCGGGCAGGTCGCCTGGAACAATTAGACCACT
This sequence comes from Populus tomentosa, assembly GCA_018804465.1. Lineage (NCBI taxonomy): Eukaryota > Viridiplantae > Streptophyta > Magnoliopsida > Malpighiales > Salicaceae > Populus > Populus tomentosa. Next base: position 21,414,089 of record CM031979.1, read on the forward strand.
TGCGAGTTTCCTCGCATTTTATCATCGGGCAGGTCGCCTGGAACAATTAGACCACTCGCGAGTTTCCTCGCATTTTTTTTTATCGGGCAGGTCGCCTGGAACAATTAGACCACTTGCGATTTTTCATCGCATTTTATCATCGGGCAGGTCGCCTGGAACAATTAGACCACTTGCGAATTTCTTCACATTTTATCATCGGGCAGGTCGCCTGGAACAATTAGACCACTTGCGAGTCTCCTTGCATTTTATCGGGCAGGTCGCCTGGAACAATTAGACCACTTGCGAGTTTCCTCGCATTTTATCATCGGGAAGGTCGCCTGGAACAATTAGACCACTTGCGATTTTCATCGCATTTTATCATCGGGCAGGTCGCCTGGAACAATTAGACCACTCACAAAATTTTTTACTTCACATTCTTTCTATTTGGGTAGGTCGCCCATCGCAACGAGACCACTTCATCATATTTTTTCCATCTGGGTAGGTCACCCATTACAATGAGACCACACTTCATTATTTTTTCCATTTTTGGGTAGGTCACCCATTACAATGAAACCGCACTTCACATTCTTTCTATTTGGGTTGGTCATCCATCGCAACGAGACCACTTCATCATATTTTTTCCATCTGGGTAGGTCACCCATTACAATGAGACCACGCTTCATATTTTTTCCATTTTTGGGTAGGTCACCCATTACAATGAGACCGCACTTCACATTCTTTCTATCTGGGTAGGTCACCCATCACAATGAGACCACCATTTTTTCTGGGTAGGCCACCCATTAGAATGAGACCATTCTCCATTTTTTTCACTTGGGTAGGTCACCCATCACAAATGAGACTGCACTTCACATTCTTTCCACTTGGGTAGGTCACCCATCACAATGAGACCACCATTTTTTCTGGGTAGGCCACCCATTAGAATGAGACCATTCTCCATTTTTTTCACTTGGGTAGGTCACCCAACACAATGAGACTGCACTTCACATTCTTTCTATTTGGGTAGGTCGCCCATCGCAACGAGACCACTTCATCATATTTTTTCCATCTAGGTAGGTCACCCATTACAATGAGACCACACTTCATATTTTTTCCATTTTTTGGTAGGTCACCCATTACAATGAGACCACTCTTTCCTTTTTCTTGGGTAGGTCACCCATTACAATGAGACCGCACTTCATATTCTTTCCATCTGGGTAGGTCACCCATCATAATGAGACCATTTTTTTCACATTCTTTCCACCTGGGTTGGTTACCCATTACAATGAGACCACGTTTTACACATTCTTTTGTTTTGATTGAATGAGGTTGCCTGATGGGATCTCATGTAGCTTTGGTTAAAGGGAATCTCCATATGGGATTTCAGGTTGACCGAGCTACACACATTCTTTGGTTTTGGTAAAGGAGGTCGCCAGATGGGATCTCAGGTTAACGAAAAAAAGAGAGACAGAAAGACAAGTTTTTTTTTCTTTCTTTCTTTTTCTTTACAAAGCTTACTATGCAAAACATCGAGGATTTTTGCTTCGTAAGCATTGTAAAGAGGGGGCAACTGTTGTAACCCAATTTTCGACACACAATTTTCTTGAATGTTATTTTTTATTATTATTATTTATAAAAATCCAAAAAAATTAAGAAAAATTTGAAAAATTCAAAAATATTTTTTTTCTCGAGTCAACCGCATCTTTTCATTCAAACCATGTTGACCAGTTTTAAAAATGAGTTCCGGGTTGTTTCGGGTCAAAAACATCATTTTCAACCACAACCGAGTTCACCGGATCAATACGAGTCAAACCATGTCGACCAGTTTTAAAAATGAGTTCCGGGCTGTTTCGGGTAAAAAACGTCATCTTCGACCAAAACCGAGTTCACCGGGTCAATACGGGTTAAACCATGTCGACCAGGTTTAAAAACGAGTTCCGGGCTGTTTCGGGTCAAAAACGTCATTTTCGACCAAAACCAAGTTCACCGGGTCAATACGGGTCAAACCATGTCGACTAGGTTTGAAAATGAGTTTCGGGCTGTTTCGGGTCAAAAACGTTATTTTTGACCAAAACCGAGTTCACCAGGTCAATACGGGTCAAACCATGTCGACCGGGATGAAAAATGAGTTTCGGGCTATTTTTGGGTCAAAACCATCATTTTTCGGTTAAAACCCGGTTTACCGGGTTGATACCTATCAAATGTTTTTTTTTTTTTTTTTTTGTGTTAGTGGTTGAAACGGGCTTTTTCTAATACTGATTTGAATTTTTAATTTTACCCATATAAATATTTATTATTATATATAACAAAAAAATAATAATAATAATAATAATAATTAGTCAGCGGAGCAGTTGTAATTATATGGAGCAGTTGTGGAGTAGCTATGGAGCAGTTGTGGTGTCCCCTGCGGGTTGTATAAATTGGCACGAGCAGAAGGAAGAAAAAGGGAGGGGCAGAAAAAGAAGAGAAATAATTGATTTTACTATTCCTATTTTTTTTAGTTTTTCTTCACGAGATTAGGGTATTGTTATTTTAAAAAAAAACAAATTAAAAAATACCAAACATATCCCAACACATCTCAGCCGTTAAAATAATCCAAGATTTGATCCGGTTGCGCCACGTCACCCGGTGTACCGAGCTTTCGGTGCACCGCACCACACCAGATCAACACCTTTGCTCATCCGGACCGTCCGATCAACCTGCAGATCCAGCCAATAACAGCCGTCCGATCTTTTCATCCGAGATCCAACGGCGCACAGTGTTCAGTGGTACCGGTGTACCATGCACGCGTTCACGCCGTAGCTAATTTCAGAACATCTCTCTCCTCTCGCCGGCGACTCTCTCTCTCTCCTCCGATCTCCCATCTCCGGCCGTCTACAGCCTCCGCACCACCACAGAAAGGTCGCCAATCTCCTGAAAACCAAAACCCCGGTGGTTTTCATCGTTTCATCCTCCTCATCGGGCTGGAAAGAGGCCGCGAACGTCGTCGGCCACCGAACCTTCAAGTCGTCGATTCTCCCTCGTCAGCCATCAACGGTCGTTGAAGCCACCACCATCGGAATCCTAGACCTCAGATCTACCAGGATCGACCATCGTTTGACTGGAAAGCTCGCCTGAAAATTTCTCCGCCACCAACAGTAGCCGCGCGTGAGCCACCAGCGCCGACAGTGGCATTTTCGTAAATTTCCGAGAAATCCGAGGGTATTTTAGTCTTTCACCTATACAGGGGCACTCGGGTAATTTTTTTTATTTTCTAACATTTTTTATTTTGTATATAAATTTTCTTGCATGTAAAAAACAAAAACAAAAGAAAAACAAATAAAAATAAATATAAAAGAAAAACAACGCGGGTCCAACACCCATCCTATCGTGTTATTGTTCGTGGGTCCAAAGCTCCAATTATCAAATACAGATACCCATTTCTTAACGATATAAAAATAATTTTATAAACAAATATTGTTCGTCGACACGTCTCTTTTTCAGAAAAGGACCGATGTCCAAAGTTTAAATACCAAAATGGATTATGTCCATAGTTTTTTTGGTAACTCAGACGTACTTCTCCTTTTTAGGGTTTAAACGTCAATATTTTAGACAAGTCTCCTATTTTTAGGGACTGATGTCATTTTTAACGTGTCTCCTATTTTTTTAGGGACCGACGTTAACCATAAAAACAAATAATAAAATTGCAAATAAGCTCAAAATATAATATCATTTGAAACAAATAAAGAAAACACACAAGTAAGGGTAACTTTTCTTTTGAAAGGATGTTTTAAGGGTGGTGTCTACTTTCCCTTAATCATAACTAACCCAGTATCCGAATCTTTGGGACCAGTGTCTAATTTGGGATTTCTAGTTCCCTCAAATTACTAGATGGCGACTCCAATAAAATCTTTATTTCCCCCAAAAATAAAACGATCTTTTTGTTTGTTAAAATAAACAAAAAGAGCTAAGCCGTCGCCCGACGTCGTGTATCGACATCCACCAGGACTTCACATTATCTAATACAAAAGAATATAGGGTTCATCATCAGAATTTAATCTCATCACACTCAACAAAATAAATGAGAGTAAATGTATCCAAGTCACCTCTTGATAAGATGAATCCTCCCATAACTAGTACAGCAAGCAATGCAAATGAACCAACATTGTTGGCCACAATTGCGTTCCTTCCTAGTGATCCCATCATTCGGAAGAGCAGATGACATCTGGTTAGCCAATACGAATATCAAGTACTGCTTGAAAAACCTGCCACGAAAAGTTTTTCAGCAAATTCTGGAACCTGAAGTCCCAAGGACTTGAAACAAATTCATTGACAAGTTCAATTTTCCCACCTTCCAATGTTTGGATCAAAGCCTACAGCATAATATGTCATGGTGGTCCATATGGCAACTTCTACAAAGGTGATTGGGATCTTGAGAATCCACGTAGGTATGGCATATGCCCACGGAGGATAGAAGAGAAGGTCTCTTTGCTTGTAAAAAACAGGAAGCTTCATGATGGTCATGACAAGCTCTGAAAAGCCATTGAACATAATGATAATGATAGCAAAGAAAAGAGCACCGATATAAATCCCGCCATCCGTTATTGTGTTGCGGTGCATCTCCGTTCTTAGAAATACTGTCATTGTTATGGAAGCTAAAAGAATAAGCTGAAAATGAAGGAAGAACTTATGATTGTCACAACAGTGAAGAGCTCAAAGTTTATTCTAGTTTTTGAATATATGCAGATCCTTGAGAACACAGAATATGGCTATAATTTCAGAAAACAAGAAGAAGAATGCTCACTTGTGTGAATTTGAAAATGTAGACAAATGAGTTCCTTTTCATGAGCAAAAATTCTCTTGAAATGCAAGCTTTCAAGAGTTCCTTCTTGCCGACACCATATTTCTCAGTTGATAGAGCAGAAGGGTGGCTTTTGGACTTGTCAAATGGTATAGCAAGTTCATCACCTAGTTTTCGACCAATATGAAATGATTGGAATGCTTCAGAAAACTCCTTGGCTGAAACAAAGCTGTAAGGCTGATCTCTACTTGCCCAGTACTGCTCTTGAACTTTCCTTGATGTCACCTGTTCCATTTCACCAGAAAAAGTTGATAAACAAGCTCAAAGCTGCTCAAAGATCGGCTAGGGAAACATAATATTTGAAGTTATAGCTAGTATTACTTCTTGTAAGAAGTCAGCAACTCCTTTCCTCTCCGGACATTTAAAACCCAATGATTCAAAGAATTCAAGAACATTTTCACGTGGACCTTGGTACACAATTAGTCCATCTGACAGAAGAATTACGTCATCGAAAAGATCATAGGTTTCTGGTGCTGGTTGAAGTAGAGAGATGAGAGTAGTTCCATTGAGGACGTGTGTTGTTTGCCTGAGTGAGTTCACTATTTGGAATGTTGTTGAACTGTCCAAACCAGTTGATATCTCGTCCATGAAAAGTGCTCTTGCTGGTCCAACTAACATCTCACCTACATCACATAGGCCAGAAGATACTCAGGTATGGCTTATGCTCATAAAGACTATTGCCAACAATACCAAAAAAATTGCCTAATGTTTTACCTGTAGTGAGTCGCTTCTTTTGTCCACCGGAGATGCCTCGTATCATTTCATCGCCCACCATGGTATCAGCACATATATCAAGTCCTGTAATCTGTGAATTTGTAAAAGCCGAAAGATTAGTTATATCCATATTTGTAATCCTGCAACTCACTGGCCTAATTAGATTTGCAGCAAGTACCTTGAGAATATAATATGTTGTCACACAAGTCTCTTGCCCTTCTAGTGCTGCCGCCTGCAGAATCCAAATATTTAGAGCATATTTTAACGGTGAAAACTCTATTCTCACCATGATTATGGACTCAATTCTATTGCCATCCTTCCTCACCTTCATGTAAATATCAAGGTCAGGATCTGGTTTTGTCACGACCTGAATCCCGGATCCATGACCGGCACATAGGCAAGGTTTCCCTCCAAGGTTCCAAACCTATGCGAACCCAAACTTACATACAATCCTTTAAACAACTCAAATAGAGTTGTACGCAGCATTAACAACAAATTAACTTCATAACATAATTCGATTGTCTTAATACAAGAGTTAATATAATTTCATAGTTTTGGAGCACTAACTTGACATAAAAAGGAAGATATAAATTACAACCAAAAAGCAGGTTCGGAAGGTTCAATAAAAGTAACCCGCTATGAAGCTATAAGCCTGAAAAGAATAATAATGAGAGGGTGAGTTCAACAACTCAGTGAGTAGATAACGTTCAATATACACACACGAGGTAATATAACAATGAAAAATATATATACAAGTATGGCTTTAGTTCTTATACGAAGGTTTATCAAATAAGCCATAACAAGAATATCATATGGTAGAACTCGTCAGAAAATCAAAATGCAATGAGCATGAGGCTCCGTACTGTGGGATGATCAGTCCACACAGGTTGGTGACTCCCCCGACCAACTAGGGTTCAGATACGATGTGCACAAAGACTAACACTACCCTGTTAGCATGGGTATTCTGACTGACATACCATAGGTTCATAATCATAATCAAACAAACATATTCATATCTCAAAGCTCAACTCATGACATCAATCAAATGAGGAGCTATCAATTCAGAATTCAATTCAAAATATATACTGGTTCATATCAAGAATTCAGATTCAATAATTGATCATGCTTTATCATAACAAGGATAATAATCAATATATATTATCAAGAAGCATGATCCAATTCATATTAACAAATCAAATATTTATAATATTTCTCATGCATATGGAAAATTATCCACTCACCTGACTCAAAAGCAAACAACACTCACAAGCTGAAACCGAAGGAAATCCTACTGACGTCCTGCCGGTAGAATATCAGGATTATCTGAATACAAAGGAGACATATTCAAAAATGACTCGAAAAAAAATTTAACCTATTTAATACACTTAACTAAGGGTGTATTCCGTAACCCTATATGTTTTTAAACTAACTAGTCAATTTTCTCAAAAACCCAAAATCTAACGGTTTTCCCGAAATCTAATCCATAATAAAAACAACTAAAAAAATTGATAATATTTCACTAAATAACCCTTAATTATTTATCAAACTAATCTACAAAAGCTAATATTGCAGCTAGGGACTAATCTGGAACTTATCATATTTTTAGGGCCAAATTGTAATTTTCATCTAATGGAGGACCAAACTGAAATTTATCATAAATCCATGAATACACTGAAATTCTGACCTTAATTAATCCTCAATTCTATCCAGGATGTATCATTATGCTCCAGGGATCATTCTGGAATTTTACTAAATTTTTAGGGTCAAATCGTACTTTTTGTCAAATTGGAGGACTAAATTGAAAGTATTAAATTCTCTTATCTATACAGTAATTCTGTCCATAATTCATATGTTATTCTGTTCAGAATCTCGGAATATGCTCCAGGGACCAATTTGTAATTTTCCAAAGTTCGGGGACTAAACTGTAATTTTCGGAAATTGAGGGACCAAATTGAATTTTCATCATCTTCAACCTCAAACTCAGAATTTCAACAGATCACCTACTGTTATCCCCTGATTTCTAACAAAATTTCACCATTTAAACAAAATCATAACTCAAAATCATTATCCTTCAATTCAATCTCTCAAAATCAACTAATTAATCAAATACCCACAATAATCAACTCCTAACCTTCAAATTAATTCATCAATTAACCCAAAACACAAATTCTCAAAACCCTAACATTCATCAAAACTGAAATTTAAACTTCAATAACACATATATATACATAATCTTACCTTTTTATTTACTTCCTCCAACTTCTTTCTATTTCCTTTCCAATTTCCCTCTTTTCTCTTCTTCTTCTTCTTCCTCCCTTCTCTCTCACGGTTCTGCTCTCTAATTTCAGATCACACTTTCTTTTTTTTTTTTTTTACTTCCTATTTATATTTATCAATTTTTGTTCAATTACCATAATACCCCTTAATCATTTATTCCAACTTTTAAGCCTCCAAGGGCTTTGTTGTAATATCCTATCTTATTAATTTCAAAACATTACAATCTTCCCACCTTATAAAAGTTTCGTCCTCGAAACTTAATAGAAAAGATTGAATACTTACCGAGATTATCGAAAAGATAAGGATACTCCACACGCATCTTATCCTCGAGCTCCCATGTCGCTTCCTCACGTGAATGGCCTCTCCATTTCACTTTCACTGAAGCTATGTCCTTCGACCTAAGCTTCCTCACTTGTCGGTCGACTATAGCTTCCGGTTGCACCTCATAAACCATATCATCCCTCAAGTCAATGGGATGAACCTCTAATACATGTGATGGATCTGACATATATTTCCTTAACATGGAAACATGAAATACCGGATGAATAGCAGACAAGTTTGGTGGTAATGCTAACCTATAAGCAACTGCCCCAACTCTCTCCAGAATCTCATACGGTCCAATGAATCGAGGACTCAACTTGCCTTTCTTCCCAAACCTGAATACTCCTTTTGAAGGTGATACTTTTAAGAACACACAATCACCCACTGAAAACTCTAAGTCACGCCTTCTTCTATCTGCGTAACTTTTATGTCTACTCTGAGCTGTTTGAAGCTTCTTTCTAATTACCTCAATCTTCTCTGAGGTAATCTGAATCAACTCTGGTCCCATTAGCCTCTTCTCACCAACCTCAAACCAACAAACCGGTGATCTACACTTCCGACCATATAAAGCCTCATAAGGTGCCATCTCTATGCTAGCCTGATAACTGTTGTTGTAAGCAAATTCCACTAATGGTAGGAACTTACTCCAACCAACTCCAAAATCCATAACACAAGCCCTTAACATATCCTCCAAGGTCTGAATAGTCCTCTCAGACTGACCATCTGTCTGAGGGTGAAAAGTTGTACTCAACTGCACCTTAGTACCCATAGCTTCTTGAAATTTCACCCAAAACCGCGATGTAAACTGTGGACCTCTATCAGACACTATCGAGATTGGCACTCCATGCAACCGTACAATCTCACTAATAAACAATTCCGCCAACTTTGCATATCCATAAGTAATCTTAACTGGCAGAAAATGGGCTGATTTTGTCAACCTGTCAACAATCACCCATATCGAATCATAACCCTCCTGACTCCTAGGCAATCCTGTCACAAAGTCCATTGTGATCCTTTCCCACTTCCATTCTGGAATCAACAATGGTTGCAACAATCCAGGAGGTTTCTGATGTTCACCCTTTACCCTCTGACAGGTCAAACACCTAAAAACAAAATCTGCTACATCAGCCTTCATCCTATTCCACCAATAACACACTTTAAGGTCTTTATACATCTTGGTAGAACCTGGATGCATTGTGTAAACTGTCTGATGTGCCTCTATCATCAATTCTCTCCTCAGATCATCAACATCAGGTACACAAAGTCTATCCTTATATCTCAGCACATCATCCTCACCAATCACAAAACCTGCAGCCTTACCCTGCTCAACCTCATTTCTAATCCTGAGTAGTGAATTATCTTTCTTCTGAGCTGCTTTTATCTTATCAAACAAATCTGACTTAACTTGAAAATAAGCAATCATTGCTCCAGCTTCACTAAGATCAAATCTGACTCCTTCATCCACTAACTCATGCAGCTCCCTAATCAGAGGTCTTTGTACCTCCTGAATATGAGCTAAGCTCCCTGATGATTTTCTACTCAAAGCATCGGCAACTACATTTGCCCTACCCGGGTGGTACTGTATGGTACAATCATAATCCTTCAGTAGTTCCATCCATCTCCTCTGCCTCAGGTTTAGATCCCTTTGCTGAAAGATGTATTTCAAACTCTTGTGATCTGTAAAGATCTCACAAGTTTCACCATACAAGTAGTGCCTCCAAATCTTCAAAGCAAAAATCACAGCCGCCATCTCTAAATCATGTGTAGGATAGTTCTGTTCATGCTTTTCAGCTGCCATGAAGCATAGGCAATAACCTTGCCATGCTGCATTAGAACACATCCTAACCCCACTCTCGAAGCATCACAATACACTGTGTAACCACCAGAACCTGATGGTACTGCTAGAATAGGTGCTGTAGTCAATCTCTCCTTCAACTCTAAGAAACTTTTCTCACAAGCTTCAGACCACTGAAACTTAACATTTTTCTGCGTTAACTTAGTCAATGGTGCAGAAATTCGAGAAAAGTTCTCCACAAACCTCCGATAGTAGCCGGCCAAACCTAAGAAACTTCTAATCTCTGTCACCGAAGTAGGCCTAAGCCACTGCTTAACTGCTTCAATCTTTTGAGGATCAACCTCAATCCCATTCCTTGACACTACATGCCCAAGAAATGCTACACTCTCCAACCAAAACTCACTCTTTGAGAACTTGCCATACAACTGATGATCTCGCAGAGTTTGAAGCACCATTCTCAAATGTTGTTCATGCTCCTCTCTAGACCTCGAATACACCAAAATATCATTAATAAAAACTATCACAAATCGATCAATAAACTGTCCAAACACTCTATTCATCAAGTCCATAAAAGCTGCTGGTGCATTCGTCAACCCAAAAGACATCACTAAAAACTCATAATGACCATACCGAGTTCTAAAAGCTGTCTTTGAAATGTCCTCCTCCCTAATCCTTAACTGATGATACCCAGATCGAAGATCGATCTTAGAAAAGAATTGAGCTTCCTGTAATTGATCAAACAAATCATCTATACGAGGAAGTGGGTATCTATTTCGAACTGTCACCCGATTCAGTTGCCTATAATCTATACACAACCTCAATGACCCATCTTTCTTCTTCACAAACAACACCGGGGCTCCCCAAGGGGACACACTTGGTCGGATGAACTTTTTATCCAATAAGTCTTGCAGCTGCTCCTTTAACTCCCTCAATTCTGCTGGCGCCATTCTATATGGTGCCATTGATATTGGTTCAGTACCCGGAACCAAATCAATACAAAACTCAATCTCCCTGTATGGAGGCAATCCAGGTAAGTCATCGGGAAATACATCGATAAACTCTCTTACTATAGGGACTTCATCTAACTGGGGAATTTCTTTCTCTACATCCACTATATATGCTAGGTAGCATTGTACCCCTTTTCGGGCCATTTTCCTCGAGATAGCCGACAACATAATTGATGGAGACCCAATCTTATCTCCTTGAAATACCAACCCAACTTCTTCATCTAGATCAAACATTATTTTCTTACCCCAACAATTTACCGAAGCCCTATGCTTAGCCAACCAATCCATTCCCAAAATCACATCAAAATCAACCATATCTAAGACATTTAAGTCTCCCATAAAGATCTTATCTCCAATCTCTATTTCACAATCCAGATACACATACTTTACTAATCTTAACTCATTTAAGGGAGTGGAGACTGAAATTGAGGATTTTAACAAGGTTGGTTGTTTATCTAACCTCATAGCAAAATATAGGGACACAAACGAATGAGTTGCACCCGTATCAAACAAAACTTTTGCTTCAAAAGATCAAACAGGAAAAACATGTTGAGGTGCGGATGTACTGCCCTACCTCCTATACCTTGCATTTCTAAACTTCACAATATGGACATCATCTTTATTATCATTTACTCTAATAGTATCAGTTGTTCGTCTATTCCTCGACATTTCCTAAAATAAAAGTGAGAGCACTTAAGTCATGCTAGAACAATAGCATGATGATTATCACAGAATTATAGGAAAACATATCTATCACAAGGAAGAAGACATACTTGATAAGAATTTAAAATTTCAAAAACAACAAACAAGACGATACGGATCCTAATGCTCCACTTATTATGAAATTACTTATGTTATTGTTTCTTTAACCTAAAGCTCTGATACCAAGTTTGTCACGACCTGAATCCCGGATCCATGACCGACACATAGGCAAGGTTTCCCTCCAAGGTTCCAAACCTATGCGAACCCAAACTTACATACAATCCTTTAAACAACTCAAATAGAGTTGTACGCAGCATTAACAACAAATTAACTTCATAACATAATTCGATTGTCTTAATACAAGAGTTAATATAATTTCATAGTTTTGGAGCACTAACTTGACATAAAAAGGAAGATATAAATTACAACCAAAAAGCAGGTTCGGAAGGTTCAATAAAAGTAACCCGCTATGAAGCTATAAGCCTGAAAAGAATAATAATGAGAGGGTGAGTTCAACAACTCAGTGAGTAGATAACGTTCAATATACACACACGAGGTAATATAACAATGAAAAATATATATACAAGTATGGCTTTAGTTCTTATACGAAGGTTTATCAAATAGGCCATAACAAGAATATCATATGGTAGAACTCGTCAGAAAATCAAAATGCAATGAGCATGAGGCTCCGTACTGTGGGATGATCAGTCCACACAGGTTGGTGACTCCCCCGACCAACTAGGGTTCAGATACGATGTGCACAAAGACTAACACTACCCTGTTAGCATGGGTATTCTGACTGACATATCATAGGTTCATAATCATAATCAAACAAACATATTCATATCTCAAAGCTCAACTTATGACATCAATCAAATGAGGAGCTATCAATTCAGAATTCAATTCAAAATATATACTGGTTCATATCAAGAATTCAGATTCAATAATTGATCATGCTTTATCATAACAAGGATAATAATCAATATATATTATCAAGAAGCATGATCCAATTCATATTAACAAATCAAATATTTATAATATTTCTCATGCATATGGAAAATTATCCACTCACCTGACTCAAAAGCAAACAACACTCACAAGCTGAAACCGAAGGAAATCCTACTGACGTCCTGCCGGTAGAATATCAGGATTATCTGAATACAAAGGAGACATATTCAAAAATGACTCGAAAAAAAATTTAATCTATTTAATACACTTAACTAAGGGTGTATTCCGTAACCCTATATGTTTTTAAACTAACTAGTCAATTTTCTCAAAAACCCAAAATCTAACGGTTTTCCCGAAATCTAATCCATAATAAAAACAACTAAAAAAATTGATAATATTTCACTAAATAACCCTTAATTATTTATCAAACTAATCTACAAAAGCTAATATTGCAGCTAGGGACTAATCTGGAACTTATCATATTTTTAGGGCCAAATTGTAATTTTCATCTAATGGAGGACCAAACTGAAATTTATCATAAATCCATGAATACACTGAAATTCTGACCTTAATTAATCCTCAATTCTATCCAGGATGTATCATTATGCTCCAGGGATCATTCTGGAATTTTACTAAATTTTTAGGGTCAAATCGTACTTTTTGTCAAATTGGAGGACTAAATTGAAAGTATTAAATTCTCTTATCTATACAGTAATTCTGTCCATAATTCATATGTTATTCTGTTCAGAATCTCGGAATATGCTCCAGGGACCAATTTGTAATTTTCCAAAGTTCGGGGACTAAACTGTAATTTTCGGAAATTGAGGGACCAAATTGAATTTTCATCATCTTCAACCTCAAACTCAGAATTTCAACAGATCACCTACTGTTATCCCCTGATTTCTAACAAAATTTCACCATTTAAACAAAATCATAACTCAAAATCATTATCCTTCAATTCAATCTCTCAAAATCAACTAATTAATCAAATACCCACAATAATCAACTCCTAACCTTCAAATTAATTCATCAATTAACCCAAAACACAAATTCTCAAAACCCTAACATTCATCAAAACTGAAATTTAAACTTCAATAACACATATATATACATAATCTTACCTTTTTATTTATTTCCTCCAACTTCTTTCTATTTCCTTTCCAATTTCCCTCTTTTCTCTTCTTCTTCTTCTTCCTCCCTTCTCTCTCACGGTTCTGCTCTCTAATTTCAGATCACACTTTCCTTTTTTTTTTTTTTACTTCCTATTTATATTTATCAATTTTTGTTCAATTACCATAATACCCCTTAATCATTTATTCCAACTTTTAAGCCTCCAAGGGCTTTGTTGTAATATCCTATCTTATTAATTTCAAAACATTACAGGTTTTATATTTGATTCTTTCTCCCTTCTTGATAATTCAGTTAACATCTCCGCACAATTTCATAATCCCGCAGTAAATTAATTTCAAACCCTTTATTAATCAAACAACTGATGTGTTGAAACAATGGTGTATCACTGACCGTAACGCGGTCCGACCCCTTGACATCTCGCAGAGAAAGGCAGTGTTTCTCTCAGAGTCATTTCTCCTATATGAAGATCAAATTGACTAATGTAAGCCGATGTCCTCTGTGGTACAAACTCTTCCATCCCATGTCCATTGTAAGTAACACTTCCTGAACACTGAAATTTCACAAATATCAAGGTCAGATCATATACAAGGCAAAATAATTTCTTGAAAACAAATACGAAAATCCCTATCTCCTTACCTGCAAATCTTTACCAAGTTTTCCAGCCAAAGCCAACAGTAAAGTGGTCTTGCCTGAGCTTGGAGGGCCTAAAAGCAGTGTCATTCTGCAAGATTTGAATGAACTAATGTGAGGCACCAACCATTTTGCGAAATTTGCTGTATAAAAACACTGCTAGCTTAATGTTTTACTGACCTACGAGGCTTGATGATTCCACTGACATCACGAAGAATGGGAAATGGCTGCTTTCTACTTGGAAGTAAGTGAAGAAAACTCAAGAGCCCCTTTGAAGAGAGGAAGAATACAGAGCAACCAATGAGTTCAATTCACAGATAACAAATTTTGTTCAAGTAAAATAGATAAGCAAGCTAGTATGATTTCTGTAACTTTTGTACCTCTAACATGTTAGCAGAGAAGTTTAATATTGTAGGCAATGCTCTACCTCCTATATAAGCTTCTGCTTCAACATTCAAATGTTCGAACCTGACTTCAATTGTTGGCATTTCCAGTTCAACTCTGAAGAAAAAGGCCAAATTGATCAAGAAAAGAAAAGAAAATCTTCAGAAACTGAGATGAAATTGAAGTTTGAAGAACCAATACCTGTCAATCCTTTCTTTGAGCTTCAACAAGAACCTCTCATTATCTTCTTCAGCAATCTTAACAAGCCTCTCTAACAAATCCCTTTTCTCTACTAAACCAAGGTTTACAATATCTATCTCTCTTGCTTTACCTTCTTCTTCAGTTAAAATACCTCTTGTCAAACGTAAATAAGTAGGGAGTTTCTCTAAAGCAGCCCGTTTTAGAGCTTCTTCATCATCTTCATCACGAGAAGACCTTGAAAAAACTTCAGGGATACTATTCCTCCATGTATTAGAAGAAGTGCTTAAACGTGCACTACTTACTCTGTATATATCACCAGCACCATCCATTTTTTTAGTTTCTCTATCAAAATGTTGCTACTATCATTCAAACATGAAGAAGCAAGAGCAACTTTTGAAGTTTTCTTCAAGTTTCATGCAAGAAAAACCAGGCACATATGAACTTTGTACCCGAAGCACTTTGGTCAGTTGGTTTGAATATGGTATGGGTTCTCTGTCTTCTCTACCTTAAGCGTTTATGGAGGAGAGAGTAAAGACAACAATGTGAGTGTCTTCTCTGTCCTTTCAGTTGAAGAATTGATGGGGTTTGTAATTTTTTCAGAGTCTTAGTGTCAAGAAATGGGGTATATATAGACACACACACGCAGAGAGAGAGAGAGAGCACTGTATTTGACTGCAAAGTATACAAAGGGGATGGTCGAGTTTTTGAAGAAATGGTGTAAAAAAAATCTAAATATTGATTTTTCAAGTAAGAATATTGGATGTTCTTGTTTTAGTGAGAAGGTATCGTCATGAAGAAAGTTGAATATCTTGACAGTAGAAGGGTTTGCTGCTGTGCTGCGTTTTCGAAACATATCGTTTTTAAAAATCATTAAATTTCAGTTTTATCAAAACCAAGATTTATAATGTGTATTTAGGACTATGGTATAATTTGCAAAGAGTTTTTTTATTTGTTCTTGTTACTTTATTTTTTATTATATTATTAAATTAATCAAGAATTTAACTTGATTATTAAATTTTTATTTCTTCTTTAAAACCACAATTATCTCTTAATTTTGTTTTCAAATTTAAATTTTTTTATTCGGTCATATCATTTCGTGGGTCGCCGAATCTAGAAGAGTACTTATAAGTTATAAGGGGAAAAATAAAGAAATCATGGAAGGCTTCTGACGTCTGTGCTTACTTCAACCTAGAATCATAATTACATTTTCTTAATTATTATTATATTATAAAGTCTTATAGTAGGATGCTGCATTGTTAAGAAACACCGGCTAACCCAAAATAAAATGATTTTATTTTAAATTGACTCATGTCAATTCAAGTCAATTATCCAACCTATAGTTTATTAATTTTAATTGTACGAGACTTTTCCCGCGCGTAAAATGAAAGGGAAAAAAATCATTGCATTTTCTGTCTTTTAATTCCCCGTGCAGACTTACATGGGAGGTCTTTATTTTCTCTGTCTTTCCACCATGAGTGCTTTTTTTTTTTTTTTACTCGAAAATAATTAAAAAATTATATTAAAGAATAATATAAATTATATTTAATAATTTAAGTTATTAAATTAAAATAATTATTTGATATAATATCATAGTCTTGATTAATAAGTGGTCATAATTTTGAATCTTATGATTTCTATTTAGTTAATAAAAATCAAATATAATGTAAAAAAAATCTATATAAATTTTAAATTTAAAACATTTTCAACTGAGAAAATATGTTAAATGATTGTTTAATAAATTTCAAGACAGAAAATGGCATTTTATTTGTTATTTTGTGTGTTTGATACACTACTGTAAATTATAATTTTTAATTTATTTTTAACATTAAATTCATAAAAAAAAACATTAATTTAATATATGTTTTTTTTAAGTGAAACACGTAAAGAAGATAGAATCCACTGTACTTCACAATTCTCACAAATTGACTATAATTTATAAATACAAGTGGCCTATAATGAGCTAGTTAAGAGATTTTCCGTATTCTTTAGGATATATTTTTGTCCTAGCAAGGGTGATCGGCTTCCACAAAAGCATCAGGGCTTGAAGACATCAACGATTTTACGATATATTCTTTAAAAACTTGCTGGCCATCTTTATTTTATGGTTTCTCGATCTTGTCTTCGTATTTTATGCCGAATACTCTTTTAATTATTATTGTTTTTTTCTTTTTTAATCATCACAGTTACAACCAAAAGATTTGTTTTTGTGGTTAAAATCACACTAAATATTTAAATATTACAACAGTGTGCTATTAGTCAAATCAAATAAGATTATCAGAACACATAATGTTGTGATCCAATAGTTGAAGGGATTTATTTTTTTATATATATATCAAGGTTCAAGCCTCACTTGTGTAAGTCTGTCACTTCCGCGGTGCCTTACATACTTACTGAGCTTACAGGATGTTCAGTGAGCCCGAAGATTAGTTATGGTACGCGCAAGCTGGCCCGAACATCAGGGTAAAATAATAATAAAAAAAACAAAAAGAATATTATCAGCCCATGAAAATATTTTCTCTTCCTTCTATAGTACGTCAATCATTTTTTTTATTTTTATTTTGTAAGTTCCCAGGGCTACAGGATATATGCCACCCAGCAAGGCAGAAACCAGATATCCAGCTAGGAAGCTCAAAACCGAGGCTGTATTCTAAGCACCATCTTGAAAACCCTAACCCTAGCAGTCCTCTCCTCTCCCATGTGAGCAAAATCCCCATGGTCAATCTTTTATATATATATATAGACACATGCACACACATCCTAGTGGGTTGCTTGAAGCCAAAATAAATCCATCCTCGTATTTTAATTGTCGGCGCTGACAAATTTTTTTATTTCCTTATAAACTACAAGGAATTACATTGTCACGATCATTTTATTTTTGTTAAGATATCTTCAAACCAGTTCTTATATATTAAGATTAATTAAATTAATGTCTTTTATTAAGTTTTAAATATACTATCTATATATATAATTTAAACAGTTGTGTTTATTAAAAAAAAAAACAGAAATAAATCACTGCTTGCCATTCAGGCTAAACTGGCATATAAATGTTTAATGGACATTTATACGATTCTGTTATATAACCCAAAAAAAGAGCTAAAATAGAAGGTAAAAATACCGGTCATAGATATATTTTACTATTTAGTGATAGTATAATTATATTTTTAATGACTTGGATGGTGTTGAGAGTATTTTTATCTTTTTACATGATCTCAAGTGGCCATGTAAGTTTATTTAGGAGTGTGGTTATAGTTGTTTTTCAAAGTGTTTTTTACTTGAAAATGTATCAAAATGATATTTTTTATTTTTAAAAATTATTTTTGATATCAGCATATTAAAATGATACGAAAACACTAAAAAATATTAATTTAAAATAAAAAATATTTTTTTAAAAATACTTTAATATACAAAAACAAATCCACCTTAAATAATTGTAGATCAAATTATCTTTTTTTAAAAAAAAAACATAATTTTAATTATAGCGTATATGACACGGGCTGGTTGCTGAACTCATGAGTTGTTACATCGTTAACTGAATAAGGTATATGTGGTGATGTTGGCTTGATTATTAGTTAATTAAAATTAAAGAATTAGTGTTGATTGCGTCTCAGCGGCTGATACTTCCAGGTTCTAGATTAATTAATCATGATTGTTTGGGGGATTATCCATCTACAAATAGTTTAATTATAAAAAGTCTAAAAAGCTTGAGATTTATTGATTGTAAATTGAAGGTAAGGACAACTTTGGTATATTTTTGTTGTTGGCTTAGTTCCCAATCTCCTAAAATGGAATCTTATATGAAAATAAATTCAAATGTTTATTAACTTTATTAATCTCAGCTGTTACTGGTCAATACGGGAAAATCATATATAGCTATAATTCCAAATTAAAAAGTCGGCTTGTGGATTGGTGGGGTCAACTTAATATATATATATATATATATATATATATATATATATATATATATAACAATATCATATTATTAAAAGAAACAAATCAACATAGTTTTTATAAAAAATACTATTTTAAAGTTAAATCCGATTCAAGTTAGGCTCTAGATCAATAAGTTATGAAATTATTCCATCAAGCCCTGTCGTGTTTTACGACGATAATTTAAACTTATAGTTTTAGTTCAATTAAAAATTAAATTAAATTATAAACTTAATAGATGTTGGATATCCTCTAGTTTACTAGTCTACATTCCCACTTTCGTGGCATCAAGGATGTTAAATGGGTCTGCAATGGGTTAGAGATCTTTTTTTTATTATTATTAAGGTGGATAATTGGATTAATTTGTGTGTAATTCGATTAATTTTATAAATTTTAAAGTTAATAATTATATTATTCTCCAATAATTTTAAAACTTATAAAACTTAAATTAATTACCTCTAGCCAAGAAGCAAACCTAAGAACTCTCATGCTTGTACGCAAGCCCGCCTGAGTATATCTTCTTCTGGTGATGGACATCTTCTTTTTTAAATACTAATATTTCATCTAGAAGGGCATCTTCCAACCACAGCAGCAATTTATTGATTTGGAGATAATTATTTAGACATTGAATTAATGAGCATATCCAGTGAAGAAAGTAGTGTTGATTCCATCATGCTTAACAAACATTTGTTTTGTAAAGTTAGTCCCGAGTAAACCCTAGAATTAATATTCATTGTTTAATTTATTTATTTATTAAAGAATTTCAAGAATCGGTGCCGTAAAGAAATGGGTCTGATGGATCGTTTATTGCCGACAACTACATTAATCCTCCTCAAGAATTGGTAGCGAGACAAATGGGAATGCAGAATCATGCATGCTTGTGTAGTTTAGTCTGGGTATATAAAACACCGTATAACTTGTTGGTTTTTGTTTCTGATTGTATGTTTCACTTTTGTGAAATTAATATTTTTTTTAGTATTTTTTAATAATTTTGATATGTTAATATAAAAATATTTTAATAAGTTTTTTAATGAAAAACACTTTTAAAAAATACCTTGGAGTACAATATCAATTAATATTTATGCTTTGAAGTTCATAATTTCCCTCCAAAAAATTGACCAAGGTCTTGCCTGTTTGCTAGCGTGCTGAATCTGATATGTTTAAAAGATATCATTTTTTTTTTATTCTTCAGAATTATAGTAATTTTTGTGATTGTAAGTTTTAAAAAAATAAGTTTTTATAAAAGTATTTTTTTACCTATATGTATTTGTTTAAAACCGTTGTTAAATATATTGCTTGCTAAAAACAGTTAAAATATATTTGATTAAAACTGTTTTTTAAAATAAAATTATATGTACTAATTTTATAATTAAATCAGATAAGAAGGATATTATTATTGATATATAATAAATATAGCAAACTAACATTAAATTCATAGGGTTTTTTTTTTTTTTATCAAAAAAACACAATGTTCAATTGCAACGAGGTTAGAAACTTGATCCGAAGCACTCAAAATGCATGGAGTTATTATCTGAGATTCAACCTCAATTTTGATCGGCCATGCCACTTCCAAACCGAGATTTGGATGTTTTCCAAACACTACAATAGATAAATTATTAGTTGACTTTACTTTTCTCTTTTCTTTTGTTTCATTGAATGGGTTACACAGTGACTTTTGTTTTCTTTATTATTAGTAATAACAACATTGATTATTACCTGAAAATTATAGTTTTAAATTCCATATGGATTAATTTGGGATTTGATTAATTTAAAATTAAAACTGGGTTTAGTTTTTTTAAAAAAAAAAAGTTTAAAATCTAGTTGACTCGGTAAATGGATCTGGTGACCTGGTTGACCCAGTAAGACTTGATCAAAAACTCAATTGTAACCTGTTAACTATTTATTTATTTTTTTAATCAAAAAGACTTCGTTTTGATTTATAAAAAATTTATGGTAAAACCAGGTGATCTGATGAAACCCGTGACCCAAGCTTTGGGCTGAATTAACCACCAAACTTGATTTAAAAACTCTATTTATAAGTGAGATCAATAAAGCATTACTTCAATTTTTTAGAATGTGTTCTGATTAAGATAAATGTTATTTTTTAAAGTATTTTTTACTTAAAAATATATTTTTGACATATCAAAACAATAAAAAAAAATAATTTAAAATAAAAAAGAAACATTGAATCACAATAACACCTCAAAATCAATCCTTTTGATTTCCTGAATTAGTTTACTCTCACGTCTAGATTGTTAGACTATCAATGATAAAACTAGGATGTCTTGCAAATCACGTTCATTAACTTGGAGAAGTTGACTAATGATTAATAAAGTATATCCCTTTCCTTAATTTTTTGAATTTTGATACTTAAAACTAGTATATAGTGAGATTAATTAATTTTCTTGAGGAAAAAAAACTTAATTTTAATTAATGTATAAATTGATTGGAGGGTATTTCTTTCTTTCAATCGAATAAATCATAATAATAAACTAGCATTAGGATGAATCATGGAGCATATCTATTGACCAATTAATTAAGTAGATACTCAAGATCAGCAGTGATCATGATGATAGAATTCTTCGTCTGGAGCGCGTGGAGGTTTGGAGAAAGGGCTGCATCGTGTTAATTAGAGGGGTGTTGTTGCACTAAAAAATCAAAACCACGTTTGGGGGAAGTGATTAATATTAATCATCATGTCTTACAGTTCTGATTCTTCAGACTTGAGTCATATTGTTTGGTTTGTAATGTGGTAATAATTATTTTTTAAAATATTTTTTATTTAAAATATATTAAAATAATATTTTTAATATTTATTTTTTATATTAATATATTAAATTAAAATAAAAATATAATTTTTTTATTTTGAAATAAAGAAAAAAAAATTTAAATTTTAAATTTTTTAAAAACATGTAAAAACTGAATCTTTAGATCTATATATTATTTGCTAGACCTGTTTTCTTCTTCAGATAATACTTTTTTGCCAAAAAAAAATATAATTTTTGTTTGGTATTGTAATGTATGGTATTTTTTAATTAAAAATATATTAAAATTATGTATTTTTTAAATTTTTAATATTAGCTCATTAAAATTTTAAAAAAATATTAATTTAATATTAAACACTTTAAAAAACAAAAATTAGGAATAATTAATTATTAAACATAGCTAGCTTTCCAAGAAATTGAAAACATATTGGGGATAAAACTGGAAAAAAAAAAACACACACGCACATGAGCCATAATATTTATCCATTGATAAATTGCAGAAAGGGGGAAAAGGCTAGCTATTTAGGATGCATTTCGTCCCTCTAATTGGGAACCTTTTCTATTGCCCACTTTCAATTTGTAATTCAGGAAAAGGAATCCAATTGAAAAGCAGAGCAATGGAAGGAATCAAGGAAACATGTCAAGCTAGAAAAATGGCTTCTGATGCGGGGTTGAAACATGGACACAGTTTCACAAGAAAGTCTCGGTGAGGAGGGTGATTCAGACATGAGTGCAGGCTCCGGAGATAGTGAATATTGAAAGGAAAACTTTTCACAAGAGTGAAGATGAAATGGTTACTAGTATTTCAAGATAAAAAAAATAATAATAATAATAAAAAACATGCTTGATTGAAAAAACAGAGATAAAATCATGAAAATAAATATTTCTAGTTTAATTTTGAAGGGAATTTTTGTCATTCTGAAACAAGAACCCGAGATGGTAATCAAAAGCTTCCTTGGTAACAAGAACATTTCTCAAAAGTTTGATTCTCGTTGGAATTTAAGACTACCAGCTGGAATTACAAGCCTTACTGTGGTGGAGATGTTACTCTGCCCTCGACTCTATCAATGTGCTTAAAGTCAGGAGATGAAACTCTGTCCAAACATATGGATGGAGAGATATGAACATGGCCAGCTGAAGAAGACGACTTGTCTCAGAATTCCAAGTCAGAAGGGGATAGTGACAGTTATACGATCCTTAGAATCCAAGAGTAGCTTTTCTCGGTGTACTTATTAATGGATTGTAGGATAAGGTTGTCAGATAATTAAGGAACTTTATAAACAATACTGTAAGAAATATATATCTGCCTAAGTTGAAATAAAATCTTGAGCTAAAGCTTTAATCTTCTCCTCCCATCATTCTGCATACACTGTTGAGCTTGAACAGCTTCTATCTTTACAATTTTCAAATCCCGACTGACTTCTGTCACATTAAAGCTCCTTGAATTCAAGCCCAAGAAACTAATCAACTGCAACAACGAAGAGAAAAAGGAGGATGTTTAAGCGATGAACAACTGAAATGTGTTCCATATGGAGAAAAGAGTCGAGGGCTAAGAGTGCTCCAAGACTTACATTTGGATCAGAAAGCTCATGGGATTTATCGAAACAACTTATTATTAGTTTCTTTAGGTTTGGCATTTCCTTGAGGAAGGAGGCGATGGATGGAATTTGGTCAGCAAGTGAACCATCAGATAGCAGAACCAAGTTTTGTAGATTCTTGAAAACTATGGGATAATCATTTTGCATAAAGAAAATCTGCTGCATAAGAAAGCCTATGGTCACCAGTTCTTCGGATCAAAAAGAAAGAAAAACAAAGGCAATGATGCTATCTAACAAAACCCAGAAACAGGAACAAGATGTGTTAGGAGGTACCTCAATAGGCCAGGTATTTATTCTCAAGAATCTGGCTTCGCTTAAACATTGAAGGAGCTTGGCAGCACAGTAGATTAAACTCTTTGAACGCTTGCAATGACGATCAGATTCCACACTCTTATGCTTACAAGAAGGCTCAATATAAATCCTTGCGCTCGTTAGTGACATGAACATGTCCTGCTTCAAAAAACCAAAATCTACAGGATCTCCAGCCCACCACAAGACCTTGAGGTTGGGGGCATCAATTTTCAGAGGAAATTCATATGAATATTCATCTGAGGAGCTTATGTTCAGTTTCTCAAGCTTTGCAGCCTTGACAATGATGTGCCTGCGGAGGCGTTGATCTGCTTGGAAGTCTTTTACCGGGGGCAAATATTGCAAAGCACTTCCTAGAGAGCTGAAGTTGCACTCTGACACGGTTAAGTCTTGAAGGGAAAAGCAATTGATGTTAAGAACGCAAGTACCTGCAAACCTGCAGCTGCTAATCATGACTTGGCCAACATATGGACAAGCGATGCGGAAATGGCAGGCTTCAAGGAAACTAGACCCACAGACTCTTAGTTTCTCAAGAGATTCACAACTTATCTTACAAAGAAAACATTTTCCAAACTCAGAGTCATGGACTGTCAGATTTTCCAAAGATGGACAGTTCAGGTTAACATGCCTCTGGGCTTTAAACTGGCACCTGTATATTGTCAAAGCCTTAAAAGATGAGCTAGATATGTTAAAATTCCCAACAGTAAAACCAAAATCGCAGCCACTTATTGTCAACTCTTCAAGAGATGAAGTTGTCATATTGAGACCACCACTAATGCCATCAACATCCTCGAGAGTGAGCCTTTTAAGAGATTTACACCATTCAGAAATCCTCTGTCCAAAATCTATATCCTCTACGGTAACTGAATCTAGCCACAGGTCCTTCAGCCAGTCCCACCCTACTACTCGAAAATTGAACCTCCCCATCTGCAAATTCAATTTCAAAGCCCTCAAAGATTCACAGTTATAAACACAACCCGGCAAAGAATAGCCTCTCCACGGGTCTACATGGACTAGCATGTCAAGTTCTTCAACTCCACACTTCGTAGCAATAGTAAACCATGAATTAACAGCAGTCTCCCCAATATCAAACCTTCTTTGCTTGCAGGAGCACCAATGAACATGCAAACGTTGTAGCCCTCCTCCAGTCTTTTCGCGCCATCGCAGCACTTTATTGACATAAGAACAGAAATCGACATACCTTGTTCTTAAACAGCTAGGATCAGAATATTCTGAATCAAAATCCGCAACGAAATTCAGGTAAGGGCTAGATGTGCATAGTTGATTAAACCTTTTTGACACTACACCAAGACGTGCAGTATCATTAGCACCAAGGAATGAGAAAATATGATAGATAATTTGGTCTGGGAGACTGCTCAATATATCACGTGTGGAGGCGAGGATCATAAGTGTGTCTCGACGAGAGCTCATTGCCATCAACTTGGATGGACTTTCCATGAACAACAGCAACCACTGAGTTAAAAATAAACGTAAAAAACACTAGTTAATAATCAATATTATAAAGAACAAGAATATAATAAAAATATTCAAGTTCTATATATATAAATACGAAGGAGATGCATGGTGCTGTAGTATAATTCCTTATCATGAAAAGAAGAGGAAGAAAAGTACCTGAAGAGACTGCTGTTGTTCTTGTTTGGAGCCGCTAAATTGTAAGCATATGGAAAGAAGTTTTTAGGGTTTTACCAGCTGATAAACTCTTTAGACATGAGCTTCTTTTTAAAAAAATAATTCAGGAGCCAAGAGGTTTAGTTGCATTCGACTTCGGAGTTAGGGTAGAGGAGGAGAATTGAAGTTACATTGAGACTCTGAGAGTTATTTATCCACCTAGTAATCCATGTCAACTTTTTTTTTTTTCCTTCATATTTTCTTATATATACTAGCATATAATTTTAGTGCATGTGTTACATGTGATCTATATGGTATAAAAATATTAAGACTAATTTTAAGACAATGAAAAACAAATTAAATTCAAGATTTTAAGATCCAATTAAATGCTATGTAACATTAAAATTTGAATAAAATCACATTTATTTTAATTCATAATAAATATAATTGTTTCTGAAAAATTACTAAAAAATAAATTAAAATTGAACATGTTGTTATATATCTTCTTTTTTTTCATTATTGAAAATTACCAATAAGTTCACTTTTAATGAATTAAAGAATAAAAGTACTATTTTTAATCAATAAGATCACATTCCATGTTAAAAAAAATCAAAATTTTACAAGTATTTGATTGTTAGTTTTATTGCCACATACTTCCTATTTGTATTATTTAACTATATATATAATATATATTTTTTAATTTTTCAGGAATTGCTTCAATAGCTATTAGTCGTTAGAAAATACAAATTCCGTATATAGTTGGTTTTTTATTTTTTATTATTATTGAATTTCACATTTATTATATTTTTTATATTTATTTAAAGGAAATCTGGTTTCAAAATCAATTTATGCATAAATCTTTCAAATGAATCGCATGAAAGATATATTTAGGGAATTAATTGATAAACTATTTATATCTATTTACAAATTATAAATATATTTTTCTTTAGTGTTGCTAATAGAAATGGATGAGATGATCTTATTAATAAATAGATGAATTATCAAAAAAGTAATTAACAGAAAACAATTCCAAAAACAAATTATAGAATCCATATATTATGAGGGATAATATATTTATGTAAAAAAGTCATAATTAAGAGGGGATAATCCAAGGGAAAGAGTAGGACAAGCGGATGCATGTCGTTTGTTAACACAAAAGATCCTATATTTTATTAAAATTAAAAATTAATTAATCAGCTTCTATAATACTAACAATAATTAAAAAGTCCAAAAACCAGCATTGATCATCCTCGATTCTGTAGTTTTTTCTTAAAAAATGTCATTTTCTTTTTCTAATAAAAATCCCATGTTTTAATTACTCAATTTCCTTATCCTATTTTTTAAAATAAATAAATTGGGAAGAAAAAATAAGGAATTGACAAAGAGGCTAGATTATTAAGGGATTCAAGAATATAGTTGTGTAATATATAAATATTTGAAACTGTATGGATTAATTATTTAGTTTTGTTAACTATAGCGACTTAATTGTAATATACTCAAGATTCTATCCGTGGAGGTGGTTTTATGCATGTGTGATTGGGTCCATGAGCCCGATTTTTTAGCCATTTTCTTCTTAATATTTCTATTGGGCCTGTTGCGTTATTATTCAGTTTGTTTTTATGTTTCAAATGTTTTTTTAAAAAATTAAATCTTTTTATTTTTTTTTATTTCAAATTAATTTTTTTAAATTATTTTAATATGCTGATATCAAAAATAATTTTTAAAAAATAAAAAATATATATTATTTTAATACTTTTCTAAATAAAAAAACATTTTAAAAAGGAACCACATTTCCAAATAAACAATTAAAATAGATAAATATTACTAAAAACATAATAAACTATAATTTTTCAGAATCAATTTTTAAGTTTTTTAAAAGTTCAAATATAGCCCCTGAGGATTGGATGAATTTGTTTACCTTGAGCCAATAAAATCCAAATCTTAATCTTAAATGTGAAATATTTTTTTCATTAATCCCTAATGTATAATTTATTAACTAGCATTAAAAGAATTTGATTTTTCACTATAATAATTAACAATAAAAAAACAAAGTATTTTTTCACTCTAATCACCTATGTTTTTTTTTTAATTTTTTTTTATTTCATCATTTGATATTAGATTTATTAGATATATACTTTTATAATTTATTTTGATTTGTTTTCTATGGAGTTATCATATTCTCATAACTCAGGTTACGATTTTTATGAGTCAGTCGTGTTGACTCGAGTTATTTTTTGTGGCTATTTTTTAATTATTTGTTTTTTAATTTTTTAACATTGGACTAATCTAAGTTGATCTCATATGCTTTTGTTTTAATATTTAAAAAAAAATATCATTTTTTTAAGTTAAACTATATTTTTATTAGTCATTTTATTTATTTTTAAACATATTAAGTCGACTAAGTCATATAAAATCAATTCTCATATGTATAATTAAAAAAAAAACACATTGAAAATATCTTGATATTTTTTTATATTAAATTTTTTTTTTTGACTGATAATGTAGTTCAAACAATAATATAATCTTTAATTATAATTAAAAGAAGAAGAAAAAGGAAAAGCATAGTTTTAACATAATTAAATTCAACTCGATATAACAAGTTGATTTGATAATCGAAACTAGAAATCTTAGTTGGGCCTTTAGGAGATTGACTATAAACTCTATATTTTTTAAAAAAATTTATACCCAACTCTTAAATACATCAAATCCTAAACTAAATTTAATAACCACGTATTGTTAAGTAAAAATTAATTCAAGAATCACATAAACTAGCGTAAAACTTGAAAAATAAAAAATGAAAGCAATCCATTGTTTTTTTTTTCATCATGTAAAAATATGTCTTGTTAAACTATTATCTTTCCTCGATCATTTAAAAATTAGGGACCATCGTTGAAGTTCTTGAAACCGCAAAAATGATTATATTGTAAAAAGTACAAATACAGGGATGCAAATGTAGTTTACCCAAATTATAATTAACATACTCGACAAGAGCTCTCTCCACACAGATAAAAACCAATCAGATCGGAGAAGAAAAAATCACCGCAAATTATCAAATCACGAAAATGTCAAGCTCATGGTCGCATGCACTCGTTAGGATCTCTCCCTACACTTTCTCCGCCGTAGGCATCGCCATCGCCATCGGTGTCTCAGTCCTCGGTGCCGCCTGGTACCACCGTGACTTGTTAATTTTGGTGTGCTGAACCTGATGTTTTGTTGATTAATTATTTATTATGTGATTTCTATGGTGTTTTTGATAGGGGGATTTATATAACTGGGAGTAGTTTAATTGGTGCTGCAATCAAGGCTCCTCGCATTACTTCTAAGAATCTCATCAGGTGATTATTATAAATTACTATAAACCCTAATTTTTTTTCTTTATTTCAATTTGATTTGGGTGTAAAGTGGTGGAATTTTGATTTTTTTTTTTCAAGTTTAATTGTTGATTTTTATGGATTTTATTTTAATCTGATTTTTTTGTGGGGGTTTTTGGTTGATGATGATTGATTGATTTGAGTATCTGTTTGGGTTACAAACTGGTTTTTGGCATCCAATGTTGTTTGCATTGGTAGTGGGCTATAAGAAGTGAATCAAAATTGACGAGTATTGTCTGCATTTCTTTAGTGAGAAATTTAAATACACTAAGAAGCTTGTGGTTGGAGGAGAAATTTTTGCTTTGGGACGGAGGAGTTGGTGTGGATCTGTGCTGTGTATGTTACTTGTACGTGCTTTCCGTGGTGCTGTGGTGGGGCTGAATGCTTTTGTGTTGGGTTGCGGAATCTTGGACTAGTGAATTGGTTATCAGAATCATCATGATTTGAACTAGTTAGAGAAGGGGTTTTCAAAAAAGTTTTTGCGAGGGGGAACTTTGGAAGGTTATGTTAGGAAGATAACGTTACTGTCTTGTGCAAAGATGGCTTGAGGTGTATGTTTATAGGTGGTTGTGCACAATTTGTATCTAGTTTCTTGTGAGTTTATACTTGGTAGCTAGAGCATCTTCATTCTTCTTACAATTCTTGAGAGCCCAGCAGATGATTTTTACACATTGAACTAGAAGGGTTAAGGAGAGTGTCTTGTTTAGCTTCGAAATGAATGTATTGCTGATTTAGCTAGATTCTAAATGTTATTAGTTCAATTATTTTCCCTAGTCTTCTCAATCCCCTTTCAAAGCGTGTCTCTACATGCAATGCTGTGCCATTTCATGAATGAAACATCTCTTTTGTGAGAAGGATGCTATATAACTGGATTATAGTTGCTCATATTAATTCCAAGTTCTATCAAGTTTTGAGTTTCATGCACCTATGCAGGATGTAGTGATTGCAAAATGTGCATTTTTTCTGATTGTGAAGTTATGTTACATGATAATTGAACTTATGAAATTTAAATGATGCCATCAAACAGTGACTTTCTCAACTATTTTTGTTTCTCAGTGTAATTTTTTGTGAGGCTGTTGCTATCTATGGCGTTATTGTAGCAATTATTCTACAAACAAAGTTAGAGAGTGTTCCAGCATCACAGATTTATGACCCCGAGTCTCTTAGAGCTGGATATGCAATTTTTGCCTCTGGGATTATTGTGGGCTTTGCAAACCTCTTCTGCGGGTTAGTATCTTCATCTGTTTGGCTTTTATCCTCTACTGAAATATATGCTATGCATCATGAAGTATATAACATGAAAATTTTATGAACAGCTGGCATGCTTGTGATTAAAACTTTGACCATTTTAATTATGTGGGCATTAGTGTCGTCATGATTCACCAATCTATAATTTCCGTTAATTATATATGCTTTTCTTTTTCTGTTTCGGCGGAACAGATTGTGCGTGGGTATAATTGGAAGCAGCTGTGCTCTGTCTGATGCCCAAAACTCATCTCTTTTTGTGAAGATTCTTGTGATTGAGATCTTTGGTAGTGCTCTGGGGTTGTTTGGAGTGATTGTTGGAATTATTATGTCAGCTCAAGCAACATGGCCTGCAAGATCAGCGTAATTTGTTTTTCTTCTCGGAATGCAAAAAATCAGTTGTGATGGGGCCCAATATATGCTGTGTATCGTAAATGAACTTTGTATTTTATTAATTCAATGGTAGTAGGCTTGTAAAAACTTGAGTGGAAATGTAATGCTGTCTCTTCTAGTCTTAAGCTTTGTCCGTTTGAAAATAAACTTTGGTGGAAGGCACGAAGCATCATTGCCAATGGCAGGATGGGCGTTTAATATTCTTGGTGTTTGATGTACACTGTTATTTTATTAGTCTTTTGCGTGATATGAGTTGTTCTGAGTCGTGGAGGCCCCTCGGCAGTGTAATTTTCCGTGCAGAGTTCAGAAGAAAGTTAACAGTGCTTGTAAAATAAATAAATAAATAAGCTAGTGATTGTATGCTAATAATGTTCTGGCAAGATGCCTTATAATTTACCCTAATCTGGTTAGAAAGAGTGGTTTATGTGCCGTTAAGTTAATTGCAGAGCACCCTCTTCTTGTAAATTGTTACTGCTAAATGCACTCACGGTCTTCACCTCATCAAATACAACTTTGCTATATTCTATTGAAACACAGGCCTTGTTTGTTTACGTAGATATATAAATCTATACACAGTGTTCTGAAAAAACAAAAAAGGATTTGACTTGAGAAATAAAGAAAGAGCATATGTTTCTTTTGAAGCTCTTCACTTTCCTCTGCACTTGCTGTCATTGGATCAAAAAGTTTACGATCAGGAAGAGCTAAGCCTTGCTTGATTCGACCCGCTCTCTGCGAATGCAGGGCTTGTTTCGAAGTGACTGTTAGCCTAATTCGCTGATATTCTTCAAAAGCTTAAGGTATGTTTTCTGCTCCCCACTTCTCAATACATTTGCCTAGAACGGCCGCATCCAAAGTTGACTTTTTTTGGACTCCTGACTCTATGAGGAGCTGTAGGGTGAGAAGCATCTCCAATCAATGCCACGTTGTCCCAAAAGATTTGCTCAAGAGGATAGAACTCCTGAAAAGTAAAGAACTCCTCTCCAGGCACAGCAACCTGAATACCTGCAGAACAAGTAATGCTTACCATTAACTGGTATGAATCATATCAGCAAAAAAAACTCCAAAGTAAATTGAGATTTAAATGTATGTTTGATATTGTGGTACCTTTTATAGTTATAATTTAATAAAAAATTAGGTTTAAGAAAAGTATTTTTAGCTGAGATTTTTAAAATTAAATCTTAAAAAATATAAATTTAGTTAAAATTGTTGTAAGATTAACTTTTGTAAGCAAAATAAATAAATAAATAATATTTTAGTCTTTTATAGAATTAAGGTTTGAAACTATAGATCCAGTGCAAAAAAACAAAATCTATTTAACGAACTAAATAATATTTTTTATATGACGGCAAAAAAACAGAAGCTATCGGTGCCTCGGTGATCTCAATAGATAGAAAAGCCCAATGCATTTTGAAAGCCCAACAGAAAAACTGAACCTTAATCATCTTTTTGTATTGGATCTTAGTGGTAGAATGAAGCCCACTGGACCTTCAGAATTTTCTTACTAACCAAACAGAAACTTCAGAGTTCAGAGAATCAACTAGAAAACCACAGCTTGTCAAAAAGAAAGACAAAACCCCAATTCACAAGCAGCCTTATATACCCCATATTTCAAATCTTTGTGGTTTTGTCCTTTGGGTTTGGTTAGAAATCTAAAATGGGGGCAGGGCGTGAAGTATCAATATCCCTAGATGGAGTAAGAGACAAGAACGTGATGCAGCTTAAGAAACTAAACACTGCTCTCTTCCCTGTTCGCTATAATGACAAATACTACGCCGATGCCCTCGCTTCTGGCGATTTCACCAAGCTAGGTTTATATACCCATCTCTTTCCCTTTTTCTATATATGTGTGTGTGTGTGTGTCTTTCCTGTTTTTTATTTTCTGTTTGTTTTTTTTTTGGTTTTTGGTTATTGATATTGATTTTGAGAAATGGGTTACTGGGTTTTTTTGTGTTTTGGTTTTTCTTTAATGGGTTTGCTGTTTTGTTCTTTGTTTTGGATTTTCTTGTTGATTTTTTGGGTGTTTCTGGGATTTTCCTCAGTTTGTAAAAGTGTTTTTGCACCTTAAAATGTTGTATGAAAGCTGAATTCTAATGAACTGGTCTAGGTTGTGATTACTTACTGTTGGATTTAAGAGTACAAAGTGCTGATTCTTTGAGTTTCTGCTTTTGTCAATAACGGGAAGTTCCGAGTAATCTAAAGCCTGGTGTTGGTGTTTGTTCTAGTTCTAGTTAAATGTTTTTGATTATTTGATAGTGCTGACCATGTTCATGTATGTGAAATGCGAATGAAAAAAATTAAAGAAACAACCCAACTCGAGTGACCTACGTGTTTGATATTTGTTCACTTTCAATTTCCGTCGTGGGTTATTTTCTCCATGAACTCATAGTAGGCCATTTAGTTTCTTTATACCATTTTGGCATGAGTCTGACGGTGTAACTTTAGCCTTTCTTTGGGTTCTATAATAACTCAACTTTCCTTTCTTTTTGCAATGTTTTGGTGATTGTTGTATAATGTGTTGATTCTATTCTTCTATTCATTTATGGGTTTTATAGGTTCAGAAAAATGTTTTTAGTCCTTTTCCATTTTTTTGTGGATAGCTGCTTATCATTTCAAGATC
Source organism: Populus tomentosa (assembly GCA_018804465.1). NCBI lineage: Eukaryota > Viridiplantae > Streptophyta > Magnoliopsida > Malpighiales > Salicaceae > Populus > Populus tomentosa. The sequence continues at coordinate 21,446,869 of CM031979.1, forward strand.
CTAATTGTTGATAAGCTCATTTGACAAGCATTTATTTTCTATTGTAGAGCATTTCAAACTCTTTCCCAATGATTGTTTTAAATTTATACCCATTTCCTTTGGGGCAAAATGTTAATATTTAGGATTGACATTTCAGCTTTGTTAAATACAAATGAACAAGTCTTGTAGTTTTGATTACTTCTTAATTTGATCATCTGATATCATAATTTTTAACAAATATCTTGAATGGTGTATATTCCTGAATTTCATTGATTGTATTAACAAGTCTGTTTTATCTTGCCTTTTAGTTTCTTGCTATACTGATGTTTTCAATAGATCGTGAATTTATGGATTTCAGTGCACGGAACGATTCCTGATTTTGTGAATTTCATTGCCTTTGAGTGGGAGATAATTGTGTGCTAAGAGGTTTTCATGTATTGTGAAAATCCCAAACTGCAAGCTTTTAGTATCAGTTGGAAAAGTTGTGTATTCTGTCTATCAAGATGCTTTTTGAAGCCATTGGTGTCTTAGCGGATTGATGACTATTGAGCAATATCATGTTATTTAATAATGTAGTTTGAGCACTTCCAAATATGTTTTTCTTGGATTTATGTTCTGAAATATATAGAACATGTCTTTCTGTTATGGATGCATTGTGGAGATCTAAGTGTACTATAGAATAAACATTGCAGTGCTTGTAATTAATTGTTCCTCCATTTTTTAAGACATGCACCACACAGATGAGTGAAAATGTGATATACACATAATTTAAAGATACATGAAGTGTGGCAATGTTCACGTCATCTCAATACATAATGCTGGAGGGCAACATTTCATGAAAAGTAAATTGTATTAAACTTTGTTTTTTTTTTTTTTTTCCAGCATATTACAGTGACATCTGTGTCGGTTCAATTGCTTGCCGACTGGAGAAGAAAGAAGGCGGAGGTCTACGTGTTTACATCATGACATTAGGTGTTTTAGCACCATATCGCGGCCTAGGCATTGGTGAGCAAATCACATATCTTCCTCCTATGGTAGAAATCATGCTTTTTGATTATGCACTTGATTCAGATACACAAACCATCTTTGTTAATTCAGAGAATGAGCGATGCTCAAATAAAAGTGCATAAAGAAAAGGCAGAAATCTACTCCTCGAACCTGAACCAGTTATTGCTAAACACATTTTTAACTTCCTTTATTTGTTTGCTGTCTGCCTCCTTGTTTCTTATTTCCTACTGGCCTAATAGGTTTTGCAAATTGTTAGCTGTGGAGTCACTATATAAAATAAGAATCATGAAGTATCGTGAACTCCATTGCACTTTACAATTATGAACGGTTGAAATCCCTTTGCTAAAAAGTCCTCTAGTTTTTGGATTTATTCCTCTGAAATCAGAACATAAAGCAAAGATTTTTGAAAGAAAGATTTGGCATGTGCTCTTACTGATCGAATTTGTGTGATTGTGCAGGTACAAAGTTGTTGAATCATGTTATTGATCTCTGCTCAAAGCAAAATATTTCTGAGATGTACTTGCACGTGCAGACAAACAATGAAGATGCTATCAGCTTTTACAAGAAATTTGGATTTGAAATCACAGATACCATCCAGAACTATTACACGAACATTACCCCGCCTGACTGCTATCTTCTTACAAAATTCATCACTGAGACGAAGAATTAAAAGAGCTAGTAGTTAAGTTGGGAGTCCACTTTTTGCCTATTTACTGAACTTTACCTTGGTTTAGATGTACTATCAATATCAGATACTGATATTGAGGTTCTATAGATACTATTGATGAAATGATGGGTTAAAAGATCACCTGCTAAATTCCGTGGATCAAGTGAGTTGTTATGGTTCTAATCAGTTGCGCAAACATTTTTGTAGTCTTGTTTTTCTTTGAGGTACTAAGAAGGGTCTGGCTGTTTTATAAGATTCTGATTGCTGTCTTTCAGACGGATCAGAGAACCAATTAGCAATCTTGTGATCTCATACTGTGCATGAAGCAAGACCAATTTCTTTGGGTGTTGATTTTGAAATCCAAATCATCCGAAAACTAGCAAGACAATTATGTAAAAGCAAAGTGTTGTTGACAATGATTGCTTTTTGTTTGGAGATATTATCAAAATTCCTGTGCACCCGTCATCTTTTTTAACAATCGCTGTTCTGAAGGGTCTGAATGTTATGGCTATGTCAATCCCCTTTCATATATTCAACAGCCATGTATAGCTTGCAATCAACTTCGATCTGTGCATGCTCAAAAAGTCAGACAAGGTCCAGGCATTGCATTGCTTTATATAATTCATAGAAGAGTTTGTGCAAGGCAGGCAAGTTTCAGGTATTGCATGGCTTCACGTGATTCGATAGAAGAGTTTGCTAAGTTTTATGATGCATCCACTGTAACTATTGGGAAATTCATATCCAGGTAGAACAATATTATCAGCTGGAGTTGGATAACAATATAGATGCACCCAAACATCATTCTCTCTCCCCCATTTCTCTCTCTTTCCTTCCTTTTATGTTATAATAACTGGCAGTTACAGGCTACACGGGTTGGCCATGAAAATTTCCAAAGAGTTCCATACTTGAGCCAGGCTTGGCCAGGTGTATTAGACCCAAGTACGGACATGCATGGAGAAGCAACCAAGGAGTACATTTATCTTTTATTCTGAAGAGCTTTTATATACAGCTTTCATTTACAGTAGGCTGACAGTAATCGATTATAATATATGTACATTGTTCCGGGGTCTGAGAGCAGGCAAACTATCCCATGCTTCAGTATCAGGGAAAGCAAAATTTTCATCAGTCAAGCCATATTGTATCAGTGTTTGATGTTTAGTAGGCCAAACCACCAGCAAAAGCATCTCCATCATGAAGAAGAGACTCTGTCAGCCAATAACCATCCCATGAACCACCGACTCTCTGCCACGCCACGACATATTAGAAGAGGTGATATGACTATGGAGAGTGCATTAAAGCTCTACGTTATTATTATTCTAAAGTAAAATGACTGAATGAAACCACTAATCTTAAACCACACACAGTTTCGCAGAAGGCTAGCTAGCAAGCAAGATGGGCAAAATGAGCAAGTATCATGGTTTCCAATAAGCTAGACCTCCTAAGATTTTTGCATCAATATGATGGAGGTCACTGGATTACCAGCCAGCCTGAGGACAGTCCTCGAAAAGAGCATGGCTTCCAAACAAGAGAGTCAGATCTAAGAATTCAAATAATTACAGTTTTTGGATCTGCAACTTGATTGAGTGAGCATAACATCAAAATACTTGCATTTGACTGTAAAAATAAGTCTGAAGCGAACGGTATGATAATGCATATTGATGACTCTAAAGGCTCGCTGACTATCTATAATAAAATCATCCAAATTGTTTTTGAAACAACTACTGATAGAGTACCATCCTCAGTCAACGCAATCTTATATGGAAACATTGTAAAAGATAACCATGACCATGATTTATCTATACAGGTGAGACGAGTCTGCAAGAGGTACTGTTACCTGAACCATGGTAAATTGAAATATTTCTTCCTCCTCAGGGCGATTCCCTCGAATCCATATCCTCTGTTTGAATCGATTCTGTTCCATCCCATAACACCCAAACAAATAACATATACAGCAGAAAGAGGATTTATCATATTTAGAAGAATCTATGACTCAAAATTTGACAAAAATCCTCTTTGGCCAGCACATATGCATCCATTAGTGAACTCACTCAAACTCATTTGCTTGTCAAGCAACAAACAAAATGAACTACTAACAGAATCAAAACATGTCTTACTCTACCTCTTTCACGAACAAACTGCTCAAGATCTTCCTCTCCTTGTGACCAAGCAACACTCGATATGTCGAATGGTGAAAAATCCTCCTAAACCTTTCAAACTGCAATGAAATTAGGTTGGCCAACTCAAAAAACAGGTATTAATTAACACATATAACACACAAACACAAGAAGATATAACAGAATCATGAGTAGAATTCAATGTTGCAAACACACAGACTAAGATATTAAAGGGTTCTAAACAGAATTCACTGACCTGCCCTAAATCAAAAAATGGCCCAAAATAAGTAGACCTTTCGAAAGGATCAAATCCAGCAAACTATCAACAGTAAAAACACAAGATAATTATATTAGCCACAACTTCCAACACTGCATAGTTAAACCCCAAAAAACTTAAGGAAAAAAAAAGAGACAAAAACAAAAACAAAAATGATAAAAATCAACATGGGTTGTGCTTAGAATTTACCCTATACATGACCTCAATACCATAATCGTGACGAGGTTGATCATTATACTTCAATGCATCAAGCTGGCAATTAACAGCTTCTTCTGCACTAAACTATAACAAGAGTTTAACATAAATTTGATACTCTTTCGACAAAAAAAAAATAATTAACTTCTTTCATCATTTTTATGGTCAGAAAGTTACATTTAATCTTGGGCCAAATGGTTTCTTCCTTCGAGATTCAAGCCTGTAATGTATCCATCATAATTAAACCCCCCCAAAAAAAAAGTTTAAAGGGAATTAAATATGATAATTCAACCAAAAAAAAAACTTTGAGAGAGAGAGAGAGAGGAATTTTGCGTACCAATCTGCAGAGAGAAAATCAGGGACATCAGCAGAAGCTCTAAAGCGAGAGCCCAGTTTGTAGTCTCCTCCATTGATGATGGGCTTGGTTTTAGATAGGAGAGACAGAGACTGTGGGGTTGATATAGATGAACAAAACGACATCCTTGGAACCCTGTAAGAGTTCGTATGTTGTCTGTCTCTGAGCTTGTTGATTGTCTGAAAATGGAATTGCTTTTGTGGGTGTTTTTGAGGATGATGAGGTCTGGTTTGATCTTAACCGGTTGATGGTTTTGATTAAAGTGAATAGTAGGAACTCAATTATGATTCCCTGAGTTTGGGGACTGGATAGACCAATTTAGGAAAGTATGGAAACTATAAAAATATCAATCACACACTATAAATAGGGCGACAGCTCTCCTCTCCCTCCGTACCTCCCTCCAAGTTTGTTCTCCATTGTCGGCCGGCGATCAGATTATTAGAAAAAGAAAAAACCCTAACAATCAGTTCTTCACGTTATCGGTTTCGCCGCTTTGATGGCCGAAGAAATAGAGGAGGCGGTGAAGACGTTTGCGGATTTGGGGATATGTGAACCATTGGTGGAAGCATGTGAAAGATTAGGATGGAAAAACCCTACAAAAATTCAAGTAGAAGCCATCCCTCATGCTCTTCAAGGCAAAGACTTAATTGCTCTTGCACAAACTGGCTCTGGCAAAACAGCTGCTTTTGCTCTTCCAACCCTCCAAGCCCTTCTTCAAGCTTCAGTCACTTCTGTTCCAGTCTTCTACGCTTGCGTCCTCTCCCCTACCAGGTTAGCTTCTCTATCTTCCAAGAAACAACAAGTTTTTAACTTTTTCAGTTCTGCATTGTTATTAAATTTCATGTTTCTTGTAGGGAGCTGGCAATTCAGATAGCCGAACAGTTTGAAGCTTTGGGGTCCGATATCGGGTTGAGATGTGCTGTTGCAAGTTTCCAATTCCCTCTGTTTTAGGCCTTTCATATACTTTATTGTGTTAAGTTTTGCGGGGTAACTATCTTTTTCTTCTTCTCTTTTAACAGCTTGTTGGAGGGGTGGATATGGGGCTACAGACAATTGCCCTTGCAAAGCGGCCTCATATTGTTGTAAGTGTTAATTTTGCAGGCATGATAATACTCTTGACTTTTCTTAAGTTGCAAAAGGAGAGGTTGGCTTGTTTGTGTGAGATTGTTGCCCAGTAAAAGGAGCTAAGATTTGAGAATGCTTCGGTTTTGAATTCTGAACTGATAAAGAGTGATGTTATGAGTTTCCCATGCTTATGGCAATCATTTAAATACATTACTGTTCTCTGCTTGAGTTTTAAATTATTAAACTATAGTGCTGTTTTTTTATAATAAGTGAACACATGGCCAATGGCTAACATTTTGTTTGTTTCAGGGTGACGTGAAGGCATGGGGATAGTGCGGTCATGTGCTTGTTATATTTTCTTCGCACGTTTCTTTTTTTATGCTTAAAAAACTTGATTTTTTAGTTAAGGCATGTTTGATTTTTAAACAGCTTGCAAACTTTAAACTCTCTCTCTCTCTCTCTCTCTCTCTAAATATAAATAGACACACCTACGCATAGTTAGCAAGTTGTTGTACCATGGCTGTGCTTGTCTCTGTTCACATGATTATTTGTGCATGGAAACTCTAAATTTCTAGTGTTTCTTGAATGCAAGTGAAAATGGAATTGCTGATGGTGCATTTTATGAATTGAGTGATGTACATCTTTTGTAGGTTGGGACACCAGGTCGCCTTTTGGATCACTTGTCGAATACGAAAGGATTTTCTCTCCGTACACTGAAATACCTGGTATGATCTCTGTAATGTTATGGTGCTCAAAATTAGTTTCTCAAGAAACTATGCTCACATTCAGCTATTCTCCAATTGATTCTGTACATTGCAACTGCTACATACATAGTAATGCATGTGTATTAACATGCATTGGAAAAATGTTTATGCATCTAGGTTTATTTTTGGCATCAATCATGCTTCATGAGATGCATGTTAGTTTCCTTCATACTTTAATTTCTTGAATGAAATATACTGAATCGAGATCATACAGAAGCATAACTATGTTACTAATATCTTCAGCAAAGCTAAATAAGTTATGGGAGGAAGAACTTAACCACCCTGCTGCTTTGATTCGAAAGTAAAACTTAAAAAGAGAGAGAGCCTCAAGGTTTACAGCCTTCAAGCTAGACCAAAATAGCTCATAATTAAGAAGTCTTAAGTATTACATGAATATGTCCTCCCTTTGTAGTCTCTTCTATACTAAGTAGGAATAAAAACTTCTAATACCTAAATAAAAGTAAGAGTAAAATGCACCAGGGCCCTTTACTATTAGTCAAAGCACGAAGAGGCCCTGAACAAATATTTCAGCGCAAACAATCCCTAAACAAAATTTGGAGTAGAAACTAGTCCTTCTATCAAATGGAGTCAGGTTTCCATCCAATTTGGTTTAAATAGAATCAAGTGTCTAGCACACGGCACCCTAGTCCACTTAAAGAAGGATCCAATTGGTGTTGAATAATTTGTTTAGGGACTATTTGTGCTTTGACCAATTGTATAGGCTTGACACGTTTTACTTTAAAAAAATTGAATGGAAACCTAACTTCACTTGACAGGAGTAGTAGTTTTTACCCCTATTTTTGTTTAGGGGCTGTTAGTGCTGAACAATTTATTTGGAGACTCTTTGTGCTTTGATCAATAATACAGGAGGTCCTGGTACATTTTACTCCAATAGTAATCCATCATGGACACTCTGATATGCTTCAATAGTATCTCCCTTTGTCTGTCATTTTCTAGTTCAATCATCCAACATACTAGGCGAGAAGTAAATTACTTTGAAGACTCGTTGGCTAAGGAGTGGAAATAGATGGTCATCTCACTTGCATGGTCATGACTTTCGTCCCATTTTCCTTCAACCTTTCGATCTTGCTCTTTGTATTTCTGTTCCAATTTGATAGTGCCATCCACTCGATGGCTTGGTTGCTGGTCTTTCTCTAATCAGTAATGTATAACCTTGCTCTCGTCTGTCATCAAACAATACAAAAAATAAATAAAAATATATACTATGATTAGTAAATGTTATAAGACTCCCAGGTAAACTAGAATTCCTTTATAAACAACTTTTTTCTGGAAAAAAAAATAGAATTAAAGAATTCCTAATTCTCTTTTTTCTTGGTTGCATCAATTAGTGTCTCCATTTTAGCAAAACCTTGAGAAGGGTTGTGATAGTTTGTGATAGGCTGCTTCCAGTTCATGCCTTGATGTATTGGAAGTGTTAATCTGTCTAAAAATGCTAAAAGTGAAAATGTTCATGTTACCTATTATCCTTGGTACCTTGAATACTAATTTGATTTTTTTATGTGTCATGTGCCACATTTGACAGATCTTGGATGAGGCAGACAGGTTGCTAAATGAAGAGTTTGAGAAATCACTGGATGAAATTCTAACTGTTATTCCACGGGATCGGAAAACATATTTGTTTTCTGCAACTATGACAAAGAAGGTTGAACCATATGCATTGAAATGATAATTGACATTTAAATCTGCATGGTGTTTTTGTTTCCCATGAAGCATGAATGAATTCCTTGCAAATGAATGAAACAAGATTGACAATTTTCTAGAAACTATTAAAAGCTGATTACAGTAGTTTAGTATGGCTTTAAAAGGCAGAAATTCAATATTTCTCTGTAACGATGACTCTCAAGCTGGATTTTCATGCTGACACAAGTAGGCGCTTGGCTGGACAATAAGCATGAGGTTTCATAAATAACTGTGGCTGATATCTTTATCTGGAATTTTGAATTATTAAATGACTTCCAAATATTTGCAATGAAATAAATATAGATTGATTGTAGAAGAAAAGAGCTGTTTTACAGTTAGAAATGAATTATATTTACCGTAAATTCTAATGCTAGAAACTGAGGCCTATTCCATAGAGGTTGAAAGGAAAATGAAGAAAAGATAAATTAGATGGCATTCAACAATTGAACAAATTGTTCTCTTGGTTTTCAGGTTCGAAAGCTCCAAAGGGCTTGTTTAAGAAATCCTGTGAAGGTGAGGCGATATGATTTTCATCTGTTGTATTTATTCTTTGCCTTTTTTTCCCCTAACTGCTAGCACAAATTGCAATTTCAATCATTTCAGATAGAAGTGGCATCCAAATATTCTGTTGTCGATACATTGAGGCAGCAACTTCTCTTTTGTCCTGCTAAGTACAAGGTTTCTTCTTTTCCTATTGGTGCATATCTTTGAAAATATTTTACAAAAGGACTGGGTGTTGAAGCATACAAGTATGTAATGGTGATTGGCAGAACAAAAAGGGAAATCCAAAATTGATTATACTGATAGGGGAATTTATTCTAAGCAAACATGTAATTTTGGAATGAAACTTTAAATTGTATTTATACAAGGCATCTGATGAAAACCAGGTTAATGGTTTTGAAAAGTGTGTGTGGATCCTGTCATTCATGTTTTATTAAGTTTGTCTCCTAAAAAGGAGGTAATGCTCTTTTCTCAATATCCATAATGAGGGTGAACACACATCTTGTTGCTCTTTCCCATTCTTATCCATGTCCTTTACTGCAAGATCTGATTTTAGTATGTGGTCTTCTGATCAGTCAATTGATTTATCTTCTAAACCTTTCTTCCATATCCTTCCATAACTACAAAAACTAATTTCCTTAACATCGTCCTTGAACCTCAAATGCTCTATCTGATAGTAGAATATGATCTTCTGACCGGTTGGGAGAATTGTTTGAAAATCCTTTCTTCTGCATCCTTCCCCAGCCCCAATTGCTCTACTTATCCTGTAGATGATTTATCCAGAAATCTAATGTGACTTCCAAAGTTGACATTTTAGTTTAGTGTTCATCACAAGATTAATACTACAAAATTTTCTGCAGCTTAGATTTCCTGACAAGGCTATGCATTGTCATTATTCTCCTTGGTATTCTGGTACATTCTTCTCTTTCTAAAAGTGGTTGTTTCCTAGGACCTTATAAAAGAACAAACCAGGCTCATTAGTGTGTCTGTTTTCGAATTTATCTTGCACACTTAATTTTGTGTGGTAAACTAGAGGTGAACTTTTATTTCTTTCTGATCAGCTAGGGGAACGTTTCAGGATCTGATTAAACATTTTGATTTTCTTTTAAACATAGGTAATGGAGCATCTTGCATGGTGCAAAATAGTCAATGAAGAAATAATCCTCATCTTAGTAATTGTGTTTTTTAAAATAGTCTATTGCAAAATTCTGTTGTGGTTTATTTATGGTGAGGTTGAATCTCTCAATCTGTAATGAGCGAATGCTTTTAAGCTATGTGAGGTCAATGCGTCCATCCAAATTGTACTATACCATGAACGTAAAGCACACAGCAGAACTGATAGAAAAGAGTATTGCTTAATCCCATTATCTTGATCGAGCAAGTCTCACATGTTTCAGATCTGTCTTATCAAGCATTCACTGTAGTGGTGATAAAGAATAAATACTTAATGGGACTCCAGGTCTCTGTTATGCATATAACAATAGAGATAATAATTGTTGGGTCTTGTGCTCCAATAAAGCTCAACAAGAAGACACTGCTTCCATTCCTTTTCCTTTCGCAGTTAATGTCTCTCTTAGGCTGATTTGCATTATTTATGCATGCAGGAATGCTATCTTGTACATGCTCTGACTCTGAAATCTGGAGCTTCTACCATGGTTTTCACAAGGACATGTGATGCAACTCATTTTTTGGCTTTGGTTCTTCGAAATCTTGGTCTAAGGGCCATCCCCATTAATGGCCACATGAGTCAGGTAAAACTTATTTAATCGAAGTTTTTTTTTCTTGATTTTGCTTTTTTTTTTTTTATCGTTTTCTTTTGATCTTGCTTTTGTTTCCTCGGTTTTATTGTTCGTTAGAAATTCTCTCACTTTGTCAGTGGAATATTTTTTTACAGTCTAAGAGGCTTGGAGCCCTAAACAAGTTCAAAGCTGGCGAGTGCAATATTCTCATATGCACTGATGTTGCAAGTAGAGGACTTGATATTCCATCTGTGGATATGGTTGTTAATTATGATATCCCCACCAACTCTAAGGTAGCCTACTATATTCCTGTGTCTTCATGCTGGAGTAGACCAAGGATACCAAAAATTTGAACCTTCTTCTTACCTTTGTCAGGTTCTTAAGTACTCTTGCCTGACTGTAGTTGATGATTCTTTTCTATCTAATTTGTCAATTTTCCTATGGTTAGTGCTATGCCCTAGATAAATTGGAGGCTGGCTAATTGGGAAACAAGAATTAGGTTTAATATTTCAGTCTTGGAGTGGCCCTTGATTGCTACAGTAAAACAATTTAGCCTGTTTTTATTGCATGAGAGATGGCCCAAAAATCCATAATCCAGAAGTAGAATACGTGTATATTCATTTGTATGCATATACTTTGCCTTTTCCTCTTTCTGAAAAATCTGGGTTAATTTCTACAACTTCGAAACTGAGTGTGTCATTCTCAATGCTTTATTTACATAAATGAAAAATTACTCCCAAAGGAGAGGAAGGGGTGCTGCCTTGGATCTCAGAGCTGCATATGCTTGTTTTTCTCCCTCGTTTGGAGTTTTGAACTGTGGTTAATTGTTTCTCCTTTTCTTATCCTGGTATTTTACCCTGCATTCGTCCAACATTCTTGCAATTCCTAGTTTGTAATTATAAGTATGAACTTGGAAATTACACTATATATGCCAAACATTGCTGTTCCTTTAGATGACAAGGAACTTGTTTGGTTGTGTGAGGGTATTTTGCTTATTTTAACCTTTCCTCTTCTGATTTTCTGTGGTTTGCAGGATTATATTCATCGTGTTGGGAGAACTGCTCGTGCAGGAAGATCTGGGTTGGCAATATCACTAGTTAATCAAAATGAAATTGGGTGGTTTAAACAAATAGAGAATCTCATTGGTGGGTTGAACATTCGTTGAGGCTCTTGAAAGCAGTGTGTTTTATGTACTGAGCTGTATGCTATGTTCCAGGTATTAGGATGTCGGATATCCGTCCTCATCAAGAGGAAATCATGCTATTGCTGGAGCGTGTCACAGAAGCCAAAAGAATTTCACAGAAGGTATTTAAAATATCATTATTAGATTTATCTTTGTTATACTAGATGTGGAAAGTAAAAAAGATGAAAGATAAGCCTGCGATGGTATTGGAGTTGTTGGTATTGTTTCAAAAGTTCTTCATTTGTCGGCATCTACTTTATTGGAGGTTCAAATGCTGCCGTCAGGCTTTCTGGTAGTTACTTAGGTGTTCATATGTAGTATAAACTTCAAAATGGTCAGACCACCACTCAAATCCAGTCAAGAACCAATAGAGGAGGTCAAAAACCTATTTCAAAGTTGGATTTTTCCGAAGTTCTATTTTCAGATAATTCTAAGAATTTTTTAGTTACAGAACACATTACTTTTGTTTGGTTGTTAAATGATAAAAACTCCTACAATTGACACAATTTTTACACCTTCCTTGTATATTTATCCTCAAAAATTTTATTTCTCTAATCTTCAAGTATTTATTTTACATAATTAACGCAACAACTAGCTCAGCCTCAACTCAACCATGGTTGATCTTTGGGTCCTTAACCCGTTCCTGGTTTGATCACCCAGTCGGCTATTACACACACAATTTTCATATATAAAATTGGTTATTGTTTTTAGTTTTGTTCTCTATGTAAAAAATCCTGTAATTTTCATATATTTAACCGAATTCCTCAATTTAACCCTGGTTGAACTTCTGATTCCGATCTTGTCTCCTTGGTTCACTAGTCTGTCATAAAACACCAATTATTGTTGCAAGTCTTGCCATTGGCTTTGTTAATTATCTTATTTTGGTTGCTGTATCGTGTTCTGAATTTCTGGTCATGATCTGTTGTTTAACTTCCATAGCAAATTAAAGAACCTGGAGGTAAGAAAAGGAAGGGCAGAGGAGACGAGGACGAGGAAGAGGAAGAAATTGATAAATACATGAGCAAGAAAGATAGAAGATTCAAGAAGAAGAACAAAAGATGATACCAGCAGCCTCTCAGTTCAAGTGTTTCTAACATGCTATAATATTTATGCAATTTTTGGAGCATAACATCCATACATGAAACCCTGATAATCCACTGATAGAGCAAACCCAGAGTTCTACTGCTTCAAGGCTTTTCTCTTGTTTTTCCATTTAGATGATACCTGATTATCCATTTAGGTATTGATTTTGCAATGAGAATTTCAAAGATATTCTTTGAAGGGATCTCGGCCGGGATAACCAAGCCGTCCTGGGTCAGATCCCAGGTTAGCAGGTTGCTTTATCAGCCTGCTGGACCGATTTGAAATCTAAGTTGGAAAATGGATTATCTTGTTCGTGGACACCAGTGAGCACGCATGTCAGGATCCGTTTTTAGCAAGCTTCTTGAGTTTTGGCAACCATGTTACAACTGGTCAGCAAAGAATGATTACAGGCAATTAATTTCAGGCAAACAGCTCATTGCTCCCTGTTTCTTGTTTTTGCTAGCTAAGCCATTTCTCCCTTCGCCGCACTAAGGCACGTGGCTGATGACCTGACCGACCTGACCTTGAGTGAGGATTAAACTCTTAGAGTGACATCGTTTAAAAACCAAGAGTGTTAAGTAAAATTATATATATATAAACCCAAAATCCATTGATTTAGAAAAAAAATATTTTAAAAAAATACATAATTTTAGAGTTTTAAAACTTTGTTTATTAATTTAAGTTAATAGTGATTATTTTTTAAAGCATTTTTTTGTTTGGAATAAATTTAAATATTTTTTTATATTAATATATCAAAATAATGAAAAAAATAATAATAATTTAAAAAAGATATTTAAGTAATAATTTAAAAAAGATATTTATGTATTGTGTCTGCAGCATCCCCATGGTTACGTAACTTTCGTGAATGGAGAGCACGTCATGTAGACCAGACATTTCAAAAATAGCTTTGCTTGACCGTTAAATTGTGACGATTTCACAACGTTTCAGCATTTTAGTGGCCATCTAAAGACAACTGGAATGCCTCCGGAAGAGAAGACAGGACCCACCACTTGCGACAATGTTTTGCCGCACGACACCTCAAAAGCACGAGCACAACACAAACAAAAGCACAAAAGTCTGATTTTTACAAGACACGAAAGTGCTTTCAGGTTTCCCTCACTCGTGTCCTTTGGTTTTTCAGATGAGATAGGGTATCCATTTCTCTTCAGATTTCTCATTCAAGGTCAGTTTTTCCTTCTTGATCGTACTTTATAAGTAACATTTCTGTATTGGGTCATTTCTACGGCTTGAAATGGCATATATTTGCTTTCTTCTTTTTTTTGTCTTTTATCATTTCTGTTGGTGATAAAAAGACTTCATGTAGATCTCTTTTATGTCACCAAGATTGAGCATTTTTGTGATTTTGAGAATGTAAATGATGTAGTGATGTAGTTTGGTGATGGGTTTTGTCTTATTTTGCAGGGGTGTTGAGGTTCTTTGACTTCTTGCTTTTGCATTGCCTGAGTCTGATGCAAAAGTTTCTGTTTTGATCTTTTGTATTGATCCTTAAAGCATATTTGGGGTTTAAGCCCCTTTCCTGTTGGCTTTTGAAAATCCTCAAAGATTCCAATTCCTATCGTAGGATACTTCTGATTTTGGCCACCTTTGTTGATCAACGAATCAAGCAACAATGTCTGAATCAAATCAAACTAAACCCTTGATCCAGCCATCATCTTTGAGAAAACTCCCTGATTTCAAGCAATCAGTGAAGTTGAAATATGTGAAACTTGGCTATCATTACCTTATTACTCATGGGATGTTCCTGTTTTTATCACCTATTGCTGTCGTTATTGCGGCACAGCTATCTACATTCTCAATCCAAGATCTGCATGATCTTTGGGACCATCTTAAATTCAATCTCATATCCGTGATCCTCTGTTCGACCCTCCTCGTGTTTTTGTTGACCCTTTATTTCCTAACCCGACCTCGCCCTGTTTACCTAGTGAATTTTTCATGCTATAAGCCTGATGATTCTAGGGAATGTACTAGGAAGATTTTTATGGATAGATCGAAGTTAACAGGTGTTTTCACTGAGGAGAGCATGGAGTTCCAAAGGAAAATTCTTGAGAGGTCTGGTCTTGGGGAGTCGACTTATCTCCCCGAGGCTGTCTTGAGAGTTCCTCCAAATCCGTGCATGGCTGAAGCAAGGAAGGAAGCTGAGGCTGTAATGTTTGGTGCAATCGATGAGCTGCTTAAGAAGACATCTGTGAAACCGAAAGATATTGGAATTCTGATTGTGAATTGCAGCTTGTTTAACCCAACACCGTCCTTGTCCGCCATGCTGATCAACCATTATAAGCTAAGGGGGAATATTCTTAGTTATAATCTTGGTGGTATGGGTTGTAGTGCTGGTTTGATATCGATTGATCTTGCCAAACATCTCCTTCAAGCGCATCCTAATTCTTATGCTTTGGTTATTAGCATGGAGAACATCACCTTGAATTGGTATTTTGGGAATGATAGGTCAATGCTTCTCTCAAATTGCTTGTTTAGAATGGGAGGGGCTGCTGTTTTGCTTTCAAATAAAAGATCTGACTGGTGGCGTTCTAAGTACCAATTGGTTCATACTGTTAGAACAAATAAGGGCGCTGATGATAAGTGCTTCTCCTGTGTTACTCAACAAGAGGATTCTACTGGAAAGGTTGGGGTTTCTTTATCGAAGGACTTGATGGCAGTTGCAGGGAATACTTTAAAGACTAATATCACTACCCTTGGCCCTCTTGTTTTGCCCATGTCTGAACAGCTGCTCTTTTTTGCCACATTGGTGGGGAAAAAACTCTTTAAGATGAAGTTAAAGCCATACATCCCGGATTTTAAATTGGCGTTTGAGCATTTCTGCATTCATGCTGGGGGGAGAGCGGTGCTGGATGAATTGGAAAAAAACCTGCAGCTTTCAGATTGGCATATGGAACCTTCCAGGATGACACTCTATCGATTTGGCAACACTTCAAGCAGCTCTCTTTGGTATGAATTGGCTTATTCAGAAGCCAAAGGGAGGATAAAGAAGGGAGACAGAACATGGCAGATCGCTTTTGGGTCTGGGTTCAAGTGTAACAGTGCTGTCTGGAAGGCTCTGAGGACCATAAACCCAGCCAAGGAGAAAAACCCATGGATGGATGAGATCCACCAGTTCCCAGTTGATGTTCCAAAGTTTTCAGCCATACAGTAGATGCAACAGTTCCATTGGTTGGCAGGGGTGTGTTTCCGTGATGGTAACAGCAATCATCGAGTTATGAAGCCTTTCTCATGTGTTTTTGCTTTTGCAGCAGATTTATTAGAGAGTGATTAGAGAGTCATGAACTCTGACTTACTAGTATAAGTTGTTTGGTCGTGACTTGAAACTAGGTTATCCTCCGTTGAGCAGAAAGCAATTCATTCATCCTATTTGTTGCAGTTGATGCTTTTCCTTTCTGACATTGCTCGTGTTGTTCTAGCTCCCGTTTTTAGAAATCTACTATGGCATTATATTCACCTTCTCGTCCCAGACATGATTGTTTTTATCACAATGTTCAGTTCTGGTTGCCAATTATCATATAAATTGAAAGCAGATCATACAACATTGGGACAACGATGTTTGCTCTGGTGATGGCTTGAAATTCGATTTGTATGAATTTTTGAAAACATGTTTGCCCATTACCAAGACATTGAAAGTGGATTCATGATACTCGTTTTAGAAGAAACATGGGAACTTGCAATTTGTACTCCAAACACCAAGGGTGCTTCAGAATGCCCAGATATAGACGAAACATTATTGTAAAATTCTCAACAAGCAAAACACCCAGAGCTCTTAGCAGTGCTCTTAAACTCAGAGAAGCTGAGAAATAAAACAGGCATATCCTCAAACATTCTTTCGTTTAACCTATTTTAAACCGTGATAAAACATGAACATAAATTAGAGTAAAAACGAACAGGATAGTAATCGGAAATACATTCTAGCAACTCTCTGTTCGACCTAGAGGATTGTCTAACAACTTGCAAACTGTCACAAACAAAACCTACATTGTTCGGTTACTACCAAAAGGAAACCAGCTATAATCCAATAGAAGATGGACCGGGGGCCAATTATCACCCAGTGTATACACAACACAGCAGTACATCCCATGGATTCAGTAAAATGAACCGAAATAGCATTATTCCTTGGAGGATTTGTTGATAAGCGACTTGTGGATGTGAGGGATCACACCACCACCAGCTATGGTTCCTTTTATAAGGGTGTCTAGCTCTTCATCACCCCGGATTGCTAACTGCAAATGCCTAGGTGTTATACGTTTCACCTTCAGATCCTTGCTTGCATTTCCTGCCAGCTCTAACACTTCAGCAGTCAGGTACTCCAAGATAGCAGCAGAGTAAACAGCCGCAGTTGCACCCACTCTTCCATGGGCTGTTGCTCTTGACTTCAGAAGGCGGTGGATACGCCCAACAGGAAACTGCAGGGATGGTATAGAATGAAATAGATGGTCAAATCTTTTATGTTTCCAGACAGGTATAAATGGCCAAATCTAGAAATGGAAATCCTTTGCTGATAACAGGGAAAAAGTAACAATAACCAATCCTCAGAGCCATAACAGCCATTTAGCAAAAAGAGTACAGCCACTCAGCAGCCAAGCAAAAATGATACTCCATATTTGTAACCAAGCTCAGGACTAGAACCTACAACCCAGCAAATATGAAGCAACTGTTTTCTAGCTGCATGTTTTTCTCTGAACATGTGAGATCTAAAACAAAGTTGAAGGAAAGAGCACAGTGACATGCAAGTACAATAAGCATAAGACATGTAAAAGCCAATGGCCCTGGGAAGCATAAAGAACCAAAATTCTGATTTATGTTGATAAGCAATATAGGCAATGCCCTGGAATTGATAAGTTCTACTACTCCATATTAATCACATTCTAAAATATCATAAAAGTTACTGGACCAAATGAGCCATCACTATTGCTTAACTTTAAAAGTCAATTGGTAAAGCCTAAACAATTCAATAATGCTCTTCTGTACTTTATGAACCACCCATTCTAGTCTGGAAAGAATAGATACCTTAAAGTCCTCAATTGCATGCCCTACGAAAAAACATAATCATTTCTAAATCACCAAATTATATAACACCAAACTACATTTGTATATCACGCTTACTCCACCTGAGTTGTATTCAATTTAACAAAATTCATTTCCTCTACAACCTCAAGCTACCCAAGCTCAATAAAATCCTTATTGAGCATCTCAAAGAACCAACTGAAATCCTAACAAGTAACACCCATCAATAATTCAGTATGATAAACACTCCTCAGAACATACCAAAAGATTGCAGAGGACAAAGATACAAGCTTTGTACACAACAACATCCAAGCTATAACATTTAGTTGCGACATTTTTATGGTAAGTACTTCTATACGCCTCTGATTGCATTTGCATTAAACAGGTTTATGAAAAACATGGATTGCTCGAAAAATTAAATCCTTAAGAAACCAAGGGCTGGCTTTCTCTCAAGAGATTCACTTTCTCTCGAACGGGCACAACATTCTCCTTTTGAGCCTATTTACAATATATTTTTCTATCATTCTAGTTCTAACTTTTTTATACCGATCCCTTGGCATCATCAATTCGGCTGACATGATGACTTGAGAAAATAAAGAAAACTCAGTATTTACTCTCAAATTTCAGATAGCTTAGATTTCCAAACTATAAAACCCAAGCTCAACTAAGCCCGATGGTTAGCTAAGTCACACTAAGTGCCGAGTTTCCCTCAATTTCACAAATCTCAGTTTATACTCTCATTCACAAATTGAAAAAAGAAATGCATGAACACAAAAATGCAATAAAATTAAATAGCAAAATCACCATAGTTTCTCATGGCGCAGGTAATTATATATATATATATATATATATATATAAACACTTGCACTCTACATCTTCAATGAACCCAAGCAGGAAGCCAGAGAGCAGAACCAAAATCAAAACCCATTAAGAAAATAACTAAAACTCACCAAAAAAAAAACCCTCCAAGCATATAAGCAAGTAAGATTAAAACTCAAAAACCCCATCAAAAGAACCCCCACCCCAAAAAAAAAATACAAGAAGAAGAACCTGAAGACCAGCACGAGAAGAGCGCGAGGTGGGTTTTTTCTTGTCTTTATCTTTAGATTGAGCTGGGGTCTTGCTAGTCAACAATCCCTTTGCTCCTTTGCCTGACATCTTCTCTTCCAAAAACCAAAAACAGAGACCTCGGCCCTTAGATTTGTTTATCACAACGTAAGATGAACCCAAAATGGAACTTTATATATCCGAGGATGGAAAGTTAAATGCTCTGAAGCCGAAATAATATTACGGAAACACCACTCGTTTTGTGGTTATTTATGGATTTTTTGGGGGTAGGAATGGAAATATAAACTTATCTTCTCATGACTACTAGTCAACGTAGTGGGAGATGAATCGGTTGGCAGTATAGGTACGTCCCTCAACTAATATGCTTCTGTCTTACTTACCCCTATGCTCCTTAAAAAAACGTAATTGGCTACCTTGACGTGTTTATTTTTATGGTTAAAAATATTTTTAGAAATTTTGAAAATTATTTTTTATATATTTTTATTTTTTTATATTAAAAATAAATTTTGAAAAATAAAAAAATATTATTTTAATAAATTTTCAAATTAAAAATACTTTAAAAAATCACTACAATTTCTGTCTTCCTTCGCTTCCTGTCAGATATTTTCATCCCACTATCACCATGGTTGATTTGATCACAATGTAAGATTATGGTGGCCAACTGTAATAGAAATTGATAGCAGATCATACAACATTGGGGTTAATAATGCTTCAAATTAAGTGTCAAATGGATTTTTGAAATTATGATTGCCCCTTACCAAGAAATTAAGCATTCTTTTCTTTAATCTAGGCTTCGTTTATATTTTAAATTTTTATATATTATTAAAAAAGTTAATCAACATAAAATATTTTCTAATCAACAGAAAATATTTTCCGGTCAAAGAAAAATTTAGTTTAGTTTTTAGAAAAATATTTTCCTTTTATTTTAGACGGAAAACACTTTTAAAAAATTATAAAAAATTTAGAAATGTCATATTATTTATTAATTATATTAAATTTGATCCTCAAACTTTTGATTGCTATATATATTTTGTTTTAAATATTTATTTTTCAATTTTATCCCTTAGAATTTATTTTTTATATTAATTTTAGTTCTTATTTTTATAATTATTATTTGCTTTCCCTTATCATTTTTTAATTAAAATTTTTTATCTATCAAATTTAGTTCTTATTCTTTTGATTATTACTTATTTTATTTGAAAAAATTTATGAAATATTAATTATTATTATTTTAATTTCTTTATCTTTTAGTTTTTTTAAAAAAAAAATTAATCTCTATTATTTTGATTATTATTTATTTTATTTAAGATAATTTATAAAATTATTTTTTTTAATTTTATTCTTATTCAACTTTTTAATTTATAAAATTTATTCCTTATTATTTTAATAAACTTAAAAAAAATTAAACATTAATAAATTATTTTTCAGCTTATTTTCCATGTCAAAACCAAACACTAAAAAGTATTTTCCAACTTATTTTTCATTACACTACCAAACATCAAAAAATAATTTATTTTTTTTAAAAAAACTATTTTCTAGCATTCAATCAGGTATATTTTAAAAACTTCAATAAAACATGAAAGGAAATTGTAGAGAGTAAAAATGAAGTGAACAGTAACGGATTAACTTTCTGTTCAACCTACAGGGTTGTCTCACAATTTGCAAACTGCCACAAATGAAACCATACGTTGTTCAGTTCCTACCAGAACGACAAGAAAACCAGCTATCATCGAAAAGAAAACGGGCAAATTGTCACCCAATAAACTATCTCTGCCAATGTACACAGCACAGCAATCCATCCCATGGATTCAGTTAATAATACGATGGACAGCAAAAGCATTATTCCTTGGAGGATTTGTTGATAAGCGACTTGTGGATGTGAGGGATCACACCACCACCAGCTATGGTTCCTTTTATAAGGGTGTCTAGCTCCTCATCACCCCGGATGGCTAGCTGCAGATGCCTTGGTGTTATACGTTTCACCTTCAGATCCTTGCTTGCATTTCCTGCCAGCTCTAACACTTCAGCAGTCAGGTACTCCAAGATAGCAGCAGAGTAAACAGCTGCCGTTGCACCCACTCTTCCATGGGCGGTTGCTCTTGATTTCAGAAGGCGGTGGATACGCCCAACAGGAAACTGCAGGGATGATATAGAACGAAATAGATGGTCAAATCTTTTATGTTTCCAGACAGGTATAAATGGCCAGATCTAGAAATGAAAATCTTTGCTGAAAACAGGCGATAGGCTTGCGAGTCATTGATCATTATTCAGGAAGTCTGCAAATTCCTATAACACACACACCCCCTACTTGTACAAGCAAAAGTAACAATAATCAATCCTCAGTGCCATAATGGCCAAATGACAAAAATAGCACAATCAATTGTAATGCAAGATGCTACTCCACAGTTGTAACCAAGACAAGACTAAACCTACAACCCAGCAACTAAGAAGCAACTGTTTTCTAGCTGTGTTATCTCTCTGAATGGGTGTGATCTAAACAACGTTAAAAGAAAGAGCATAACGAGATGCAAGTTTAACAAGTAGCACAAGAGAAAAAATACCATGGTCGTGAGATGCATAAAGAACCAAAGTTCTGATTTCTGAAGAGTTAAGCAATATAGTCAATGCACGGGAAGAGCAAAGATATCCTCACCACTTTAGATAATATTATTGATCAAACTGATAGCCAGAAGAACTTTTGGCTCCATATAATCTGACTGCTTCACAATTCCTGATTATGTGTTTCTGAAAATTAGACCTGTGTGGAATTGATAAGTTATACCACCTCATACATATTATCATTCAAATTGCTGGACCAGATGAGCCATCTGTAACACTTAAATTTGACAGTCATTTGCAAAACCTAAATAGTCACCGTAAAGTCCTCAACCATAAGCCCACTGAAAAAGTATTCATTCAACATCCTCATCATCCATTTCAAATTATATATCACCAAACTATATTTCTAAATCACACTTAGTCACCCTGATTTATATTCAATTCATTTAACAAAATTCAGTTCCTCTATAACCTCAAGGTACTCCAGCTCATGAAAGTCCTTATTGAGCAGCATCTCAATTAACCAACCAAGAACACATCAAAAGATTGCAGGGGATGAGGAAACAAACTTTCTTCATGACAACATCCCAAGCTATAACATTTAGTTGCGACTTATGTATGGCATGTACTTCTATCAGCCTCAGATTGCATTCACATGAAAGAGATTTGTGGCATATATCAGTTACTCAGGAAACTAAATCTTAAGAAACAAAGGGCTAGTTGTCTCTCTAGAAACTGAATTCTTTTCCTTTTTCACCTTCTCTACAATTGCCACTGCATTCTCCTTTGAGGCTATTTACATTATGTTTACCTATTAATCTAGTTCTCACTCCTCATACCAAATCCTCAGAGTCATCAATTCAGCTGAAATGATAAGCAAAGGAACATAAAGAAAACCCAGTTTTTATTCTCAAATATCAGTAGTTTAGATTTCCAAACTATAAAATTCAATCTCAACTAAGCCCAATAGTAATCTTAGCCACCCCCAGTCTTAATCTCACATAAATCTCAAGTCTATTTTCTCTTTCCAAAATGCATCACTCAATTATAAAGACCAACAACATTCTTTAAGAAACACATTAACACAAAACTTCAATAAAATTCACTAACAAAATCTTCTCAAGAAAAAACTTGCACTGAAAACTTCCATAAACCCAAGCAAGAATCCAGAACCAGAACCAAAATAAAAACAACCCAGGTATAAGAAAAACTAAAACTCGCTAAATAATCAAACCCCCCCCCCCCCCAAAGAAAAAAATCATGTATGCATTAAAAAAAAAGAAGCAAAAATCCCAATAAAAGAACCCTAAAAAAAGAGAGAGGGCGAGAGAGGGAACCTGATGACAAGTACAAGAAGAGTAAGAGATTGGTTTATCCTCATGGGGTTACTGAACCAAGCAGGCCATCTGTACTTAACCTTAACAGTCAATTGGTAAAACCTAAACAGCTCCATAATGCTATTCGGTACTCTTATGAATAACCCATCTAGTCTGGAACAAATAGGTGCCCTAAAGTCCTCAAAACCTCAACTGTATGCCCTACGTAAGAACATAACTATTTAACATCTTCCCAATCCATTTCAAGATTACATACCGAAATGTATTCCTAACAATGCTTACTCCACCTAAGTTGTGTTCAGTTTAACAAGATTCATTTCCTCTATGACCTAAAGCTACCCAAGCTCAAGAGAGTCCTTATTGAGCATCTCAAAGCAACAACCAAATGCCTACAAAGTCAACACCCATCAATAATTCAGCATAATAAATAATCTTCAGAACACACCAAAAGATTGCAGAGGACAAGGATACAAACTTTGTTCATAACAACATCCGAAGCTATAACATTAAGTTGCAATTTTTTTAAGGTATGTACTTTTATCAGCCTTGGATTTTTGCATTTTCATTAAAGAGATTTATGTCAAATGTGGGTTACTCAGAGAAACTAAATTCTTTTTCCTTTTTTCTCCTTCTCTCCAATGGTTCCTGCATTCTCTTTTATGCCTATTTACATTATATTGTCCTATTATTCTAGCTCTCACTTTTTACACGGATTCCTCAGCTTCATCAGTTCAGCTGACATGATGACTTGAGGAAAGTAACAAAACCCAATATTGACTCTCAAATCTCAGATGGTTTAGGTTTCCAAACTATAAAGCCCAAGCTCAACTAACCCCAACAGTTATCTTAGTCGGTCACCCTGACTGCAAGTTTCCTCAATTTCACATAGATCTCAGTTTGTTTCTCTCTTTCACAAATTGATAACTCAGTTATAAACCCTAATGATATTCTTACAAGAAAAAAAATCATTACACAATTGATTAACAAAATCAACATAGGTTCTCATGGGCAGATAAAATAACAATAAAAAAAAAAAAAAACACAACTTGCTATCAAAGACTTCAATGAACCCGAGCAAGAACCCAAAAATCAGAACCAAAACAAAAACCCATTAAGAAAATAACTAAAACTCACTAAATAATCAAAAACCGTTATTAAGATTAAAACAAGAGCACAAACTCAAAAAACCCAAAAAAAAAAAAACCTGAAGACCAGCACGAGAGGAACGAGAGGTGGGTTTCTTCTTGTCTTTATCTTTAGACTGAGCTGGGGTTTTGCTTGTCAACAATCCCTTCGCTCCTTTCCCTGACATCTTCTCCTCCAAAATCCAGACAGACTGTGGCTCGCTCTTAGATTTTCTTTGGATTTTGTTTTATTGAGACAACGTAAGATAAACCCAAAAAGACTTTATACGTTGTACAATTGTGATTTAAATGCCTGAAGACTTGTATTAAATTACGGAAGCGACATTCGTTTTGTAGGAGTAATACATTTATTACTTATAGGGGTAAGAATGGGAATATGAACTTATCTTCTTGAGACAATGTGGAATGCATGGGGATATAATTAGGAATAGTTTTTGTTTGAGGATCTTACTGGAAATTGAGTGACAGCTGGGGATAAAAATAATTACATCTTTTTACCCTGAATTATATTAACGGGCCGAACAATATGAACATCAAGCTCCTTTTTTGCACCATAGTCCAAAGAAGCTATGTCTTAGGCCCAACTGCTATGCCTTTTTCGCAATCTCGAACATCGCTGTATTGTCCACAGCCCATTACTGTTACTATGATTCATAGAACTTTTCTTTTTTTTGGGTTACAAGCAGAGTTTTTAAACACCGTTCATATTTATTTCAAGGTTCACGTCATTGGTCTTATCCGGGTCCCTTGATTATTTTTGGTGAATTTTATTTTTTTATATAAATTAAAATAATATTATTTTTGTTAAAAATAAAAATAATTAATTAATAAGTTGTAGTTGGATTTTTGATTGAGTCACCATACCTTCATTTATTTTTATTAAACTTTGCTAGTTTTAAAACTATAGTTCTAAATTCTTGTTTGAAAATGTACTAAATATTTTTTTAATTTATTTTTTATTTGATAATATATATTTTTGATATCAGTACACTAAAATAATAACAAAAAAATATTAAAAAAATTAAAACTAACAAAAATTTAAATTTTTTAAAAAATATAATTTAATCATGATACCAAACATCTGTAATTTTTTTTCCTTTGTATAATATGGTGGGTTCTCGTCTCATTTGAGTAAAAGTTTGATAATTATAAAAAAAGATTGGCACTCTTTAGCAACTATGAAGAGATGAGATCTTCTATTTTATGGAGCCTGGTAGTGCGGCCCCATTTTCCATTGATTTATAGTGACTTTAGACCCTTTTTTTATGTACAAGGAAGATCTGCAGTTTCAATTCTACTTGTGATTGGAAACGCACGTCAATTTATGTTTTTAAAAAAAATATTTATTAAAAATTAATTTTATTTATTTTTTAATATGTTAATCTTAAAAATAATATTTAAAAAAAATAAAAATATATATATTATTTTTATGCATTTAAAAATAAAAATTACTTTAAAAATTAATTATGAATATATTTTTAAATAGGCCCAAAATAGACTAGCAATGTCTAGAAGATCTCATTTCACTGTTTTTATTGATTATCTTGTTTTTTTTTTTTTTATCAAGTTGTAATTTTTATAGCCGGTGCATTTAAAAATAGCAATGTATATTGATCTATATTTAATTCAGTGAAATTGTACATCTTGAACAAAAAAATTATCTAGATGCTTCCTTTCAAAGTTAGAATTTAAGAGGTCAAAAGAGATTGCAAATCTCATTGACTATCAAATTTAACATAATTATTATAACTATATATGAAACCACGAGATACTATATATATATAAAAAAAAATGACTGAAAGGAAACTATCAAAATGAAAATATTAAAGAAAAATGTTAATAAATATTATACGCTATTAATTCATTTTAAACCATCCTTAGATAGTAATGCTAATTTAAAACAAGTTAATTTCAAGGAGTATAAGTTTTCCTAAGAATAGCAATTGCTATCTATTATTTTGAATATTATTTTTTTTATTGTTAAAGAATAATATAAAATTATTTTTTAAATTTCATTTAATAATTTAAATTTTTTATTAAAATATTTTTTTAATACAACACCAGATTTTTCATCACCAAATGATAATAAATTTTAATCTTACTATTCTCGTTTTAACTAAATAAATTAATAAAACTAAGCACAAAGATTTTAAACCTAAATCTTACTATCTTTATTCTAACTAATTAAATTAATAAAATTAAACACAAAAATAATGATAAATTTATATAAATTTCAAATCTAAAGTTATTAAACATGCAAATGGCTTTTGTTATTGGGTTATCAAGTCAATCCATGGATTATGAGTCAATCATTATAATTAGAACAACATCATTTATTTTTATTTAAAAAAAAACATTTTAGAGTTGACCTTGGTAAGTTTAGTTAGATCAATCAAATTACCAAAAACTTTATCAAATCAGTTAGTTTTTATTATATTATATTTTTATCAATTTAATTTCAAATTCAATTCAAATCATAAATTTTTTTAGATCAACCCTCCACAACTTGACTTTAAAATGCACAACAACAGCTTGATTAGGTCAGATAACCCTACGTAATAATGAACGAAGAGAAATTTCAAGTATTCTTAGAAGCAATCCATCAATTTCCTCCGATCATTTATTTTGGATCGAAGATTCTTGTATGGAAAGGTTGCTTTATTTATTTTTGTATTTTAATTATTTTTTTAATAAAAATTTAAAATATATATTTTTTAAATTAATATATTTTTTCAGTATTTTAATATATTTTCAAATAAAAAATATTTTAAAAATTAATCCTAACCACCACATTTTGATGCAAAAAGGTAAAGAGCATCTTTTCCCTTCCCACAGGGGGATTAATTACATGGTATGAACCTGGTGTACTTTATTAGAAATTTATTCATAAATACATCCATTTTAATGGTTTTTTATTTTTTTTTGTATTTTCAAAATATATATTTTTTTAAAAATTAAAAATTATTTTTTACTTCAATTTAATATTTTTTATATTTTCAGATTATTTTTATATATTCATATAAAAATTTAAAAAAATATATTATTTTAATATATTTTTAAATAAAAAATATTTTAAAAAACAATCTCCCGAACACATAATCAACCTTTAAAACTCTTATGTGACATGTATCTAGATCAGTTGACCTTTATATCATGCACTGATCAATTAGCGGTTCTCTTCTGCTCGCTAGATCAGACCTTGAGCAGATTTTACATTAATGGCTGAAAGAGACGTCGAAGAAATTCAAAGTGGTTGCGCTGAGTCTGCACGGGTAATGGTTAAATAGTGACATCAATTTATTTTGTGAGAGTGATGCTTGGAAAAAAGTATAAGATCAAGTATGAATTACATATGAGCGAAAATATCGACAATGGGGGCTAAATTATTTTCAGAACTCGTTAAAAATGCAAATCAAATAATTAATTATTGATTTTATTCGTATAAAATATAAAATTAAAAATGAGGTATATATATGAACTATTTTTTATGCGCTTGGCGGGTTTAACAGGAGTTGACAGCAAACACGGTCAACAGTCGTTCTTTTAATTAATTAACAGCAAATTAAAATAGGTTGTCGATCGTGAAGTGTTTCTTGCTTGTCTCCACGGGCATCTTGTATCCATCTTTGTCGACTGGGGAAGAGCTTGTCTAAAATATCTGAAATCAGCTGGTTGACCTTCAATGAAGGGATACGTGCGGGCCTGAACTCAACATTTATCTCCCTAATTTTACGCCAGAGATTCATAGCATAATTAATTATGAAGGGTCGGTCATTAATTAATTACTATAAAATTATCAAATAACGACGGAATTATTGATGTTATTAGTGATAAAATATCTTTATTTGCACATAAGATTACCGATATAATGATCAAAAACATCAATGAAAATAATTCGCGTCTACTTCTCAAACAATGTGAGAAGACATCTCACTCAAAGTAGAACTAAGTACCCTGTAATCAGAACAATCATATTGTTACACTGCAACAACCATTTAAAATACCAAGATTTGTTGCAACAACCTATGAAATTGTCTCGGGACGTGTGGACCGAGTCCATGCATGATTTGTCCACGAGTTCACATCTTTTGGACCAGAGCGCGACCCAGCAGTTCTTTTAGAGCAGTAGTTGAGGGGTTAGTGGTTAACCAGTGACATCTACTTAGCCTAGGTGCATGGTATATCGATCGATACTATAACTAGCTGCATGGCCCAAGTGATTAATGGGTTTGACTTTTCTTCTTAAAGGAGCCTGCATACTAGAGAGCGCTGCCTGTGGACTGGGGCATCAAGCACGTTCCATTGATGACCATGCCTTATGTTCATGATGTTCAACACCTTGAAATTGTCAATGCCTTAATTAGATCACTCAACGGCGCCGATATTCAACTTGTAGATGAGATATGTCACGCAGATTAGTTGATTTGTCCTATCTTTCGGTTGGCTTACCAATCAAAATCTAACAGCATTGACTTTTCAGGAAGGAACCCGAGAAGATTCATAATCCGGGGCTTCGGGGTAAATTGAAGATCAACAAGAAAGAATTACTCCCTCCTCACCAGAGTTTAGTCTCATTTAACCTTTAACAAAGGTCAAGAAAGCGCAGATAAATTGTATGTCACCTGTGATCTTTAGATAATTACTTCACACGATTATGGTTAGCCATGGAAGTTTTCGCGGTGCGAAAAAAAGCGGATGCAACGATGCAACTTTGCTTGGTTGTGCTTGGCGTTGGTTGCTCATGTTAGCTGGAAAACAGAGGAGAGTACGGTAGAAAATGATATCCATGAACTGATTTGAATCGTCAGTCAAGAAATCTGCAGGTCACAAATGGTTTATAGCAGGGCTTCATGAGCATTCAAAAGGCTTGTCATCGCCAGTCAGCTTCTAAATCCTCGTCAGCTTGTCTAATCCATAACATCTAGTGCAGGCAAAAGAATATTCTTGTCCTGCAAGCATAATACAGCAAGATTTCTTTGCATTGTTTACATTGAACAGCAAATTATACTTTCAATAAAATGTAACTAATGCTAGAGTAAACGTTAACATTATCTTCATTTTCTATTGATTTAAGCATTTACAGCGCATCGTCTGAGGGAAGAGGTATACTCTATAATTCTTAAAAATGAGAAGGTCCAAATTCTCTAGAAGGTATAGAGTTGATTAACAATATGCTTAATTAATAATTAATTTATTGAATGTGTTGAAAGGTACAAAATCCAATCAATACTATGGGTTAGCCAGCTAACCCACGTGACTAATCACGTTGACTTCTCGCCCTCTTGCACATTTTTCCAGAAACAAATGTTCTCCTCGTCAAACCCTGTACAGGAAAACATGTGATGTTTGGTTATGTTTCATTCGAAATGGAAAAATCGAGGATGGAGAAAGATCAAGGATATATAAGCATAACTTACTGTTGAAATTCTACGTTAATTGATGGTGCTGAAGGGTCTGCGATGGTACCAAATGCGGGCGTGGCAAGGACAATGGTGGTACCGTCCGATGAAGGTCCTGACCTTGACGTTTGCGCACGATCCACAATCCTAACCTGAACCATCTGGTCCGGAAGGCAAGTTCTAGGAACAGCTGCACTGATACATCTCACCAAGTATTGTCTCCCACAGGCTGCACCGTTATCCCATATTCCCTCGCCGGCTGCGGCAAACATGTTGCTTGATGGGAATTGTGATGATGAATTTCCATAGCAGGCAGTGGCTGCATTGCAATCACCCAGGAAAGAAAAAAGAAAGTTAGGAAGGAGGGAAAGGTTTATAAATTTCAGTTATGGAAGTTCTAGTTGTAGAGGTGGTAATGGCACTTACGTAAATATGGGGCGCTGTAGTAGGCACAAGTGCCAACATCGCCATATGAGAGTTTGAAGAGAGTTGCCAGGAGCAATATGAGTAGAGAGAGAGAGGTTGCACGGAAGATTGACATGTTGATACAAGGAAATAAACCTTCTAAATATATTAGGCGTTCATCAGAAGTACATCGCTAGACTATATATATATATGTACGGCTCCTATAAACCAATTCAAAAGTCAACTTTGTAGGATATATATTTAATAAATTTTATAAATTTTAGGTATAGTCAACCAATATGTTTGAAATGTTTTATAAATTTTAATATTATTAAAAGTTTATATAATTATTAATTTTAGATTATGTGAATTTAATCCAAATATATTCAAATTAATTTAAATATTTATATTAATAAAATAAAAAAACAGTACAACTTTCTAGAATGATAAAAATATATCTCAATGTAATTTTAAGTATAGTTGTTGAATCCTTCTTGATATGTCAAACATAAAATTTTACTCAAACAAAGTTTTTAGTTGAATTAAATAAAATATTTATTTAATAAAATTTAGTTAATTAGTCAAATTCAATTGAATTATCATAATTTTTTTAAAAAGAACAAAACAAAAGTATTTTAGTAAAATATCGGATTAACTTAATAACCTGCATGTTGACCGAGAGCCCTTTTCAATTCAATTTTTTGGAGGTATCACACCTTGTTAAGAACAATCCTCCATAAAAATAATTTCATCGTCTCTACAGCAACCTAGAGTTGCAAGACCAAGGGTTTTTTGGAGGTATCACACCTTGTAAAGAAGCACTCGAGAAGCTGGAAAGAGGTTGAAATTGAAAGAATATATCATCTCTGCAGCCATTGCTTCATAGGGAGTCATGTTTGTCTTCCCTGTTGATCATTCTTTGAGCTTGAAGACGGTCTCTGTTTCGATGACAATCTTGAAAAACCAGCTTCAAGCACCATGGATGATGCATATCGAATGGCTAAAAGCTCCCCTAGGAGGGCTTGACAATTTAAGTGGTGGGGTGGGTGATGTGATGCTGGTTAATTTACTGTTTGAATTTGAGCTGGGACTTCTTGTACCAAGTTCCTTGTCTTGGGCTCCTCTTAGCTTTGGTCCATGAGCCCGTTCTCAAAACATTATTTGGAGAGTGTCCGATAGCTTTAAAAAATAAAACATTGTTTTTTATTTTATAATGCATGAAAATATTTTTTAAATTTTATTTTTATATATCATATATCTTTATAAAACATAAATTTAATTTTTTTTAAGCTAGAAATACTCAAAAACAAAAAAAAAATAAGCTCTTCAAAACACACTCTTTGTGTGTTTGGTAATATAGTTTGTGGTGTTTCTAAAAGTAATTTTTAATTTAAAATGTTTTAAAAAATTATTTTTAAATTTAAAATTAAAATTATTAAAAAATATAAATGATATCAATTTAATATATTTTAAAATAAAAAATATATTCATCCACAAAAACAAACAAATACTTAATGATAGTTTCAATCATTTGTTTTTCATTCCCAAGTGCTAGATTTCTCCTAGGTTTAATTAAAAAATGGCTACTACTCTGTTACATAGTTCATAATTTTATCATGTGTTAATTCCAACTTTTAATTTTCTCTCGACATTACCTATATCATCTCAATGACACTTTTCATACTGTTTTTTCTTAAATAATTAATAAAAATATCAAATAACTTATACTCCTCCATGTTTGTTTTAGCCAGGAGGAGGTGTTTATTTGATGAAAAGTGATTTTCTGAAAATTATTTTTTAAATTTTCTTGTATTTATTTGTTATTAAAAAAATTGATCAACGGAAAATACTTTCTAGTAAAAAAAAAATTAACTTGATTTTTAGGAAAATATTTTTTTTTTATTTTAGACAGAAAACACTTTTTGAATGTTGCGAAAAATTTAGAAATGTCATATTATTTACTGATTATATTAAATTTAGTGTGTGTGTGTGTGTGTATACTATTTTTTAAATTTCATCCCTCGTGATTAATATTTTATACTAACTTTGATCCTTATTTTTATAATTGTTATTTGCTTTTCTCTTATCAATTTTTAATTAAAATTTTTTATCTATCAAATTTGGTCCTTATTCATTTGATTGCTACTTATTTTATTTGAAATAACTTATAAAATGATACTTTTTATTATTTTAATTTATTTATTTTTCAAATTTTTAATTTGTTAGATTTAATCTCTATTATCTTGATTAATATTTATTTTATTTGAGATAATTTATGAAATTATTATTTTTTCCAATTTCATTCTCATTTAACTTTTTAATTTGTAAGATTTGTTCCTCGTTGTTTTAATAAACTTGAAAAAAAATAAAATATTAATAAGTTATTTTTCCATTTCGTTTTTCATGACATAACTAAATACTGAAAAGTGTTTTTTAACTTATTTTTTATTACATTACTAAACATCGAAAAATAATTTATTTTCCCATAATACACTTAAAAAAAAACTATTTTTCAGCAAACAAACATAACCCTAGTATAGTTTCACCAAACTTAATTCGGCGATTGATTTGATATAAGACTTGAGTATTTGGTCAAGCAAGTTAACATAAGTTGATAAAAATATATTATATTTTTTAAAAATAAAATAACATTATTTTGATTTTTTTTTAAAAAAATTAAATCAGATTTCAATCGGTTTATATAGATTATGAGTCCTCTCATTTCTAAATTTATTTTTTAGATACACGGTTAAGGGAAAAAACAAATTATCCTTTCTGTTTTAAGAAACAGAAAATAAAGTAGATAATATGAAAAGATGTATGAGAAAAGAAAATATTTTTAAAAATAAAATAATATTAAATTAAGTATGATTAACACTAGTAAAAGGATTGATTAGTTATATTATAAAAATAAAAAGTCTATTGAACTTATTTTAAAAACTAGAGGGACTAATGTTATAATTTACTCAATGACTTACTAGATAGGTCAGTCGCCCGAAGGAAATTATAAGACAACCGAATCTACGTCGTCGTTTCAACACAGCACGCATAAAGTGTCCCCCACTCCGAGTTCACAAAGACAGAACATAAACAGAAGAGGAGAAGAGAAATCGAAGAAAACAAGAAAGAATGGAAGCACCAAAGACAATCGAGCATCAAATTGGAGAAGTCCATGATTCTCTTCGTTTCGGCCTTGATACCAAGAGAGGCGACATCATTGGATCTCACCCTCTTGAATCTGCCTTGCTCTCTGTAATCATTCCCTGTCTTTTCTGGATTGAAAATATGTTAATTTTGTACCCTTTTTTCCTTTTTTTTTGTCTGTTTAGTATATTTTATGGAATTAGTATGATAATGGGGTTTAAGGGCTTTGTCTGAATAGATTGTTGAAATTGAAGTTGGTTTCTTTATGTTTAAGAAGGTAATAATTTTAGGTTTTCTTTAGGTGGAGAAAAATCAAGAGGACATGAAGAGAATAACCCTTGCAAACGCTTATGGGGCAGCTTTTCTTGTTCAGATGGGTATCGAAAGGCAGATGCTTTCTAGGTATGTGTTTTTGACTGATTGATTCCGTGTTTAATAAAATAACCTGTCGCTGGTGACTGTTTCTTTGTTTTTTTTTTGTTTTTTGTGTGTTTTAGATAATTAAAAGAAGGTTTTTGTTTAGTTGTCAATTTGGGTTTTATTTGTATCCTCAAGCTTTTCTTTTTTTTTTAATCTGAAAAGTGCAATGAGATTGTGCTTTAATTTCAGACCAGGGGAAATTTAGCTCAAGTGCTTTGTTTACAGGAGCTAAGGACTTTAGATTATCAATACAAGGGCATAAAGGCTGAAATGGGGTAGATCTTGCTTAACATTGCTTTGCATTTTAGTTGTTTGAAGATGCTTATCCTGTACTGATTGGATGTGAGCTTGAGGGTTGGAGACCTGAACAGTTTGCTACAGAAAGTAGCAATTAGTATGGAGTTGTTATTTTCACATATTGTTTGGTTGTTAGATGCCCACGAGGGTGTCATGGTGCTACACTTAGAGCCATATTAGGCAGGAGTGTCCAACTTTTGTAGTTTTGGGCAAGTTGTTAACGTGAATTTGGATCATCTGCACCTCAATCCTTACCGTTGGAATTTTTAATTGCTGTGTGTGGTGTCATCCTGGGATACTACTGGGTTCGAGGGGCTTATTATTAAAATCCAGGAGTATATGTTCTTGACCTATCATTACAATTAAGAATTAAGAGCAGCATCATCCACACTGTATATTGAAAAACTAAACAGGTGGATGGTGTATAGTTGTTACTATGACCACTCATGCTGAAAAGGATACTTTGACACGAGGCTTGGGAACATTGCTTCTTCTGAAACTAGGTCATAGAAGTTCACTCATAACTTGCACGTGCGCATATTGTATCCCAATTTTGTCCAGAATTTGCTGGGGCTTCCTCTTCTTCTGCTGTGGTTCTCCACACACACAAATGCACACATAAAATATTCAAAGTTGTACAGTTGTCAGATTATGCTGCTATTTTTGCATTATTCATCTGTGTGAACTTTGCAGATTCCAGAGGCCACCAGGACCAATTCCATCTTCAATGCTCGGGCTGGAGGCTTTGACCGGAAGTTTGGAAGATTTTGGTTTTGAGGATTATCTGAATGGTAACTACCTCTATTTGCTAACCACAAAAAAAAGTTATTTTCAATTTGATGGTATTTGATTATTGCTATAAAAGCTGCCTTCTCATTTTGAGTTGGTTAGATTTTGAATTCACACTTTCTTTCATTTCAATAAAGTATTTGAAAAAATCATCATCCTCATTCATAATGATCAAAGGCAGGTTGATTGTCTTTCATTGGATTTTAGGGTTCTGCAGTTGGTAAAACTGTCAATGAAGGCTAATGATCTTTCATGTAATTTTGGGGATCCATTAATTTCATTTGCATCACATATCTTCTGCTTTTTGATAATCATTATTGTTCTAGTACATTAATTACACAGATTGTGTTCTCAATTTGGTGTTTCGAGGATAGATGTAATTATTTTGCACTTTAGTTAGTGTGATAGATAAATTGTAATTGGTAAAAACATTCTAAACATGGGCTGCATTTATTTTTTTGTGAACTGCTGATTTGGTCCTGGCAAATGTGGCATATGCTTTCAGATTAATTGGCATCTCACATGTGTTTTTGCTCTAACTTCTACTGATGAGTCATTTCTGGTTTGATACTTGCAGATCCTCGTGAATCTGAAACTTTACTTCCAGTGGACATGCATAGTGGGATGGAAGTTCGTCTTGGAATATCAAAAGGACCAGCCTGCAAAAGCTTCATGTGATCTGATGAGCATTTCAGCAACGCCTTTGATTATTTGTACTCGAGATATTTGGTCAAGACGTAGGAGTAATTTCTATGATGAATTTGGCTGTGTTAATGAACGTCAAACTCTGCAATTTTATGATAATGGCTTTGTGATTTGGTACTCTTATTGATCTATTATCACTATCAATGTTATTAGAATATCTGTTTTAGCCCGGGAAAGCATAGTAAAAGTGCAAGTAATAGCAAACTTAATATTAGTGATCCAAAAAATAATTTTCCAGCAAAATCAACATATCGCTTTCCATTTGAATCCTTTGAAGAACTCGCCTGCTGTTATATAATCTCTGCAGTAGCAGCTTGCCTAGCTTTCATACTCCCTCGAAATTTGAATTCATATATCTATCTATAACTAAACCTGGATGTTTCTCACCTTTTCTACAGGGGATACACAATTGTTTTGCCTTTTTGAACATCAACATCACTTTAGATCATGAAAACAAACTTTTTTTAGTTTCGCTTTGAGTGTCATAATTTAAAGTTGAAATTTATTATCATTTTTCAATCTTCAGGTGTCACTTTAATTATGTCGTTACTACATATATTTTTTCTTTACAAAATATATCTCTCGTAGGTGTATTCCTAAGCTAACCATTTATTTATTCCTTCAAGTGAATTCTTTGTCTAAGAAGGTAAACATAGATATTCTTCCTAATCTCCTGGTTTTCGGGGTCACATACTTGAATCATTTATGATCCCTTATCTCTACATATTTTTCATAAGAGGTCAATTACTTATTATCCATTTTATTTTGCGTCAGAACAGAAATCATTGCATCTTAAAGTATAAATCATCTCCTGTTACCATCTACTCAAAAACCTTTTATACAGTCCCAGGCCATTCCCTTGATATAAGTATGGGTTAAAACAATAAATACCCAAACAATTTCATTTCCAATCCATTCTTTTTACAGACAATTTAACCAGTTTGCAAAAAAATAAATCATTCAGTTATGTATAAATAAAAGGAACATTGGTTATATTCATCACACAGGGAACACCAACCATCTAAATATTTGGAAATGCAGTGCAAATAATTAATTATTTTTGTATATTTTATATCGTTTGATATGTAGATTTTAAAAAATAAAAAAATATTATTTTGATGTATTTCAGGATAATTTTTTTTTAAAAAAACAACCGCAACCATATTTTCAAACAGGATGCAATCCATACTGTATTCTAGTCCATACCATTATAAATTCATCATCTAAACAGTAACTTAATAAATTAACCTATAACCTAACTGAGTCAATTTTAATTTTATTTATTATTTTTTAAGACAACTTCGTTTCAATTATTTTAAAAAATTAAAATGCATTATTTTAGGATTGATACAATGATATGTGAGTTAACCAAACAATACGACTACCTGCGTCTGACAATCCCATGTAGGTCAAATATTGATATGAATTAGTTGGAAATCTAGCCTATTTAGTTTTAGAAAATAGTCCTTTTGTGTTTTCTTTTTTCATTTTCTGGTATATTCCTAGTTTTCAAAAAATGCCCATTTGATTTCCTATTCATTATGTACTCCCCCACACAAATTTATTGGAAGGCCCATTAGAAAGGCCCATTTCCATTCAATACCTTGCTACTAAATTAAGGCCTAGACCCAGCCCATAAAACATCAACGTTAAACTTTCCAAAAATAAGTAGGCCTTTCTTTTTTTCAAACAGTTGATACCATATCAACCTCAAATTGTGCTCCCTTTGTCTTCTCTCCACTTACTCGTCTAAATTTCATTATTTTTTTCACTTATTCCAATCATTTTTTAGAATCATCCTTTTTGGCAACTTTTCTTGTTTCTTATCTGCAAAAAATCTGGAATTTTTTTTTCACTTTTTAAGCCATTAAGTTTTGCTCAATCAATTGAGCTTTTAACACAATCAAGCATTGATCTTTTTGTGTTTTTTTGGGAAAAACAGTGAACTCTTAGAGGTGGGATTTTGTTATTTTTTCTGATGGGTACTTCTGTTATTCAGTACCCATATGGAATTACCTCATCTTCTTATGTAGAATTTGGTCACAAAGTGGAGTTTTCAAGCTGTAATTTTCCTTATAAGGTGGAATTATCAAGATTAAACTTGTATCCTAGTTCTGTTTCCACCACTAACTCCAAGGTATGTGAGTAAAGCTTGTGTCTTTATAATCATATTGCACAACTGATTAGTCAATTTTTAGGAAAGAAATGAAACGAAACCCCAAGTTGAGCATATTATAATGTGATGGAGAGACGGAGATAATCTAACTTATGTGCTGGTGGCAATTTTGTAAATAAGGTAGTTTTGTTTTGGCAATTTTGATTACCTTCAATGGCTAATGGTATGGATTAAGCAAACAGGATAAGTGTAATTTATAGAATAGATGATTGAAAGAATTTGATGATCAGTGAGCTTGTTTGTTTATATATGATATTGGTTTGCATTCTATGGAGCCACCTAGGAAACTAGTGATCCTTCTCGTATTTAATTTAGTTTTGGTCATGGACAAGTTTACTACATGTATCGAGGATGATGTTCCTAGGTGGATGCTACATGTAAAACATGAATATCTTTAAGAGTTATGGTTTAGAATCATGTCGGTTTTTTTCTTGATACAGGTGTGTGTTAGACGAATATGTGCTCTACCTGATATCGATGATATATTTTCTGATCTTATTGCTACACCATTACTTGATGTGGTTGAAAATCCTATCCACTTGAAGAATTTAACCATTAAGGTTAGTTCATGAACTTTCTGCGTTTACCATACATCTTTCACGCTATTAATACTTCAACTTATTGACTCGTTGAGGATTGATATGTGCAGGAACTGAAAGTATTAGCTAGTGAAATACGATCAGAGTTGTCTTCCATAATGTCAAAGACACAAAATGACTTTAAGGCTAGTTTGGCAGTGGTTGAACTGACAGTTGCAATACACCATGTTTTTCATGCTCCAGTGGACAAGATACTGTGGGATGTTGGGGAACAAGTAAGATTTGCAGCTGATTCCTTTCTTTATAGAGGACTGTGTAGTCATCGAAGAGCAGAAGATAGCATGCTTAGTGTGGTTTGTTTGTTCCTTTGTGTTGTGCATCCCTATAGAAGTTTTGCTAGCATGATTATTTTCTTTTCTAAATATTTTTTGGACTGGGGATTTGTTGATGTTACGGGCTGGGCAGAGTCTGAACCGAAGAATATTTCAAAACAACTGGCCTTTTGTATATGGAAATGGTTAGTTTTGAGTGACCATGTGGTCCACTTTTTAAGTCAATTCCTTGTTCTTTGTCGGCAGACATATGCACATAAAATTCTCACTGGAAGGAGATCTCTTATGCATACGCTAAGACAAAAGGATGGTCTTTCTGGATTTACATCCCGGTCTGAGAGTGAATATGACCCGTTTGGAGCAGGACATGGATGCAACAGTATTTCTGCTGGAATTGGTAAAATGTCGTGCTATCAGCTTCTTATGCTTTTCTTAATTTTTTTTGCTCACTTGTCTGAATGAGCACCCTGTCCAGAAGGTCTTGCACTGTATTTCACATATCCACCGTGATTAAATCTTTTTTGCCTGTGCTTATACCCTGGTAATATTAGTATGTGTGTGTGCTATCCTGCCAACCAATGAGATCACCTGTCCAAGTTTGGGCTGTTAACTATAGCTCATAAATTGTTGTTATCTCCAATCAAGTTGTGAAACTCTTGCTTAAATGCTTCAGAATTGCTATCAGAATCAAACCTAAAAAATGGAATTTGATTAGTTTATCACCAGGCATGGCAATTGCTCGTGATATTAAAGGGAAGCGGGAACGTATTGTTACGGTCATTGGCAATGGCACAACCATGGCTGGTCAGGTCTATGAAGCAATGGGTAATGCAGGCTATTTGAACTCAA
This sequence comes from Populus tomentosa, assembly GCA_018804465.1. Lineage (NCBI taxonomy): Eukaryota > Viridiplantae > Streptophyta > Magnoliopsida > Malpighiales > Salicaceae > Populus > Populus tomentosa. The sequence continues at coordinate 21,485,692 of CM031979.1, forward strand.
ATATGATTGTGATTTTAAATGACAGCCGACACTCTTTACACCCCAAGATTGAAGAGGGCTCCAAGACTTCAATCACTGCCCTTTCTAGTACCCTAAGCAAGCTCCAGTCAAGTAAATCATTCCGGAGGCTCAGAGAAGTTGCAAAGGTACTTTCAGCAGTTTTCTATTTGCCTACATGACTAAGCTTGTATTAGGACCATTAACTAACTGGCTTGGTTAGAGAGAATGGGAGATTTCTATAATTGAGAATACATTTTTTTGAGGTAATTTAGAAATCTCTATTGCAATAAGTAGCACAATAAAATTCACCATCAGATTTAATATCTTGTCCTGACTTAGTGCTTTATTGTTTTCATTAAATTGAATGCTCTTTTTTGGCTCTCCTCTTTTTTCCTTATCAAGGGTGTTACCAAGAGGATAGGCATGCATGAATTAGCAGCTAAAGTTGATGAGTATGCACGTGGTATGATGGGTCCTCTGGGATCAACTCTCTTTGAAGAACTTGGATTGTACTACATAGGCCCTGTTGATGGGCATAATATTGGAGAATTGGTTTGTGTTTTACAAGAAGTGTCATCTCTGGATTCAATGGGTCCTGTCTTGATACATGTAATAACTGAAGAAAATCAGTGTACAGAATATAAACAACCTAGTGAGGCAATGGAGAACCAGCAGGAAGGTATGTTGAGTTCTTATACTTCAATCAGCATTGAGTTTTCATAGTGACTATCAATTCTGTGCATTCATGCTTCGTTCAGGATCAGGCCTTAGCTGAGAAAAGGAAATTTGAATTCTGGTCTTCATTTTTATGTTTTAAGAACCCAGGACTGGTTAATTGCTCTACAGATTATTAAGTATAGGTGATAATTTTAATTCTAAATTAATGCATATATATTCTTTAAGTTGCAGATTGCTTCAAATGTTCATGTCTAGGCCAGGCTAAGATTTATTTATTTATTTTTGATAGTTGAAGATTATCATTGATCAAAATGAAACTAAAGTAGGAACCCATCCAGCTTAAAGAGCCGTGCTATCAACAAATGTACAAATTCTATCAGAACAAGAACGAAAACTAGTTTAAGAGATCACTTATCAGTTCTGAAGAAACAGAAGAAATGTCATGTACTACACAAATCAGCGTGCTTACAGCTTTCAATTGCCTCTTGCAGAATTCTGGATTTACACAACCTGTTTTGAACAAAACAAATAATAAGGCTCGTCATGTCTAAGCTTTATCTTGTTTATGCTTTTAGCTGCCAACTAATCAATGATTAAGATGCTGTGCAACAGTGCAAGTTTTATGAATTTCCATCTGTGAGATGTGATATATGTCCACAAGCACCTCTAGTTTTTATGTTTGGAGTGTGAGGTACCCATTTGTGTTGAGGCTCAGTTTGTGCTATGTTTACTTAGCCGCTAGCATGTCTGGTCATCCTCTTTGAAATATCAGACAGGCAGTACATCTTGTAGCTGACTGTTCAAACCTAAAATTTTAAACTTTTTTTTAATTTTCTCTTGTGAGTGATGCAATTGGACAGACTCTAATTAGTGTTTGTATTTTTAATTCATTATATAACCCTGGGGCTCAATTGTTTCATAACAGATGTAAACTCGTTTGTGTGAGTTTACTTGAAAGACATTTCCCCCATGCATTTTAATCGTAGATGCCAAATTACCTCCCCTCACCATGGCTGAGTGACCATCCACAGTTCTGTTTTGGCTTTAGTGTAATTTTTTCTTTTTAATTCATTAAGTTCCATTCTAATAGTTTTTCCATTTTTGCAGGTTCATTTGATTCCAATGGATTGCTATATAGTATGCATGCTCGAACATACAGTGATTGCTTTGTTGAGGCTCTGATCATGGAAGCAGAGAAACACAAAGATATTGTGATTGTTCATGCAGGAATGGAAATGGATCCATCATTTCAACTATTTCGGGAAAGATTTCCAGACAGGTTTTTTGACTTGGGAATGGCTGAGCAACATGCAGTTACATTTTCAGCTGGCTTGTCATGCGGGGGGTTAAAGCCATTTTGCATAATTCCTTCTGCTTTTATGCAGAGAGCTTATGATCAGGTCTATCTCTCTCTGCTTGTGTCTGAAATTCTCTGTGTGTGCGCTTGCATGCATGTGAGTGTGCCATGAATACTGTAGAATTAGATCCTGACAGATTTTCATTTTAAGCTAGTAAGATTTGTAATTCTTGTTGATTCTTCAAGGGAAATAGGATAGCGTGATGTCAAGTTTTGAAAAAATAATTGTAAAATTAATTGCAGGAAAAATCTTAATTTCTCTAGAATGTTGCTCTGTGGCTTCTACAGGTAGTCCATGATGTAGATAGGCAGAGGATTCCAGTTCGTTTTGTTATTACAAGTGCGGGACTGGTAGGATCTGATGGTCCGACTATGTGTGGAGCATTCGATATAACATTCATGTCATGCTTACCAAACATGATCGTTATGGCACCATCAGACGAGGATGAGCTTGTGGACATGGTGGCTACTGCAGTCCATGCTGATGATCAACCAATTTGCTTTCGGTATCCAAGGGGTGCTATTGTTGGAACTGATCATTATAAACGTAGTGGTATTCCCATTGAGGTAATCCTTTTAATATGCCATACTTGTTTACTTTCCCTTGCTTTTGATATCAGCCTTCCTAGAATGGTTTTAGTTTTGATGCTCAGAAAAAGCGTAATAGTTTTTGCTAATGACCGTTTAAAAAAAAAAAAAGTTATAAGAGAAAGAGCTAGAACTGATGTTTTGCCATGCCCTCTATAATTTGTGACAAGATAATTAATGCTTCTTAGGAAATTTGATTCACTATTCACAGCTTATCTGTCCAAAATGGTGTGCAGTTAATTTACTTGGCATGGTTCAGAATTTCTCTGATATTCTTGATTAAACCTTTTTCAAGTTTTCCTTTAATTTTCAGAACTTCATTATAACTGCTGATTCCCATGACTTCCACAAGTTTTTTTGGGTCACTCTTTTTTGCATAATATTAGTTAATGAGCACCGAGTGTTCTTATGCGCCTGCACCCTGTTTGACTACTGTTTATGTGGAGCAGATTGGAAAGGGAAAAATTCTTATAGAGGGTAAAGATGTTGCTTTGCTTGGGTATGGAGAAATGGTTCAGAACTGCCTCAGAGCTCGGGCCCTTCTTTCGAAACTTGGCATTGAGGTAACTGTTGCTGATGCAAGATTTTGCAAACCACTGGACATGAAGCTTCTTAGACAGTTGTGTGAAAACCATGCCTTTCTGGTCACAGTTGAGGAAGGTTCCATTGGAGGATTTGGATCCCATGTTTCACAGTTCATTGCCCTTGATGGACAGCTTGATGGAAGAACTAAGGTAATAATTTCTCTCGGACAGAAAATATCAATAGTTTGTTTTTACTAGGGAGAGATGTATCATATGCTTCCTGAAATACAAACACTGCTGTTGGAGTAATTTTTGAGCTGCAGACGATGTTGATTGATGTCAATTCATTACTGATGCCTATATATGATTATGATAGGCTCTTATTTAGAAACTGAACACTGCATTAAACTAATTCTTTCCTAAAAGCAATTTTTTCCCGTATGACTTCTTCAGTGGCGACCAATTGTTTTACCAGACAAATACATCGAACATGCATTGCCAAAGGAACAGCTCGCTCTTGCTGGGCTGACTGGACATCATATCGCTGCAACAGTGCTAAGACTGCTTGGTCGCACCCGTGAAGCTCTGCTCTTGATGTGCTAAACACTCGTCGCCCTCCTGCACTATCAGAAGCAATGCTCTTGCCGAACCTGCCTTGGAAAAGAGGGCTGAAAACAGAAGAAGCCCAAGATGACTTCAAGTATACACAGGTCTTTTTACTGATATTTTGTAACCTGCTTGGCGTAATTTCTTGTTAGTTTACAGGTTTTGATGTAAAATTAGATTTTCTATTGTATAAACTTATAAACCGACCGATGAAAATATATGCTTGTAAGTTTGTAACCTTCAGAGCAGCTGTCACTGCATTTATCTTGATCTCAGTTTTCTCTCCTCCACATTTCTTTCTTCCATGAAACACATCCATGCATGGTAACAAAGTAAAGGTCTGATCTATCTGTGAAATAATTCCCAAGGGTTAGCACAAAAATGAAGCACAAGCACCAATACACGTCACCCTGTTTACTATTTGCGGGAATTCCTACCCTAGGAGAGCCAAATATTGTCATTTTTTATTATTCAGTGCTCTTCAGTTCCCTTCATTTTTTGTGGGGTTTACAAGAGCCCTTTTCCTTTCTTTTTTTGGTAATATAAACAACTCAATTATACCCAATCATGAAAATGCAAAACCAGCCTAGTAGAGCTGTCTTTCCGTTAAAAGCAGCATGGTACTACAGACATGAACCATGGTTTAGCTTTGAGCATCGATTTAATGTCAGAGCCATTGGATTTGAATAGACAAGCAGATCTAATGATCGTGATGGTCATCGGTATTGTGCTCATTCTGAAGGATCGACATGGCTTCGAAGCCTTTCCATTTATAGTTTCTTGAAGAAGCAAAGCCAAGATCATAAAACTTGAGGCAGATGATTCTTCTAATCTACCTCGAAAGCTACAGCTACCAGACTACCTGTATACAGTAACTTTTCAAGATTTGCCATGTTCAGCTGTTAATGACAATGTATTCATGCTAAATGCCAGCCAGTGGGTGACAGGTTAGGTCGGGGGGGGGGGGGGGGTGTGAAGATATTGAGATCAAACAATAATTCAAAAGTCATATATTATTGTAAGATTTTCCATTCTAAAAACAGCATAGA